>CAKJTW010000004.1:16066666-16700000 GCA_917880005.1 Nanger dama | reverse complement strand
TCTCATGATGCAACAAAGATTGAAGATCCCGCATGGCATGACCAAGACCCAGTATAGCCAAATAAATAGAAATTTTAAAAATACACAAACAAACACCACCCCGCAAGTTCTGCCTAATCACAGATGAGGCCTGAGTGTGAAAAACTAGATGGAGGTCAAGCCCTCATTTCACCCATTCCTAGTTAGTGAGGGGCGCTGTCCAGAAGGGGTCTTTTCCTGTTGTTCACGCTACACTTTCAGAGACTCCAGAGCTGTCGCTGCTGCTTTCCTGTTTACCAGGGTGGAATTTTTAGAATCATTAACAAGTTGGTAAACTTTCCTTTCCCCTGCCTCCAAAAGCGGAAAAGAAACTTTAGGCGCGGTTTGTGAATTTCAAATTTTAAAAATCGTCTTCTAAGTTTTCACATTGTGTGTTCAGTGTTCGCCCACTTGAATTTGAAAACCAACGTCAGAGGCATTCTTTTTAACTTGCAGACATTTGAAAAGAACAATCTCTGGCTAATAATAAGAAGTTACAGAAATAGACTGTTTGGTCACTGGCTGATTACAATGGAAAAGCCAAAGGTTTTTTTGAGAGGAAACAAAAGGAGATGAGGCTTCTAGACTCTGGCCACTCAGAAGAGTGCCATGTGTCACCGAGCTATGATCGGAAGTAAGGGGGGTTGCCCCAGGACTGTCTAAATCTGGGTAAGCGTTTTGAGGGGTGAGCAGGCTCTTTAGTCACACAGCTGTTTCTGACTTGAAGGGTATGACTGAGAGCATATTCGTGTGGTAAGAGGCTGTGCAAGGGGCAGCCGGCTTCATGCAGTCTGCCTGTGCAGAAACAATGCATGCGTCATCCCAGGGCTGGTGTGTGTCCCTGGGTCTGTCATTCCCTGTTGCTGGGCAACCCAGTGTGTCTGGGTGTGTCCCCTTAGCACGCTGCGCTCCCTCCTGCTAAAGTTCACGGGTACAGCCTGCACATGAGCATCTGGGCTGTGACCATCCCCACAGGAATCAGGTCTGTGGCAGCCCCTGTCCTCTGGTCTCAGGGAATAAAAGTGCTGCCTGGCTGATGTTCTCCCAAACTGCCACCTCCGGTTGTTGTTGTTTGGTCGCTAAGTTGTGTCCAACTCTTGCGACCCCATGGACAGTAGCCCTTCAGGCTCCTCTGTCCATAGAATTTCCCAGGCAAAAATACCTGAGTGGGTTGCTATTTCCTTCTCCAGGGGATCTTCCCGACCCAGGGATCGAACCCGGGTCTCCTGTGGCTCCTGCATTGGCAAGTGGATTCTTTACCACTGAGCCACCAGTGAAGCCCACTTCCTCTGAAGTTGGGGTTTAAAACTGAAAGCTTCCGTTTGGCCATGAGTTTGCAGACCCCTCTAAGTGGGGGACTCTTTTAAGGCCATGGTAGGACTTTGATTATGGCTGAGGGTTTGAAGAGTGGACTGGCTGCTCCAGGAACCTCTCACCATCCTCCCAGGAATCTCTGAAATCAGTATTTGGAACCAGCCCAAAGCCTCTCAGTACCATGGGCAGTGATCCCTTCAGGCAGAAACGTCTGGAAAACACAACCAGGCAGGCTTGTGAGTGCCTGAAACTGGTTCTGAAGGAATTTTTCAGGGAAAAAAAAAAAAAACTTAAAAATATTTTGCACAATGAAAGCAACCCTTTTGGAATAGAGAAGTTTCTGGGGTGATCCCTGTAGAGTTCTGTTCTATTTTTATTTTCAAGAGATCTATTGTTACTACTGTAGAAGTGGAAAAGTGGGTTCAGGAGAGGAGCTGATTCGCTCAGGCCACACAAGGAGGTGGAGACAGCTGAAACTGGGCCTGGGCTAGGAGGGTTTTCCCAGTGTTTGTTTCTGTTTACATCTGTGAGTCTCTGGGCGTGGCCCCTTCTGGGTGGTGATGGACAGGCAAGCTCTAGGTGTGTCCCACCTCGGGGCAGCTGTCCTAGCGCAGTGATTTCTCCAGGACAGGGAAATTCCAGGGGGAGATCCTGCTGCAGCTGCGGTGAGACATTATTTCCTTGGGAGGAAACCAGCTCTCAGCAGCCAGAAACGAAACAGTTTCCACTCTGGGAGGGAGGAAGAAAGGGGGAGTGGAAGGCCTTGATGTAGGAGGCCGGCCCAGAAGGGAGCCGCCCCAGGGCCCAGGGCCCCCTGCTCTCTGAGGCCCCCAGACAGTTTAAATTTAGACCTTCTATTCTGGTCGCTGCTGTTCTGCTCTCGCCCTGTAGCCATAGAACTGGCCAGTTTCCCTGAGCACAACAGCTCCTCAAAGTAAGCTCCTCTCCTGGAAGCTGGTCCTCAGAGTTGTTCTGTGGAAGCCTGAGGCAGGGAGGCGTGGAAAACAGGTCGAGGCAGGAAAGTCCACCACCGTAACTCACATTTCCAAACCTGGGGCCCTTCTGTCCGCATCTTGGTCCCTGTTCACTGTGGGATGAGAGAAGGGCTGACTGGGCATAGCACATGGGAATGCAGCCGGAGGGGCAAAGAGCAAAGCCACTTCCTACGGTCACCAGTTCCTCCCACCTCCTCTGGAATGGCCCCTCCCTAACCATCCAAATCAATGCACCTCTCCATCTCAGCCACGACCTGCTTCCTTTTCTCAGAGTGCACATCCTGATCTGACCACGGCCTGTGTTCCTCTCCAGAATGGAAGACCCAGGAGAGCGGGGACATGATTTTGCTCAGCGCTGTATCCTCAGTGCCCAGAGAAGTTCGCTGTGTTAACTGAACACTTGCTAGGTGTGGGGGGCACTGTATTAGGTGCTTTACTTACTTATTTATTTTTGTATTTGGTGCTTTAAAAGCATTTTCTAATTTTATCCTCAGGACAGTTTTATGAGGATTTTACCCAAGTAGGAGAATGACACCCAGAGAAGTTGAGAATCTTGACTGAGAACACACAGTTGGACACTGGAGTCCATGACCCTGCATGTATCCCTTAACCACTACACGGACCTGGCCACAAGAAGGTGGCCTCGTACCTCCTCTGCTGGGAAGGCTACCCCACTCGCCTTTGCTTCCTGAGCCAAACCCCTAGCTCCCACCAGCTCCCCCCAAACAGTCTGGTCTTTGGGTGAAGAGAAGAGGGGCATGCGGATAGATCCAGTACACCCCACTATGAAGAGTTCTTTTTTGTTTTCTACTTCCCCCTGCCCATTCCCCTTATCTAGAAGCAGTGCCTCCTCAAAGCCCAGACTGTCGTATATCCCCTCCCTCCACAGTTTTGCATCCTCTTATCTTTGGAGAGAAGTCTACATAAATCACATGAGTATATAGTGCCACAAAACTATCCAATGTCTCATCTATTCTCCTAAGCGCTCTTTCAAAAAGTCAGTTATTTTCCCATAAATGCCTTTTTCCATCTCCCCTTCCCCTAAGATGATGATGATGATGATGATGTGTGTGTGTGTGTGTGTGTGTGTGTGTGTGTGTGTTATGTGCGCGCACTCTGCCGTCACTTCAGTCGTGTCCGACTCAGCAGCAACCCCCATGGATTGTAGCCCGCCAGGCTCCTCTGTCCATGAGGTTCTCCAGACAAGAATACTGGAGTGGGTTGCCATGCGCTCCTCTAGGGATCTTCCCAACCCAGGGATCAAACCCATGTCTCCTGCATCTCCTGCCTTGCAAGTGGATTCTTTACCACTGAGCCACCAGGGAAGCCTTCCTAAGTTGATATATAAGCCCCCTAATTCTAACCATTGCCTGGAGTCACATTTTTCTGTGAATTTCCATGCATGCATGCATGTAAATTAAACATCTGTCTTTTCTCTTGTGAATCTGTATTTTGCCAGATTAATTTGCAGGTTCAGAGGTACTGAACCTAACAGAGTAGAAAAAAAGGTCATTATCTCCCAGATAATGCCCAGTTAGATCTGGAGGGAAAAACTCTCCAGATGGAAGGGGGCCTGTGGACCCCTGGCTGCTTCTTGATTGTCAGAATGGACTTGTGCTCGTTTTTCTTCTGCCTGCTTGCTGTGGGGAATTCACCACAGTCTGCAGTGCAGCCCTTGGCTCTGTGGGCCAGAGGGATTCACTTTCAGCAGGACTGACTCACACTAATCAAACTCACCAAGCACTGATGTAAAAATCAGAATGCTATCTTCCAAGTTTGCAGAGAAGCCTGTTTGGCCAGAAAGATGCTCACATTAGCAGGTCTGGACAGTCTCTCTCTCTCTCCCAGTGTGTGAGTCTGACAGGAAACTGCACTCCAGTGAGAAGGTTGCTGGGTGGGCCTGGGAGCTGGCAGGAAAAAGAAGCTGGTAAAGTTTGAGGCCAAGGCCCAGGGAGGGAGAGAAACTTACCATATTCTCTTCTCAACTTTTGACACTTGTTCCATGTGCTCCTGTTATCAATTCAAGGAGCAATTTGTCTTTGTTTTCACTTGGCTTGATGGTCAACTGCAGAGGCTCCTGCCTCTAGCTCTTGGACCCAGTTCTGTGCTCTGCTGCTAACTTGCTCCCGGGTCTTCATCACAGGTCAGGCGAGAACCACACGTCTGTGCCAGGGACTCAGGGACCCTGGCAAGCAAGCAGGTGCAGGGAATGGCACAAGGGATCCCCCAGCAAGAGTCTGGGGCACATATCTTCATGTATTCCTCACAAGGCCCACAAGGAATAGGAGGACCACAGCACCTCACAAAGCCAACAGGTGCCATGTGGGCCAACTCCAGAAGATGACAGCTTCTGGCCAGGCTTCCCAAGGAGGGGGCCAGCCACACACAGGACACAGGAGTGGGCACTAGAACCCCAGAGAGAGGGCTAGCAGGGTAACTGAGAGCAGGAGGGGCCCCAGGCAGGCTGGGTGGGCTTCCTCATCTTTGTGTCATAGGACCCTCTGGAGTCTGGTGAAGTCACCAGTCCCCTCATAGTGAGAGCTTTAAATGCATAAAGTAAAATACCCAGAATTTCCAAGGAAGCAAATTATATTGAAATACAATGACCATATGTGATTGGTTGAGGTCAGTTCAATTTTCAGTCGCTCAGTCATGTCCAACTCTGTAGCCCCATGGACTGCAGCACAACAGGCTTCCCTGTCCATCACCAGCTCCCAAAGCTTGCTCAGACTCATGTCCATTGAGTCGGTGATGCCATCCAACCATCTCATTCTCTGTCGTCCCCTTCTCCCGCCTTCAATCTTTTCCAGCATCAGAGACTTTTCCACTGAGTCAGTTCTTCACGTCAGCTGGCCAAAGTATTGGAGCTTCAGCTTCAGCATCAGTCCTTCCAATGAATATCCAGGACTGATTTCCTTTAGGATGGACTGGTTGGATCTCTTTGCAGTCCAAGGAAGTCTCAAGAGTCTTCTCAAACACCACAGTTCAAAAGCATCAGTTCTTTGGCATTCAGCTTTCTTTATGGCCCAGCTCCCACATCTATACATGACTATTTGAAAGACCATAGCTTTGACTATATGGATCTTTGTCAGGAAAGTAATGTCTCTGCTTTTTAACATGTTGTCTAGGTTTGTCATAGTTTTCCTTCCAAGGTATTGTGATTGTAATTCTTTATTAATGTATTAAATCAGGACCAGATCTGGTGGTAGGCTTAATAACTTCTATGATTTTTAAGTCATGATGAAGGTAGACAGTTTTCAAAATATCTGCACTAACTGTGCTGTGATATGAAAATAGCTATGACTTCTATTGTGATGAGATCCCGGGAACTGCCTATACTACATGTGGTGAGATGTCTACAGCACAAGAGAAGGAAGTGCTAGATTTCAATGAAAGATTATTGAAAATAGACATGAACAGTTTTCCTGTCCAAGTTCACCAACTCCTAAAAACTTAACCACAGGCTAAGAATCTGAGTGAAGATTTGGAGGACACCAAGTGGGGAAGAAAAGATGGGTTTCTAGACCATCTCACCCAACCAGAGTCATTTCTGCCATTCAAATCGAGACTGGAAGGCACAGAAGGGGCAGGGGAGATGGGGAGGCCAGGCTGGGGGCTTGTCAAGCTGCTGCCAGCACACTGCTCTGACTGAAAGCAGGCGTGGAGTCTGCATGGGATGGGTGCCCTGTCCCAGCCTCCGGCCCTCTGGTGACCAAAGGAAATCAGGGCTCCTGTCCTCCTCATTCCTCCGTCTCCCATCCAAGCCCACTCCGGTTCACTTCACTTCAGGGGGAGACGGAAAAGAGCCCAGAGCCCCTCTTCCTCCCCTGAGGCTCACTTCCTCTCAATATGGGGACAACAACAAGGAAGGGGGAAGTCCATCTACTCTGCTATGCCTCACCTGAACCAGTGCTGTGGGCCTGAATCTACAGACGGGAGGACAGACACTCCATTTGTCTAGACGATCCCCTTTTTCATCTGTGGGCTTGGCATATATATGAAAATGAAAGTGAAGTTGCTCAGTCGTGTCCAACTCTTTGCGACACCATGGGTTGTAGCTTACCAGGTTCCTCCATCTATGGGATTTTCTAGGCAAGAGTACTGGAGTGGGTTGCCATTTCCTTCTCCAGGGGATCTTTCTGACTCAGGGTTCGAACCTGGGTCCATGTATATTTATATATTTTTTAGTTTATTTTTTTGGTTTGCTTTTCCACTTTGTGTTTCAAACTTTTTAAAAACATACATGAAAGTAGATAAAATGGACTCCCGTATTCTACAGCTATCAACCTTTGCAACACTCCCTTTATTTGTCCCTTTCCAGCATCATAATCGTCACTCCCAAAAGTCCTAGCTTGAACAGCTATATGCAATACCTGATCCTAGACAGGATCCTACACTGGAGGGGGAAAAAAATCTATTAAGGACATCTTTGGGTCAATTAATAAAAGCTGGGATATAAACAGTAGTGCGGGGGGTGGTTCTCTGGTGGCCCAGTGGTTAGGAGTCAGTGCTTTCACTGCTGAGGCCTAGGTTCAACCCCTGGTAGAGGAACTAAGATGCTGTAAGATGCGTGGTGCGGCCAAACAACAACACGAAGAGTGGTGCAAATAGAAATGTTATCTCAAAGTTATATTTACTCAAGTTGGTTTTAAAAATTACGGTTATGTTAGACAGACTCTTTATTCTTAGGAAATAAAGAGGAGTAAGGGGCCATGATATATACAACTGACTTTCAAATGTTTCAGGAAAAAAGTGTACACATATGTACATTTAAACATATATGTGTATACACATATATGCATATGTGTATATATAGAGGAGAAAATTGAAAATAAATAGGAAAAATGTTAAGATAGGTGAGTCTGAGTAAAAGACATAGGAGTGTTCTTACAGTATTTGTATTCTTGCAACTATTCTATAGGTTTGGGTTTTCAGAAAAAACTTATCAAAAAACATATTACCTAACCAGTGAGAAGCACTAGTATGGACAATACATTGTATGACTACACAGTTCATTTAAATAGTCTACAATGGCCAATATGGCTTGATTGGGAGGTGGGTCCTGGGGTTCAGGATTTAAGGAGTTCCAGTTCGCAGTTCTGTGCTCATTCTCTGCCCCTGCACATGTTTGCATCTGTCTGAGAGGCTACAGAGTACCCATAAAACCAGTGCTGCCGCTGAACAAGGACTAGTTGCAGGACACTGGGGCCAGGGCAGCAGGGCCTAAGACTGGATATGGGCTGTGGGCAGGTGGACAGTGTTAGGGGCCATCCTGTTGGACAGAGAGCTCTTCTACCCCAGGTTTGTCCCTTCCAGTGGGGGCCCTGGAGACCCTCCCGGGCTGGAGTTCCACAGGCTGCCCCCACCCCCACCCCCTCACCTGTGCCCTGGCCTGCAGCAAGCTCCTGCTGGGAGTCCCTCCACCTCATTGACACTGATGCCCAGTAGAACAAACCAGAACAAGGGCCAACTGTCCATGCCCTCACCCATCACCTTGGCTTTTATCTAGAGTCCCTGAGAATTCCAAGAAAAAATCTCCTACCCAGAAGCATCCTGCTCCATCATGTAATTTTCTGTACCCCTCTCTGGGCTGGAATTCAACGTATTAACTCTAATCTCCCAGACATCTTTGCCTCAACTCATGTGCCCGCTCCCTCTGCACTCTTCTCACACCCTTGAAACACACGTGTAACAAAATCAACAGCTGCCATTTACTGACACTTTTTGTGCATCTGATCATTTACTCATCCCAAGGAGGTAAATACTATTATTCCATTCTGAACAGTTTGGTAAACATTAACCAAGTTCACCCAGTTAGAAAGTTATGGGGCAGATATTCCATCACAGAAAGGCCTGGAAGGACCAGGGCAGGCAGGCTGCACATGGAAGGCATCTCCACCTCAACCCAGAGGTTGAACTGTTCACTCTGGAAAGCCCACATGGGTGAGGCATGGTCCAAGATTTATGAATCTCCATGAATATAGCTGAGTATCCTGAGTACAGACTTGGGAACTGGCTGCTTGGATTCAAACCCCAGCTTAGCTGACCACCAGTTGGGTGACTTCAGGCAAGCGACTTAACCTTTCTGGACCTCAGTTTCCTCCTTTGTACAATGGGTATAACAATAGTCCTTCATGGGGTGGCTGTGAGGATTAATGAGTTACACACATAGAGACTGTAGGTCAGAGTAAGTTCTTTTTACAAAATGCTGCCTCTGTGCATCTCTCCCTTAAAGCCACTAGATTCAGAGGACTCAGCAACTTTTTGAAAATCAGTTAATGAGTTTAGCCAATAGAAGGGTGATCACTAAAGTAGTTATCTCTTAAGAAAGTGCAAAATCTGAGAAAGAGAGGACTTAGGTCAAGGTGGGAAGATTTCAGGAATTGTGTGTGTGTGTGTGTGTGTGTGCGGCCTTTTTAAATGCAAGGATACATAGCTCTCTTATCTTGAGGGAGGTGGCCTGTCATGGCTCAGGTTAGGTCCTAGCAGTGGCAGATGCAGAGAGCTGAGACAAAGGCTTTCACATTTTATTTTTGTAGGGTCAGCATTTAAAAAGAGAAAAATTAACAAGGATTTACAAACCGTTGCACACAGAAAAACTTATTACAAAAAGTCTTTTTCAAATACCTTCTTTTTCTCAAATCCTACTCAGCCCATTGCATGTGGGGCTGAAAATTTGGTATTACAGTTAATACAGGAAGTTTTCCTCAAACTAGCTGGAAGGCTTGGAATTTCCAACAGGGACAACAGAAAGGAATATTCTCAGCTGGGTCTTCTTTAGTTAAGAAGGTTCCCAGTGCCAGCCCAGATGTAATATGAACCCACAGCCCGCCTTCCCAACAGTAATTTATCAGAGATGGATAGCTGTTGCCCAGCTAGTGAGTTGCCTGTGAATGGACGTGTTTTGAGACTATCTGGGAGAAGGTCCTCTTTTCCAGGACTTTGTTGAAGGAATTTATGCATCTTCAGCTAAAGACTGGACCAGCTGCTTGCCAACCCAGCATTGCTGGGGTTCCAGCACCCCTTTGAGTTCTCTTCTCCATGGTAAAATGTGCAAGGAACTGCTGGAGGCTTTTGTAGGTCTGGGGATGGGGCCCCAGATTCTGCATTCCTAACCAGCTACCTGAATATTCATTGGAAGGACTGATGCTGACGCTGAAGTTCCAATACTTTGGCCACCTGATGGGAAGAGACAACTCATTGGAAAAGACCCTTATGCTGGGAAAGACTGAAGGCAGGAGGAGAAGGGGACGACAGAGGCCAGATGGTTGGATGGCATCACTGACTCAATGGACATGAGCTTGAGCAAGCTCCAGGAGATGGTGAAGGACAGGGAAGCCTGGCGTGCTGCAGTCCATGGGGTTGCAAAGAGTCAGACACGACTGAGCGACTGAACAACAACAACCAGCTCCCAGACACACGGCCTCACTTGAGAAGGGAGGATCTGGAGTACTTGACCTAGAGGGTCCCTTACGTTCCTGGTTCCTAATCTTGCTCCTTTGCATTTCCACAGTTTGTCAATGTCTATTAAAATGTGGCTGCTGGGACTTCCTGATGGTACAGTGGATAAGAATCCGTCTGCCAATGCAGGAGACATATGTTCAATCCTTGGTCCTGGAAGATTCCACATGCTGTGAAGCAACTAAGCCTGTGTTCTGTTATTACTGAGCCTGTGTGGTGCAACTACTGAAGCTGGCACACCCTAGAGCCTGTGCTCCGCAACAAGAAAAATCATTGCAATGAGAAGCCCCTGCTCACTGCAACTAGAGGAAGCCTGCGTGCAGCCACGAAGGTCCAGTGCAACCTAAAAAATAAAAACAAGAAATAAATAATTTTAAAAATAAAATTTGGCTGCTGGACAGTTCCTAGTGGAATCAGTATGAACAGAACCACTGCATCCCTTACTCCTGACGGATTGGCAGAATTTGGAGACGATGTTATTATGTTACTAGTGCCAGCTCCCCAGAGGGAGTCTTCTCATGCTAGGCCTGGTCCCATGGAGGGGTCTGGGCTGTAGGGTGGACCACAGGCCTCCCACCCGACCCATACCTTCCGTGAAGTGCCTCAGCTGCCAAGGCAAAGCATACATTTCTCAACCTGACATAAAACCAGTTTCCCCAGGTCCTTGCAAGATGGCTCCTACCTATAGGGTGTGCCTCCTCCATCCATCTGGGGAACAAAAACCATTTGTCAAGTACTCAAAAATGGAAACGTGTTGTTGACGGTATACGAGGAATCATACTCTTCTACTTTTTCATATGTTGAAAATTTATATACATTTTTTTACAATTTGAAGCAGTTTGTTCTCAAGGCAGATGACCTTAAAAGTACATACATAGACAAAGTCTCTTGGTTCATTATCACTCACAATAAATTTGAAAGTCTGAAGAACTATAAAATTCAAGATGCATAAGGAAGGCATAGAAACTACTATCTTCAGTTCATCTCTTCATATCAGACCTAGTTGTAATCTCCAGTTTTATAAAGTAGTCCTGTAGCCATTTGGAAGATTCTAGAATAAAGGACAATGTGCTCACTAAGTAGTTCAGTAGGGAGCTCTGCATTTGTCAGATGTTTTTCCCATAAGAACCACTGGGCCTTGGAACCAGGCACTTTTCTTAGCCCTTTAAATGCATTAACTCAATTATTCACCTACCCTACAAGAGTTACTACCATTATTCCCATTTATGAAAGGAAAAATGAGGCTCAAAGGAAGTGACTTGCCAAGGTCACACAGCCAACTGGAGGTGAGCCCAGGCAATCCATTGCTGTTCTAAGCAGACTTTCTCATACTGGGGCCAGGCCCGAGGGCACTTGTCCATACATGGTATGAAAGCCTAACCCTCTAGAGTTTTCTGAGATATTCACACAGTGGAGTAGTATTCCGCCATAAAAAGGAATGGAGTACTGTTACCGGCTACGACCTTGATGAACTAAAAACATTATGCTAAGTGAAAGAAGCCAGACACAATGAACACATAGCCTGGACTTCCATTTATATGGAGTGTCTAGAAGAGGCAAACCCACAGGAACAGTAAATAGATCCGTGGTGAGGTTGAAGGGAGGGGCAGATGAGGGGTGACTACTGAGGAGTACCAGGTTTCCTTTTGGGGTGATGGCTGCCCAACTATGTGAATATATTAGAAACAACTGAGTTATATATACTTTTAACAGGGTAGATTTTATGGTATGTAGATTATATCTCTGGACAAATAAAGAGACTACTGAACATTTAGTAAACCAAAGCTGGTAAAGGGTGGCAGAATATGCCACCCCCAAATATGCCATTTTGGTGTAAGGATTATTTTGAACTAAACAAGTGTGTGCATGCTCTGTCATGTCTGACTCTCAACCCCCTGGACTGTAGTCCACCAAGCTTCTCTGTCCATGGGATTTTCCAGGCAAGAATACTAGAGTGGGTTGTGATTTCCTCCTCCAGGGGATCTTCCCAACTCAGGGATCAAATACACATCTCCTGTGTCTCCCGCATTGACAGGAGGATTCTTTACCACTGAGCCACCTAGGAAGCCCTCTTCTTATTTGGACATAAATTTGCAGAGGTGGCCCCTCTTTTCTCTACCAGGAAGAAGTTAATCACTGGAGGCAACCCTAGACACCAGTCTTGAGATGCCAAGAGAGGAACTTAAATGACAAACCTTGTTAAAACTAGCCCTTATCTACCACTGCTGCTGTTGCTAAGTCACTTCAGTTGTGTCCGACTCTGTGCGACCGCACAGATGGTAGCCCACCAGGCTCACTCGTCCCTGGGAGTCTCCAGGCAAGGACACTGGAGTGGGTTGCCATTTCCTTCTCCAATGCATGAAAGTGAAAAGTGAAAGGGAAGTCGCTCAGTCGTCTCCGACTCCTATTGACTCCATGGACTGCAGCCTACCAGGTTCCTCCATCCATGGGATTTTCCAGGCAAGAGTACTGGAGTGGGGTACCATTGCCTTCTCCATATCTACCACTAGTACCCTATATATTTACCTTTGTACAGTTTGTTCCCCTTGAAACTCAAAGTCCTTTCCTTTTCTTGCCACTTCTCTAAAAGTTCATTGTTCCTGTGTCAAGATGCTATACAATAAGCTCCAGTTCTACCGCCCCATCAAGTTACTCCTCACTGGGTGCTCCCTTGTGTACATGTCATTACATTTTATTAAACCTGTTTATTTTTCTCTTGGTGATCTTTTGTTAGCGTACAGGGCTCTGGTCAGAGAACTTAGAATGGGTAGAGGAAAAAGATTCTTTTTCTTCTCCTGCACCTGCAGAATCCTTCATTGTCCAGCTCCTCCTTTCACTATCTCAGTTCCTGTCACTCCCTCCCCCTACTTCCCATGCCCAGACTTTCTGGCCTTCAGTATTTCAACTTTAACGTGTCCTTTTCCTCTTCAGAGTCTCAGAGAATGCTGGACTCAGCTGAAGGATCACTGCCTCCAGGGAGCCTCCCTGGCCCTCTGTCTAAGTCAGGACCCCTGCCACCTCACGTACCACCTCACCATCCTACACTTACCTCCCTGGTAATTTGCTCAAGGTATGGCTTTCTTGTTAAACTTTAGGCTTCATGAGGGCAGGGGTGGGTTATCTTGTTCACTGTTCTACCCCCTGCCACCAGCACACAAACAGAGAAGGCACTTAGAAATGTGCTGAACAGAGACCTCAGGACCCATTCACAAAGAGAGAGCACTATGGCTTTCAGGGAGCCCTGCTGCTTTAAGCAGACAGAGGTCCTTCTCTGAGGGTTGCAATTAATCTTGAGCCCTCTTCTGCAGGCCCTTTCAAAGCTGAGAGTCAGACCTTACATGGTTCCATTTCACAGAGAACTTCTGTATTTTACTCCAGATAATGCACATGCCTGATGCATCAAACACTTGACTCGTTTCTCAACTGAATTTTAAAGCTTCTCTTTCCTTGACTAAAAGTTTGAGCAATCTTAGATGCTGTTTGGGGAGGAACTAGGTACACAGCTGTGATCTGCAGGGAGCTACAGTAATGTTTTCTCAAAGGCAACCAGCAAGTTGATCTTGGTAGTTTTTTAAGTGAGAAGAGCTAGCTTCTTTCCGTTCAACTGTTAAAAATAGACAATCTTTCACTTAGCAAGAGACACAGCTATCATTTATCGGTAATGCTGGGTGTTGGCATTCCCACCTTGCTAAAGTTTAGACAAATAAGCATGGACATAATTATAGATTGGATGGAAGCCGCAGACTTGGTGACTGAGGTTGCAAAGTAGGTGCCTCTAGCTGGATGAAGCATCTCTGCTCCACTGTGGATTAGTTTATGAACCTGGGCAACACTTAAACCCTAAATCCCAGCTGTGCTCAGTTATTCAGTCATGTCTGACTCTTTGCGACCCCATGGACTGTAGCCCACCAGGTTCTTCTGCCCATGGGATTTCCCAGGCAAGAATACTAGAGTGAGTTGCCATTTCCTTCTCCAGGGAATCGTCCCAACCCAGGGATCAAACCTGCCTCTCCTGCATTGGCAGGTGGGTTCTTTACCAGCCACATGGGAAGCCTGTAAATGAGGAATCATTCCTTCCCTCCTCTTGAACTGACCCTATTCTGATCTGCAAAACTTCATTCCTCACAGAATCAAAGGAGCTTGGGAAACTCAAGTAAGGCATTTATGACCTGAAAACGTGCTACAGTAAAAAGAGAAAGGAGGAAAGGCTAAGGAGGCTTTTCCTCCCAACCCCCAGAAATGATCACGAGTGGCAAGAATTCTCCTGGACCATGGGATGCCAACATTCTAGAGCTGGGGTGCTCCTCAGACATTACCCAGTGCTGTCTCCGAACTGCACAAGACCAAGAGGCCCCACAGACAGCGAGCAACCGAGCAACCGGAGGAACAGCAGGAACTTCCCAAGCCCCTCCTAGCCCCTTTTCCATTTGCCCACCCACAGCTCTCCCACTTAACCAAAAAATGCCACAGGCTGTGTGTATAACGTGAACCAAACTTCTTAAGGCACAGAAAAACATTGGCGGGAACCACGCCAGTTTATTCAAGAGCAGTTGTCTTGGAAGGTTGGGTTTACTACTTTTCCTGCTTTCCTGAACTTGAAGTACATTTGTGTACTTAACCTCTCTGTGCTTCGGTTTTTCCATCTGTATCTGGTGATGAAAATTAAAGCACTTAAAACAGGAACCGGCATTAGAAGTAGTCAGTGACACGGCACTTATAATTTCTTTCTAAATACTCTACCAAGAATATGCATTATTTGTATGATGAAAAAAAATTTTTTTTACTTACTGCTTTTAAAAACCTCTCTTTAATTGAAAAAAATTTTACTTTTTGTTCGTCCTTGTCTTCACCCTTCCCCCAAAACCACATTCCTAATTTCAAGCAGCAAGCTGCAAACTATATAGTACTTGGCAGAGGGTCTGCTTTCCTTTTATGAAAACTATGGGCATCACGTCCGAAAAACTTTCTAAAGAGCTACTTCGCCTTGCTTCCTTCCGCGCTTAGGCGCTCACAGAAGAAAGAATTCGTGGAGAAGGCCTCGGGCGTCCCCGGAGGCGAGCCCTCGCTCTGCTGTGAGGAAAAGGTGCCCAGCTCCCGCCATTAAGGCGCGCGAGGGAAAATGGAGGCGTCCGGCCGGCCGCACGGCGAACGGCAGCGCAGCGCCTGCGCCCTGCGCGCCCACCTCGGCCCGCGAGGCCTTTACAGCCGTTGAGGGAGGGCGGGGGAGGGGCAGGAGGGCCGCACCACGCCCCACCCGGCGCCCCTGCGCGCGGTTCCGGCGAGTCCGGCTCCGGTCCGGCAATCCGCTCCAGGCCGCTCCGGCCCGCCGGTCGCTCCGGAGGCGCTGCCGCTCTCCGTGCTTTCCCTCCAGCCCTTTGTGTCCTGGCGCGCGTCGGAGGGAACGCGGGAACGCGCGCCGCGCCGTGCGCCTGCGCCAGAGGGCGGGCGGAGCGGCCAGCCGGGAGTCGGGAATGGCTGCTGCTCCCGGACGCCCCGCCCTCGCCTCACCCCCCTCCCCCGGCCGCCATTTCGTGCTCCGGCACTCGCGGCCACCGCGTGATGGATGCCCGGAAACCAGGACAACAAAGGCCCGGGCGCAAGGGCTGCGCGGCCTGCAGGTCCTTCCGCTGCCCGCTGGGCGAAGATGGCGCTCAGAGACTGCAGCTGTGCCCGAATAGGAAGGGAAGTGGGCGCTTCCACTTCCTATGGATGGGCCTGCGAGCTGGCCTCAGTGCCATGCACGGCCTCGTGTGTGCATCACCGGGAGTGTGCACTCTTCTGAAGTATGCTCAACCTTGGGAGCTTCGTGGCCATAGGATTCCCACATTCGTGTTTGCGGCCTTGGGTGTGCACGAACCCCTGGGTTTCCACGCGTTCTAGTGTGCTCGACCTGAGTATATGCACACTTGGCGTTTGCATTGTCTGGCTGCTTATACAGGCCTGGGTGTGCACGGACTTGTGTTTGCACTAACCCGGTATGTGTACTGACGCGTGCCCTCCTGAATCGGGTGTATCCTCCACCCTGTTTTCGTGACCCAGGATGTTTGCAGACCCAGGAGTGCAATTCCAGCACCGCGGAAACGATCTTGGATTTGGCCTGTTCGGGATTCTTTTTCCCTCTTGCAGAGTTTATGTGAAAATCATAACCACCCATCTGCTACCATTTGCCTTTTTTTTTTTTTTGGGTACACCATGGGACTTGCAGCTTCCCAGGTGGCGCTAGTGGTAAAGAATCTGTATGTCAGTGCAGGAGACACCGTTGTATCCTTGGATTGGGAAGATACCCTGGAGAAGGAAATGGCGACCCACTCCAATATTCTTGCCTGGAGCATCCCATGGACAAAGGAACCTGGTGGGCTACAGTCCATAGGGTTGCACAGAGTCGTAAACTGAGTGAAGTGATTTACATGCATGCATGGGGCTTGTGGACTCTTAGTTCCCTGAGCGCGGCCAGGCAACCCCCACCCCCGTTTGCTGTTCTTAATCTTTTTTCTGTTATTAAGGTCTCCTTTATTGGTCTCCTGCCATGGACCTGACTTTGCCCTGTGGGCACCTGGTGACAAAAGACAGGGCTAGTGTGGGAAACTGACAGAAGTGGGCAGTTAAAGGCATCCTGATGCAGCTTTGGAGGCCCCTGCCCCCACCCCCACCCCCAAAAAAGCGCTTCAGGGAGGAAACCAAGAACCAAGGCCAGTCTAGCTGGTCAGGCCTTAGCTGAAGAAAGTATCAGGGGTCAAGCCCCAAGTTTGGGCTCAGGCCTGAAAACTTTGGAGGCATAGCAACAGGAAATACTATCAAATTCGCACTTGAGAACACACGAGATTGAAAGGGGGCAGGTGATAGAGAGAAGGGTGTGTAGGAAAAGGAGGGCCGCTTGTGGGGCCCAGCTCAGCAGGGAAGTGGCCTCCCCAGGGAGGGTAAGCAGGACCATGGTGGCTCTGGTTTACACCTCTCCCTGCTCCTAGCTCTTCTCTGTTGCAAGCGGTCTTCCCTCCAGGAGAGAGGCACAGACTCAGGACATGGCACTGCCCTTTACAGCTGGGCTTTGGGCAAGGGTGTGTCAGTGGGGATGGAGGGAGATCTGGCTTGCAAGAGAACTGTCCAGGCACAGAGTAACTGTTGATGAACATTGGATGTTAGCCTTTGAACTGGACTGACTCCGAGTCGTCTTGCCTGGACTTCCTTTCACTTCCATCAGAGAACCACCTCATTTGGCTATCTTTCTTAAGATTATGGGATGTTCTGTTGTGCTCAGTATTCCTAGGTTTATTTTAAGGGCATAAAAGTCCATCTCTCCTCTAACATACCACTGACATTCCCATGGAGAAGCCCTCTACAACGTGGAGCACCCACCCCCTTGAATCTCATGATGGAGAAAGGGCCACCTCATAGGACAGCCTTTTTAGTGAGACCCAAATGTTTGTGCTCTGAAATGAAGGATTTTTTTTTTTTCTGTTACCCAAAACATACTTTCTGAGCACATGCTGTATGTTGGGCCTGTGTTAGGGCTGCTGCTGCTGCTAAGTCACTTCAGTCGTGTCCAACTCTGTGCGACCCCATAGACAGCAGCCCACCAGGCTCCCCCATCCCTGGGATTCTCCAGGCAAGAATACTGGAGTGGGTTGCCATTTCCTTTTCCAGTGCATGAAAGTGAAAAGTGAAAGTGAAGTCGCTCAGTCGTGTCCGACTCTTAGCGACTCCATGGACTGCAGCCCACCAGGCTCCCCCGCCCATGAGATTTTCCAGGCAAGAGTACTGGAGCGGGGTGCCATTGCCTTCTCTGGTGTTACAGCACCCAAACAGTTCCTACATCCAGGAGCTTAGAGACCCAAACTGCAGGATCCCAGGGTCCAAGAGCAGACACAGCTTCTTCATACTTAATGTGTCATGCTGATAGTCCATGCAGTGTGTTGTTACAGGGCACTGATGTGCCCCTGTGCATCCTGAATTAACACTGTAGGGGGCTTTGGGGGTGGGGATTGGACAGGCAGTGCCCTCCGCTCCCCAGCAGGGGAGTGATCTTGTCAAGCACAGCCTCCCTCTCCCTAATCCTTTTCACAGCTGTCCCTGCCCTGGGCATGGTCCACAGTCCAGTTGGGCATGGCAGGAACTGACACATGCTCAGAAGCACTGGCCACTTTTATAGAAAGAACCAGGAGGGATCCTCCTCAGACGGGGCTGTGGACATGAAGGACACCCCAGCTGGCCTCAGGGGTGGGGGGCGATTCTGCTGAGCCCTCTTACAGCCAGCTTCTGGGCAGCCCTGCCTCCCTGAGAAGTGGGACCTGGGGATCCTATGGCAGGTTTTTCCCCCGTTTTAACTCACCAGCAGGGCTGCAGGCTGGATCCTCCGAGAGCTGATCTAAATAAACTATGTCTAACCTGGAAGTAGGCAAGGTGGTTCCCCTGCCTCTCCTGCTGAAGGGGCCAGTTGTACCGGGTCACTGCTCTACATTCCACACATTTCCCAAAGGCCCAAGGGTCTGGGTGATGTCACCCTCCCTCAATGGCCCTTTCCTGGAATATGGCTCCAGAGGTGGGCTCCCTGACACCCCTGTTCCCCAGCAGGGACCAGAGCTGCCCCCTCTGAATTCTGTGATGGGCATGGAAGTCTGTGCCCAGGAAGCACCTGCGGCGGGGCGGGTAGCTGCATCCCAGGAAATGCGTCCATTCTCTAGCTCCTAAGAATAAACCACAAGGACCTAGAAGGCTCCACCCTTGGGCAGCTTCTTACCTCTTCTTACCCTCTTCCAGAGGGTCACATCTAAGAAAGGAGGGATCACTCGGAAAAATGAGACTGCAGAAGAATAAATGCCACCTTGTGTCTGCCAACTTGCTGCAGAGGTCTGTGGGCTGCTTCTGTGTAAATAACTTAATGGAAAACTCCAGAAGGGGACGCAGCCCGTGTGAGCCTGACTTTGCGAGCCAGCAGACGGTTATAAAATGTTTCCTCTTTAGCTGTGGTTGGGAGTCAGGGTGCTTCAGTCACAACCCACGGAAAGAAAAGCCATAGCTCTCTGGGCTCTTGGGGAGGGACAACTTGGAGGGGGGCGGAGGTGTGTGTGTGGAGTGTTTTCCACGGAGACCCTTCGTCCGCTCTGCTCTCCGGAGGTTCCTGGACACTCCAGGGTGTGGCGCCTCTGAGATGCCGAAGCCAGGTCCTCCCTGCCCCTCACCTAGGGTAGCCTCGGGGCTCCAGCAGTGGGCTTGGGGGTCGGGGGCGGAGGAAGAGGCTTCCGGATGCCCTCTCCCCCCCCCGGCCGGGTGTCCCCGTCGGGCAGCCTGCCTCGGAGACCACCGGTCACTGCTCCTGCCCGCCCTCTTCCCTGCCCTCCGCCGAGGCTAGCCCGGGGCTGGGCGGGTCCCCACCCCCGCCCCGCTCTGGGCGGTCCCTCGAGGTCAGGCCGCCCCAGCCCGGCCGGTCCGGAGGCGGCCGGGGCGGGGAGGGAGCTTAGCAGAGCCGCTGCCCGGAGGCCGCGCCGCCCAGGCACAAACATTTCCTTATGTGGTGGCTCCGAGGGCCGGGGCGGCGCCCGGGGTGGTGGTGGGAGGGGGGAGGTAGACCCGCCCCGGGTGATCGCGGCTCGTCGGGATCTCGGGCTCATCCCCTGGGCTAGACAAAGGAAAGGCCCCCTGCCGCGTCCTTTGTCCACTGGAGCACGTCCCACATCCCCCTGCGAGGAACTGGTCGCTGTTTCTCGGTGGGACCCTCTCTTTCCCACCGCCTCGACTTGCCCCGCGTTGGTGGGAAGGTGTCCTTCGACGGCTGAGGTTCAGGCCGAGATCTGGGGCCTGGGTGCAGGAGGGAGGGGGTGCCTGGGCCCTCCCTGGTGCATCTGCCCAAAGCGCACAGCGCAGCACCCTCCTCTGCCTTGGGAGCTATATTTGGACCGGAGGGGCTAACAGGATGACTCATGGGAGGGACAGCCCGCGGGTGGGGCGTGAGGGAGCTGCCTCCCAGGAAATGCGGCTCCATCCGTTCAGTTCCAGGCGTTCCAGGCGGGCTTAGGGCTCCAGGAGGGCTTTGAAATCAAAAACATGGGAGAAAGAGCAGCCTTTCCACTGCAAGGCCAGGGCTGTGGAGTCCCGCCCTGAGGGACGCAGGGACAGTGACTTGGACAGGCACCCCAGCTTCCCAGAACCTGATTAGTGCATCGTTGGCTCTGACACCACCCCTCCCCAGGTCCGGTTCTGGAGCGCCTGCTCTGACTCCCCTGAAATACCCTGGATTCTTGGGTCATTTTATCTCACTTCTCCAGTACTGAGCAGACTTTGATATCTGACAGGGCAGTTTCCCTGTGGGATAATTTTTAAATGAGGCTTTTAGTGGGACGCTCACCTCAGTGACTCTCTGCTGCTGCTACTACTAAGTCACTTCAGTCGTGTCCGACTCTGTGCCACCCCATAGACGGCAGCCCACTAGGCTCCTCTGTCCCTGAGATTCTCCAGGCAAGAATACTGGAGTGGGGTTGCCATTTCCTTCTCCAATGCATAAAAGTGAAAATTGAAAGTAAAGTCGCTCAGTCGTGCCCAACTCTTGGTGACCCCATGGACTGCAGCCTACCAGTCTCCTCCGTCCATGGGATTTTCCAGGCAAGAGTACTGGAGTGGGTTGCCATTGCCTTCTCCTAGTGACTCTCTAGTGGGTCTAATTTCAGGGACCGGATTTGGAGGCTAGCGGCTGAGATCATACCCATCCAGTCAGGGAGGCCTTGGGTGCAGCGTCCCTCTCCCTCAGCCTGCTGAGGGAAAAGAAAGTCCCTCCATCTGCTCCCTGCCCCCCCAACCCCCCTACCCACCGTGACTCCCATCCCTCCTCCTGCAGCCCCTGACCCCTGGCTCCCTTAGGTCTGTTCCTGAGTCTCAGGGCACTCATGGCCAAGCGGCCTTCCCCAGCCATGGCTGTTAACTCCCAGCACAAGGAACAACATCATCTTCATCCCCATCCTGGTGCAGTGGGACCAGGCAGGGTTCCAGCCCAGTTAGAGAAACAGTCTTCCGTGGGACAGGAGGTTTCAGGAGCTGAAGTAAAGAATGCTAGCACTTCCCCGGTAGTCCAACAGTTAACACTTCACGCTTCCACCTCAGGGTGCACTGGTTCCATCCCTGGTCAGGGAACTGAGATCTTGCATGCCACAAAGCAAGGTCAGAAAGTTTTTTTTTTTTAAACCAACCCTAATCCTGTCAGTAAAATGGCAATGGCCCACCTTTCCCAGTGAACTGAAACAGTGCCTCAGTGGTAGACGGTCCAGTTTTGAGATTCTCCTCCTTTCACACTGGGGAGAGATCCCCAAGGAATCTGAAGAAGGGAGACGGAAATGGATACTCAAAAGCATGAGACACTCAGTTATTCATCTGAGGATGAAAAGGCCAAGTCTCAGATTAGAGGGACCTTAGTAGTCTTCTCATTTCACTCCAACTATAATACCTGGAGCAGAAATCGCCTCTGAATTCCTGGATTGCTTTCAGCGGCAGGGAACTCACTCTTTCAGTGTGTTCTGTCTTATACAGAGTTGAAATCTGCCTTCTTTAACGTCCATCGTCATGGTTGTTGTCTGTGTGTCCTGTGAAGGCGGAGTCCCTGTGAGTCCTCCTGCTGCCCACAGCGCTGGAGGACAAGGGTGCTCAGTGGACATGTGGTCAGAATGAATGATGAAACCATACTGAATGTTTGCCCAAGAGCCACTTGGAGCCCTCCACTCTGCGCTAAACCATGCCAGCTTTCCCCCCCTCCCCATCCCATATGAACCTTGGTTTCCAGAACATTCTTCATCCTTCCCACCCCACTGCTGCATCTGGGTGGCAGTGTTTCTTCTCAGCAGAGGCCCCTGCAGTGAGCGGCACAGAGGTGGAGTAGGGTTGGTCTTTCTCACCGTGTGCTCTGTGCTATCATTCGTGAGGCCTGACCCTGCCAGGCCTTATTTTTAACATCCTGCTGTGGTTGCATCTGTTTGAGCCCAAGACTGGTCCCTTGTTTGGCACCACTGTAACTTTAACTTTTACAATTTTAACAAAGAGAGGGCTCCATGTTGCATATGGCAATGCTGCTGTGCCCTGGGAAGGGCCTGTGGTTCCAGGTGGCATTTCAGGAGGCTGGGCTGGGGACTGGCAGCCCAAATGCTCCTGGGAAGGACCTGTTCACGGGCTTCCCTGGTGGTTCAGTGGTAAATTCACCTGCAGTGCAGAAGATTTAAGAGATGTGGGTTCAATCGCGGGTCAGGAAGATCCTCAGGAGGAGAGCATGGCAACCCACTCCAGTATTCTTGCCTGAAGTATCCTATGGACAGAGGAACCTAGTGGCCTATAGTCCAGAGGGTTGCAAAGAGTCGGACACAACTGAGCAACTGAGCCCAAAGACCTGTTCACAGGGCCAAGACTCTAGCTTGGGCAAAGAAGATGTCAAGGTGTGACTTTAGCTCAGCACACTTTGGGGCTCTCCCCAAGACCCGCTAAGACCCGTGTTCAGGTATTCAGCAGGTCCCTGACCATGGTTGGTGGAAGCCCCTTGGGGCCCTGGGGCTTCCGGACACTGTGGCTCAGCTCTGTCCTCCCACAAAGCTGAGCAGGTGCAGGGTAGCTGTGAACACACAGCTCGGGGTTCATATGTGTTTGTTGTCTGACTCCTGGATAGCTAGGAGGTGGAGAGCAATCCTCGGTCAGTGTCCCCATCTTGGACACCTGCTCCTCCCTGCCCCCTCTGCAGTTTGGGGCCAGGTCAGAATCCCTCGACCTGTCCCCAGTTTGTGGATCTGATGAAGGGTGATGAGAGGAGGCTCTGGTGGCTGTGGGTGGACTGCGAGTCAGCCTGGGACCAGGCCTGGCCTGAACTTCTAGGTGGAAGATGGGTAAAGGTCTACAAGGTCCTGGAAGGAAGGATGAGGGAGCCTCTATGCAGAGAAGTTTTTCTCCTCAGAAGGGGCTTTATACCCCCTGAGTGTCCACCCTCCAAGGAGGGTGCACCCCAGGTCAGCAAGTGCCTGAGGGTGCAGTGGGCGGAGCTCATGGGGCAGTGGGCGGGGCTCGGGCCGGCCTGCTGACACCCACTGCAGGATCCTTGTGACAGAGAGGAAGCCCTAGAAAACCACAAGGTCAGTGCAGGGCAACTGAAAGGAAGAGTCTGAGAAAGGAAGGCAGGCTTGGGAGAGGCCCCTCTCCTCCAGCAGAATCCAACTCCTGTCCCGGCGGCAGGCAGAGGGTGGGCACTGGGGCAGCTGGCTCACCTCCAGGAGGACACCTGCTCAGTCCCTACACCACAGGGCTCAGCCGGGGGTGCCCAGACATGCCCAGGAGAGCCAGGGCTCACCCAGACCGCTCCTTACCCCCCCACCCTCCACCCAGCTGCGACACACTGGATGCATTAGCACTGACACTCTATCAGCCTCTCTGCACTGCTGACTCCTGGTGCAGGCAGGCGTCTCCCTCCCCTGGCTGCTAAGAGTGGTGTGGATTTGCAGGTGGGCTCTGCCCAGAGCTCCGGTGCTGCCTCAGGCCTGAGAGAGCCTGATAGAGCCCCTGGAACCTGTTGTGGTCCATCTAATGCAGGCCGCAAGGCAGCAGCAGGTGCTGGGGGAGAGTCCTGGATGGGTTTTCAGGGTGAGGGTCAAGGTCCAGCCCTGACCCTAACTGGCTAGATGACCTCAGGAAGGTCACTCTGCTCACTGGCCCTCAGTCCCTGGATCTCAGCTCTGTGGGCCAGTATGTAATTGTGATTCTCAGAGAGTGGGCCGTGTAAGCCGTGCCCAGTTGGGAAGGAGCTGGGTGGAGAAGGTCAAGGCCAGAGCCTGGGTGAAATGCAAATGAGAGCCCAGTATGTAAATTAGTGTTTGTTCCTTCCCTTCTGACAAGACCCAGGGAGACCCAGATGCCTCAGAGAGTGCCCGTGACCCTGCCCCTGGGTGTCCTCGCAGAAGGAAGTGGGCTGGGCACCTGGGGTCACAGTGGCATTGATCATCTCTCCACTACCTAAGCCCAGGACCCTCGGTGCTCCGTCCAATGAGACACACAGCATTCTGCCCCTTCTGCAGTCATCTGTGTCCTATGTCATCCCACATACTGTGGGTGGCATCTGTCTTCCCTCCCCCAGGTTCAGAGAAGAATGTCTTTCAGCCTGGGGCTGAGTTGGCCCTCTGAGTCTGGGCACTCATATGGCAAGGATCTTTGAGGAGCTGGCTGGTCACCTACTATAACAGGGACAGTTGTGGCTTTGGGCAGGGGTCTCTCTAGCACCAAGCTCAGGACTCCTGACTCCAAGGATGCGAGGCATTCACTTGAGACCAGGGGAGGGGAGTGGTTCTGTGGTAAGGGCACTGGGAAGCAAGGTGGTTGCTAAGGCCTCTGGCCAGTCAGGCAGCTGGGCCGCTGGGGCCCTGGGGAGACCCAGATGTCGTCTCTTTTCAGCTCATTGCTTCCCAAAGTGGGAGGGGAAGACTGGGTGGGACACAAGGAGGAGCCAAAGAGCCCCCTGGGATTCAGGGAAGAGCAATCTGGGAGGGAGAGCTGGGGCCATCTGCTCCCCAGGCTGCGGGCTCAGGGAGCAGAACCGGCTACAGGGAGGCCTTCCGAGCACCAGCACGCAGGGTCCCTCAGGCCACCCGCCCTCCTCTGGGAACGGGCTCCCAGGAGTCACGTATGGGTGCTGAGTGCATTGAGGAAGAGATGGGTTTCAAGACTTCTGCACAGTGCAAGCCCCTGAGAATTTGTGAGGAGGGGCAGGAACAAGGCCAGAAAAGGAGGGTCAGTCCCCATGGGAAGATGGGGGGTCCACCTCCACCTCCTTCCTTCCCCTGCCTAATGGAGGACACCGCAAACAAACTTGAACCTAGACCACCTGGCCTTTTCAAAGCCCTTTCGGGCCCTGGAGTGGAGAAGGAAATGGCAACCCACTCCAGTATTCTTGCCTGGAGAATCCCAGGGATGGAGGACACTGGTAGGCTACAGTCCACGGACCTGACTGAGGGACTTCACTTTCACTTTCGGGCCTTGGAGATCCCCATTTTACTGAAACTCTTCTTTTCAACCCAAATCGATGCGCCTTGATTCTTGGGAGGAGTTGGAGTCCCACTAAAGAGCTGAGTGAGAGCCTCAGGGGGAAAGGAAGGCCACAGGGGACGGTTACAGACAGGAGGGCTGGCCTCGGGCCCTGTCCCCTCGGGCTCTGGCCTGTGACCGCCCCAGCTGGGGAGCCACGCTCCCTCCCCTGCCCCCACCCTCCAGGCCCCAGAGAAAAGAGAGCCCCTTCCCCTTCCCCCGAGGGCACCCCTCTTCCTGCTTCTGTCACCTGCCAGCAGCTGGAACCCCTGTCCCCAGTGAGGAAGCAGAGGTGAGCCTGCTACTGTGCTGGCTCCCTTCCCTGCCCCACCCCGCTGGGCACCTGACTCCACGTGGATCCTCAATGGCGGCCCCCTCCCCCAGTACGGAAGCCATCAAGTCCCTCCCCTGTTCATAGGAGTGCCCCAGCCCACCTGTCCCTTGGCTTCCTTCCCCCACAGCCACCTTCCAGAAAGAGATGTCCACACCCACCTCCACTTCCTCCTGCCTTCCTCATTCCTTAGCCCGTGGCCACCCAGGGTGATTCAGAGGCGGGTGTCCTCAGCGCTGTGTCCCCCTTGCCGAGCTTCTCTTCTCTCTTCTTCCCCCGTCCCTCCCCACCCCGTCCTTCCTGTCCACCCCAGCAGGTCCAGCAGGTCCCTCTGTCTGCCTGGGTCAGAGTTCTCCCCCAAGAGCGGCAGAAGGTTGGGGAGTGGGGGACAAGGACCAGGACACTGACATCAGACAGCCAGGGTACCAAGAGGTTTCCCAGCCTACCAGCTGGGTGGCCTTGGGCAGTTCCTTCTTCCTCTGTGCCCCGGTCTCCTCAGCTGTCAAGTGGGGAGGACAACACAGAGGTGACCCGCCAGGTCTCGCGAGGGTCTGGAAGCACTGGCCTTCCCTCCGTCAGGGGCCAGCCCAGGGCAGCTGTGGCTCAGAGAGAACGCCGAGCTCTGCCTGCTGGAGCCTGGAGCCCGGCGTGGATACACTCCAGGGACAGCAACGGGCCAGATAACCAGGTGAAGTTTCACTGAGGCCTCCCCAGGGGTCAGGTCAGGCAGTCTGGCTGACCTGGGGCTCCCAGCCATCTGAGAAGTCACACCCGCACTCACACTCTCTGTGTCACTCATTTCTGAGCCATTTTAGGAGCGGCAATGATCCAAGATACCTTGTTCTCCCCTCAGCTGCCACTGCTCCTAAGGAGGTCAAATCCCCCCAGCCTCGCCCACCGTGAGCCCAGAGGTCCCTGGAGCCTAAGGGGTGGAGGCTGGCAGCATATAGGTTAACCCCCTGGCCTGGCTCCTGGAAGAGATGCTTCCCTAGGGCACCTAGCTCCCTACTCCGTTCCCGGACTTTCCTCAGCCCCCAAAGCAGCTGGCACCCCTTCCCTCTTCACAAATAACCCCCTCCAACTCCTTCTGACCAGAGGGGACACAGGGCTCCCCAGGTGGCCAAATGTGCCAAGGCCTGAAGCTGGGGAGTGTGCAAGGACTCCCTTCAGATGTCTTGTCCCTTTAGCCTGATGAATACATCTGTCTGGTCAGACCAGGTGTTCCAGTTTGAGGTTTGGAAAATCAGGTCACCTGGATGTGTGCTCACCACTGTAGCTGTAGGAAACAAGTACTGTGTGTGGTCCAGGTGTAAACTACCCTTAGCTGGACTGTGGGCAATTGCTGACAGCCATTCCAAACACGGGTAAAGGACCATCTGCAGGGCCTGGCCTCACACCCTGCTTCGTCATGGGTCACAGGACACGGGGACGGGAAGCCCAGCTAGAAGCCAAAAGCACACTGGAACCAGTAATTATCACCATTGATCACGCGCCTTTGGTGTGCCTTTCAGCATGTTCCAGGCCTCTCCTTCATCTCTTTACTTCTCACAACAACATAGGAAATGGTTGTTGTTATTATCCGAATGTAGCAGATGAGAAAACTGAGGCTCAGTGAATTTAAATCCCTTGTTTAAAATCACCCAGCTAGGAGAAGACTGAATTTGAACTCAAACATACCTGACTCCAAATTCCTTGCTTTTATGCAAGCTGGTCTATGCAAAGGAAGAAGACCCTGCAAAATAACAAGGAGAGGTATGAGTGTGCTCACGAGTGAGGCTGTACAGCTCCTTCCCACACCAGGAGCACACCCAGCAGGTGCTCAGCAGAAGTAAGTGACACTGTTACAGGCCAGTTATAAAAACGCGGTGAATACACAAATATGAGAGAAAGGCAGAGTTAAGCCAGCTTCCTGCCCAGGTGTACACAGAGGCCCAGAGTGACCCAGGAGCTGCTTGTGTGCAGGACAGCTCAGAGCTTGGGTCTTTCTAGAACATACACCCCTGGACACTGTGCAGGACACTGACATCCAGTCTGCCCTCGGCTCAGTGCCAACTGAGGCCTAGCTTCTAAACCCCAGCAAGCTTTGGTGACAGCCACACGCAAGCAGGGGACACACACATGAACACAGGCTTGGTCACACACGCCCCACTGACACATATATCTTCTGAAGACAGAACCTCTGCCACCATTGGTTCTCTGCAGACACAGCTGAACTCTTGGCCTCTTGGGCACATAGTGTAGCTCACACTGACAAGTGTACAGACACACACACACACACACACAGCTCTCAGACAAGAAGGAAAAAAGGTCAAGCTGGCTAAGGGCTGTGAATCTCTGGGACCACGTATAAATTTGTGCCTAAGCCCTGGGATCAACCCCCTAGGTCGCAGTCTGTCCTCCGTCATGGCCTCCCACCATTCCGGGTTTTGAGACTGCTTTCGGCCTTCCTATTTGTTTTAACGGATGGGCCAAGGCGTGAATGCCCAGAATGACCACCAGGGGGCGCACGAGCACTGACTAATCCTTTTCAGCCTAGACTCCTTCCAAAACCTTTTCCATTCATTCTTAGTCTTAAGCACTCATTCTGTTCTAGATGATAGGACCCAGAGAAGAAAGGTGGGTGGGGATTGGATGGATAGGGCAGGACTGGAGGTTAGATAGGGAAAGTGTTGGCAAGAGAGGCTGGGTCAAAAATAACAGCTAGATTGATTGTACTGAGCACCAGCAGTGTTTCAAGCTCTTCGAAAATTTTATGTGCATCAACTCATTTAATCCATAACTGTATGAAATAGGTACTCCATTATTCTACTTTTATTGTGGGTGCAGTAAGGCTAGCACTTACTGAATAAAGTTGTTGAAGGAGTACAGGGATCAATATGATTATGTGCAAAGCACTTGGAACACTGCCCAGTTGTTATCATCATGTCCATTTTACAGATGGGGAACACAAGGCCCAGCTCACAAGGAGGCAATCCTAAGCAGGCTGGTCACAGAGTGTGCGCTTACTCAGTTACTAGAACTCCCTGGTAGATCCAATCAGGGCTTCCTGGGGAGAGAGAATTTTAGTAGGGACGAGACGAGGCCTAAAAATTTGAGTCTCATGCTGGCTGTAGGGTGGGTGAACCTGGTGGGAGGGGGACTGGTCAAGTGAGACCAAGGTCCCAGCTAGGACCAGGTGGGCAGTGGAGGATGGAGAGAAGACAGATTTGAGAGATATGAGGGAAGCAGCTTGGAGGTCTTGGTGCCCGATTTCAAGCCAGAGTTGGAGGAAGGAGGGGGCAGAAAGCAGTGGCTGGGGAAGCAGAGGAGGGAGAGGGTAGGGGCGTGTGGGGCTCCCACCTGCCTTCTGACCGTCCCCTAGGAGAGGGCTCCTTACACTTGGGACTGAAATCAAAAGAGAAGCAGCCCCAGATCCTTCTGCCCCATGTTTCCTAGAGAGCTGGGGATGGTGTGGCAGCAAGGGACTGTGGGGCTCTGGGCTCCATGGGCTGGCACTGCACCTGTCTCTCCCATCCTACCTAGCACCCTGGTCCTTGCCCACAGGGCAGGACGCAGGCATCCCACCGACCATTCTGCAGCATTGCGACAGCATTGGGACGTTCCCCCTCCCCTCAAGGCTTCAGCCTCACAAAGCCCCCTCCTCTGCAAGCTCTCATTTAATCCTCACAGCAACCTGGAGTTAGGCCCTTATAAGTTCCACAACTGAGGGAGCCACCTTGGAGGTAAGCTGTCTACCAGGACTTTTGCTGCAAAGCATGGGCTTTTACCCCCTCCACTCCCAGAACTATTGGACCCTTGGTGGCCATCTTAGGGAGGTGGAGGCAGCTGTGACCATGTGTGGAGCTGAGAAGGGCTGGAAGTGTGTGTTAGTCACGCAGCTGTGTCTGATTTTTGCGACCCCACGGACTATAGGCCGCCAGGCTTCTCTGTCTATGAAATTCTCTAGGCAAAAGTACTGGAGTGGGTAGCCATTTCCTTCTCCGGAGGATCTTCCCAACCCAGGTTTCCTGCTTTGCAGGAGGATTCTTTACTGTCTGAGCCACCAAGGACTGTGTGCAGAGCTGAGAAGGAATGGGAGAGGGGACCTGGTTTGGTGTCACCAGGGTCCTCTGTAGAAGCACTGTCCAGTTTCAGTCCCAGATAGGGGAACCAGCTGGGTGGCGCACAGAATCTCCCAAAGGGTGGGGGTGGGAGTGAGACATGCCTGGGCCAGCAAGTAGGGACAAAGAGGCTGCCAGCACACCTGGCGCCGGGCAGCCTGAGCCCGCCAGGCCAGATTCAAAGAGGAGCGGAGGCTGTGATTGGTGGCCCGAATGCCTCGCTCCACCCCTTCTCTCTCACCTCCCAGAAAGCTGGGAAAGAGGGCTGGAGTAGAGAAGGCCCTTCATCCTAAATCCTTAAGCACCTAGCGGTGGACTGGCTGGCAGTGAACTCAGTTAACTCCCTCCCGTGCTGCGTGCCCTGCCACAGGATCCTGTCTGGCTTTCTAACACCGCTGTCAGCCCCAGCGACTCCCCTAGCCGCTCGGCTTGGGTACTCGGGTCTCAGGTCATCCAAACACCACTCCTCTGAGCCATCCTGCAGTTCGCAGCCTCCTCAACTCGTTTTTTCCCTAGCTCGTCCTCTCGAGTGTCCTCTGACCCCTCTACCCGTGCAAATACAGGCGCCGGCCAGCCTTCGGAAGGGACAGCTTCCTGGGCTCTAGTCCCTTTCCACTTGGGCACGCCGGCCCTCTGTGCTGCGGACCCGGCCCTCTGGGCGTCCCCGCGGGGCGGTGGCCCAGACCGCCCTGCCCTGCCTGGGTCCCGGGGGACCCCGCGCCCTGGGTGGGGTGGGGGTGGGCGCATAGATTGCGAGACTCTGCGGAGGACCAGCCTGGGGGTGTTGGGCAGGAACCCGACCCCCGCCTGCGCCCCGCCCCCGTCGCAGATGGCGGGGTGCGGGCTATCCCGGGCCACAGTTTGGGGCTCGGGTTTCCGCCGAAAGGGGCCCTCTGAGGCCGCGGCCAATCACCGCCCGACCCGGCCTCCCCTCGCGGCCCGCAGCCAATCGCGGCCCGGCCCGGCCGCCCCCGCCCCTCCGCGTCCTTTGTTCCCTCTCGCCCCGGTTGCCCCGGCCGCCCGGCTCCCGGGCCCCGGCCTCTGGCCTTGCGACTTCCGGCCCGAGCGGACCCAGTAGCATGCACGTGCCCGCGTACGCGGTGTGTACACGCGCGTGTGTGTCGGATCCGCCGTGCCTGCCCCAAGGGCACTTCGGGTCCGGCCACCGGCCCACTCGCATGCCCCTAGATGGCCTGGCCAAAGACCCAGAAAAGCTCTTCCGAGAGACTGGACTTGGACCATGGGCGGGGGGCTCCGAGTGAGCATCAGGACTGGGCAGTGGTCCAGCTGAGGCCCCACCTTTCCTTCCTGGGCCGCGGTTTTCCTCGCTCTCTCACGCTTCCTTGCCTTTGCTCAGGCTGCTTCCTTGTCTGCTGCCTTTCAGATTGTTTAGTTGCTAAGTTGTGTGGGACTCTTTGTGACCCCCATGGTCTGTAGCTCGCCAGGCCTCTCTGTCCATGGGATTTCTCAGGCGAAGAATACTGGAGTGGGTTGCATTCCTTTCTCCAGGGGTTCTTGTTGGACCAGGGATCAGACCCATATCTCCTGCAATGGCAGGGGGATTTTTTACCACCGAGCCACCTGGGATACCTGCACCTGATGAACAAGGAGTCTTCCCTCCAGACCTGCCTTGGGGTCACATCCTCTGTGACACCTGTGAGGGCAGCAGATTCCTCCCTCCTGTGTCTCCATCACTCACCTGTCACGTGGTCCCCTCTAGTCAGGGATCTCCATCAACCGCCAAGGGATTTACACTTGGCAGCACCGCGTCCTCATCCCAAACACTTGGGGGTCACATAGACCTTCAGACCTATTCTTGGTTCCACTTGAAACGGAGGCTTGTTATCCAGGCCTGCTGAAGGGATTAAAAAGCTAAAATCTGCAAAGAACAGATTGAGTGCCTGATCACCCACACGGACTGACCTGCCATACCATGGCCTTGCCCTCCCAGAGTCCCTGCCTGTTCCGAGTTCCCAAATCCAGTGGACATTCCTCTTGCTCTTCTTCCCCTCCTCTCAGTCCCCTCCCGAGACCTCTTGGCCTTCTGCTCAGGACTCCATCCTCAGTCCCCTTCTTCCCTTATTTCCCCATGAGCTCATCCACTTGCAGACCTCCATCTGCCCAGCCTGGATCTGTCTCCTGAGTCCTCTGGAGACCTCCACCTGGACATCACTTGGCACCTCAAACCCAGGTTGTGGTAAACTAAAGGTCTTCATCCAGCCACATCTCCTATGCCTGTAAAGGACTCACATCTTCATCACTGCCTAGGTGTGACCCAGGTGTCATCCCCACCTCCACCTGCTTGCTCACCACCCATTCTGACCATATCTTTGGCTCCCAGGTCTGGCTGTCCCACTCTCCCAGGGCCAGTGTCTTCCTTGGACCATACTCTTGTCCTTTTACTATCTCTTCTAACTGGCCTCTTGCTCTCTGCCTCCTGGGTGTAAATGGTAGGGCCCTGCCGTCCGGCCCTGCCTGCCTTCCCCGTCTCAGCCACAGGCACACAAGTACTTCAGTTGATAGTCCTTGACACAGCGAGGAGGTTGGGAGTGGGTCCGCCTTCCCAGGGCTCCCGCAGAGGAGTGATGCCAGGCACGGGGGGCAGTCAGAGGGACAGTGAAGACTGTGAAGTAGAACTAGCTCAGCAAACAGGTTCTGCACATGGGCACGCCTGGGTCTGGGTTATGGCTCTGCACTTGCCTGACTCACCCCTCTCTGGCTCTAATGTCCCAGATGGGTTTAATACCATCTCTTTGAAGAGCCAGAGGAGAACACAGGACTCAGGGCCAAGAATGGGCAGGGGCTGGCCCCCTAAGGTGCTCCCCAGAGCTTGAGCTTCTAAATCACCTGGGGGTGGGGCAGGGCCTGGGCTGAAAGAGCCAGTTGGGAGGCCTGGGTGAGGAGGGAAGGGCCACGAGGGGAGGAGAGAAGGGGAAGCTGACAAAGGAGACCAGCTGCTGTTTGCACACAAACCCCAAGTTGATAATGAGTGGAGGGGCGGGGGTGGGGCGGGAACTGTCTTGGCAGGAGCCTCTGCCAGTTGAAGAGTCTGCCCAGGATCACCGTGCCCCTCCCTCCGCTGCCCCCAACCCAGGCCCTCCCTGCTTGCACCCAGCTGTACATCTGCCCCTAGGACTGCGGCCGGGGAGGGCAGAAAGGGCCTAGGGTGGGGGATCTGGCCCCTCAGCCCAAGGCTCAAATCCTCCTGCTCAGGCCGCACTCATCCTGAGAGCAGTCCTGGGGAAGCCCAGGGCTGGGACCCAGGGGGGCCCAAGGGTGCCCGAGGACTCAGAGCCAGCCCAGATTCCCTGCCTCTGAGCTCCTGGCCAGAACGGAGGCCCTGAGTGGAGCTTGGAGGTCCCAGAGCTTGATGAAGAGATGAGGCTCCCGGATGGGAGGCTGGGACGAGTCCGCTGACCCCAGGGCCTCCCACAGGGGCAGAGCGACAGACCAGGGCTGAGGAGGAAGGCTGGGAGGCTCCTGTCAGTTCCCCCCACCCCCGGCCCCCACTCATGCCAGAGGGCCCCTGGGTCGCCCATCAGACAGGGGGCAGATAAACAAGGCCCAAGGAAGACCAGCTGGGATCCTGGGTGTCAGGAGTGGGTCCTCCACTCCAGTCACACCTGCTGGGAGGGTCATGGAAGGGCCCTGCTCCATCTGTGCCCATCTCCCCAGCCCCCAGGGTCTGGCAGACCCTTCAGCATCTCCCCCGGGGCAAAGAGCTCCCCTTTCCCACAGCCCCCACAGCCGGCTCCTGCCATGGGGGCTGTGGGTGCAGCTGACAGGCTGAGCCTGTGAAGGAGCATGCGCCAGCCTAGCAACAGGCTCCCAGGGGCTGGGAGAGGCAGCACCAGGCGGGGAGGGCAGCTCCCATACCCTCCTCCGCCCCCACCCCATGTCTGAGTGCCCTGTTAACACCTGCTCCAGAAGAGGGTTAGCTCCAAGACTGAGAGGCAGGATCCAGCACACTGCATCTCCGGGGGCTTTGGGCTTCTGCAGGCCAGACCCTAGAGAGTGGAGGGCCATGCTCTGCAGGGGGCAGCCTTGGGGGAAACTTCCCCTTGTGGAACCTGAGCCCCAGCCCTCCGGGCTCCTTCTCAGCCATTCACTTTCCTTCTCTCAAGGCTGGAGGGGGACTGGGTGCCCTGGGAGGGAAGGAGGGTGGTCCAGGGAGTTGGGAGAGCTGGACAAAGGCTGGGCAGTGGGACTGGGAGGGGCACAGGAGACGGTGAGCAGAAGGCTTGAATGCCAAGGCGTGTTTTTCCTGAGGTCCGTGGGAACGACAGAGGATGCTAAGGAAGAAGCAACGAGACAGACAGGGCCATGGGGAGACCTTGGCCACAGTCCAGCGAGAGGCGGTGGCCAGGTGGGTCTAGGTGCAGGGGAGTTGTGGTCCTGGTGTAGGGATAACACCGGGGGTCCTGGGGTCATGAGGGCCTGGCTCCCAGTCCATATCATGAGCCTCTCTGGGGCTCAGCTCCCTCAGCTGTAATTTGGGGGTGCTATGAGGCCTCCCTGACAGGCTAATCAGGAGGGCTGGATGATGGAAGGTGTGCGGGAGTGCTCCTGAAGGTGAACTGCTGTCACTAGTGGGAGGAGGAGTGGCTTGGTGGGGCTCGGGCTCCTGAGTCACAGGTGGCCTCTGCGAGGTCAGAGGAACACACCATGGCCCACTTCCCTCCTGGGGGTGGGGGCCAGTGGGCAAACAGGGAGGAGGTTGATGGGCTGGGGGTGGGGTTCAGAAGTGCACGATATGTCCCTGAGCCCAAGTTCGGCCTGGGCAAGAACAGGGTTGCTGGTGTGGTGGCCCACAGAAGCCTAGGTGCCACAGGGAAAAAGTGGGGCGGGGTCAGGAAGCCAGCACCCCACAATGGTCCAGATGGTGAGTGGGGCTGGACCTTGAAGGCTGTCGGAGTGCAGAGAGGAAGCTCTCCCATCCCCAATGTGTGCTCAGGCGCCCATTTTGCCACGCCTGAATGAGTGCATGTTCAGGGGTTGCACCCTCAGGATGGAGAAGGCCCCTTAAGACCCCAAGCCCAGTGCTGAGAATGCCAGGCCAGTGCCACCCCGAGAGGGGACCAGGCTGGCTGGGGCCCAAAGCTTTACCCGGCTCACCCTCCCAAGTCCAGGCCACAGAGGAGGCATTGATGGCAAAAGAGGCGCCCAGAGGCTGCTGCAGCTGGGGCAACGTGGGCATCACTGGGCTGACAGAGGAAGAAGGATGATCCTCGGGCTCCAGGGCCCACGTCTGAGCATCTGGGGTCAGTGAGGGAACCCCAGGCATCCTCGCCTTGAGAGGCTTTCACGTGGCAGGCAGGCGGGGTGCCTGACTCAGGGCCCACACAGCCCAGAAGGAAACACCTTGGACCTTCCCTCCCAGGTGTTGGCAGGAGGCAGAGGGCCCCTCTCTTCCCTCATAATGGATGGTTTCAGCCCTGCCTAGACTCCTTCAGTGACCCTCCAGCACCAGGCAGAATCAGGGCACCTGTGCCTGGCCCACCTCTCAGGCTTTCCTCTCCACCCCCAACCCGAGCTTCCACTTGCCTGGCATGCCCCCACTCCCTCTCTGATTCTCTGCCCTCTGTGCTCAGAGCCCACTGGGCTCCCCACCCACCTTGCCTGCCTGTTTTCAGGCTTTCCCCTACCCCTCAAGCCTCAGCTCAGCTTGCCTCCCCCATGGAGCCTTTTAGGATTTCTCCAGGCCAGTTGAGGCCCTCCCAGGCTCTCCCTGCATTTTGCAGGCACCTCCAGTGTCCTTATCATCTTAATTATCACACTAGATTATAATTACTCACAGGCAGAACTGCTTAGGGACAAAAGGGCTTTTCCTCTCTTTCCCCTCATAGGCAGCAAATAAGCATTAGAGCGGCCAGTGGCCAACTCTGCCTTCCCTCAGCCTTTGCTGATGCCCACGTGAGCTGCCCACTCCAGGGACCACCTGGCCAGGGTGCTTTCAAAACAGGCAACTGCTTCGGAGCAAGCCAGGCCCCATTCACCTGCCCCTGAGCCCGGGGAGACATGTGTGCCGAGAGGCACCTACACAAACACACAGACACAGGCACTCGAACACACCTGCACACACAAACGAATACAAGCACACGTGTGCACACACAGTGACACATTCCTACACAGCCAGATATGCACACACCTACACATGCATGCACACACACAGACACACATGCACCCATAGACACATCTGCGGACACGTGCACCCAAAACCCACTCACATAAGTCACACCCTCACAGACACATAGGTACACTTGCACACACAGAACACACTTGCACACACAGGGACCCACCAGTGCACAGCCCTGCCAGGTCTCAGCGCGGGAGGAGGGACTGCTAATCTAGTCTCCCCAGCTGCCACCGCCTTCCTCCCGGAGCCCCCAGGCCGGCAGGGGGCGCCCGAGGACCCTTCCGTCCGGGCCCAGCCCTGGCGGGAGGGAGCGCGCGCGGTTGCCACCCACCCTCCGCCCTCCCAAGCTAGGTACGCTTTGTTCCCCCACCCGGAAAGAGGCCGCCGCGCCAGGGAAGCACCCAGCCACAGAGTCCGCCAGGCGCCGATCCTGCGCGGTCGTGTTGGTCCCGGAGATGACCGAGTCCTGGCACACAGACCACCACGACCACAGGGAGGGAGAGCCAGAGCCAGCTCATCCTTGCCCGCTGCCGGTCAGGCAGAACCATGCGGCCCCCCAGGGCCCCCGCAAGCCCACCGCCTCACAGGCCTGCAGCCCTTCCCCCCTCCCCCCTTGTCTCCCTAAAAGTTTGTTAAGTGTTCTCCCCTGGGAGAGGGCCACCCAGGAACATTGAAACAAGAGCAAGAATCCTAGAGGCAAGACTTCCATCCTCCCATTCTGCCAGTGTCCAGCTCTTCTAATCCTCCAGTGAGGACTTTGATTCCAAAAGAACAGAAGCCTGGGGGCCTCCCTCTCCTCTCACCCTGAAACCTGGAATCCTGGAGCTGTGCTAGGCAGAGATTATATACAACAGAGTCATTTAAGACCTGCCTCTGCTACTAAATTCAGGGCCTTGGGTGAGTGCGTGACCCTTCTGAGCCTCAGTTTTCCCATCTGTAAAATGGGCTTCCCTGACACTCCCTACCTTGCAGGTGGATGTGAGAATACACAACTCGGTGGAGACCTGGTGTGGGGCCTGGCGCACAGTGAGTGGAAGCTGGCTTCTGTCCCTGTGGTGATTCCTGTGTGCTGACCCCTTTCCTGACTGAGCACCTGGACAAGGTTTGGACCCCAACAGAGAGCCCCGCAGTATGTGCTCACTAAACCCTGGGACCTGCTCAAGATGGGGGCAGCCTGGGGACGCTGCACCTGTGCCATCAGCAAACTGCATGTGTCAGGGAGAGACTGGCAAGACGCCAGGCCATGTTTTTCAAGTGGTTGGTTTCTCTGGGATGCAGAGCTGGACTCTCAACCTGGGTTCTTCCTCCTTGTTCAGGAGGGAGGGCTCGGCTGGCTCTCGTCATCTACTCCTCGCCACCTCCTTCCCAGTTGTCCACCATAATTAGGCTCTCTGTGGCTCAGGAGGGGGTATCTTTGCCTCCTCTCCAACCCCAGACTCAGGCTTGCCCAGGGAGAGGGTCCACCCGCCCTCAGGGGCATTGCTGCCCTCGTGCAGGCAGGTGGGGAGCCCTGGCCAAGCCTGTGGCAGAGGTGGGCACTCCTGCCCTCGCCCTTGGCCTGGCCTCTTGCTCAGTGGTCAGCCATGCGTGGGGCTCGGCAGGGCCCAGGAGGCTGCTCTCGTCATTAACGGCCGGCCTCACTCCAAGTGAATTAGCTGGTCCTCAGGGAGAGAGCGCTGAGGCCTGCAGGCTCCTGGCACCGGCCAGTGATTCATTCAACACAGCCTCACCCCTGCCAGAGGCCAGCAGCATCCCTGCCCCCAGCCCAGCGACCTGACTGGGGGCTGGGGCGCAGGGCTGGTACCCAGAGCAGGCCAGGCTGCCTGTCCATCTGCCCCTGTCATCCTATTCATCGGGCTGCTCCCCGCTGGCTCCGTGATGCTTGCCTCCATCCACCAGCCCCTCCCACACGCAGGCCTAGTGGCCTTGGACCCGCGCCCAGCTTCCACCAACCTGGCCTGCCCTGCCAGGCTCTGTCTCCTGCTCCCTTTGTCCCCTGGGTACCTTGAGCGACCAGAGGGAGGCCCCCTCATCCTTTTCCCTCCTCCCTCTGTGCCTTCCTGACCCCCCTCAACCGAAGCCCTGGGATCCACTTAACTGGTCTTGATGAAAAACAGAAGCTCAGTCTATGCATAGGAGGTTCTTCCTCATAGCTAGTTGCCTGGGGCCAGTTCCTGCCAGGGGCCCTCAGGCCAGGCCCGCCCCCTTCTTAGAACTAAGGTGGGTGGGTAAGGCACAACCTAGGTCTCTGCCACAGAAGCCCTTGGGAGCCCACATGCTTCCCCCTCGATGACCACCCTCCGCACTCTCAGTTACTCAGTAGGAGCCAGGTGTTGAGATGCTGGTGCTGCTGAATGAATGAGTGGATGCCCTCCCCACACAGAAGCGACTTCTCTTCATCAACACTTGTGACTCACATCTTGTCAAATCTCTCCAGCTTGAAAACCTTCCTCCTGCAGCTGCTGATTGGAGAACGTCCACGTTTCATGGCCAGAGACCTGAATTCCAGGGCCAGCCGGTTGTCCACAAGCTGGATGATCACTCCTTTGAGCCAGCCGTTCCCCGTGGTCATGTGGGGCTTGCGGTCCCCAGGCTGGCTCTGAGGATTAGACGCATTTATCTTGAGCAGGGAACACAGGGCATCGAGATACCACCCAAAGACAGCCACCGCAGACTCACTCCAAGTGTTCTTCCTGGGGGGCTCCCTAGCACATATGTGGGCAATTTCCCCTGTATTGTTCTATAATCCTTGATGGTTGCTCTATAATTGCTCTCAAATGGTTTAATCATAATAAATAGCATCTGCAGAGCAGTTTACAAACTGTAACTCTTCCCGCACCCCCTCCCACCTTTACAGAAAGAAACTGATGCTCAGAGAAGTTAACAAACTTCTCTAAGACCACACAGTGAGCAAGGAGGCAGAGCTCACCCCTCCCCAGGCTGTGGGGCTGGCAGGTCCCCAGGCCAGTGTATCCCCCAGCTCACTGTGTCCCCAGTTCTGGGCAGGGGCGGGAGGCACAGGGAGCCTGGCAGAAGGCATGGAGGCTGTCTGGGATCTGACGGCTGGTGGGGAGGGGGCATTTTACCAGGTGTGAGGGTGTCCAGGCAGGATTGTATGCTCACCTGTGGGTGCAGGTAGGCATTCAGGCTGAGACCAGGCGACCCCCAAAGGGGGCTTATTTAGGGGTCATACCTCCCAGGGTGAGATGTGGATGAAACCAGCTTAGTGTCACAAACCCTTTCTGTTCTTAGGTTTAGGTGACTTAGAAACTTCTAGAAAAAGACTGGGCCAGATGAAATGCTTCCATTGGAACGGGAAGCAATGCTTGCATTGCTTCCAGTCTCACCCAGATAGACTGTTTTATTAGCTGTTGTTTTGGTCAGAAACAGGCCTGAGGGAGGTACGTGGACTGGGCCCAGGAGCACAGAGAGGTGAGAATGGGAGGTAGGCATGCGGCAGGGAGGAGCGATCAGCAGGGGAGACCCCCAGTCCACCCAGAGCAGCCTCCTCATCTTTGAGTCCAGTTAGGAAGACGCTTCCTCTGGGAAACCCTCCCTGACTGCTCAGCAGAACTTGTCTGCTCTCTCCCTGGGTTTCTCCCTGTTGTGGCCCTTGTTACACTCAGTGTATACTTTCCAGACTGTGCCTGTCTTCCTCAGTGGGTGGTGACCAGGGAGGGAGCCTGTGTGTGGATGCTAACATTTGGGAATGCTTAAAAATACAGAGAAATACAAAGGAAACTAAACCAAACACCTGTGTACCTGCATAGAGCGGCTCTGTGCGCCAACCCTTAGATGGCAGGGGCGGCAACATGACTGCAAACACGGCAACATGCGCTCATATTCACGCATGCGTGAACACACATGTCTGGCTCACAGTAACAAAACCTGTCGCCAGACATGGCTATGTGTTCACAGTTGCACTTCCAAGGCACGTGCACACCCATAATCAGGAGGTGGGAGGACTGGAATGGGGCCTGGTCCAGAGAAGGAAGTTGGGCCAAGGCCAGGGGTGTGGCGGCTGTGTGCCGGCCCTGTGCCTGTCTGCCAAGGGTGTCCAGGCCAGCACCAGGCCTGCCCCCAGCTGTCACTTTCACTGTGTGCTTCTGTCCTGATTGGCAAGGCCCCCCATCAATGGAGAGCCCACAAGGAAGCCACCAGGGTTGGGGCTCCCTGACCCTATTTCTGGGGTTTAAGGCTGCAACACTTCCTGGCCTTTCCTGCTGGCCCCTGTGGCTCCTGGATGATATACACACGGGCACAGCCACTGTGGACAGATAAGGACTGAGGTCCCCTAGGAGGTGGACCCGTGGGCAGGGATCAGAGCCTTCAGGGTGGAGCTGGGTGACCTTGGGGCTGATACCACCAACCACACCGTCCCAGTGCCTTGAAAGACAACCATCGTGAGTTCTGTGTACGGAGAAGAGAAATTACCACCAAGTAATAATAAAGGGGCTTCCCTGGTGGCTTGGCTGGGAAAGAATGCGCTTGCCAATGCAGGAGACTCCAGAGATGCGAGTTTGATCCCTGGGTCAGGAAGATCCCCTGGAGAAGAAAATGGCAACCCTGTCCAGGATTCTTGCCTGGAAAATTCCTGGCAAGGAATTTTGAGGAGAGGAGCCTGGCGGGCTACAGTCCACAGGGTCACAAAGTGTTGGACATGACTGAGCACACACACAACCAGCTCTGAGTTGTGGGCTGCTTTCCTGTTCAGATGTGAACAAAATGACTGCTGCCCCGTGTCCTGCAAGAGCTCCAGTCTTCCTCCCTGTACTCCACAAGCACTTCAGGTCTCTCCATCTGACCCCAGCTCAGCTCTAGGCCTGCACGGGCACATCTGGGGCTTCAAAACTCAGCTGGACTCAAAGGCTCTGAGCCTCAGATGGCGGTTTGGAATTTGAAGAGAGTCCCCTCCACATTGCACTGGGAACTTATGAGCCCCTCGAGAGCCCATGGCCTTCCCCAGGAAGCCATTTCAGGGAATGAAGGGGCTCCAGGCTGGGTAGTGGTTCTTTCCAGTGCGCTGCGGGGTCCTCTGAGGGACCAGCCGGGGAAACACCCAGGTTGACAGTCCCCAAAAAGAGGTGGAGGGGCGGTCGGTGGCCCCCTGTGCTCTGCCCTCCTGGGGCTTGTTCCTGGGAGGGTTGGACCACACCTTCTTGTCCTGAGCAGTGTGCCAGGACTCGGGCCATCCATTCCCTGTTGAGGAGAGAGCCAAAGCTGAACCATCTGGTGGAAGTGCCATAGAGGGGGCTATAGACAGCAGAGGCAGATTTTTCAATCATCCTTAAATAATGCAGTGGATTTTACCATTTCTTGGAAAGTCCCCCAAAGTCAAGAGAATGATAACAGGGAAATGGAGTGGGATGGGAGGGAAGTGTAAGGGAGGGGCAGAATCACTCAGCTGCGTGGGGGCAGGTCAGGGATTCTGGAAAGGGCTGGGAGAGTAGGGGCGGCCACTTACGGAGCCAGGGCAAGGGCCCAGTGAGACCAGCGGTGAACGGCTCAGGTGGAGTAGAATGACTGGTGTCCACTCTACCAGTTCCCTCCAGGGGCCTCCATTTCCTCTCCTGTAAAATGGGGCACCTACCTGGATTGGCGTGAGGGTTAAACAGCATATAACCTGTGAGGAAGTGCTTTGTTACAAAGGGCATCAGTCTTTTTATCACGATAATTAATTTAGACCTTAGTTCTAAAGCAGTGGTCCCCAATCTTTTAGCACCAGGGACCAATTTTGTGGGCCTTCCCTGCTGGCTCAGTGGTAAAGAATCTGCCTGCCAGTGCAGGAGACTATCGGTTTGATTCCTGGTCTAGGAAGATCCTCTGGAGAAGGAAATGGCAACCCGCTCCAGTATTCTCGCCTGGGAAATCCCATGGACAGAGGAGCCTGGCGGGATACAGTCCATGGAGTTGCAAAAGAGCGACTGAACAACAACCGATTTTGTGGAAGACAATTTTTCTATGGACAGGGATGGTTTCAGATGATTCCAGTGCATTACATTTATTGTGTATTTTTATTTCCAATCTAATGCCACTGCTGGTCTGACAGGGGGTAAACCAGTACAAGGCCCGGAGGTCGGGACGTGTGTTCTGAAGTTCATAGAAATACTAAAAGGCCAACAGGAAAAAAAAAAAAAAGACTGAAGAGGTTGGGTTAAGGGAAAACAAGATGACCTCAGCATGCTCTGGAACTGGGGAGTGCCCTCAAGGTGGGTGCTGGGCCTCTGGCAGCCCACACGGGGAGGGAAATGTGCTTAGTTACAAGACACAGAGGGTCTATAAAGAAAAACTAAAGCAAGTTATTTGGGAGAAGTCTTTTTTTTTCCCTGACCGCACTATGTGGTAGGCAGTACCTCAGTTCCCTGACCAGGGATCGAACCCGGACAATGAAAGCTCGGAGTCCTAACTACTGGACTACCAGGGAATTCCCCAGGAGATGTCTCAGGAGGGTGTTATTTATTCCCATTTTACAGGTGAGAAAACTGAAGCTTATGGAGGTTTCACCTTGCCCAAGGACTCGGATGCTAAGCCACAGAGGCAGGCAAGGAACCCTGCTCTAAAGGGCTCCTGCCCTCACCCACCCCCAATGGGAGGACAGCAGGGGGACCTGGAGTTTGTGCTTCTAACCACCAGGCTACACTGCCCTCTGGTGTGGGGGCCTGAAAGGAATTTGTCCTGTGGGTCACTATAAAGGAACATTGTGCAATGTTGGGCTTCCACAGCCTGCAGCAAGGCCACAGTCAATGGTAGCCTGGAGAAATGTTCAAGGTGTTGTTGCCAACTGTCTACCGATGTCTCGAAAAAGCTCAATGAAACAGCCTGGGAGTATTTAGTTTTCAGTAGGCTAACTTACTGGTGGGTCCTTGGCCACAAACAGTTGCAAAATGCTGTTCTCCTGGGTCATCATATCCTGCCAGAAGGAATCCTGCCTCGCAACCAGAAATCACCCATCTGGGGAGGATTCTCTGCTCCTTCTGCAACCTGAAAGGCATCTATCTACTGGAGGACAAGCCCCTCAGCTGGTGAAAATAAACTCCTTACCAATCGACAGAGGAAAGTCCAAGAGCCTGTCCGTGCCTTTGGAGGGGGCAAGGGTGGGCACAGGCTGGTGGGGGCAGGATTGCTTGTGACCAGCAGCTTTTCCCTTTGAAAGCAGGAGCTACATACACCTGGTTTTAAACCCAGCTCTGCCAGGTACCCTGGGCAACATCCACCCACTCTGTGCCTCTGTTTCCTCTCTCGTATTGCTGTTCAGTCGCTCAGTTGTGTCCAACTCTTTGTAGCCCCATGGACTGCAGCACGCCAGGCTTCCCTGTTCATCACGATCTCCTAGAGTCTGCTCAAACTCATGTCCATTGAGTCGGTGATACCATCCATCTCGTCCTCTGTCGTCCCCTTCTCCTTCCGCCTTCAGTCTTTCCCAGCATCAGGGTCTTTTCCAGTGAGTCAGCTCTTCGCATCAGGTGGCCAAAGTGTCAGGGCTTCAGCTTCAGCATCAGTCCTTCCAGTGAATAATGCAGGGTTGACTCCCATGAGTGTGGGTAACACACCACCCAGGACTGAAGGGGTTAACATGGGTCTGGAGTCCAGAGTCATGTCTGACCCAGACTTTGTTCAGTAAACAGGAGCTGCCTGTCTCACTGCCCACTCTACTGCTTACACCTTGTAGCTCTGTCCCTTGCCATGCCCCTGCTGGGCCAAGTCTTCAGGGTTCTAGCTCGGTAGCCAGGCCCCACTTGTGGAAGGGCACATTTGGAACATCTCTGCTTGTTTAGGGCAAGGCGGCTTTCAGAGGCGCCCTCTCCCCTTGACCCTCCTGCGTCACCCTCGTGTTCATGCGCCTACCTGGCTGGTTTCCTGTTGGAGCTGCCTAGGCTCCCTTGCCTGTGCTCTCTACCTTATTTCTTTCCCTGACCTTAGCCTCTTGCCAAGCCTGATTTACTCCAGGAAGCACCTCTGCCCTGGGCCTTTGAGTTTTCAGAGCCAGCCTCTGCCAGGGCCCCCACTGCACATTGAGAGGGAGGGTGGGTGGCATGGAGCCCTGGCAGCTGGGGCCAAGGGGCTCTCTTCCTGGCCAGGGGCTACTCTGCTGGCAAATCAGGCTCCTGTTCTGGTCCCAGCCCCACCTGTAAAAGGAGGCTCTTTCCCATTCTCTCCATCTGCAGAGGTGCTGCCGTAACTGTCGGAAGCACGTTCAGATTTTCTCTTCTCCTCTGGCATGGAGTTGGTGTTCACACCCGAGATCAGGGCTGGCTCAGTGGAACATCGGGCCCAATCACACTTGATTCAGAGAAATAGAATGGTCACTTCTTGATGAAGTATAGCCAGATGTGCAGAACACAGGGCCATGCCGAATGGGGGATACAACCAGACCTGCCCCTGCCAGCCCCAGCCTGCACGTATGCCCAGAGATCCCCTCTCATTTCAGCCCAGGTAATGGGAACCAGGTGGGAAGGATAAAGAAATTTGCTTAGAACCAGCGTCACTCAAGCCTAGGCACTCCTTGTCCTAGGCATCCTCCAGTCCCCGGCATGCCCCAACTCCTACCAGTGGCTCCGTGAGGAAGAGAGGTGGGACTGAAGCAAGATGTCATGGAGGACCCCGACCACTGCCAGGTGCCAGGCTTGCGTGAAGCTGAAAGCTTCCAGTAACCAGGAACTGGGGTTCTTAGCTATGGATGTTTCTTAACGCTGGTCCTTGCCTGCTTTGAGAGCCATTTCAATTCAAGTGGGGCTTCCCAGGTGGCACTAGTGGTAAAGAAACTACCTGCCAACGCAAGAGACATGGGTTCAACCCCTGGCTCAGGAAGATCCCCTGAGGAGGGCATGGCAACCCACTCCAGTGTTCTCGCCTGAAGAATCCCGTGGACAGAGGAGCCTGGTGGGCTACAGTTCATAAGGTCACAGAGTCAGACACGACTGAACGACTAACGCTCGACACTCATTTCATGCAGGCTCACTTATTAGCGTTATATCATTAATTTCTGATTTCCCTTTTATCTGTTTCTACAGGTATTCAGAATGCCTTTTACTTCCATCATGGCTGCCCCTTGTTTAATTATAGTGGTGACTTTGAAGAACATTCTGGAATACATTTTACCATCCTAAAAGTCTTCATTGAGGAAACCTCCAACCTATCACATATGGCCCAAGAGGAGACTGGTTACTCCCTCGGTGATAGGTACTTTGCAGGGGGCGGTGGGCGGCGGTTCTCAACACTGTGTCTTGCCCAAGGACTTTGATGTGGCCCCGTGAATGATTCAGGATGGAGTGGGTACTGACAGCTGTGCTGTTTCCTCCATGGAACCTGGGCTATATTCTTCCTTCCACTTAGCGATTGGGAAAACCGAGGCCTTGCCAGCAGCCAGGTGGATGCGGAGGTGTCTAGCCCATGCTTCCAAAGTAACACTCTTGAAGCACCTAAGTGGCAAGAGAGAGTGGCCTGTCCTGGAGAAAGCTGCCAAGAGCCAGTACACAGTCACAATTCTAGGCTTGGCCACAGCACTGTAGGTTAAGAATGCGCTGCAGCTAAGGAGGCCTGGGGCTCTTGGTTCAGGTGTGTGAGCTCTGACTTTCCTCTCAGGCTCTAAATGCCCATGGAGCTTGCACTTCCTTAGAAAGGGTACTCCTCTTTCCCTTTCCTGGGGAGGTTTTTTCTCTGGAGTAACCTTTCATCCTATGTTGAGATTTTCCTATAGAATTGTATGAGCCTCACTTTTTTCCCCTGTGAAATCCTCAGAAAACCTTTTGGAGGAGAGAACATTGCTTTAAAGGAGGCTGAAATCTCCCCTCGCTCCCACCTGGATCTGGAAACCAACAGATTCCTATGCTCTGCACGCAGCACAGCTGCAAGCCCTCCCAGGAGGGTGCAGGAGGCCCGATCCCGGTGTCACTCGCTTGCTCTGTGATCTCTGCTAAGCTTCTCCATCCTTCTGCTCTGTCATGTGCAAATCAAATGCTCCTGGAGCCACCCTGGCTTCTCCACCGCAGAGGCAGCATCAGCGCTGGAAGCTGTTCTCGGACTGAGCGCTGCAGGTCCCTTCTTCGTGACAGTGTGTCTCAGATTTCTGCAGGAATGCCATAGTTACCAGCACACAAGTAAGGACCAGACCAGGGTAACTAGCCATCCAGTGTGTCTAGGCGTTTCCTGGTTGGACCACTGAGTGTTCTGAGCCCCGGAATCATCCAATCAATCGCCTTGCCTGCACTCTCCTTGGCTGTGAGAGGGGAGCTGGTGGTGTGTCCTCCATCCCTCATATCTTCTCCGCTCTAATCGCTCTAATCGAGACTGGGGGTGGCTCCTCTGCCAGGGGTGACGGAAAGGTAGAAAAGACCCATTTGAGTTTAACAGAGAAGAGGAAAGAGGAACCTTCAAGATGTCAAAGAGCCGGCCTCTCCTAGCTTCAAGTTTAACTAGGTTGGGATTTCTGGCCTGGTCCAGACCACCAAGGTCCTCAGCTGGGGCCCGCTTTGGTTCCTGTCTTGCTGGGTTTCCATGTGGGGCCAGGTGTGGAGATGCCCCCTAAATGCCTCCTCGCGGTCACAGACCTGATTAACCTTTCTCCCGAGGCCCTGCTTTAGTGGCCAGAGCAACCAGGTGTGCGCCCACACATGTTCTCTCCCAGCCAGCACCTTCACCTTCCACTGGGATGCTAGGCCCAAGCATTCACAAGTGGTACCTAGAGCTTAAGCAAAACACCCACTTGGGCTATGCAGGGAGGGGCGCTCACACAGACACACACACAGACACAAGGATGCAGGGAAGAAGGCCTGGGAAATGGTACAGACCGGCAGAAGATCCCTGGAGACACTAGGGCATGTGTGCTCAGGGGCTGGCTAGGGTGTTGTACACAGCACACACCTCTCGCCCCAAGCCTCCCCAGAACTCCAGTTTGGCATCAGTTTGGGAGCAGGCCTTGAACTTCAAGAGACGTCACCCTCCCTCTCCCAACCAGGCAGGAGCCGTTGGGTGGCCAGACCTGTGTGGGTACCAGGGCCTTCTGGCCTGGCTCCCCAGGAGGATGGGCAGGCCCAGACGTGCTGCACGAGAGAGCAGGCCTGTGGAGGGCGGCTCTTACACAATCCCATCCGGGCTCGGCAGGGCGGGAGAGTTGAAAGAGCCCTGGCAGCTCCCCAGGTCTTGATGCCTGGGCAAGGAAACCACAGCCTGAAACTCCTGGGTTTCTAAAGGCGGGTCTTTTAGAGGCTTGTTCCTCTCAGACTCTGTCCTTCTTCTGAGGCCAGAGGGGCTGCCGAGGATGTCAGGCACCGAGTCACAGGCTTCCAGAAACTCAACTCGGCTGGTGCCCTCCCTTCCCACCGAGTACAGGAAGAATTTGCTGAAGACATTGTTCCTTTGTCCAGAGTCCTGCAAAAACTGTGAAACTAACCCACTTAGGTGCAGATGGCGGCTGTAAAGTGGAATCCTGAGAACCCTGACAGCTTTCCTGGTTGTGCCAGACCCTATTTTTAAGCACTTTCTGCATATGAACTCGTTCAGTTCCCACCAGAGCCCGTGGAAGGTAGATACTATTCTTGTCATCTCCATTTTTCAAAGGTGGGAAGATAACTCTCCCAAATTCACACAGAGAGCATATGGCAGAGCTGGGATTTGAACCTAGGCAGCTTTACTAGCATTTATATTCTTTCTGGTCTCTTGGATATCAAAATTGTGAGATGACCAATTAGGAATATGTTGGAAATGGCTTTGGAGCAAGAATCGCAAACTTAAGTGCCTACAGGGTAAGGCAACTGAAAAAAATGTGTGCCCCAGGCCAGCAGAGAAAGGCCTGTTGTCCAGCTGAGAGTGTGCAGGCCAAAAGAGGTGTCCCTCATGCAAATTCCCTAAAACCAAAACTAGCCTGGAGGCCAACTGGGTCCCCTGACTTAAAGCAGCTCTAACCTAAGCCAGTGTGCCTCAGGCTGTAAATGACCAGGGACAGGACATGTGGGCTCCCAAGGCATTACCAGTTTGTCCTAGGGGTGGGGGGTGGGTTGTTGAAAGGTCACAGAAGCAGCAAAAGGCAGAGAGGCACCAGTGAGTCAAAATGACAGGGGAAGGGGATAACAACCTGTTCAGAAAGAGTGAAGGAGGCGAGAGGTTGCCTGTCACTGGACATATGGGGCTTTTTCCTTTTTGGCTGTGCTGAGTCTTCTTCACTGCTGCGCTCAGGCTTTCTCTAGCTGCAGCAAGTGGGGGCTCCACAGCATGGGTGCTAGGCACATGTGCTTCAGTTGTTGTGGCTGGTGGGCTCCAGAGCACTGGCTCAGTAGTTGTGGCACCTGGGCTTAGTTGCTCTACGTGAGAGCTTCCCAGATCAGGGATTGAACCCATGGCAGGAGGATTCCTAACCACTGGACCATCAGGGAAGTCCTCGAATGAGGCTCTCCATTAGCCTAAATAACACCTTCAGTTCAGTTCAGTTGCTCAGTCGTGTCCGACTCTTTGCGACCGCATGAATCGCAGCATACCAGGCCTCCCTGTCCATCACCAACTCCCGGAGCTCACTCAGACTCACAATCCATCGAGTCAGTGATGCCATCCAGCTATCTCATCTTCTGTCGTCCCCTTCTCCTCCTGCCCCCAATCCCTCCCAGCATCAGAGTCTTATGAGGTGACAAACACCACATGCCTACAGCAAGATGGAGGTTCAAGACCATAGCTGATTCAGGGCTCATTTAACAACAAAGATTCCCCCCACTCTAAGGTTTTAGCCTCAACTTGGTCACTGATTCACTTGGTTACCCTAAGTTCCTTGCTATAATCCCTTGGTCTGCTTTCCTGACCTGTTAAAAAAGGAGAGTGATAGCATGTTAGAGGCTGAACCTATAAATCTGCCGATTTTCAGTTGGTTTTGACATTCAAAAAAACATCAGTTTCATAAAATCCAACCCTATAATTGTCCTACCTACTTTGGAAAGTGTGGAGAATACCTAAAAATGCTTGAAGCATGAGCCAGAGGCTCACTGCCACCTACACAGCAGGCACCCAGTGTGTGCTCAGTGAAGGGAACGCTGGTTCCAGAACCAGGTGGGCATGAACCTTACCCACGTAGCCAAGCCAGCTGCACATGGACATTGTCAGGCAAAACAGTTCTTCGAGGGAAATTCACATTGACCCAGTTCCTCCCAAGATCTGCCCCCTCCCCTCGTCTCCCCTCCCCCGTTCACTAAGGTCAGAACCCAGAACAATCGTGACCGGTTTTCAGCCATGGACACGAGACGACTGCCCAAGGCCACTGTCCACTCAGTCGCTCAAATGCGGCACAGAACAAACTCTCAATGCATCATCCGCGCTTCGTGGACTAAACAATCCCTTCCAGGGTAACGAGCGTTTAAAGGTCGCGCCGCAGGAGGCGCTCTAGTACCCCATGTAGGAACCGCACAATCCCTCCACCTCTTGGGATAACGTGATATAAAGCAAGGGTCGCGGCCGCAGCGGCCAAGGAGACCCTTCCTACTCTGGGGCGAAGGGCGGCCCCGGTCTCCGTCTCAGCAAAGGCAACTGACGGCGGGCGGGAGCGGAGTGAATAAAAAGGTTGGAACGCGTGGCCCCGGGGGACACCACTTGCCAGTCTTTTGGTTTGGCAGGCGCCCGCCCTGGGGGAGAATCCCACCTCCAACCATCGGGGCGCCCCACCTCCGCGGTTGCGTACCCAGGACAGGATGGCGACCGCCAGGCAGCGGGAGGTGGCGCGGTGCCCTGTCCTGTCCAGCACCTGCCCCACGTTCCCTTCTGCCAGAGAACAGGGAGTCCGGGGTTCTCTTTTCCCCAAAGGACAAACTCGCTAGGGAAAGCCCCCACAGGCCAGCGGCCAGAAAAGCAGATGTAAACGGGGATGCGAGCCTGAGAAACGCGGGACAGGGGGACCCCGACCCGAGTGGCGCCGCGGCACTCCGCGCCTGCTCCGGGCTGGGCAGCGAAGTCTGTGGCCCGAGGAGAGTGCAGCCAGGCGAGTGAGCTCTGAGCTTAGTTAAGGGGAAAGGGGGTGTCTCGCGGTGAGAACAGGGCCACGGGTCCTTGACAAATAAAAGAGAAGGGCGACCCACTCAGTCTCTTCTCGCCCGCCCCCCCGACTTCAAGCACTGCTGGACTTGGCAATTGTCCCTCCTCCGCGATCCCAGACTCCGGGTTTTCTCCATTCCCAAATTGGCGGCCCCCAAGAGACAGACAGAGAAACCTGCCAATGGCAGGACGCAAAGCGTCAACTTTGTGTTCGCCCGCCACTCTCAGCCAGTGTGCGCTCGCTTCTCCCGAGTCCCGCCTTCCGTGTCGGGCGCCCCCTTCTGGCAACACGAAGGTGAACACTATCTGTCGCCATCTTGTGTGTGGCACAGGTATTTTTTTTCTCTCGAACGTCTTTGCACTCAGTTCGAGCTTTCCTGCCACAAAGCCAGAGTCTCAGTTTGACAGCCAAGTGCGATGGCAATAAGAAGAGGGTCGCCCACGGTTTTTGGATCATCTGAGTGGGTTGGGTCGCCACGTCACGACACGCTCTCCGAGCCCAGCGCCATCTTGAGTGTGGCGTCCGAATGGTTCCCTTCTTCGGGCTCCGCGTGTTATCTAAATGGCGCCCAAAACTTCAAGGAGCCCCCAAGGACTAGCCCACCCGGTCTAAGGGACGATTACTTCCCCTCGAATAACCTAGCAAGGAAATGTTCAAGTGCTCTTCACAGAGCTTTAAGTGGGGAGGGAGAGCGACACTCGAAGGCCGGGTCCTGGAAGCATTCCAGTAGTTGTCGCGACGGCAGCGACCGCTCAGGGCAGGCGCAAACCAGAACCCCGAAGTGCGGGCACCCGCTGTGTGTTGCGACGCCCGTGGGCTGTTCAGCTCGACGACAGAGCCCATACGGGCCCTCGAGTCCCCTCTATGCATGAATACCCACAGTGTGAATGCTTGGCACAAAGCCCACTCGTCGGCTGGCTTTGGTGGCGGTAGCCTAGGCTGGGTAGTGGGCGAAGGGGTCACCTCCCCAAAGATTCGGGGCACCCAGAACTGGACGCCGATAGAGGGCGTAGGGGGTGGCCCAGGTACGCGGGTCTCGGCCTCATGCCCTCATCGCTCGTCGCGGGGCTTTCCACCGACTTGCACTGGGAAAATTCGTGCGGGACCGTGCCAAGCCGCGGGGGTGGAAGGGTGAGCATCCCCGGGCACTACGCAGGGCACCGCCCGGGGCGAGCACAGCCCAGCACCCGGCCTGCCCCTCCCCCTCGCTGGCAGCCGTCGCGTGGGCCAGCCGCCTCCTCCTCTCCTTCCCTCTCCCCTCCCCTTCCGAGCATCCGCGGGGAGGGGGTGAGGACTGAGTAGGGGGAAGGTGGGGGCTGGGCGGGTAGCTTTGCCGCGCTTTGGCTTTCTGCGTCAGCAGCGCTGAGAAAAACAGCGGCGGGAGCGCGCGCCCTGAATGCGAGCGCGCGCCCTCCCCCGCGGCGTCGGGGCCGCCGACACCCGGCAAACTCAGACCCCGAATGACAGGGCGGCCGGCGACTGCGCAGCACGGACGCACCAAGGCACTGCCGCTTTAAGCATGCTTGCCCATTGTTCGAAATCGAGCCAATGAGCGAGCGCCCGCTCCCTGTCCGCAGCCAATGGCGTTCGGGCAAAGGAGGCTGAGCGCCGCCCACTAATCTATATTAAAGGTTCTGGCGCCGCGTGAGTTCCCCACTGGCTGCTCTGAAAAGCCATCTTTGCATTGTTCCTGTCTCCGGCTTCCCCAATCGCCGCAGCCACCTCCGCCGCGCGCCATCTCCGCCGCCGCGGACTCCGGCAGCTTTATCGCCAGAGTCCTCGAACTCCCGCTTTTCTTCTCAGTCCGTTGCATCGGATCACCGGAGTGCCCCATCATGTCAGACGCGGCCGTGGACACCAGCTCCGAGATCACCACCAAGGTGAGGTTAGACGCCGCCCGCCCGCCCTTTTGGGGTCCGCGCGCCGCCACTGCCGGAGCGGTGTTTAGCGCGCCGCACCCGGCTCTGCCCCGAGCCCGCTGTTACTCCCATTCGCTGCGGAGCCCGCCAGCTCCCGGCCTAGGCTCCTAGGTAGCCCACTCTTTGTGCGCGTGCGGGGGAGGGGGCGGGAAGCGCTGTGGGCAAACGTGATGCCCATCCGGGAGTGACCTGAGGGCCCTCAGGGACCCGGAGATGCGAGTGCGGAGGCCAACAGGCTCGACGGGAGGCTGCTGCACGGGCTCCCGAAACTTGTTTGTGACTCTTAGGAGTGGCGGCTGGAGGATAGGGGCCTGGCTAGGGGTCGTCGGCCCACGGGGCGCGCGGAGATAACTTTGAAACTGGAGCGCTTTTGGAATCGGAACTGCCGGCGTTGGGGGGCCAGCGTGTGCGGGCGCAGACCGGCTGTGGGAAGTGGCGGCTCTGTGGCGAGCGCCCGTCCGCGGCGCTGCTCTTTGTTAGGCGCCGGGCCGCCGAGTTTTCGCGCCTTGTATTGGATCCGAAGAGGTTTATCTGGACTAGGCTCCGATAAGGCGGAGTGGGGCGGCGGGTCCGCGGTGTCGGTTGTCTTCCAGCGGAGGTGTGAAGGTCTCCTCCGCTCTGGCTGCCCTCGGGGAGGGAGGTGGGTTTCCCGGGGTGTGGAGGAGTGTGCCGGGAGCAGCCGCCCAGCCTCAGTAATTCACCAGCGGTACCAGGCATCGCTGAGGAGGCGGCGAGCCCACGCGCCTGAGGGGAGGAAACGGAAAGTGAAGGATCGGCGCGCCGGGGAGACGATGGGCGCCCCCGCGGCTGCCCGGGGGCACCGAGTGTGCGGCTGCTTCGGGGACTACGCGGGTGAACAAAAGCTGTGGCCACGACTATCTTCTTGCGGGACGAGCCTCGCGCCGGGGGCTGTTAAGGCCCGCTGATGCGGATTCACTGCCCTCGGTTTTGAGATCCTGCGCGTTTGGCGCAGCTCCGCTCCTGCGCGCCGCGTCGGTCCTGCTCCCTGCCCTGGGGAGTGTCTCCGCCCTTGGCGGGAGCACGGCACTTTGAGGAGGAACCGCTTCTTTTAATCCTTTGGTCTTTATTCGTGCCCCTGCGGAGACAGGCGCGAGTCACCTTGGCGGCTCCTTAACCCCTGTGCCCCAGGAGTCACCCCTGGTTCTTTCCCAGGGGCGACTCCCCGAGAGGAGCGGGGCTTGGGACACGAATCTCCCCCGGGGCTCCCTCCGGTCCTCTCTGGGTCCAGCCAGTGAACTAGTTTGAAGGGGAGGGTCAGCCCTTCCCAGCGCGGCCGTTCGCTTTTCCCCCAAGGTGATTTCCCTCTAGGAGCCCTAAATGCCCCTGTGGAATGCGTCTCCGAAGGCCTCGGGCTACGGGACTGCTAAAGCCCCGCGGACTTAGTGGCAGCCTCCCGCGGGACTTTGCCCGCCAAATACAGGACGTAGGCCCGTGTATCTAGGCCTGCGAGGGAGGCGGCGGGGGCGCCCAGAGGCCCAGAAAGACTGGATACCAACTGGCGCGCGCCCGGCGATGCCAGTGCAGCCAGCGGGCGCCAGGTTTCCAGGGTCAGGGGCGCACTCGGAGGCCCTGGGGCCACGTGCTCCGCGCGCGCGGTGCGTGCAGAGGCCCGCGCGCAAAGCCCGCCGGGCGGGGGGTGCGCGCCTGCGCGCCACGACCTCCCCGCCCCCACAACTCCCCGGGGCTCCGGCCGCCAGGGGGCGGGAGCGGGCGATGCCGGGGTCCGCGCCGTGTCGGACAGGGAGCACCAGGAGGATGGGGCCGGCAGGTGCCCTGGGGCCCCTCACCGGAAGGCGTCTGAGCGGCCTCCGGTTCTCGGGCTGCTCGAAGCCTGTTTGTGTTGGCGGCAGAGTGTGCCGCACTGGATGGAAAAAATTACGGGGCAGCGGGGTGCCCGCGACGGCGCTGCCCCTTGGGGCTCGGGAGGAGGCGCGGCCTGACGAGCTGGCCTTCGGACGGGCAAGAGAGCCACGGAGGGACATTTTGGCCCTCCCAACTGCCAAATTTCAGGGACTGCGCGCCTGAGTGCAGCAAGGCCTCACTCGGGCCCAGGAGTGTGTCGCCTGAGCCCGCGCCCAAGTCCAGGGCTGTGGTCTGCCTCCTCCTGGGATGGCTGTGGCTTACAAAGGGATCGGTGGGAATCTGGTGCCTTCAAAGAAAGCCCTGCGCTTGCCAGATCGTGGGCTCCGAGCTCGAGCTCGGCTGCGGGGCCTCTGGCTGGAAAAGCGGCTTCCCCAGTTTTGCCAGTTAGTTCCCTCCCCTTCCCTTCCCAGGCTAGTCCACCCACGGGAATCCTCCCGCAGTGTCAGGGCCCTCCCCCATTGCGTTATTTATTTATGGCACATACCTGCTGTCTTCCAAGAAGGATTTGTGAGAGGCGGAGCTCTCTGGTTGGAAACAACTCTGTGATGAGAGAGTGTGAGTGAAGTGTTCCGGGCTCGTTTGCCCGGCCAGACAGGTTTCGGTCTGTGGTGCCACATGGCTTGTTTCCTAAGAAGCATGAGTAAAGGTGCGGTGGGAACCGCTGTCCTGGATCCGTTTTTAAAAATGTGTGTCTTTAAGGGTAGAGAAGTAGGATGAGATCCTGGCCACAGACACTCAGTATTCTTTGCTCTCTCCTACCTGCAACTTCCAACTTGTAACTTGGGACATCGGGATTGGCACTGAATCCCTCTTACCTGTAGATTCGGGCCCCTTTGCCAGCCCTAGGCTACTCAGAAGACTTACTGGTTCCCTTTTCCTTTTTCAAGGACTTAAAGGAGAAGAAGGAAGTTGTGGAGGAGGCGGAGAATGGGAGAGAGGCACCTGCAAATGGGAATGCTGTGAGTGTCTGTTGTGGTCATGACCCCCAGCAGCTCCTGGCCTGGAGTTCTTACTTAAGACTTTGGGCTTAATCAAGGGTGGGGCGGGGGGTGGGGGGGGTGCCGAGGCCTTGGCTAGTTCTGTATTGGGATCTCTGGCTGGAACTTCAGGGGGCCTCTCTCTGGGGGTCTGGTTAGTAGAAGCCCATGGCAGGGTCAAAGAAGTGACATTGGGGGCAGAGTGATGTTCTGTCCTCATCAACAAGCTGCTCTGCTTTCTGTCGAGGAGAATGAGGAAAATGGGGAGCAGGAGGCCGACAACGAGGTAGACGAAGAAGAGGAGGAAGGTGGGGGAGGAAGAGGAGGAGGAGGAGGAAGGTGATGGTGAGTAGCTTTGTTCCTCTAGTACTGTCTGGTCTTCTAGCAGATGGGGGAGGGACTAGGGTCTCCCTGGGGGGTGGCAGGTCCAAGGCACCACCTCCAATTGGGCTTGTAGCCACAGAGCCAGCATCTTTCTCACTTTAGGCTAGTGACTGTGGAGCTGTGCCCGTAGCACCACCCTCACGCCCACTGGAGAGTGCCCTCCATGCCCTGATCAGTTGGTTGGTGGGGCTTCTCTGGTTTCGCTTGGGTCTTCTTACCTCTGATGACAAGATGCCCGTGATGGGCAGTGTGGGTGCAGTGACTGCCCAGTTTGTCAGGCAGCAGAGATGGCTCGGTGGCACTCAACCCTGATTACTCTGTTGCTGGAGATTGCCCAAGGAGCTTCAGTTTTCCTGTCATCATGTGTCGTCCCCCACCGCACCTGTTGCTGGCTGCCCCTGAGTGGGAGAGTCCCAGGACCCACTGTGCCCAGTTAGTTGAGGAAGGCAGAGAGGTTTACCTGGGCTTTGTTCTCACCAGGTGAGGAAGAGGACGGAGATGAAGATGAGGAGGCTGAGGCAGCTACGGGCAAACGGGCAGCTGAAGATGACGAGGTGGGTCTGGTCTGGTTCGAGTTGGGCAAGAGGGATGGGATCTGAGACACTAACACTGGAGGGCCTGATGGAACTTAAAAGTATAAGACGCGGTATGTGGTCGTCCTCTTGAGCTGGCGTGGGAACGGGGGCTCTCTGGAAGCGCACATGCCTGGTTTTAGCTTGGCCCTCAGGAGCTCAGCCAGTCGGTGGGTGGGCCCAGGGGATTGGAAGAGGCCTTGACAATCCTTCCCTTCCCAGGATGACGATGTGGATACCAAGAAGCAGAAGACTGATGAGGATGACTAGACAGCAAAAAAGGAAAAGTTAAACTTAAAAAAAAAAAAGGCCGCCGTGACCTATTCACCCTCCACTTCCCGTCTCAGAATCTAAACGTGGTCACCTTCGAGTAGAGAGTCGCGCCCGCCCGCCCCTGGCGGGCAGCGCCACCCACAGACGACAGCGCTCTCCACCACCCAACCAAAACCACAACATGAATTTGCAACAGGGGAGGAAAAAGAAAGAACCAAAACTTCCAAGGCCCTGCTTCTTTTCTTAAAGTACTTTAAAAAGGAAAATTTGTTTGTATTTTTTATTTACATTTTATATTTTTGTACATATTGTTAGGGGTCAGCCATTTTTAATGATCTCGGATGACCAAACCAGCCTTCGGAGCGTTCTCTGTCCTACTCTGACTTTACTTGTGGTGTGACCATGTTCATTATAATCTCAAAGGAGAAAAAAACCTTGTAAAAAAGCAAAAACAACAACAAAAAAACAATCTTATTCCGAGCATTCCAGTAACTTTTTTTGTGTATGTACTTAGCTGTACTATAAGTAGTTGGTTTGTATGAGATGGTTAAAAGGCCAAAGATAAAAGGTTTCTTTTTTTCCTTTTTTTGTCTATGAAGTTGCTGTTTATTTTTTTGGCCTGTTTGATGTATGTGTGAAACAATGTTGTCCAACAATAAACCGGAATTTTATTTTGCTGAGTTGTTCTAACAAAGCTGTCTCAGGCCTGGTTTTTCTGTTTTGGTTTCTTTAGGCTTTCTCCAGAGGGGCAGGGGCAATAAGAAGGGAGGATCTTGAACTCTGACCCTGCTGTCCTTCCTGGGGACAGTGGGTTGGAGACCTCAGTTGGGGGAGGTGTGCCCATTGGCACCAGGGTCTGGTGGGTGGCCATCCTGTAGTCAAGTACTGAGCTTCAACTGGCTAATGGGGACATGAGAGGAGCACTATAGAGCTATGGGCTGAAGGGGGAGCCACTTAAGCTTCATCCCTTCCTAGGATTGTAGTGAGAGCATCTTCACTGAAGTTGTTTAACCCAGTTTCACTGGAAATGTGCCGATGCCTCTATAGGCTGGGGGAACAGGCTACATGCGGGGCTGCCCTCTGGATCCAGGAGGTGGGGTAGGGGGTGGTCCAGGCCCAAGTGTAAACTCAGGGCCAAAGATCCCAGAGATGCCACCTCCCTGTGGGACAGCTGCTAGCTGTACCCTTCACCTCAAAGGCCTCACTGGATTATCCTGTCCACTGAATGGCTCCCCCTGGTGGTGACACGTGGCACCTTCTGGTCCCTTAGGACATACATTCCAGGATACTAATGCAGCCTAGGTTTAGTCACTAAGAGCTAAGTCTGACCACTGGGACCCTGTAGATTGTAGCCTGCGAGGCTCCTCTGTCCATGGGATTTCTCAGGTAATACTGGAGTAGGTTGCCATTTTCTTGTCTAGGGGACCTTCTGGACCCAGGGATTGAACCTGGGTCTCCTGCATTGCAGGCAGATTCCTTACTACCCTTGCACTTATCAAAATTCAGATCTCCAGAAGAAACAAATCAATTGGTTGTGGGGAGAGACACCCTGCCCCTTCAGCACAGTAAGGGGTGATATGTGAGCTGCTTGAAAATTTCAGACTGGTGAGGAGCTCTCTAAGAACCTTCTGGGGTCTACAGATGAGCCTCATATGTGTGGTGTGGGGTCCACAGAGGAGCCTCGTGTGTGGTGTGGAGGATCCACAGTGGAGCCTCGTGTGTGTGGTGTGAGGGGTCCACAGAGGAGCCGTGTGTGTGTGTGTGTGTGTGTGTGTGTGTGTGTGTGTGTGTGGGGGTCCGCAGCAGAGCCTCGTGTGTGGTGTGGGGGTCCACAGAGGAGCCTCGTGTGTGGTGTGGAGGGTCCACAGCGGAGCCTCGTGTGTGTGGTGTGGGGGATCCACAGCGGAGCCTCGTGTGTGTTGTGGGGGTCCACAGAGGAGCCTCGTGTGTGGTGTGGAGGGTCCACAGCGGAGCCTCGTGTGTGTGGTGTGAGGGGTCCACAGTGGAGCCTTGTGTGTGTGGTATGAGGGGTCCACAGCGGAGCCTCGTGTGTGTGGTATGAGGGTCCACAGCGGAGCCTCGTGTGTGTGGTGTGAGGGGTCCACAGAGGAGCCTCGTGTGTGGGGTGGGGGGGTCCACAGTGGAGCCTCGTGTGTGTGGTGTGGAGGGTCCACAGCGGAGCCTCGTGTGTGTGGTGTGGGGATCCACAGCGGAGCCTCGTGTGTGTGGTGTGGGGGTCCACAGAGGAGCCTCGTGTGTGGTGTGGAGGGTCCACAGCGGAGCCTCGTGTTTGTGTGTGGTGTGAGGGTTCCACAGAGGAGCCTCGTGTGTGGTGTGAGGACTCTTTCAAGAGTCTTCTCCAACACCACAGTTCAAAAGCATCAATTCTTCGGCGCTCAGCTTTCTTCACAGTCCAACTCTCACATCCATACATGACCGCTGGAAAAACCATAGCCTTGACTAGATGGACTTTTGTTGACCAAGTGATGTCTCTGCTTTTTAATAATGCTGTCTAGGTTGGTTATAACTTTCCTTCCAAGGAGTAAGTGTCCTTTAATTTCATGGCTGCAGTCACCATCTGCAGTGATTTTGGAGCCCCGAAAAATAAACTCAGCCACCGTTTCCACTGTTTCCCCATCTATTTCCCATGAATTGATGGGACCGGATGCCATGATCTTCGTTTTCTGAATGTTGAGCTTTAAGCCAACTTTTTCACTTTCCTCTTTCACTTTCATCGAGAGGCTTTTTAGTTCCTCTTCACTTTTTGCCATAAAGGTGCTTCAGTTCAGTTCAGTTCAGTCGCTCAGTCGTGTCCGACTCTTTGCTACCCCATGAACCGCAGTACGCCAGGTCTCCCTGTTCATCACCAACTCCCGGAGTCCACTCAGACTAACGTCCACCGAGTCAGTGATGCCATCCAGCCATCTCATCCTGTCGTCCCCTTCTCCTGCCCCCAGTCCCTCCCAGCATCAGAGTCTTTTCCAATGAGTCAACTCTTCGCGTGAGGTGGCCAAAGTACTGGAGTTTCAGCTTTAGCATCATTCCTTCCAAGGAAATCCCAGGTTAGTGTGGGGCAAATAACTGAGCCCTGCTGGGCCTCCGTCTCCTACTCTGCCTGAAGGCAACACTAGCATGAGGTGTGTGCCATGGCCCAGAGCTGCCTTTCCTAGGGTCTGTACTGTGAGCTCACCACACTCGTTTTCCCATCCGTACTGCTCACCTCTCCAAAGGTTTGGTCTGGAACAGCCCCTGCTACCTTCAGCAGAACCCACTTCTCTGTACTCTTGAGTTTAGTACACAATTTATCACTGCCTGGGACATGTCCTCGGGGTACAGGGTCTCCGGGATCCTATTCAAGTTCTCTCCAAGGGAAAGGACAGGATGCCCAGGGAACCCAAGTTGGAAGATTTGTGTGGAATGGGCGCCCCCTGGTGGACATAGAGAAACTGCATGTGGCTCTCTTGTGTTCAGCACCTTCCAGGAAAGAGCCATTCTGGGCCCTGGCCCCTAGCAAACGCAGCCGGGGCCAAAAACAAGAACTTCCTCCCTCTCTGTTGCTGGAACCCCAGTCAGACATGAAAGTCGGTGGTCATTGCCCAAGCCTTTCCTCTAGACAGCTGATGGCCCATCTCAGGGTTCTGATTCTTTTTTTCCTGGAGTACAGACCCCAGGCCTCCCAGAGCCAGAGCTGAGGCCAGGGTTGGCTCCTCTGTAGTCATGGGAGTCCCCTGGATTCTGGACCCTGTTGTTTCAAACTCCCTCTGTTTGAAAGTGTTAGTTGCTCAGTCATGTCTGACTCTTTGCAACCCTGTAAACTGTAGCCTGCCAAGGCTCCTCTGTCCATTGCCCTTCCCTTATCCAGGAAATCTTCCCAACCCAGGAATTGAACCTGGGGTCTCCTGCACTGCAGGCAGATTCTTTACCAGCTGAATACCAGGGAAGCCCTGTCTCTTGTTTAGTTCTGTTGAAATGCATGGTGTGCAGAGTGTCCTCCTAGGGCAGGCATAGCTTTTGACCACCTCTGGGCCCTATTGTAGGACTCCACACAGTGGCTGCTGCTCTGATGAGGCTCTAGGGTGCTAACTGATTGGATCTGGGGGTAGGGGGCGGGGTTCCCAGCTGTACTCTCTGGAACTCTGCCTCCCTTCCAAGCTGCCCCAGGCCTGAGGGCCAGGATCTGGGGTTACCTCTCCACAGCTCTGTTGCTGGCCCAAGGGCCCAAAGGCCTCCCAGGTCCCAGTCCTTCCAGGACCCTGATGCCCAGTCTCCCCTGTGGCCTCCTGTGTCCTGGATGCAGGCCAGTCCTGCTTGCCTCAGGTCCCTGGCCACTTTGGTCCCTCCTGGTGGAAGTTGTTTCGTGAGGATGAAAACCCCGGTTTTATTTGAGCTGGTCCAGTTCTGCTGTGTGGCTGCTTGTCCCTCCCAACCTCAACCCTTTGTAGGCAAGGACAGGGCTATCCTCAGCCTATGGAGACCTCAGTCTATGCCCACAGGATCTGGTCTGAGCTCAGAGAGGTGATGAAGGCTCAAATAAGGAAATAGAGGTGAAACATTCTAAAACCGCCTAGGACGTTGACCTTATATACTGGGTGAATGATATGTGGATTATTTATGGAGATGGCCTAGCAGCCAGTGACTGTTGTGGGATTCCACGAAGTTCTGGGCATAGCCAAGGACTCAGTTAGAAGTGTGTATGTGCCCTTGGGAGCTCTCCATCAAGGCTGCTGCCCATAGCAACATGAAGTGCCAGGTGGTCATTTGAGACAAGCTCATTTCACATGCACCCATGCTGGGGCCCAGCTGTGAGGCTCTTGGCAGCAAGCAGATCCCTTGAAGGAAGCAGATGCTAGTGAAGATTCCAGAAGGTACTGGGGACATCTGTTGTTTTTGTGACCAGCAGTCTTTACTGTTCTCTTGGCAATAATCTGAAACTGTCCAGTCAGCCTCCTGGATAATTTCCCCTCTCCCAATCTTAATCAAGGCTCACAGGAAGGATGTGTTTGGTCCTGGCCAATCAGTGCCTGGAGGCCCCCTCTGGCTAAACAGATGGGCTCAAGTTGATCCAATCAGAGTGAGCCCTGAGATTTTTGCCTGAGTTGCTGGGAAGAGAACAAACTTGATTCCCAGCCTTGGGCATTGAGCTTAGGCAGCTGAGTAAGAAGCTGAGGCTGCAGCCCACATGGATAGCAGCAGAGTTGAGCCAAGAGGCAGAGGAACCCTGAGTTTTCTGATGACATTGCTTGAGCCCCTGAGTCTAGCCATACCTGAAGCTAGAACAATCTTTTGACTTGTTAATTATACATGTCAGTAAATTTCTTCTTAGCTTAGGCTGGTTCACGTTGGGTTTTTTGTGGTCTCTGAGTCATACCAGTGAACAGGTGAATACAGGGCTCCAGGCTCCAGGCTCCAGTCTCCAGGCTCCAAGGCCAATCAGGCTTCCATGAACAAAGACAACCTGAAGGAGGAGGAGCATGGAGGTGTGGGGGACTGCTTCTCTGGTGAGGTTTCCAGGTTGAGAGGGAACAGAGGGAGGTCAATCAGCCTTGGAAGAGGCTGTGATGCTCATGGCCTATCTCTCAGCAGGATGGCAGAATACTGCTGGATTCATTCTCAACTGGGGGTGGGCATTGGGAGAGAGGGCCCAGGTCATCTGAGCTGCCCCTCATGTATCACCCGCCTGGAGACCTCCTTTCCCTCATCTTTAGTCCCAGGACTCTCTGGTCCTCTGATCTCCCAGTGACTCACCGAACTTCCAGAATTCCCACTTGTGCCTCACAGTCAAAGTCTCACTGAACTAACTCGATTGCTCTTGAAGGCCAGAGGTGAGAGGTGAGACTCTGTCTTTATGTCGCCTGGTGCCTCCCAACTGTCTCTCTGCCTCAAGTTGGGCCTGAGAGGTGAGATCCCCTGTGTGGAGAAGTGCTAGGCTAACCAGTGTCAAAGTGTCTTCTTTCCACAGAACTCATGGGATCTTTAATATACCAAGGAGTCTGCAGGAATAAGGTTTAACATGCAGCTCGTCCCAAGTTTATTTGACCTGTATTTTTTTCATAGTAAGTCTATTAACATGTTGAAGGACATTCATGTCCAGAAAAAGCTGATCTTGCACAAGGACCATCTCCAGGGCTCAGAGAATATTTGCTGAACTAAGCAGATGATGGGAAAGGATTCCCTTGGGAACTGGTTCCACATTCTGGCTCTTAGAGCCCTGGAAGGGCCTCACGCAGGCTCCCTGGGCTGCAGGTGACCTGGGGCCCTGTGCCCACAGCAGTGGCCCTTGTTAACACAGCCTGGGAGGTGACCTATCAGTAGGTTAGGGGGATAACAAAAGGGGAACTGGTACAGACCCTTCTAGAAAGCATTTGACCCTAAATATTAAGATTCACAAAATATGTACATACTTGTTTGTGATAGAAATTCACCTGCAATGCCATTCTGCCTCCTAGAAAAATCTCTACCCCTTCTCACCATTTTTGCCAGTCTCCCCACAATGTCCCAGATCTGACTCTCCTGGAGCCCGGGGCTTGGCCTGCTGGGCAGTCACCCAGCCTCAAAGAGGCTGAAGAATGTTGCAGAGTGGGGAGAGGGGAGGGGAAGGGTGTTCCCAGTCCCAGGGGGGAAGTGACAGTGGCTTCTACAATTCTGACCCCTTTGTCAACATTGTCCCTGGTGAGCCGCTCTAATCATCAACCTACTATTGAGTGTCTCTCCCCAGAAGCTCCTTCCTTTTCTCTGAGACCAGTGTGGTCTGACCCATTTTAAAATTTGTATTTATTTTATTTATTCATTTTTGGCATGTGGGATCTTAGTTCCTTAACTAGGGATCAAACCTATGCCCCCTGCATTGGAAATGCAGTCTTAACCACTGGACCACCAGGGAAGTCCCTGAATCCATTTTAAAGAAGAAACATTTTACTGACCTTGGCACTTAAGGGGGTCCCATTGTTAGGTGGGTGGACTTTCTATTATTTTCCTGTTCTGCTTGGGAGGGAATGGGAATCCTGCCAAAATCACAGATTTGACTTTTAAATGGTAGTCTCTTGTTATGCAATCACATTTTTCAGATGGGTACTCCCAGTGGCTACTGGCCTCCCAGGGAGGTAAAGGAGGTGTTTGTGAGCAGAGGCAAGGTTTTCCTCTGCAAATAGTGTGTCCTTCAGAACACCACCAAATCCACAACGGAGCTACGAGAATTCTGGGTCATAATGATACTATTTGAGAGCCTGGAAACACTGAGGATCACTATGGGTCATAAAACCATTCCAGTATCATGAAACATCTACTTTTAAGTAAATGTGAACCCTCCAAGAGCTTCCCAGGTGGTGCAGTGGTAAAGAATTGGCCTGCCATTGCAGGAGACACAAGAGATGCACGTTTGATCCCTTGGTCAGGAAGATCCCCTGAAGTAGGAAGTGGCAACCCAGTCCAGTATTTTTGCCTGTAAAGTTCCATGGACAGAGGAGCCCAGTGGTCTACAGTCCAGAGGGTTGCCAAGAGTCTGACGTGACTGAGGGACAGAGCCTCCATGCACGCACGCATAAACCCTCCAAGAAAAACCTTAGTCTAATTCTACCAAATACATTGTATATGTTGCTGAATACAAGTCAATTAAAAGAGAGTAACACTTTGTAGACAATCTGCTGGAAGAGATGAGGTGGATTCCAGTTGTAGCCAAGGGCTGTGGTCCAAGTAATCAATATGTATGACCAACAATGTACCAGGAAAGAAAAGAAATGACCATGATCAACTTCTGTAATAACAGCACAAAGCAGTGGAATGAAATTATTTTTCCTCTAAACAGGTAGACCAATTATGTACAGCTTGATTATACAGGGGTGTCCCGTGTACCATGCAGATGGCATATTGATAGCTCAAAATACACATTTTAGCCCAACACAAAAGCAATAATAATAATATACCTGAAACATTCAAGGTGACAATAATTTTCCTTATTCCCTTATAATTGAGAAGAGCTGTTGGGGGTTGATTTGAATAAATCAACTCACCTAAGAAATCATCCTAAAAAAATTGAGTAAATGCTATTTTTTAAACTTTGAATACATTTCCTCCAAAAAACTGCGGGACTTTAAAAGCATTTCATGGAAACATGCAGCTGTTTCAGAGTTTGGAGTTGGGTGCTCAGTACCCATTTGTTGGTCCTGCTGCCAGTGATGGTGATATTTGTGTGTTTAAGTATGTTTCTAATCCTCTGAAAGACATAATTTTAAACTAAAAGTTTTATCAGACAGCCCCAAATGCTCTGTTCACAGAAATCTTTGTGTCTCAGAAATGTTTTTCACAGTGCAACTAGACAAACACAAATAACTAACAATTCTCTTTATTAAGTAGTTAGGTCCGAACAATTTATTCAGTATTAATGTCCTACTTACTAGCCGTCATATTATTTTGGAAAAAGAAAGCCACATAAATAGAGAGCAAAAATATTTTTATTTCATGTATAATCACAAGGACTTACGAATGGAGTGTGTGTGTCTGTGGGATCCGGCACAACTTTTCCAACCTGGAGTCATATTGGACCACACCCCTCATTTTCCTCTTCACAATGATTTTCAGCAGTGTGTAACAGATGTCCTGGACCATTACATTTCTTTTAAAAACTAAAAGATCCTATACCACCCTGTGAATTCACTGCAGTGCCCTGGGGTGCCTCAGTGTACAGACTGGGAAACAAATATATTGGGTTGGCCAGAAAGTTCGTTTGGGTTTTTGGTATGCTGCCATGGAAAAGCCCAGACTTTTGGCCAACCCGATATTCACTAAATTTCTGCTTCTCACTCCACTGCATTGCATTTCTCAGGTTCTTCAAAGCAATAGTCAAAGCTGCCCAGTTTCATACCAAATAAAAGCACCTGAAGGAGCTGCTAAGTGGCTTTATGTTTTCACTTTGAGAGCCATTTTAACGGTGCATTTATGGAAGGCGGCAAAACGAGTACCAGGTCCCTAGCCAGAAATTCTAAAAATAAACTCACCAGTACACAGGGATTGGGGAGCAGATGAGCGCCCTGGGGCGCTCTCTGGTTGTGGTGTGAAGGATAAATGGGGGTGCGGGGGCAGGCATGCTGTTGGCTGGACCGGTCCCAGAAGGTTATAGGAACCTTAGCAGGGGCGGTGGGGATGGAGGACACGATGGGGGAGATGCTTATGGAAGCTGAGTCAACAGGCTCCCGTCTACCGGATGGCGGGCAGCCCACCCTCCCTACTAACCTCCAGAAGGCCCCATCATCCCTCACACTTGGGCAGATTAAAAAAATAATAATTATTTATTTATTTGGCTGTGCTGGGTCTTTTGTTGCTGTGCAGGTGTTTCTCGAGTTTCCGCGAGCCCGGGCTTCTCTCTAGTTCTGGTGTGCGTGGGCTTCTCACTGCAGTGACTCCTGTTGTTGCAGAGCGTGGCCTCTCTTGAGCGAGCTGGCTTCAGCAGTTGCAGCACTCGGGCTCAGGAGCACAGACTCAGTACCTGTGGCGCACGGGCTTAGTTGCTCAGCTGTGTGTGGGATCTTCCCGGATCAGGGGTCGAACCTGCAGGAGTTGCATTGGCAGGCAGATTCAACGGCTGAGCCACCAGGAAAGTCCTAGGCAGATGTTTCTATCCGGCCATCCCCTCCAGGCCTGAGGGGTGGAGAGCAAGGATGTCACCACGGGTATCTGTGCCCTGCTGCTTCTTCCTCCTCTCCATCCTTCACCAGGTGGAAGGGGCAGGTGGTCATTCCTCCCACAGGGCAGGGCTTTCCCCATCACACCCGGAGGTCTTTGTAGTATCAAGCCTGGCACATCTGGTTCTTACTTTCTTGATGACAGGTTAAAGAGTGTAAAAATCTTTCTGTTTGAGTCAAACCTGGCTTTCCAAACTGCTGGCTTGCTGCGGGGGCTTGTCAATCCTTGCTTCAGGGTCAAGGGCTGAATGCTGACTTCTTTCCGTTTTTTCACCTCCTCATTTCAGGCATGCCACTGCACTGCCCTGTTTCCTTCAGAGCAAACTGATTACCATCTGAAATTGTCTGCTTTCTGTCTCTTCTCATTAGGCTCTCAAGGTAGGGACTTCGCTCATCTTGTCAAGCAAGTGTCTCCATCACTTAGAACAGTGTCTGGCACATAAAAAGTGCTCCGTAAGTTATGTGTGGAGTGAATGTATGATGCTTAAAGAATTTGACAAGCATGTTTTCAATATACATTAACTAAAAAAAAAATCCCCAATTTACCAACATTTTAGGGACAGGGCAGCTGGAAGAAAATGAAGAGCCTGCAAAGTAACAAGGAGCAAACACTCAGAAAGGGGCTCCCAGGACCCCAGCAGGTAAAGCAAGAAGGGCTGGATGGGGGCAGGGGCTCAGTGGAGTTCTCTGATGCCTCAGAGGAGATGCAGCCACAGGCCAGGTGAGACAGCAGAAGGTCAAGCAGTAAATGAGAGGCAGAGAGTGCAAAGAGTGCGAGGAGATAATTCTGGGGAACTTGACTCTGTGGAGAAAGAAGAGGATGAAGCAGGAGCTATGCAGGATTGAAGGAAAGCCTTTTTTTTTTTTAATTCATCTTTTTTTAGGGTAACTTGAACATGTTTTGTCAGCTGAGAGTTGAAGGATCCAGAGAAGAGAGGGATTTCCTGATTTTTTCTGCATTGCGTGTCATCTTTTCTTTGAATGCCCACCTTGTCCTTTTCTCGTGGCAGGCACTTATAACTGCTCAACTGGAGACGTCACTCAGAAATGCAGACTTGTGCTCTCTAACTGGTACACAGTGTGGCCTGAATGGGCCAGATCCCCTCTGCCAGACTGCGCGTCCTCCAACTCCCACGCCTGCCCAGGGCCAGACTCAGGGCTTCACCACATGCCCCATCACAGAAACCACCCAGCACTCTGGCCAGTAACACAGATGAGAAGGTGGATGAGATGGCTGACTCACATCACACAGGAAACCTTAACCAAAACTCTCTAAATAGAAGTCTGTGTTTGAAAGAGTCTCTTAGGTTCTCCCAAGACTTTCTCAAAGGCCATGCTGCCTGGGGCTCTTCTGTCCTCCTCTAAAGATGACAAAGTTCCTCTGGATGGCCCCAAGCAACTGGACAGGTCATAACTTGCACAGGTCAGAACAGGCCACTTGCACAAGTCAGAACTGGGACTGCCTTTGTTCCTTAAGCATGCTGCTTGGAGATCCGTTTATCTTATGGTCACCAGTGGACACATTATGTCTCTAATACTCACTGAATGCCAGTATTTTGGATTAAAAAAAAATGTAAAAGTGGGTCAAGCTTTTATTTTGCTTTCCAAAATGCCTTGTCTTTTCTCAGCATCAACCTGTCTCCTTCCTTTTCCTGGACTGTCTTCTCCCCAGAATCCACCCAGGGAAGGCTCTTGGGCCTGGACACATCCTGATAGAGAAAGGACTTCCTAAGGGGCTTCTCCACCTGCTTAGACTTCCTTCACTGCCCTGTTCCACTTACCCACCCGCCAGCACTTTCAGGGACACACTGTGTTGTATTTGTATCCTTGTTGAAATACAGGGACAGTGCTGTATTTCAAAGATTGTTCCACAGACCACCTGTAGCAGAATCAGCCGGGGTGCTTCCATAGGCAGGTATCTGGGCCTGACGCCCGCTGGATCATCATTTCTGGGAAGGGGCAGATGTCCATAAATGTTAGAGAAACAGTGGCTGTACACTGTGCCAGGTCTGATCTGAATGCATCTCCTTCCAATAACATTTTGTGATCTTTAATATATCCACCCCCAAACCCACAAAGATTTTCAGGCATTGGACCAGCACTCACCCTACAGGGGCTGACCTGAACCCACCAAAGATCCTGGTCCCTGCAGCTCCCGTGTCCTCTTTCTGCCTGCCTCTCTTACCACCTCCCTTCTCCTCCCACCATAGCATTCCGTTATCCTCGCCATCAGTTCAAGTCCCACTTGTGCTTGGACTCCTTGATCGGCATTGTTCCCAAAGCACATGCTTTTCTTCCTTGTTTGTTTCATGATTTGTTGTTGTTGTTCAGTCACTCAGTCATGTCTAACTTTTGCGACCCCATGGACTGCAGCAGGGCAGGCTTCCCTGTCTTCCACTATCTCCTGGAGTTTGCTCAAACCCATGTCCGTTGAGTCGGCGATGCCATCCAACCATCTCATCCTTTGTTGTCCACTTCTCCTCTTGCCTTCGGTCTTTCCCAGCATCAGGGTCTTTTCCAATGAGTTCGCTCTTCTCATCAGGTGGCCAAAGTACTGGAGCTTCAGCTTCAGCATCAATCCTTCCATTGAGTATTCAGGCTTGATTTCCTTTAGGATTGACTTGTTTGATCTCCTTGCTCTCCAAGGAACTCTCAAGAGTCTTCTTGAGCACCGCAGTAAAAAGCTTCAGTTCTTTGCAAATGTTCAATATTTCCTGAGCACATGTACCTTGGAGAGATGGCAAGCTTCTAAGAAGGACTGGGCCATGGTTCTTTTTGTTTTTCTCAGAGCAGCTAGCAAAGCAGTGCTAGCTGGGTGGGTGAGTGGAGCAGGGCAGTGAAGGAAATCTAAGCAGGTGGACAAGCCCCTTGGGAAGTCTTTTCTCCATCAGGATGTGTCCAGGCCCAAGAGCCTTCCCGGGGGATTCTGGGAGAAGACACAGTCCAGGAAAAAGGAAAGAGAAAGGTTGATCCTGAGAAAAGACAAGGCATTTTTGGAAAGAAAAAGAAAAGCTTGACTCACTTTTATCTTTTTTTTTTTTTTAATCCAACCTTTGGTATTTAAAAATTAGGTTTTGAAGATAACAGATCTAAGAATGGAGTCATCACTGAAAGATGGAGATACAGTACTAAAAATGTTCTGCTTCTCCTCCCACCCACAGATGCAAACAGGCCCTTTGCGGTAACAGATGGAAGGAGAGCAGGGATCTAGGAGCAGGGACTCCACCAAGAGGGCCCACTCAGTGTATTTTCCCTCCTCTGGCCTCAGACCTTACTACTTTAGGAACCAGAAAATTTTGCTTAAAAATTTTTTTTTTGGATGTGGGCCATTTTTTAAAGTCCTTTATTGAATTTGTTACAATATTGCTTCTCTTTTGTTTTCTTGGTAGTGAGGCATGTGAGAAGGCATGTACATTGGAAGGTGAGGTCTTAACCCCTGGGCCTCCAGGGTAGTCCCAGAACCAGAAGATTTTCATTGCTGGTATTTTATAAAGTACAGTAGAGGCTACTGATAGTTCATAGGTAAGTTCCTAAAAAGAACCCTTTCTTGTTGTTCTCTGTTTTTTTTTTTAAACTCTTTTGGCCACCCTGCTCAGCATGTGGGATCTTAGCTCCCAATCAGGGATCAAACCTGAGTCCCTTGCATTGCAAGGCAGATGCTTAACCCCTGAACCACCAAGGAAGTCCCTAGAAGAACCCATTTTAGTTTTCCTTCTATTATCAGACTTAAAAATACTGCAGATATAACTTCCGCTCCCCTACACGGGCTCCTTCTGACCTCGGTTTTCAAGGTCTCCCAGCATCCCTCACCGTCCAGGTACTTCTCCATCACTGTTCTCCAGGAGAGTTTAGGGAGAACTTTTCTTCATTTTGTAACTTCTAGTGTCTCGTTTAGGAAGGTAAGAGTCCTTACTCGACCAAATTAGAACTTCCAACCTCTCTAGAACCCTCTTGAACAAATGCACATTATAAAAGAAGGGGAAAAGTTAAAAATGATAGACAAATGGCGGGCACATGTATGTTGTAGAAGAGAGCCACTAAATACCACATCTAAAAGACAAATGTCAAGGTCATGGGTCTTGCTCAAGTGTGTTGTACATTCTTGGAAAGCAGTGACTGAAGCACTCAGGAACTGCAAGATCTATCAGTCCTCTCTGGAGCAAAACAGAGCCGTGATCCTACAGTATGATAAATGTCTTTCTTCCCATCATGGAGCCAGGTTCACATTCCAAAAAAAAGGAGAAATGAAAGAAGTGTCATGCTAAAGACGTAGGAATATTTTAATTAACATGTTTTAATTAATTACATAATAATAATAATATCAGTCTATTTTACAAGTTAAACGTATGAGAATGTATGAAATAGAAACGGTAGGAAAAAACTAAACGCGGGTCAGGAACATGAAGTTTTCCAAAACCAGGGGCCAATAGATGTGTTGCCTGCAGGGCCCAAGGAGGAGGCAGGGAGGGTGATGGGAACAGCTCGTGGTGTGTGTCTGTCCCCCGGGTCTACTCCAGGAAGGAGGTGAGGCATGCCCTCTGCCCTTGTCTGGGACTGGGAGTTTATACTCTGGTCAACAGAAGATGGTGGCTTGAGAGAAAAAAGCCATCTGGTTACCTACACAGAGCTGGTCCCCTGGTGGCCGCAGGTGGGTTTTGCCGTAGAAGGAATCAGGGGTGAAAGTGCCAAAATCAAAAGTGTAGAGGAAAAAAAGTAAACACTTTCTTCCATCCCCCTAAAAAATGAATTCTTGAAATGCACACACATTCTTCTCTCAAACGTAGAAAAGCCTCACTCTGGATGTGCTTACGAGAAGATCGTCGTCAAAAAACTTTGTCTCTATGATAACATTTCCACTGTAAGTCAGAAGAGAGGGCAGAAGAATGAGCGTGTTGGCAACAAATTTCCTTTCCACAAAGTAGTTTCAATCTGGGTCTACTGGGCCCGTGGACATGCACTCACCTATACAGCCTTGGCTTGGGGATATTAAGATCACATGGGGTTAGACATCTCACATGACCTTCTAACTTATGTGATGAGGTTCATCTTCTTCAAATTTAGAAATTAGAAGAGGGAGTATGTCTTAACCCACAGTACACTCAAGGCCCTCTGAGTGCTCTGCATGCAGAGGTGCCTATAAATACGACTTCCTGATTCATGTGAAAACCTGAGACCGCATGGGTGGTATCTTTTCCTATAAAACTCACTCTGGTGGAAGCTGTGGGTTGGCCTGTCCTGCACCTTTCTCCTCACTTTGGGTAACAGCACTCTGTTCTTCTCTTGGGGAACCCCTATCTCCAGTCCATGGTCAGTCAAGTGGCCCCTCCCTTGACTGACAAAGGGGCAGGCACAGAATATAGTTTGAGCCAATCAGAATCTCTCCCCTGAGCAAAATCCTTCCCATGGCTGCTCTTTGAGGAATCCATCCATGATTCCTGCCACCTGCATCCTTTGGCTGCTCAGGTCTCAGCTCTACCCTTTCAACTCTGTCCTATAAGCCAGAGTCAGTTTCTGTGGCTTATGGCTCAATAACCCCAAATGATACTCCTGTTTTGTACACAGTGTGCAATTTCATTCTTCTTGGTGGGTATGTCAGTGTTTCCAAGTCAAACTCCTCTTGAACTGAGTTAAAAGCAAGAGTGGTGCTATTCTGGGGTTCTAAAAAGTTAAGACAATTTAAATAACCTGAATATATTATCATAGACTTGCTGGTGTTAGCACATGAAAGAAATCAGGCCTGGCCAAGAAGTAAGGGTTAACAAAATCTAAAAAATGCCCATCTACTTATAACACTGTACTTTTCCAGGGTCGTTAATATCTACTAGATACATTTTTGCTGGTAATTAATTATTAAAAAAATGGGTAAATAAGGAACTCAAAATCTGACTGACTGATTTATATTATTTTATAATTTATACCATTATATAGTTAGAGTATTTTATAGTTTATACTATTATGTAAATAAAAATCTATCCAAGACATAAAATAAAAAAACCTCTATTTACAAATTTCATGTGGTTTTCATAAAGGACCTGTTTAAAGAGGTGATCCAGTATCCCACAATTATCTATCTGTGTACATGATTTGCTACCAGGAAGTACGGCTAAAACCTTTAAAAGACTAAAATCCTTTCCCAAGAAAAAATGGTAGGTGGGCAGTGACTGATTGATTTGGGGGACAAAGGACAAACTAATTATTCTTTGAGCAGGAAGCAAATTTATAAAAATGGTGAGTCTCTGAAAAACTGCAATCAAACATTATCCTCTAAAACAGAATTAGGACTTTGCCAGATTCTGCTGAGGGTCAAACGAAGTATAGAGTATCAGGAGTTTGATAGTCAGGAAAGGGAGCAAATTAGCATAGATTTAATTTATGTTATGTGCTAGTTTCCTTACATATGATCTCATTTTATCCTCACTCTACCTCTGTGAGACAGGATTATTAATTCTCTGTTTAGAGAGAAGAGTAAGGCCCAGAGAAGTAAAGTACATAGCCCAAGTAAAGTACACAGCTAGTCAGGGTTAATCAGGAATTTAGCTTAAAGGTCTAGTCTGAAGTTTTTAATTCTTTCCACTCTATCATACTGTCTTTTCACGTGACTGAAGTCAGTAAGCTGTAACCTTGGATACCCTGGATACTCTTACCCCTGTTCTCAACCTAGGTTGCCTGCCTGTTGAATGGAACCACATGTCCCATGTGCCTGGACTTGCTGCATCAAGACACCTCCACCATCCCTGTGGCCCGCTCACTCACGTTAGCACGCTGGCTGGCATCATCTGGGACTCGGGTGCGGCCTCTATCAGGGACTGCCAGGTATTTGTTGAGTTAGGGATCACAAAGCCAAACTCGAAGAACCATTCTGAAGGAAGAAGGAAAAGTGGGTGATCTGGAGCCCTAGGCAGAGTCTTGGGGCTCTGTGTCCCCATCCTTTTGAGCAAGCCTCTTCCTACCTCAGGAACCACCAATGAAGCCATTAGAAACCTCCCAGGCCAGAGGCCACGAGAAAGGACATGGAAGCCCCCTGAACCACACCAGAGGCCTGCTCCTATGCTCTGAGATCTAAAGGACTAGGACCAGCAGCATTTTCTTATAAGTAGGCTGGATCTAAATTATACACAGAGGCACAGAACAGGCCTTTTCACTTGTCACTTCAGATCTAAGACACAGAGTGCACTCTTACACTCAGTGGTGAAGAAAACTCACTGCAGGGTGCCCTTGCCAGTGGAATCTGTATGTGACAGTATGGAGAGCACTGTACCAGGGCCTAACCAGCAGCTTCCTTGTGACCACATTAGTGACAAAGCCAGCACCACTCCCAGGCCCTCCAGGGTCAGTAATCCTTTCATTGGGCTCAGAGCCCCCGCCAGCTTTGTTTCTGCTTTTTGCCCAAACTCCCAATCTGTCAGGGTGTAGGAACCCTATCCAAGCTGAGTTGCAAAATGGATGTTATCAAAGCAGGGCTTTAGTTCCCTGAGTCTTGACTTCTGCCCCTGTCACCCTAAGCCCAGATACAAGGCATGTAGGCAGCAGAATACCTTCCAGACATTGCCCTTTGAAGTAGACTTTTGTTCCAGGCGGAATTTTTCCATTTGCTCTGCTGAAGAGAAGTTCAGTTCTCGAGACACTGCCTTGCATTTGAGGATTTTCTTGGGAACACGGGCTGGTAAAGAAAAAGAAATACTGAAACCATTTCTGGGAGCTTCTTAGAGATGATTTAGAGCATATCTTATTTATGCTAAATTTCAGAGAATGCCTCGGTAACAGAATTATACTTTTGATTAACAGCAGAGGTCCCAAACTGGTCCAGTGCATCTGACTGAAAGATCTTCAAGGAACACCAGATTTAGTGCACAGAAAGGCCTTATCCAGCCCCTCTTATCAGGAAGGAGGCTGAATGGGAGCCTTCTTTCTAGTCTGTCCTGTTGCTTTTAACCCCTTGGTTTTTCTTTTATTTCAGGGAGATAAAAACACAAATTTTCTTTCAGAAAAAAGTCAAGATCTTTCTTTATATCTTTGGGTATGTTATAATGCTAAAATTTCAGCACAGAGTTGGTTTTGGGAAGTAGGAGAAAGAAACCTAAGGAAGGCACTAGAAATCTCAGCATCACGTGGATGGACGTGCTATGCCTGTAGAGGCCTGTCCACTGGTGGTACTGTGTCAACTCAGTTCCCTGACGCCCCGGGCCTGCACTGCATCATCAGCCCTGTGCAGAAAAGGGTGGAAAGTACCTTCATGCTCCACGCCAGGGACTGACAGGTCTTCTGTTCCTTGCCAGAGTATCTTCCCTGTCTCAGCATCCCGAAGGTTCATCCAATTTCTGATCAAGTATATTAAGGAAAAAGAAGACCCTAAAGCCTCCTACTTTGTCCTCCAGGTGTCTCAGATGTGCTCCTATTGACTCCTGTTTACTTCTCAGCAAGCTGGCCTGACTGCTAAGTGCCAAGAAAGCAAATACAAATGTGGAAGACAGTGCACAAGACATCTAAAGGAAGATGCAGAGACCCTGGGGAGATATTTTTATCTGCAACATGAGAGCTCACAGATGGTACACGTCTAGCAATTGCAAGAAAGAGGTAGAAAATGAACAGTGCAAAATTTAACATTTTCCAACAGAAACTGACCAGCTGAGATAAAAAGACCTGAAGAAACAGGTATGAGAGAAATCCCAGGACATGACTCATGGAGATCGCCCTACAGGGAAAATCACTGTCCACAAGCGTTACTCACAAATCCAGACCTCTCAAGCAATGACTTTTTTTTTGGCTGTGCCACTTAGCTTCTGGGATTTTAGTTCCCTGACTAGGGACTGAACTTGGGCCCAGCAGTGAAAGCAGAGTCCTAACCACTACCAAGGAGTTCCAGTTCCCTCAAGTAGCTTTCTTCCCCCTCACAATCAATATAAAGTCATTTATTTTTAAATTGGCAATAAAATTATCAAGTTTATATTAAAAAAAAAAAAAAAGGAACAAAAAACCCTTCACTTTGTATTCCAAATGGTAAGCCCCAGGCCTCAATCTCAGGAAAGCCAGGGTCTGAGACTGGAATTTGGCTGTCCTCCTTGCTGGAGTCAGGACCGTGAAGGACATCATTCAGTTCAGTTCAGTTCACTCACTCAGTCGTGTCCGACTCTTTGTGACCCCATGAATCGCAGCACGCCAGGCCTCCCTGTCCATCACCATCTCCCGGAGTTCACTCAGACTCACGTCCATCCAGCCATCTCATCCTTTGTCGTCGCCTTCTCCTCCTGCCCCCAATCCCTCCCAGCATCAGAGTCTTTTCCAGTGAGTCAACTCTTCTCATGAGGTGGCCCAAGTACTAGAGTTTCAGCTTTAGCATCATTCCTTCCAAAGAAATCCCAGGGTTGACTTCCTTCAGAATGGACTGGTTGGATCTCCTTGCAGTCCAAGGGACTCTCAAGAGTCTTCTCCAACACCACAGTTCAAAAGCATCAATTCTTCGGCGCTCAGCCTTCTTCACAGTCCAACTCTCACATCCATACAGGCAAAAGGGGGTCCCCTCGGCTCTGTCCAAGTTAAGCAGCTGCTGCAAAGGAAGCCAATAGGCTATGTCTGGGTTAGGCTGCTCCCCTAGCCTAGAAATCATTAAAGTCAAAGCTGAGATATCAGTCTGGGAGGCTAGCAGGCAGAGACCAGCAGGGAGCCTAAGAAGGTCACATGGGCTCAGCACAGTCTTTACATTTACAAGTTGCCTATATACTTACAAATTTCCTAGATGTTGTTTCCTGCAAGACAAGTGGGGAGGCAGGGACAAGAGATCTATCAAGTCCATTAACCTGGGAGCAGGAAGAGCTGCTGAGTAGACCTTGGCCTCCTCAAGCTGGGCACAGGACACCCAAAGGTCACGGGGATGATATCAAACTGCTGTGGGATGTTCTCAGGACAAATCTAGCCTAGGCAGCAAGAGGGGACAGGCGTCAAGCTTGCCATACCGTCTGTTTGCTATGTAGAAAAACCCAATGGGGACTCAGTCCTCACCCCAATGATCTACGATTCTCTGAAGGCCTGAGCAGAAAACAAGTTTCCCAATGACGTGGGAAGATCACATTTCTATCACAATTCATTGCAAGTAGGCGAAATGTCTCTTACCTAATTTTTAGCCTGAGTACATGCTAAGTCACTTCAGTCACGTTCAACTCTTTGCCACCATATGGATCTTAGCCTGACAGCTTCCTTTGTCCATGGAATTCTCCAGGCAAGAATACTGGAGTGGGTCCCCGTGCCCTCCTCCCAACCCAGGGATCAAAGCGCACCTCCTGCATCTCCTGCACTGGCAGGCGGGTTCTTTACCACCATTTTGACGTTATAATATCCTCATTTCCAATTCCCTACTTCCTGAGAGATACATGCAGATATGTACATACACGTCACACATATGATTATAAAAATACATTTGGAACACATAAAATGACTGAATGTTCATAGGTGCCTCAGTCTGAAACATCCCGAACCTGAACCTCAAGCATCTCATCCCAGGTCTACTTTAACATGCTGGGTTAACTGGGCCTCAAGGTAATGGCTTCACAAACATCACTTTAACAGTAAACAGCCCATTCCCAAGACAGAGACACAGAAACAGTGACCCCACATCTCCAGCCTTTACAGACGACTGTCTCAGGTGGCGCCTCCTTGAGTCAACATGAAGAAGTACAACATAGACAGAGATGGAAGTTGGCCATCGAGCTGAACACATGAAGAGCTTAACTGAAGGCTGCATTCCAAAGAAGTCAGCTTCCAAGACAAATGACCACTGCTGTTCCCTCCTATTGTCAGGTCAGGGACAATAAGCTCTGAGAACTGGGACCCTGCCCCTGGGACTGCCCTAGTCCCCTGGGATGAAAGACAAAGTTGAGAGATACTTTTAGAAAGAAAAAAAGACAAAAGGATAAAAAATGAGAGTAAAGATACAAAAACTGGACCTACTACAACAGGCCCAACATCTAGCTAATATAACTTTGAGAAAGAAGAGAAACAAACAAGGAGAGGAAGTCATCAAAAAAATGAATCCAAGAAAATGTCCCAGATAGAAAAGGTCCAGCAAGGGCCTGAATCGCATCACTGTGAACTTGCAGAACCTTAAGGTTAAAAGACAAGCTTCCAGAAGGAAAATTAGTTGTTACCCAAAAGGTCAAAATCAGAATGCATAAGACTTTTCAACAGGGACTCTGGAGGACAGAAAAAAATGGAGCAGTGCCTTTAAAATTCTTAAAGAAATGATTCCTAAAACTAATAAGCCTTTACTTTCTCAAGAAACTAATAGTAACATGCTCCTTCAAAATGACAGGGAAGACCAAGGAAGACGATAACATGGAATCCAGAAAGCAAGGGATCTAAAAGTGATGGTGAAGGAGACCCCAAGACAAGAGCTCCTTAATGGGCCTGGAGGGCGACTGGTACAGGGTCCAGACAAGAGCAAGCCATAACACTCATGCAGACATTTAAGAAGATGAAATTAAAAACAACAAAAACAAAAAGATGAAATTCATATATCTGATATGTTTATGGTTAGATATGCAGATGACACCACCTTTATGGCAGAAAGTGAAGAGGGACTAAAAGCCTCTTGATGAAAGTGAAAGAGGAGAGTGAAAAAGTTGGCTTAAAGCTCAACATTCAGAAAACGAAGATCATGGCATCCGGTCCCATCACTTTATGGGAAATAGATGGGGAAACAGTGGAAACAGTGTCAGACTTTATTTTTGGGGGCTCCAAAATCACTGCAGATGGTGACTGCAGCCATGAAATTAAAAGACGCTTACTCCTTGAAGGGAGTAATCCAGAAAGCAAGGGATCTAAAACAAGAAACAGCAAAGGGGTCCTCATGAACAGTATAAAAAGGCAAAATGATAGGATACCAAAAGAGGAACTCCCCAGATCATTAGGTCCCCAATATACTACTGGAGATCAGTGGAGAAATAACTCCAGAAAGAATGAAGGGATGGAGCCAAAGCAAAAGCAATACCGAGTTGTGCATGTGACTGGTGATAGAAGCAAGATCCGATGCTGTAAAGAGCAATATTGCATAGGAACCTGGAATGTCAGGTCCACGAATCAAGGCAAATTGGAAGTGGTCAAACAAGAGATGGCAAGGGTGAACGTCGACATTCTAGGAATCAGTAAACTAAAATGGACTGAATGGGTGAATTTAACTCAGATGACCATTATATCTACTACTGCGAGCAGGAATCCCTCAGAAGAAATGGAGTAGCCATCATGGTCAACAAAAGAGTCCGAAATGGAGTACCTGGATGCAATCTCAAAAATGACAGAATGATCTCTGTTCGTTTCATAAATCATTCAATATCACAGTTATCCAAGTCTATGCCCCAACCAGTAATGCTGAAGAAGCTTAAGTTGAATGGTTTTATGAAGAACTACAAATCTTTTAGAACTAACACCCAAAAAAGATGTCCTTTTCATTATAGGGGACTGGAATGCTAAAGTAGGAAGTCAAGAAACACCTGGAGTAACAGGCAAATTTGGCCTTGGAATGTGGAATGAAGCAGGGCAAAGACTAATAGAGTTTTGCCAAGAAAATGCACTGGTCATAGCAAACACCCTCTTCCAACAATACAAGAGAAGACTCTACACATGGACATCACCAGATGGTCAACACCGAAATCAGACTGATTATATTCTATGCAGCCAAAGATGGAGAAGCTCTATACAGTCAACAAAAACAAGACCAGGAGCTGACTGTGGCTCAGATCATGAACTCCTTATTACCAAATTCAGACTTAAATTGAAGAAAGTAGGGAAAACAGCTAGACTATTCAGGTATGACCTAAATCAAATCCCTTTTGATTATACAGTGGAAGTGAAAAATAGATTAAAGGGTCTAGATCTGATAGATAGAGTGCCTGATGAACTATGGAATGAGGTTCGTGACATTGTACAGGAGACAGGGATCAAGACCATTCTCATGGAAAAGAAATGCAAAAAAGCAAAATGGCTGTCTGGGGAGGCCTTACAAATAGCTGTGAAAAGAAGAGAGGCTAAAAGCAAAGGAGAGAAAAGGAAAGATATGAGCATCTGAATGCAGAGTTCCAAAGAAGAGCAAGAAGAGATAAGAAAGCCTTCTTCAGTGATTAATGCAAAGAAATAGAGGAAAAGAACAGGATGGGAAAGACTAGAGATCTCTTCAAGAAAATCAGAGATACAAAGGGAACATTTCATGCAAAGATGGGCTCGATAAAGGACAGAAATGGTCTGGACCTAACAGAAGCAGAAGATATTAAGAAGAGGTGGCAAGAATACACAGAAGAACTGTACAGAAAAGATCTTCATGACCCAGATAATCATGATGATGTGATCACTAATCTAGAGCCAGACATCTTGGAATGTGAAGTCAAGTGGGCCTTAGAAAGCATCACTACAAACAAAGCTAGTGGAGGTGATGGAATTCCAGTGGAGCTGTTTCAAATCCTGAAAGATGATGCTGTGAAAGTGCTGCATTCAATATGCCAGCAAATTTGGAAAACTCAGCAGTGGCCACAGGACTGGAAAAGGTCAGTTTTCATTCCAATCCCAAAGAAAGGCAATGCCAAAGAATGCTCAAACTACCGCACAATTGCACTCATCTCACATGCTAGTAAAGTAATGTTCAAAATTCTGCAAGCCAGGCTTCAGCAATATGTGAACCGTGAACTCCCTGATGTTCAAGCTGGTTTTAGAAAAGGCAGAGGAACCAGAGATCAAATTGCCACTATCCACTGGATCATGGAAAAAGCAAGAGAGTTCCAGAAAAACATCTATTTCTGCTTTCTTGACTATGCCAAAGCCTTTGACTGTGTGGATCACAAGAAACTGGAAAATTCTGAAAGAGATGGGAATAGCAGACCACCTAACCTGCCTCTTGAGAAACCTATATCCAGGTCAGGAAGCAACAGTTAGAACTGGACATGGAACAACAGACTGGTTCCAAATAGGAAAAGGAGTATGTCAAGGCTGTATATTGTCACCCTGCTTATTTAACTTCAATGCAGAGTACATCATGAGAAACGCTGGACTGGAAGAAACACAAGCTGGAATCAGGACTGTTGGGAGAAATATCAATAACCTCAGATATGCAGATGACACCACCCTTATGGCAGAAAGTGAAGAGGAGCTAAAAAGCCTCTTGATGAAAGTGAAAGAGGAGAGTGAAAAAGTTGTCTTAAAGCTCACCATTCAGAAAACAAAGATCATGGCATCGGGCCCCATCACTTCATGGGAAATAGATGGGGAAACAGAGGAAACAGTGTCAGACTTTATTTTGGGGGCTCCAAAATCACTGCGGATGGTCACTGCAGCCATGAAATTAAAAGACTCTTACTCCTTGGAGGAAAAGTTATGACCAACCTAGATAGTATATTCAAAAGCAGAGACACTACTTTGCTGACTAAGGTCCGTCTAGTCAAGGCTATGGTTTTTCCAGTGGTCATGTATGGATGTGAGAGTTGGACTGTGAAGAAGGCTGAGCGCCGAAGAATTGATGCTTTTGAACTGTGGTGTTGGAGAAGACTCTTGAGAGTCCCTTGGAGAGCAAGGAGATCCAACTAGTCCATTCTGAAGGAGATCAACCCTGGTATTTCTTTGGAAGGAATGATGCTGAAGCTGAAGCTCTAGTACTTGGGCCACCTCATGCGAAGAGTTGACTCACTGGAAAAGACTCTGATGCTGGGAGGGATTGGGGGCAGGAGGAGAAGGGGACGACCGAGGATGAGATGGCTGGATGGCATCACGGACTTGATGGACGTGAGTTTGAATGGACTCCGGGAGTTGGTGATGGACAGGGAGGCCTGGTGTGCTGTAATCCATGGGGTTGCAAAGAGTCGGACACGACTGAGCAACTGAACTGAACTGATGTGTTTATATAGAAAGAAGGTTGATTCAATTAGGGGAGGTTTGGGGGTCAGATTAGTGAGAAGTATAGAAAATTTAAGCAAATTAAAAAAAAACACAATTATTAGCATCAGGGAAAAATTAAATGTGGTACTGGAGAAAGGAGTAGTCATAGCATAATACACAGCTTCATCACAGTGCTGACAAAGTGATGATAGAAACAGAGATCATAGGTTCACCAAAATTATCCTGGGAGGATGGGAAAAGGAGAAGAGAATGTATGTGTGATTAACAGTAAAGTATTAAGACATAACAAAACTCATTTTCATCATAGAAAGTCAATGAATAATGCTTAAAAGGGAAACATTAAGATATTACCATAGGGCACTATTTGGAAATATCAAGATAAACACCAAATAAATCAGTTAGAAAAAGGGAAAATAGTTTTCTCTAGGGAGAAGAAAATGGCAGTGTGAGCAATGAAATACTCTTCGTCTTCAGAAACCAGGGAGAAATATGGCTCTATGTGAAGTATACATACAACTCTGATAAAAATAAAGACTAAGTTTAAAAAGATAGTCTCCAATTTTTTGTTTGTTTGTTTTTAAAGACAATGCACAAAGCATTAAAGGAAAAGAAAATTAATATTCTCCATGCATGGCTGAGCCTGAAAAAGATGGTTAATATTTGTAAAGAGACTGAACTCCAGACAAATACAGTTGATAGTTTATATGTCTTTTTTTTTTCCCCCTGGCTGTCTAGCAACCAAACCTTCTCCCCCAACCAGCACCCCACAGCCTCCTTTGCCCTGTGGGAGGCAGTGAGTGCTCTGCACTATAGCAACTAGAAGATTCAGCTTCTCTCCTAGTCACGGTGCGGCTGCGGGCAAGCATATGATCTAGGCTGGGACCCAGGGCCCTGAAGCACAAAGATTTGAGTAAAAGCCAGCAGTCCTCAGGGTAGGGCAGCAGGTTGTGCCAACCTGACACTCCCTGCAGTGTGTCCCTTGTACCTCTGACTGCCAGTTAGTTCTGAAGCAGCAGAAAGCCTCTGAGAGTCTTTTCCATGGGTTGGGTAGCTTGCAGTATATAACTCTGAACAACACAGTTGATGAGCATCATTATGTATGGAATGGTTCTACATTTAACCCTCTGGAGAGACTCTAAGTTTTGCTGCTATATAAAAAGGTCACAAAAGAGAACCAAGGGTTATCCAGTAGTGTGCCCCGAATGTGACTGGTACCTAAACCTCCCGTGCCCTGGACCTGCTTGGGCACTGTCCTTGGACATGCACCCACCACTGCTCTGAAGTTGTGTTGGTTGTGCTATTCTCCTCTCAGTGTGTGAAATCCTAACAAATTCTCCTGCAAGCTCATTATATCTCTTGATACAGTTGCTCTGTTGCACCTACGTGGTTTTCTCACCTCTTTCATATTTCTACATTCCACTTTTTAACTTTAGCAACTAAACCTAAAAGCAAGTTAAAAGTATCCACATTTGCTTAGGTATCTTAAAAAGTGTAAATGGTGACAGATTTTCTTTTCTTGCACTCCAAAATCACTGTGGATGGTGACAGCAGCCACGGAATTAAAAGATGTTTGCTCCTTGGAAGGAAAGCTATGACAAACCTAGACAGCGTATTAAAAAGCAGAGACATCACTTTGCCAAAAAGGTCCATAGAGTCAAAGCTATGGTTTTTCCAGTATTCATGTACACATATAAGAGTTGGACCACAAAGAAGGCTGAGCATCAAAGAAATGATGCTTTCAAATTGTGGTGCTGGAGGACTCTTGAGAGTCCCTTGGACAGCAAGGAGATCCAACCTGTCCATCCTAAAGGAAATCAGTCCTGAATATTCACTGGAAGGACTGATGCTGAAACAAAGAGCTGACTCATTGGAAAAGATCCTGATGCTGGTAAAGAATAAGGGCAGCAGGAGAAGAGGGTGACAGAGGATGAGATGGTTGGATGGCATCACCGACTCAGTGGACATGAGTTTGAGCAAACTCTGGGAGATAGTGAAGGACAGGGAAGCCTGGCGTCCATGGGGGTTGCAAAGAGTCAGACACAAATCTGCAACTGAACAACAACACACATATACTTACCCATTCTAGAGTCTCCATGTATTAAGAGAAAGCTTCCCCAACTGGAGAAATAAAACAGGCATTACTGCTCTAGCAAGTCCATGCTGAACTCAGATCTAAACAGAACTGCCTTAGACATTTAAGCCCAAGGTTTTCAGAAGACAAAGTACTCATTCAACCTGCAGTGTACATGCTTTTCATTCTTTTCATGCAGATAGTCTCTTATGTACTAATATAGCCACAATGGACACCAGCCTTTCTTAAATAAGAGAACTAAAATTACTTCTAAATTTCCAGGTTCACAATGAAAGTAGGACATTCTAGCAAAACTACTATAAGAAAAGCCTTGGGGAAGGAGTTCTCCTTACAAAGCAACAGATGGATCAGACCTAGTAGCTTCGAGAAAAAGCATTACTGTCCCTGACCCAGGTCAGCAAACAAAAGCCTGGGACCAGGACTTACTCTTCAATCTGTCAGGGGATAAAAAGAAAATAGCCTTATTCTGTCTGATAGTTAGTGGACAGTGAATTTGTTTCCTCCATTTTATAAGGCAGAGAAGCTGCTAAAAACATATAGCTTAATTCCTTAATATAAGCATCTCTTCTGTTTATAAATAATCAGATTAAGGGCTTAATTATCTTTAGGGAAAATATAGTAAAAAAAAAAAAAAAAAAAATATCTTTGGCCACTTCAACAGTTAGGCATTTCCTATATGTACCCTAATCTGGAATATTATTTACTAGTGTCTATATCATATGTTCATTTCATAGTCCTAAACCTGTGACATTTTAGACTCAACAAATAACACAGAAAGCTTCCCAGGTAGCAGAGAGGTAAAGAATCCACCTGCCAATGCAGGAGACATGGGTTTGGTCCCAGGGTTGGGAAGATCCTCTGGAGGAGGAAATGGCAACCCACTCCAGTATTCTTGCCTGGGAATCCCATGGACAGAGGAGCCTGGTGGGCCACAGTCCAAGGGGTTGCAAAAGAGTCGGACAAGACTAAGCGATTGAGCACATACATACACACACACACACACATACAATACAAAATCAGAGAAATACAAACAGAGCTCCATTCAAAGATACTGGGGTGAAGGTTACTTAGAGACCCTCCAAGTTCTGTGATTTTAGGGGTGAAAAGGAAGGCTCTTAGCTCATGATAGAGATGCAGTCATTTTTGTTGTTGTTGTTATTAGTCGGACACTAAGTCATTCCGACTCTTTGTGACCCCACTGACTGTAGCCCACCAGGCTCCTCTGTCCATGGGATTCCCCAAGCAAGAATACTGGAGTGGGTTGCCATTTCCTCCTCCAGGGGACTGTCCTGACTCAGGGATCGAACCCACATCTCCTGTGCAATCATTTGGGAACAGCTTTCTAAATCATAAACATACAAATCAATGATACCCTATCAGTAAAAAGAAATAAAAATGATTGAGGAAAGTGTCTTAAAATAATAACAATGAGAAAAGCTGGTCCACAAAAGAAGAAGCATATTTGCCTAAAAATACTGGAAATGAGAGACAAGCTCTTATGACTGACTGATAATCATCTGGCTGAAAACATTTTTTAACAGCTTTTTGCCAGCCAGATTTTTAAAAGAAAAAATAACCTGAGTTTTAAGGCTCAAAGTTCAAGTCACTTCCTATCTTGAGAGAAGAGGATTAGGTGGACAAGCTTTAAGGAGGGGGAGCTGGAGGACTATTTATAAATACCACCTTCTGGGTCAGCCAGGTCTTTTCTCATTTAAAAGCTCCCTGGTGATTTATATACAAGATGAGCACAGAGGAACGCTCCTTTACTAAGGGAAGCCTCTGCTGGGGAAGAGGGGTTGTACCCTATATTTGGAACCAGGCACCCAAAAGGAGACACACTCTCACATGTAAAATAAAAGCATCTTAAAAGAAGCTTCAGAACAAAAGCAATAGTTTGTAAAGTATCAAGCTTTACGAAAGTTAATAGAGGAAATAAACTAAGAGAAACATTATGGAAGAATGAGACATTTGGTTCAACGTGGACAGTTGCATAAGTCCTCTGATGTTTTAAAGAACAGATTTGGTCTGGTATGAATTAGATGCAGTCCAGTGTAGGAGCTGGGGACAGTCCTAAGATACAAAAGGCAGTGGAGGTGCAGAGGTGGTAGTGGAGTGGGAAGGAAGTGTGTGGGGGTTGGAAGAAACCAGTTAGATGAGTGGTTGTGGTAGTGGTTTAGTCGCTAAGTTGTGTCCAACTCCTGTGATCCCGTAGACTGTAGCCTGCCAGGCTCCTCTGTCCATGGGATTCTCCAGGCAAGAATACTGGAGATGAACTGGGTACTAGGTAAATTTCTCCTAGAGATGTCAGTTCAGGAACTGGGATACAAAGACTTAAAATACTTCATAACAATCATCTATAGAAGCACTTTGGAAGAGTACATTGAGTCTTGTGGGTCTTAACTCGTTTTAAATGGAAATAGTAAACATTAATTTTTGATTGATTACTGAATAAGATGAACATTCATTATTATACTGTATATATAATATACATTATATTAACAACATTAATATGCTGAACAGAACAGATTCACTGGACATCCCAGTATCTCACTGGCCAGGTAAGGGAGGGAAAAATGACATTAAGGTAAGGCAAGGGAATAGAGAGGGAATGAGGAAGGCAAAGAGGGGAAAGAGGAAAAAACACAGAGCACACAAGAACAGGAAAAGGGACTCAAGGGAGAGAGTTAAAGAAGAAAAAAAAAAGCCCATATAAACTCAGAACCAAAAGACAGGGTGAGGACAGAAGGAAATAGAGAGGAAGAGGTTCGGCAAGTGGAGAGGTCAGATTCTAGTTTCTTCTACTTTAATATTGCACTATAGAGCGTTTTGGTTAGTGACTTTCACAGAATGGTTTGAAATTGATGGGTGGAGAAGGAAACAGCAATCCAACCATTAAGCCCCTCTGACAGTGTTAATTGGCTGATTCATAGTTTTCTGGAATTTATTATCCAAACTGTGGTTACCAGTGGGGAGAGGGTATGTTTTGAGGGACGATATAGGAGTACGGTGAAGAGGAAGTACAAACTATGAGCTATAAAATAAGCTACAAGGATTCACTGAACAACATGGCGAATACAGACATATTTTATAAATGGAGTATAGCTTCCCTGGTGGCTCAGATGGTAAAGAATCTGCCTGCAATGAAGGAGACCTGGGTCAGGAAGGTCCCCTGAGGATGGGAATGGCTACCACTCCAGTATTCTTGCCTGGAGAATCCCATGAACATGTGGAATCTTCCTAGACCAGGGATTGAACCCATGTCCCCTGCACTGGCAGGCAGATTCTTAACCACTGGACCACCAGGGAAGTTCTGTTGCCATTCTTGCCTCCTCCTCAAACCCATTCTCACAGATGGAAGTGGTGTTTTAGAACTGTAAATCAGATGTCAAGCCCCATTTTTCCCTTTGCACTTAGGGAAAAAAAAAAGTCCTTTGTGTGGTTTCCAGGGTCCCCCAGTTGCTACCTTCTGCTTACAGTGGGCTCCTTCTATGTCTCTGACACAGTCTCTTCTCCCTGCTTTTGTCCTGACTCTTCACACCCTCAGGTCCTGGCTTCAGTGCCACCTCCTCAAAGACACCTGGGACCACTCAGTTTCCAGCAGTGCCTGATTCCTGGGTCAGGGTTTCTTCTTGCCCCAAGGCCAACATCTGGCCACAGCTGGCTTCCCAGAAGCAGAAGATTTGTGGTACCTTCATCTCCCTGAAAAAAGGCTAAATACCCCTCCACCTTTGTGTGTTGCTCTCTTGATCAAAAACCCTCAATGGATCCTCCCAGACTGACGCAGGGCTCCCCATATATCTGCTTTCAAACTATCATTCATTCAGTAAATGCTTACTGACAACCTACTGTGTGCCAAAGACTGATATCAAAGTCACATGTGAAAAAAATCTAGGCAATGTTGTTTCATAAAAAGTGACAGGTGACCCACTCCAGTATTCTTGCCTGGAAAAATCCATGGATAGAGGAGCCTGGTGGGCTGCAGTCCATGGGGTCACATGACTGACCATGAGTGCATCAGGGTGGAGGGAGATGAGTTGATAGCAATAAATTGGTAGAACTGGAAAAAAAAAAAATGCACCAGGTGGAGGGAAATAATAGTTCTAAATTCATATTATTTTATTAAAATTATGATCTTAAATACGTATGCAAAAATATTTCATCCACATTCCTTTAAAATATTTTTTCATTGGAAAGATAAGAAATTGCCTTATACTCAGGGTCACCATATATTTAGGCATTATTCTGATAATTTTGTGGGTTTTCTTTACTTAAAACCAAAAATTTACTCACTTCCTTAAAGATAATTCATACTCAAGCTGGATAATCTGCAATGATACTGAGATAATTCTCTAATGATATTAACTGCAACCCTGATATCAATCTAAGGATGGAAGATACATAATATTTCAATTCATAGCAATTCACCAAGAAGGGAATTGGTTTATCAAGTGTTACTCTAATCTAGCCTTTTAAAAAAATAAACTTTAAATTTTAGAATAGTTTTAGGTTTACAGAAAAGCTGTAAGATAGATAGTAGAGTTCTCATATACCCAATACCAGTTTCCCTTTTATAAAAATCTTATGTTTGCTGCAACTTATGAACCCACATTGATACATGATCATTAATAAAGTCCTGGGTTCAGTCCCTGGGTTGGGAAGATTCAATGGAGAAGGGAAAGGCTACCCACTCCAGTATTCTGGCCTGGAGAATTCCACAGACTGTATAGTCCATGGGGTTACAGAGTCAGACATGACTGAGCGACTTTCACTTCACTTCATAGTTTGTTCAGATTTCCTTAGTTTTTATGTAATGTCCTTTTTCTGTCCCAGGATCCCATTCAGGAATCCACATTACATTTAGTTGTCATGTCTCCTGAAGTTCTTTTTTAAAAAACAATTATTTTTATTTATTTATTTTGGTTGTGCCACTATGCAGCATGCAGGATCTTAGTTCCCCATCCAGGGATTGAACTGGTGTCCCCTGCATTGGGAACACCAAGTCTTAACCACTGGACCACGAGGGAAGTCCCCTGAAGCTCTTCTTGGCTGTGAGAATTTCTCAGACCTTCCTTGTTTTTGGTGACCTTGATAGTGTTGAGGAGCACTGGTCAGGTATTTCCTGGATGTCCATCAACTGGGGTTTGCCTAATGTTTTTTCTTATGATTAGACTGGAGTTGTGGGTTTTGAGGAGGAAGACCACTGAAGTAAAGGGCCATTTCCATCATATCATGTCAAGGGTACATAATGTCCACATGACTTATCACTGTTGATGCTGACCTCAATTGTCTGGCTGAGGTAGTACTTGTCAGCCTTCTCCACTGTACACAGTTATTTCCCCTTCTCTCCATATTGTACTCTTAGAAGGAAGTCACTGTATGCAGCATGAATTAAGGGGTGGGGAGTTATACTCCACGTCCCAGAGGGAAGAATAACTAGATGAATTATCTGGAACTCTGCAATGGAGATTTGTCTTTTTCCTTTTTAAATCAAATTATTTATTTATATCAGTTCAGTTGGTTTTATTATCAAATAATAAAACCTGCTCTGATACCTAAATTATCTATCCACATGAAAATATTTCAACACTAAGCAATTTGTTTAAAAATATTTAAGATGGGACTTCTTTGGTGGTCCAGGGGCTAAGACTCAGCTGTCTCAATGAAGAGGGCCTGTGTTCCATCCCTGGTCAAGGAACTAGATCCCACATGCTGCAACTAAGAGTTTGCATGCCTCAACTAAGACTTGGTTCAGCCAAATAAATAATAAAAGTAAGTAAATATTTTTAAAAAAGTATTGAAGATGTTCACCTTTAAGTCTCGGGGATTCATTTGGATTGTAGAGGGGAAGACAGACACCACGGGGTATATTAGTATACAGTAACAAGGAAAAGCAGAGACAGAGGAAAACAAAATTGGTTTGGAGCAGAACACCTGGATGAGAGTCCAATTTCTACCATATAATAGTTGTGTGATCTTAGATTAAGTCATTTATCCTGCCGGAGTTTTAGTTTGTCAACTACTGATGATACTTTAAGCCTTAAGGTTACTGCAGGATTATACAAAAACTTATAAAAATGGTTTATAAACTGATAAAATTGATACAGGGCTACCCAGAAGGCACCATGATAAAGAATCTGCGTGCCAATGTAGGAGACACAGGAGATGTGGGTTCAGTCTCTGGGTCGGGAAGAACCCCTGGAGTAGGAAATGATAACCTGCTCTAGTATTCTTGCCTGGAAAATTGCATGGACAGAGGAGCCTGGTGGGCCACAGTCCATGGGGGCTGCAGAGTCAGACAAGACCAAGCATATCTACAAACTTGATACAAAAGTATGACATTATTATATCACAATTATTCAGGATTGGAAAAAGGGGAAAAAAGGAAGCAACTTCTGAGCTATTTCACATTCTCTAATAAAAGTACATTATCTTAAATGCTGTATAATCTTCAACAAGGGAAAAATTACAAGTTCAGTTATATGAATTAATGCTTGACTTTGGTTTATTCACTCAAAACCTTGTAATTCCTAGAAAATCTCTTGCTGTTTTTGTTGGTCATATATTAATCAGCATTTCTTTTCCCATCTTCATCTGTTTAAATGTACATATGTGTGCTTAGCTGCTCAGTTGTGTCTCTTTGTGACCCCAAGGACTATAGCCCACCAGGCTCCTCTGTCTGTGGAATTTTCCAGGCAAGAATACTGGAGTGGGTTGCCATTTCCTACTCCAGGGGATCTTCCTTACCCGAGGATCGACCCCAGGGATAGTCTCTTGGGTGTCCTGCATTGGCAGGCAGATTGTTTACCACTGTGCTACCTGGGAAGCCCGTTTAAGAGTATAGCTGAGACCTTAACCTACTTTATTGGAGAAGGAAATGGCAACCCACTCCAGTATTCTTGCCTAGAGAATCCCATGGCCAGAGAAGCCTGGTGGGCTGCTGTCCATAGGGTCGCATAGAGTCGGACACGACTGAAGTGACTTAGCAGCAGCAGCAAACCTTCTTTATACTTGTAAATACATACATCCTAAATATTAGATAGATAGCAGAAATTGTATTTAGGGGTTTGAATACTTTAACCTGGAAAAAAAAAAGGCAGGGATGGTTCTCTTAGTTTTTCCATTTGAAATGAAACCTAACTTTTATTAATAACCCCTTCTGGTTTTCTGTTTGACTCACATTTTACACTGAGAGGGCTTCCTGCCTGCAATGCAGGACACCTGGGTTTGATTCCTGGGTCGGGAAGATCCCCTGGAGATGGGAATGGCAACCCACTCCCATGTTCTTGCCTGGAAAATTTCACGGACAGAGGAGCCTGGTAGGCTACAGTCTATGGGATCTCAAAGAGTTGAACACACCTGAGCAACTAACACTTTCATTTTTCACTTTGACTTTACACTGATATGTATTAACTAAAATTAAAAATTAGGTAATTTTTTTGAGAAAAGTCACTAGAAAATGATTTTTTCTTCTACTGTACTTGTTAAAGCTAGTTCTCTTGAGGTATTTTTTCTCCTGTATATTACTGATACAATAGTCTGCCAACTAATTTCTCTCCTTCAATCTGCAGTCCATTGTTTTCTTAAAGTGTGGTTTGATGATCTTGTTAAAAACACTGTTCCCAAGGCCTCATCTCAGTCTTAATCAGAATCTCTTCAGGTTAGGCCTGGCGATAATCATTTTAAAAACCAATTCTTATGTGCAATAAAGTTGAAGTACCATTTGTCTAGTCTTTACAATCTATGACTAGAGTTACACTTCTAAAGTACAAGGTGGATCATATCATTACTTCCTCTTCAAAAATTTTCAAAAGATTTTCACTGTTCCTAAATTTATAGCTTGGTATTTAAAGTTCTTTACATTGTGCCCCAGCATCTCTCTAGTCTCCTTTCTGCTTCATATCCTTTCTGATCCCTTCCTGTACCTCATTCTTATCTAGGCACAGTGAATATACTATGGCCCATACACCTCCAGGGGCTTCCTAGATGGCACTAGTGGTAAAGAACCCGCTTGCCAATACAAGGGACATAAGAGATGCAGGTTCGATCCCTGGGTCTGGCAGATCCTCTGGAGGAGGGCATGGCAACCCGCTTCAGTATTCTTACCTAGAGAACCCTATGAACAGAGAAGCCTGCCAGGCTATGGTCCATAGGGTTGCAAAGAGTCAGACACAAATGAAGCAATCTAGCCTGCATGTACATGTATCTCTGTGCTCTCTGGTCAGCTTGGATACTCGTCTGAAGTCTCTCATGAGAGGAGCCAGAAAGATCAAGAGAGTCGAGCTGCTTTTTGGGAACCCAGTCAAGCATTATGATCACCACAAGGCCACACCAGACAAGTTGACAAAAGGAGATGGGAAGAAACTGGTTTTTAGCTCAGAGGACCCTTGTGGAGGCAATTATGACAGAGAAGCAAAGTAACAAAGACACAGTAATTATCATTGGCAGAGGCTGGCTATAATTGCCCCAGATGCACCAACTGCAAAGCAAAGGCCCCCAATCATCCCAAGAAAATCTCCCTTAAATATATCAAGTGTGACTAGTCTTTACTTCCATTACTGAGAGAAGGAAACACTCTTTGGGGCTTAAATACTCATTTATGCCATTTTCATATAATGTCATAAATGCTATAGAGCAAAACTTGTCCCAAAGAACGGCAGTTTCTCATCATGTGATGAAACTAAGAAAAAGGCCATAAAGCAGAGCTGCTCAGTATCCTAACCAAAGTTGCACAGCCAAGAGGCAGCAGCTCAGGATTTGGAATGATGGTCAGACTCTGAAGCTTAAAATTCTTCCACTATTCTCACTGCCTCTCCACGACAGGGAGTAGATTTCTTTTCCTTTCCTTCAAAGATTAAAATCCACTCTTCTATTAGAATTTTTAAAACTACCATGTTTTTTTCTTAATGGGAGTTCCAAACAACTTATTTTTAAAAAGACCCAGGAAAACTCAAGTCTTCAGCACTTCTAGAAACACCAAACTGCTCAAGCCAATGGCAATTCTAGTTTCAGTCACTGGCTTCTACACTAGGTGAAGCTGATTGTTCAGGAAACTGATTCACAGGTACAACAGAGCTTTTAATTCTTTCAACCATTAATTCAGGTCTCCCTTTTTGCTCATTCGTCCACATCCTGAGTTTTACTGTTTTTGGATGATGCAATTAAGGATGACTATTAGGCAATGGAAGAACAAGCACAAGTTTTTAACAATGGATGAAAAGAAATATTTTGTATTCAGGGGAGAGAATGGGTTAAGAAATGTGGAGTATAAATGTACTTATTTACAAAACAGAGTCACAGGTGCAGAAAACAAACTTATAATTAACAAGGGGGAAAAGAGGTTGGGTGGAGGGATAAATCAGGAGACCCAGACTGACACACACACACTGCTATATATAAAATACACAACTAGTAAGGACCTATTGTATAGCACAGGGAACTCTATCCTCAGTACTCTGTAATGGCCTACATGAGAAGAGAATCTAAAAAGAGTGGAGAGGGAGTTTCCTCGTTGCCTAGTGGTTAGGATTCCAGGCTTTCACGGCTGTGGCCCGGGTTCAATTCCTGACTGGGGAACCGAGATCCCAAAAGCTGTGCGGTGTGGCCAAAAAAAAAAAAAAACCAAATAAACCATAAAATAAAAAAAAAAAGAAGTGGATGTATGAATATGTATAACTGATTCACTTTGCTATACAGCAGAAACTAATACAACATTGCAAATCAATGATACTCCACATTAAAAAAAAAAGTTCCACTCAGTGAACTTTAAATATGCCAGTATTATCTATTTCACTTTTAGAAACTGTTGGTTCTTTTTATTCTTGACTCACGTAAGAGATTTACAAATTAAAGATTATTTCCCCTTAAAAAAAAAAGAAAGAAACGTTAAGTAAGGGACATTTACTTTGGGGCTATCAGCCCACTGTGGCTCCCTTGCTTGGCAAAGCAATAAAGCTACCCTTTTCTACTTTACCCCATCACCCCCAAAAAATGTTGAGGGAGGTTTATGTAAAACAAGCCATGATTCACATTTACTGGGTAAACACTAGAAACATTCCCTTTAAAGTCAAAAGTAGGGCAGAGACATCTTCTAGCACTACTATTATTTACTTTATTTTGGAGGTACTAGACAACACAATTATAAGAGAAAGAAATAGGTAATATAAAAATTGGAAAAGAGAAAATAAAATAATCATTATGTGCCAGTGATATAGTTATATATCTGGAAAACTGAAAAGAATCAAAAGAAAAGTTACTGTAAATAACAAACAATAAAAGTAAGGCTGCTTGACTCAAGCCCTATCAGAAAAAAACTCTAAATGCTACTGAGGGACACAAAAGAAATATTAAATAAATGGAAAAGCATGTCCTAATTTTGGATGGAAAAAATTTATGCCATAGATTCATCTGTAAATTTAATGCCGTTCAAATAAATGTAAACTATAGGATTTTTAAAAAACCCAAAAACTGATCTTAAAATTCATATGGAAAGTATGAGAATCATCAGGAAAATCCTGAAGAGTAACAAGAAAAAAAGTAACAAGAAATATATCCTTACAGATATTAAAACTTATAAAGTTATAACAACTAAAATAGTGTTGAATATGACTAGACAAATCAGTGGAAGAGGAAAAAAAAATCACATGGAATTCAGTACATATTAAAATTCTTAAAGAGAATTTTAAAAGAGATGGGAAAATTCTTAAAGAGATGGGAATACCAGACCACCTGATCTGCCGCCTGAGAAATCCGTATGCAGGTCAAAAGGAACAGTTAGAACTGGACATGGAACAACAGACTCCTTTCCAAATTGGGAAAGGAGTATGTCAGGGCTGTATAGTGTCACCCTGTTTATTTAACTTATATGCAGAGTACATCACAAGAAATGCTGGGCTGGATGAATCACAAGCTGGAATCAAGATTGCCGGGAGAAATATCAATAACCTCAGATATGCAGATGACACCACACTTAGGGCAGAAAGTGAAGAACTAAAGAACCTCTTGATAAAAGTGAAAGAGGAGAGTGAAAAAGCTGGCTTAAAACTCAACATTCAGAAAACTAAGATCATGGCATCCGGTCCCATCACTTCATGGTAAATAGATGGGGAAACAATGGAAACAGTGACAGACTTTATTTTGGGGGCTCCAAAATCACTGCAGACGGTGACTGCAGCCATGATATTAAAAGATGCTTGCTCCTTGGAAGAAAAGCTATGACCAACCTAGAGAGCATATTAAAAGGAGAGAGATTACTTTGCCAACAAAGGTTCTTTTAGTCAAAGCTATGGTTTTTCCAGTAGTCATGTATGGATGTGAGAGTTGGACTATAAAGAAAGCTGAGAACCAAAGAATTGATGCTTTTGAACTGTGGTGTTGGAGAAGACTCTTGAGAGTCCCTTGGACTGCAAGGAGATCCAACCAGGCCATCTTAAAGGAAATTAGTTTGGAATATTCATTGGAAGGACTGATGTTGAAGCTGAAACTCCAATACTTTGACCACCTGATACGAAGAGCTGACTCATTTGAAAAGACTCTGATGCTGAGAAAGACTGAAGGCAGGAGGAGAAGGGGACAACAAAGGATGAGATGGTTGGATGGCATCACTGACTTGATGGACATGAGTTTGCACAAACTCCGAGAGTTGGTGATGGACAGGGAAGCCTGGCGTGTTGCAGTCCATGGGGTCACAAAGAGTTGGACATGACTGAGCGACTGAACTGAACATATTAATAGAAACATTTAAAATCAGTGGCAAAAAAGATGGGACTATTGAATAAATAGCGTTAGGACAAAAGGGTGGTCATATAGAAAAATTAAATCTCTACCTAAACTTCTAGTAAAATGTACTTCAGACAGATCAAAGTTAAAAAAGAAAGAAAGGAAGGAAGGAGAAAAATACAAAGGGAAATACGGGGATTGTTTTTATAATGTAGGATTGGGAAAGGTATAATATGATGAAAAATCCAGAAGCCTTTACAGAAGTCTCTTCCTTCTCTGACCAAAACTGCAAACTGCCAGAAATCCTCATTTCTTCTGTCATTGTCTTATTCCTCCCATTTAGATCTTCTAGAGGCTATTATCTTTTAATACATAATGTACTCCTCCATCTGATTTTTTTAAGAAAACATAGTTCAGCTTTTAAACCCCAAAAGTTTTAGTTTTCACTCTATAACCTTTTATACTATTTGAAAACATTTTAATCTGTATATTACTTAAAAACAAAAGCACAAATAACTTCGATAAGAATCACTTCCTAATTCTTCACCAAAGAAGAGGCCTAATTTTTCATACCCTGCTGCTGCTGCTGCTGCTAAGTCGCTTCAGTTGTGTCCAACTCTGTGCGACCCCATAGACGGCAGCCCACTAGGCTCCTCTGTCCCTGGGATTCTCCAGGCAAGAATACTGGAGTGGATTGCCATTTCCTTCTCCAATGCATTAAAGTGAAAAGTGAAAGTGAAGTCGCTCAGTCCCCATGGATTACAGCCCACCAGGCTCCCCTGTCCATGATGTTTTCCAGGCAAGAGTACTGGAGTGGGGTGCCATTGCCTGCTCCCTTTCATACCCTAGGTCACCTGAATTTCTTTCTCTGGAAGCTTTTCTCTGTAGTGAAGACTTGGCCCTGGCTCCCTCACTGCTCTACTATATGGTAACATCTGTGGATGCAGAGGATATTCCAGGAGGATCTATTGAATTTGATCAGATTAACCTTTGCAGCAGGTTCTGCCCCCGGTCAGTTCTGGAGTCACCGGCTTCATAAAGGCAGTGGTGTGCAGCCTTCTTTAAAAAGAGGGGCAGAATAATCGTGTCACATGTTTGTATCTCCTGGCTAAGACAGACGCTATAATCCAACATCTTTGAATGAATCAAGATTTAAAATGAGCCTCTGCTTGCCAAATGGCTCTCCTGAGTGCCTATTTTTGTCTTCCTCTGTCTGATTTTCTAGTACTTGCTCCTCATTATTCCTTTTATTCTGAACACTCACAGGCTTTTAGCAGCTGTTTTGTGTACTAGTTACTGTTTCCCTAATTTCGTTTATGGACTTACTGAGGGCAGAGGTATTCCTACTCATTGAGTTGATAGCAAAAAACAGGGAAATCTTGGGCTATCCTGGCTTTTGCATCACATCAATCAGTAACTTTCCAGTGTGCCAAAAGTAATTAGCAAAAAAAAAAAAAAGAAAAATTGAGGGTTGGGGTGGGGGGTAATAGGGCTAAGTAGAATGAACAAGAATTTGCTTCCAAATTATTAAGTCCAGGGTACTCTGTATAAGGACAGTCAACATTAGTTTTCATAGAGTATGTTTTCTTAGAAAGGATTTTTCTTTTAGGATAATGCTTGAATTAAGGCAAAAAGGGACTAATTTGTTAATTAGTATTTTATTTTTATTCTACTTTGTACTTGTTTTTCCTGACACTTATTCTTCCCTGGTGGCTCAGCTGCAATGCAGGAGACCTGGGTTCGATCCCTAGGTTGAGAAGATAACCTGGAGAAGGGAAAGGCTACCCACTCTAGTAATCTGGCCTGGAGAATTCCATCTCAGTGACTTTCACTTCACTATTAACAAGTATCTTAAAGTTACTGTACAGTTCTTATTTACTGAGGACTTGGTTCTCATTTCCAGTCTTCCTAAAAGTAATCAATTTCTAGACATAACCCTTTTCTTCCATTTTAATTATAGTTAAGAATTATAAACTTTTGAAAATGTAGTCTCTTGCAGATGCTACCAAAATCAAAACAGGGGCACATTCCTAAACGATGCCAGAGAAAACAAAAATCACTAGCTCTGTTAGCTTGAAATTTGACCGAAGAGAAAGGGATCATTTTTAAATGGACTATTATCATTATAAATAGAAGAGTATTCTTTTTAGAAGAGTATTCTTTATATTTTCATACTATTTTTAGAGATTTGCTAGTTTGTAAAAATAAACATCTGCCTGCTGGTCATTTGAATGCACACATTTAACTAGAATGAGGTACCATATTTAAGATCCTGTGATATTCCTTCATATAACAGGAGAGAGAGATTGAGAGGGAAAAGAGGGAGAGAAGAGAGACAGAGATACAGATAGATATGGAAAGGGGGAGGAAAATGGAGGGGAGGGAGGGAAGGTGGGGAAGAAGGGGGAGAGAAAATGGGGAGAGAGGGAGTGAGAGAGGGGGAGGGTGCACCTGCTTTTTATGCAGGTGAATTTAATGTTAGCAGTTTAGAACAGTTGTGTGAAAATGAAGTGTGGCTTTTGTTTGGGTTTTGAGTGGTTTTTTTTTTGGTAAATCACATGGTTTAAATAGCTCTGTACGAATTTATTGTTTTAAAAGTACGAAATAAGTTATCTCATAAATGGAGAAAATTTTCTGTAAATTAATGTTTAAAGCCCTGATTTGAGATTAACTAGGCATGGGGTCGCTAAGAGTCGGACACGACTGAGCAACTTCACTTTCACTTTTCACTTTCATGCCCTGGAGAAGGAAATGGCAACCCACTCCAGTATTCTTGCCTGGAGAATCCCAGGGATGGGGGAGCCTGGTGGGCTGCCTGCCGTCTGTGGGGTTGCACAGAGTCAGACAGGACTGAAGTGATTTAGCAGCAGCAGCAGCAAATCTCCAAAAGCGAATTTGAATTTCTGTTTACTGTGATTTCTTCAGGCAGGACACATCCATGGTAAGTCTTCATTGTGATAGGAAAAAATGCCAGCCATGTTAGTTAACAACTTCTGAAGATTGTACCCCAGTTAGATACAATCATATTTCAGATCTGAACCCCTAAAAGCTAGAACTTAATTTGTTACACCACTGTAATATATCTTTCCCTACCACAAAAGTCCTCTCTCTTAGAAAAAGATATCTTTGATGTCTTCATAAAGTGACATTTTTTCTCTTTTTTTCCCCCTAAGCCTAAGAACCTGAAGTGCATCATTATCACATCAATGGCACCTTATAATAAGCATACACTAGGCTTCCCTGGTGGCTCAGATGGTAAAGAATATGCCTGCAGTGTGGGAAACCTGGGTTCTGTCCCTGGGTTGGGAAGATCCCCTGGAGAAGGGAATGGCAACCCACTCCAGTATTCTGGCCTGGAGAATCCCAGGGACAGAGGAGCCTGGTGGGCTACAGTTCATGGTGCAAAGAATCATACATGACTAAGTGACTAATACTTTCATTTTCTTTCAATATGACCTCAAGCAAGTGCCAAGACCAAATTACCTGCATGGGAAACAATGTCCAGGGCAGCACTAATTTTACTCAACCAGGGTAACCTGAAATTCTCGGCTGTATTAGCGTTTGCTGGCAGAGGTGGCTGCTGTCAATTTGCCCCTGTCATATTATTTTGCTTTGTCTCAGTCAGAAGCCACAGGGGAGGGCAACAGGGTTTGCTTCTAACTTGTAACAACAGCAGAGGTTATGGATTCCCACTGCTGCCTTGATGAACCTGACTCCTGGCTCCTCGCCTGGAAACAGGGTAAAGCTGGAGACAGATGTATTGTTACCAAACAGGACAAGAAATCTGCTCTTCTACGAAATGTTTGGTTGGCTACTTGGGGAACATGGAAAAGTCTGTCAGAGGAAGGGAAAAAAGGAAATTGTGTACAGCTGGCTTTGACAAGAATGTCTGCTACCTTGGTTGATATCCTTGGTTTCTTTACTCCACTTCTTATTTAATACACATTGTGGAGTCTGACTGTAAATAAGATAGCTGAAAAGCAGCTACTTCCACGACTGTTTTGCATGGTTATTCACCAAGTGGACTCTCAGGGTAATCCTAGAAGGTATGTGATCCCAGAAGAACAGTGGTTAATGGTACTGTACCAATGTCCCTTTCCCGGTTTTGATAATGTAGTATAGCTACATAAGATGTTATCATTGAGGAACATTGGATGAAAGGTACATGAGAACTCACTTTCTATTTTCACAACTTATTGTGGCCTAAAATTATTCCAAAATGGAATTTGAAAATTAAAAAAAACCAGACACCCATATGTATATTACACTAGTACTAGTTTCTAAGACATTTAAGACTCTATGAGCATGCTCAGTCGTGTCTGACTCTTTGCAACCCCATGGACTGCAGTCCACCAGGTTCCTCTGTCCATGAGATTTCCCAGGCAATAATACTGCAGTGGGTTGCCATTTCCTTCTCCAGCAGACCTTCTCAACCCAAGGATCGAACCCAGGTCTCCTGCATTGCAGGCAAATTTACTATCTGAGCCACCAGGGAAGCCCTGCTTTATTCTACACCATATGCTAAATTCCAAATCATTGAAGAAAAATGGTTGATTATCTCATATTGTTTACTATAAAATACTGCAATTGGCCTCAAGAATTACATATAAATTAAAAATATACATGAATATGTAACCTAAGGATAAAGAAGGCCTTTCTAAAAAGAAATGCAAAAGAAAAAAATTAAAGAATAAAGAATTAAAGAATAAAGTGTTTTTCTGTTCCAGAAAAACAGTTTAAAACCCAAGTGGTTTTAGCAGGAGGGAAAGAGCACTAGACAGAGTGCTCTGGGGACAGAGATTGAAGCAGACTAGGTTTTCCAAACTGTTTTAAGTTTTTAGAAGAAGAATGTATCTCTATAACTTAAGAAGTATCTCAAAAGTCAAACCACAGAACACTTTATACCTCAAAATCAATATAAACAAAGTTAAGTCAAATGAAAAACTAGAAAAATATGACAGGCAAAGGGACAATATCTTTACCACAGAACGAGCACTTACTTGAGAAAAGACAATATGGCTCAAAAGAACAGTAAGCAAAAACATGTAGGAAATGCAAGTTTTCACCTGTCACACTCCCCTAGCCCAGCCTGGCCCTCACAGAAGGAGAGAGCAAGAACTGCCTCCCTGGGACCTGGAGGGAGAAGTGCCTCCTTGAGAGGATCAGGTTTCAGGGAAGGGAGGGCTCCAGGAAGTGCTCCTGGAGGGAGGAGACCACGTTTAGAGCAGAAAAGGGTTTTCTGATGGGGTGGTGTTGGGGACAATTGGGTCGAGTAAGAGGCAAGAGGGTGAGACCACCAGAATGGACCGGCGCTTGGAGGAGCCTGCGCTTTGGGAGGGTACAGAAAGTTTATGGAGTCATTTGTAGCCTATTCTCAAGGTTTCCAACTTTTGACAAAATTATTTTGGTACTAAACTTGCCCAAAGGGCTTTGTTTCTTTGGGCATTGACCTTCCTGACCTCTCTTGACCTTCCTTTCCAGTCAGTCACCAAGTTCTGCTATTTTCTTCCATTAAAACGCAGTTTCACCTTTCTCCCCTCTATCCAATCTGCACACTACTGCCAGACTATTGTTTCTAAAATATCACTTGGATCTTGTCTCCTCCCTGCTCATAAACCTCTCAGTGCTTTCTGCTGTCACTGGGTCAAGCATAGACACACGAGGAGTCTCAGGTTCACTTCAAAACACCTGCTTCAGCCAAACTGGTTCCATCACAGACCTGTCCCTATATGTGCCACCATCCCCCAAAACCTTTTTATGTTTTTCCTAAGTCTGATTTCACACTCGAAAGACCCTCTCCTTTTTACTTCTCCATGATCTAGCATTCTTTCATATTCAGTTTCATCCCCTCTTCTCCTACGAGTATACAATGTGCTTAAAGCACAAGAGTGGGAGTCTCACAGCCCTGGTGATAATCATGGCACCATTATTTAATAGTTTTGTGACCTTGGGGTCACTTTCCTTATGTTTGCATGCTAAGTTGCTTTAGTCATGTCCCATTCTGTGACCCCATGGACTGTAGCCCACCAGTGTTCTCTGTCCATGGGATATTCCAGGCAAGAATACTGGAGTGGGCTGCCATTTCCTTCTTCAGGGGATCTTCCTGACCCAGGGATTGAACCCAGGTCTCCCTCATTGCAGACAGATTCTTTACCATCAGAGCCACCAGGGAAGCGGTTTCCTTAAGGCTGAGTTTGCCTCAACTCCAAAATGTAATAAATATTTGTATGATTTTTGTGAAGATTCAATCAGTTCAGTTCAGTTCAGTTCAGTTGCTCAGTCGTGTCCGACTCTTTGCAACCCCATGAATTGCAGCACACCAGGCCTCCCTGTTCATCACTATCTCCCGGAGTTCACTCAGACTCACGTCCATCGAGTCTGTGATGCCATCCAGCCATCTCATCCTCGGTCATCCCCTTCTCCTCCTGCCCCCAATCCCTCCCAGCATCAGAGTCTTTTCCAATGAGTCAACTCTTCGCATGAGGTGGCCAAAGTACTGGAGCTTCAGCTTCAGCATCATTCCTTCCAGAGAAATCCCAGGGTTGATCTCCTTCAGAATGGACTGGTTGGATCTCCTTGCAGTCCAAGGGACTCTCAAGAGTCTTCTCCAACACCACAGTTCAAAAGCATCAATTCTTCGGCGCTCAGCCTTCTTCACAGTCCAACTCTCACATCCATTCATGACCACTGGAAAAACCATAGCCTTGACTAGATGGACCTTAGTCGGCAAAGTAATGTCTCTGCTTTTGAATATACTATCTAGGTTGGACATAACTTTTCCTCCAAGGAGTAAGAGTCTTTTAATTTCATGGCTGCAGTGACCATCCGCAGTGATTTTGGAGCCCCCAAAATAAAGTCTGACACTGTTTCCTGTTTCCCCATCTATTTCCCATGAAGTGATGGGAACGGATGCCATGATCTTCGTTTTCTGAATGGTGAGCTTTAAGACAACTTTTTCACTCTCCTCTTCCACTTTCATCAAGAGGCTTTTAGCTCCTCTTCACTTTCTGCCATAAGGGTGGTGTCATCTGCATATCTGAGGTTATTGATATTTCTCCCAGCAATCTTGATTCCAGTTTGTGTTTTTTCCAGTCCAGTGTTTGAACTGATATATGTAAAACTAACACAGTGCCTGGAGCACAGGAGATCAGTAGTAATGCCTGGAAGCTCACTAGATAGTACTCATTATTACTGTCCAAAATACATTTATTTTCTCTGAGTATAAAGTTTTTCTTACGATTTGGTGCTTGTGTGCACTGCTATTTTCTCTTTTACATTTAGATTTTTTTATACTCATTAACACTGGACGTAAAGCCCTGTGTTAGGTGCTTTACATACACAAAACCACATGGGTTAGGTACTGTTACTTCCATCACTTCACTTTCTGGATGGGAAAAAGTTTGGAGATATTAAAAACTGAACCTAATATTAAACAGCTGGAAGGAAGAAGCAGGTGATTTTCTTTTGATTGATCTATTTTTAAGGTTGAAAACTGTCTACGATTTCCATCAATGATCTCTGGACAGTCCTAATGAGTCAGGTCTGGTCTTCTCTCACCAGGAGATTCCTCCCAGGGAGAACTGAGCACCGTCACCAGATCTGGCTTCGGCTTCGCTCCCCAAACAGACAGAGCCTGCACTTTCCTCCAGTGACTGCTCTGGCCCTTTGACTTTAAGAAAGAAAGCACACTAAAGCCCCATGTTTTGTTATAAGAGGAGAGGAAGATCATTTCTGGCGTGAGAAATCATGCCATAAGGCATCAGAACAAAAATCAGGTTTCCATCAACGAGAAGCACCCTGTGTTTCTGAGGAGAATGAGAGCCTCTTAATAGAAAGAACCAAGCCTCTGAGAACAGAAGAGGCCAACCTCTCCCAAAGGCAACATTTAAAAGAGTGTGAGTCTTAAAGAGTCAGAAAGACAAAACCCTAAAGGACAAAAGAAGGACAGACCCCACTACTGTGTATTATTTATTCTGATCTATTACATGAGAGTGCCAGTACATACAACTAGATTTGTTTGGTAAGAACTGTACGAATATAAAAATGAACCACTGTGTTAACTGACATGGTAATTATGTTTACAAATCATCACACATTAGGCCTCTTCAGGAGCCTACAGTTTCCAGACCATGAGAAAGCACTGCCTCTGAGTGAAACCTGCAAATTTTATCTTGCTACCTCTCAAACTGTTTTGCCTGATAAAGATTAAAGAACTTCTTTAAAACAAGCAAACAAAAGAAACCAACAGCCATAAAACAAGTTCATCTACTTAAGAAATAAACATGTCTCCCCCGCTCTACTGTTTTAACTACCAAGGGTACTTTAGAGGTCAGGAGTAGATACACATTCCTCTCAGTAGGGAGCTGCCCATTGCCAGCCTCTGGACAGACACCCTGGGCATGGATTCTCCAGTGTTGGTAACTTCCTGAGTTGGGAGACTGAGATTGGTGGATGACCAACAGGAGTTTTAAGTTTTCTCCCTTCATTCACTCACTTATCAAATTCTGCTCAGAGGGTCTTTACTTGTGGAAAGAGGGCAAAGAACTTTTCTTTACAATGCTTCTCTCCTACATGTCGGAAGAGAATTATGAGGACTGGAGGGATTAAGATGGTGATATTTCCCAAACTGCTCTACAAATTCAACTTAATAAAATCCCAGCTGGCTTTTTTTTTGCTGAAATTGACAAAATGATCCTAAAATTCATATGGAAATCAAGGGACTCAGAGAATTCCAACAACCTTGAGAGAGAAAACAAAGTTGGCCAAATCACACTTCCTGAGTTCAAAACTTGCTATGAAGCTACAGTAATCAGATGGTGTGGTACTGGCATAATGACAGACATATAGATCAATGGAAGAACTGAGAGTCCATAAATAAACCTCACATTTATGGTCACTTGATATCTGACAAGGCTGCCAAGACAATTCAATGGGAGAAAGAATAGTTTTTTCAACATATGGTGCTGGGACAATGGGCTATCTACATGCAAGAAAATAAAGCTGGACCCCCAACATTCACATCATACATAAAAATTAACTTAAAGTGGATCATAGGTCCACATGTAAGAGCTAAAATTACAAAACTCTTAGGAGCAATACAGGAATAACTCTTTGTGACCTTGGGTTAGTTAAAAATCCTTCTTAGATATGACAGACTAGAAAAACACGATGACAAAAGAAAATAAAGAAATAAACTGGATTTCATCAAAGTTAAAATAGAGATACTGAGGGAACATTTCATGCAAAGATGGGCTTGATAAAGGACAGAAATGGTTTGGACCTAACAGAAGCAGAAGATATTAAGAAGAGGTGGCAAGAATACACAGAAGAACTGTACAGAAAAGATTTTCACGACCCAGATAATCACGACGATGTGATCACTAATCTAGAGCCAGACATCTTGGAATGTAAAGTCAAGTGGGCCTTAGAAAGCATCACTACAAACAAAGCTAGTGGAGGTGATGGAATTCCAGTTGAGCTGTTTCAAATCCTGAAAGATGATGCTGTGAAAATGCTGCACTCAATATGCCAGCAAATTTGGAAAACTCAGCAGTGGCCACAGGACTGGAAAAGGTCAGTTTTCATTCCAATCCCAAAGAAAGGCAATGCCAAAGAATGCTCAAACTACCACACAATTGCACTTATCTCACATGCTAATGCTAGTAAAGTAATGCTTAAAATTCTGCAAGCCAGGCTTCAGCAATATGTGAACCATGAACTTCCAGATGTTCAAGCTGGTTTTAGAAAAGGCAGAGGAACCAGAGATCAAATTGCCAACATCTGCTGGATCATGGAAAAAGCAAGAGAGTTCCAGAAAAACATCTATTTCTGCTTTCTTGACTATGCCAAAGCCTTTGACTGTGTGGATCACAAGAAACTGTGGAAAATTCTGAAAGAGATGGGAATAGCAGACCACCTAACCTGCCTCTTGAGAAATGTGCATGCAGGCCAGGAAGCAGCAGTTAGAAATGGACATGAAACAACAGACTGGTTCCAAATAGGAAAACGAGTACGTCAAGGCTGTATATTGTCACCTTGCTTATTTAACTTATATGCAGAGTATATCACGAGAAATGCTGGACTGGAAGAAACACAAGCTGGAATCAGGATTGTTGGGAGAAATATCAATAACCTCAGATATGCAGATGACACCACCCCTTATGGCAGAAAGTGAAGAGGAGCTAAAAAGCCTCTTGATGAAAGTGGAAGAGGAGAGTGAAAAAGTTGTCTTAAAGCTCACCATTCAGAAAACGAAGATCATGGCATCCGTTCCCATCACTTCATGGGAAATAGATGGGGAAACAGGAAACAGTGTCAGACTTTATTTTTGGGGGCTCCAAAATCACTGCGGATGGTCACTGCAGCCATGAAATTAAAAGACTCTTACTCCTTGGAGGAAAAGTTATGACCAACCTAGATAGTATATTCAAAAGCAGAGACATTACTTTGCCGACTAAGGTCCATCTAGTCAAGGCTATGGTTTTTCCAGTGGTCATGAATGGATGTGAGAGTTGGACTGTGAAGAAGGCTGAGCGCCGAAGAATTGATGCTTTTGAACTGTGGTGTTGGAGAAGACTCTTGAGAGTCCCTTGGACTGCAAGGAGATCCAACCAGTCCATTCTGAAGGAGATCAACCCTGGGATTTCTCTGGAAGGAATGATGCTGAAGCTGAAGCTCCAGTACTTTGGCCACCTCATGCGAAGAGTTGACTCATTGGAAAAGACTCTGATGCTGGGAGGGATTGGGGGCAGGAGGAGAAGGGGACGACCGAGGATGAGATGGCTGGATGGCATCACGGACTCAATGGACGTGAGTCTGAGTGAACTCCAGGAGATGGTGATGGACAGGGAGGCCTGGCATGCTGTGATTCATGGGGTCGCAAAGAGTTGGATACGACTGAGCAACTGAACTGAACTGTAAAACCCTTATGCTCCAAGGACACCATTAAGAAAATGGAAAAACAACCCACATAGTGGAAGAAAATATTTGCAGATCACAGATCTGAGGAGCAAATTGTATCCAGAATATATAAAGTACTCTTACAACTCAATAAGACAAATAACCCAATTGAAAAATGGGCAAGAATCTGAATAGACAATTCTCCAAAGAAGATACAGAAATGGTCAAAAGCACACGAAAAGATGCTTAACATCATTAGTCACCAGGGAAATGCAAATTAAAACCACACTGAGATATTACTTTACACCCTCTAGGATGAGTATTAGTAGGAAGACATGTGTTCAAAACCATGTAGAGAAACTAGAACCCTCATACACTGCTGGTAGAAATGTAAAATGGTGCAACTTTTGAAAGGGTCTGGCAGTTCCTCAGAAGGTTAAACAGAGTTACCTTATAGCCCAGCTATTCTGCTCCTAGGTATATGTCCAAGAGAAATGAAAACATAATGTTCACACAAAAACTTGTACATGAATGTTGATAGCAATATTAGTCTTAATTACTAAAAAAAGAGTGAAGACAACCTAAATGTTCATCAACTGGTGAATGGATAAAGAAAATGTGGTACATCCACACTATGGACTATTATCTGGAATTGAAATGGAATTAGACACTAATATATGCTATAGCATGGATGAACCTTGAAAACATTAAGTGAAAGAAATCAGTCACAAAAGCCCCAGACTCCTTTATTCCATTTATATGAAATATCCAGAACAGTGAAATCTATAGAAGCAGAAGGTAGATTAGTGGTTTCCTACAGCTAGGATGGAAGAAGGCAATGGCAACCCACTCCAATACTCTTGCCTGGCAAATCCCATGGACGGAGGAGCCTGGTAGGCTGCAGTCCATGGGGCTGCTAGGAGTCGGACACGACTGAGCAACTTCACTTTCACTTTTCACTTTCAAGCATTGGAGAAGGAAATGGCAACCCACTCGAGTTCTTGCCTGGAGAATCCCAGGGACGGGGAAGCCTGGCGGGCTGCTATCTCTGGGATCGCACAGAGTCGGACACGAGTGAAGCGACTTAGCAGCAGCAGCAGCACAGCTAGGATGGGAGGGTAGAGGAAATGAAGAATGACTGCTAGAGGAAACAGGGTTTCTTTTAAAAAGGTGATGAAATATTCCCAAAGTGACTGTTGATGGCTGTATAACACTGTGAATAGAACAAAACCCACTGAATTGTACATTACAAATGGTTGAATTATATCTCAATAAAGCTGTTAAATGTGTATTTTAAAAAGAATTACAGGTAAATAAATTTATATTTAAAAAATTACCACACTAAAAAAATAAAAAGAATTACAGGGATATCAAGAAAAAGGCTTCAAAATTAATGAAAAAGTCAGGAAATGCTTCAAAAACAAAAATTCACAAAAGAATCAGAAAAACACTTGGTAAGCATGCAAAAAGGAAAGCTGTAGGACTAGAAAGAAAGTAAAAACATCCTTGGTCTGGATCTATTCTGAAAAACAAATTTTTAAAAAACACACTGTGTTGGGGGAGGGATAAACTGGAAGTTTGGGATAATATATGAAAAGTGAAAGTGTTAGTGGCTCAGTCAAGTCTGACTCTTTGAGACCCCAGGGACCGCAGCCGTCTGAGCCACATTATATAGTAGTGTGTATATCTTAATCCCTGGGCTTCCCTGGTGGCTCAGATGGTAAAGAATCTGCCTACGATGTAGGAGACTCCAGTTTGATCCCTGGCGGGAAGATATCCGGAGGAGGGCATGGCAACCCACTCCAGTATTCTTGCCTGGGAAATCATATGGACAGGGGAGCCTGGCAGGCTAAAGTCCATGGGGTCGAAAAGAGTCGGACACAACTGAGCGACTAACACTTTATTTCACATATAAAAAAGATAAACAAAGGCCTACTGTATAGCACAGGGAACTATATTCAATTCTGGTAATAACTTATAATAAGAAAGAATCTGAAGAAGAATATCTATTTCTGAATATCTCTCGCAAGGAGTCGGACACGACTGAGCGACTGAACTGATCTCTGAACAACTTAGCTATACACCTGAAATTAATACAACTTTGCAAATCAACTATATTTCAACGTAAAAAACACATTATATGTCAATTCTATCTCAATAAAACTAGAAAAAATTTAGAAAACACAAGAGAGAGAGTCTAACACAAACTGTTCCCCCCTTTTTGCAGTTTTATTTGATATTAATAAATGACAAAAAGGTCTGGTCTGCACATGGACTCTTTAGAAATAGGAAGAGCTTAGTAGTAGTTATTTCTCATGCCAAACACACCTTCCACCCTAATATTTTCTAAATCACTGTTATAATAATAAGAAAAAGATACAGAATTAAGCTATCAGATTTACTAAGGCCATCAAGGACTTCCCTGGTGGCTCAGACGGTAAAGAGTCTGTCTACAATGCAGGAGACCTGGGTTTGATCCTTGGGTTGAGAAGATCCCCTGGAGAAGGAAATGGCAATCCATTCCAGGACTATTGCCTGGAAAATCCCATGGACAGAGGAGCCTGGTAGACTACAGTCCATGGGGTCACAAAGAGTCGGACATGACTGAGCAAACGAAATCCATCATTCATTTGCATAGACCCTTAAAGTTTATAAATCACTTTTACACATTTTATCTCAGCTGATCCTCTCAAAGCAGGTATCACCCCCATTTTAAAGATGAAGAAATAGCCTAAGAAACATTAACAGACATTTAAAGCCTCACGCCTAGTGAGAGGTATAGACAGAACCCAGGCCACTTTCTAAGTTTATAAAGAAACTGCTCTTTTGTAACAATATTCTTTTAGTAAATACAATTTTTTTCTTGTTGAATTTTCTCTTACAAAAAGTGTCCAGAACTAATTTTAAATAGCAGTTTGGTCCATATTGAAACACAGTTTAGTATACAGTATAATATATATTCTATACTAATTTCAATCATATATTTCATTTTTAAAAATCAAAAAACAATTACACAGGGAATTCCCTTGTGGTCCAGTGGTCAGGACTCAGCATTTTTACTGCTGTGGTCCTAGGTTCAATCCCTGGTTGGGAAACTAAGATCCCATAAGCTGTGTAGTACAGCCAAAAAAACCCCTCAAAAACAATTACTCAGAAATGTACAAATTCCAAGCTGTTACACAGTTTGACTAACGGCTAAGTGGTCAAAGTAATGCTTTTGGGCAATAACTTTGCTATGCATCCAAAAGTCAAATGTGTGTCTCAACCATTTAATTTACTTAATATACTAATATCAGGAAATTGTCTTTTCTTAATTTGTGTTTTCATATCTTATTTAAGAATTAAGGCACTATAATGACAGATAGTATAGTATATGTGTGTCCTCCAAAACATAATACCAGTCTGAACATAAATAAATATGGTCTGAAAAGCTAATCCCCAAATTTTGATATAATTGTAGATAGAAGTTTTCCTAAATCATTTCCCTTTTACTTTCCTTGCAGAATGTCCAGAACTCCAGAACGATCATCTACTATACCGTTGTTAAACACTGGTGTTAAGTAATGATCAAACTATAATTGTTGGGAAAAAAGAAAGAAATCAATTGAATATGGCCTAAGGGTTCTGTATTACAACATGGTTGAATTGGACATTTCATTTATCTAACTTTACTGAACATTTATGAGTGTTAGGCTAGCATACACCATGATTAATAAGACATGACTGTGTGCACGTTCTCTGGAGTGCTCCTCCAGGGAGGGAAAACTATTAGGTAAAAGAATAATTACAATGCAATGTGAGAACAACTATCTATAGTGAAGACTTGTACAAAGTACCATCTTTGGCTTGCTTATGATCGAGTCTTGTGAGATAAGATAAGTATCGGTGACTAAAACATGCCTCTAAAGCTGAAGAGCCACTCACTGACCTGTATCACCTTTCGATACTGTGCCATACCCAGGTGTCTCCTCTCTTCCTGATTTGCATAACCAGGCAAGATAGCCCAGGTTGATAGCACTACTGTCTCAGGTTAAGGCACAAACTCAGATCAAATACTATTCGAAGGAACATAAATTCCCTCATGATCTTAGTAGGTATAGTTCCTCAAGTCTTTAGGTTTTGAAGTATTTCAAAATTTTTCTCTTCAGAAGAAAAGCTAAGTTTAAAAGCTCAGTTAGAACTACAAATAGACAAATAAAACATTAAGCTTATTTCTCTGAAATTAAAGACTGTATATTTCTGAACCTTTTATATATAGATTCTGGTAGAGAAAAGGTTAAATGGAGTAAAAAAATAAGCAGAATTTTTCTCTCACAAAGTCAGCTACTGTATATCTTTTAAAAGGTTCCCCAACTATAGAATGTATCTCCTTTCTTCCAATTGTAAAGACACTATCAGTAAAATTATTCCTTTCCCATATAGTGCAACTGGACTCGGTCAAGAATAGAACAGTCAAGAAGAATAGGTGAAGTGGGGGAAGGACTGGTATTTATTCCCAAGTTTGGGAAAACAGAGGTACTTGAATCTCTTTAATTACAACACAGCCTGGCCCACTATAATATACCATTGATGTTTTCAAGATTTTGCTCAAAGGATATCCTAGCTTTACATACCAGATTGTACACAGTAATGCAGAGGAGACTCAAACTGTGAGAGGCATTTGTTGTCCTGAAGCACAAGTCCAACTAAACCAAAAAGAATTTGCAGAGGAAATTCAGAAATATAATGCCCTTCAACAGGACATGTAGGCTGCAATCCAAATATCATTAAGGATTCCCTAGGGGGCAGCATCTTTTGGGATGGTAAAGTTAAGTTTTCTGTGTTAAGTTCAAGTGCTCAAAAAATGCTGGTACTCAACTGATGACAGTTGCAAAAGCCTCTGGGAAGGTCTGACCTGACCTCACTGCAATTCTGACGTCTTCATTTAAACACAGTTCCTTCTGTGGACAAGGAAAGCTTCTAAACACTATAGGTTTCTCCAGGAGTTAGTCTCTCAAAGATTCTAGTCAGTATATAAACGTATCTTTTAAGTAAAAATACAATCCTGGGTCAAGATTCACTTTAAGCAATATAAAAACCTATTTAAATGATATTTAATGGTATGAGAAAATGTTTGTTATTTATTGGTGTGTGAAAAAGATTTTAAAATTACGAAGTTTACAAAACACATATAATGTGATCACATTTATTAAAAGTGTATATATATATATATATATATATATATGAGGGTTTTTTACCAAAAGGATTCATGGCTATTATAGAAAAATTGGAAAATAGAGGACAAAAACAATAGCTGTATTCCTATAAACCAGAGATTACCATTTAGTATTTGTGTCGGTATTTCCAATTTTTTCTGTCATATATATATGTTCTCCTAATAAATGTAATTGTGAAAAACTTAATCTTTTGCTTAGTCATTAGTCTTGCACTGCTGCTAAGTCGCTTCAGTTGTGTCCGACTCTGTGCAACCCCAGAGACGGCAGCCCACCAGGCTCCCCCGTCCCTGGGATTCTCCAGGCAAGAATACTGGAGTGGGTTGCCATTTCCTTCTCCAATGCATGAAAGTGAAGAGTGAAAGTGAAGTCGCTCAGTCGTGTCCGACTCCTATTGACTCCATGGACTGCAGCCTACCAGGCTCCTCCGTCCATGGGATTTGCCAGGCAGGAGTAGTGGAGTGGGTTGCCATTGCCTTCTCCCTTGCACTGATTAACATATAATGATATTCTAGGAAACTAAGGTAAATTATAAGATTCATGCACATGAGTGGTTTTCAACCTTGGTTGCATATTAGAATCGCCTTGAGGAATATTTAAAATTCCCAATGTCTGGACCACTCCCACAGACCAATTAAATCAGAATCTCTGGAGATGGGACCTAGGCATTAGTATTTTTCAGAGTTCCCCGGGTGACTCCATTGAACACCAGAGTTGAGAACCACTAGTTGACAGCTTTCCCTGCTTTGAGCAAAACGTGATTTACAGTAGTGCTTCCTTAAACTTTCATGTGCAAACAGATCATGTGGAAATCTTGTCGAAATCTAGATTTTGGCTCAGTAGGTCTGGAGTAGGAATGAGATTCAGCATTGGTTCAAGGGCCGTGGTCTGAGTAGCTACAGGGTTCTGGGAAGGAAAATTCTTAAATGGAAAAACACATTTACAGCCACTGAAGCCCACACTCTATGCCACCAGGCAGGTGGCAGTCTACCACGGATGGACAAAGAACTGATATGGGGAGTTAAAAGGTGTTTCTAAAAATAAGATTTTAGGGACATGAATATTTGGAATAACTATATTTTTCAGGAAAACAGTCGCTAGAGCTTATATAGTTTCATGTGCACAAAGAAGGACAAGATTGAATGAAGACAAGAAAGGTGGGCAGTGTAAGAAAAAAAACCATCAACTGTCTAAAGAATTGTTATGGGAAAAATAAAATCTTTGGCTGCTGTGCTGGCAATGGATGGAGAAACACTACAAGGAGATCTGTAGAATATTTCACTGCCAAAACATGTTTGGGAAGCAGTACAGCTAATAAACTGAAGTTGGTACAGATTACTAACCATCCTCTATCAACCCACTCCTGGGACCTAAGAAGAGACCCCAGGAGTATAAGTATCTCCTGGCAGCACTTAGGGAACCAACAACAAACAGTGGACTATTTGCCCACATGCTTCTCACTGTGTGCAGAAAAAACACTGAGAGCTCAAACATGGGGTCTTATGAAGCTTCTTGGGGCTTCCCAGGTGGCACTAGTGGTAAAGAATCTGCCTGACAATGCAGGAGATCTAAGAGAAAGGGGTTTGATCCTTAGGTTGGGAAGATCCTCTGGAGTAGGAAATGGCAACCCACCCCAGTATTCTTGTCTGGTGAATCTCATGGACAGAGGAGCCTAGCGGGCTAAGTCCATGGGGTCGCAAAGAGTTGGACACGAATGAAGCGACTCAGCATGCATGAAACTTCTTGGCAACACTCTACTTCAGATTTCTTAATTTCAATGGAGATGGAACAAAAACGGTTTTTTTTTCTCCTGAAAATTAGAAAAGTTTAGCCTATTTTGTAGAATGACAAACTATGTAAGTATTCATAAATAGAAAACATGAGTTTCCATAAATCACCAGACTGTCCTTCAAAATAACTTCTAAAAACAACAAAATAGGAAAACTTTTGCATAAAATTACATGGAAAATTATTTGAATCAGTTGGTACACTTTATCAGATATTCCTTATCAGCTCAGCCATGTCTGGGTAAAGTTCTGTTCAAATAAACTAAAGAGGAAGAAACTAAAGGGGAAGACTTTACCAAGTAATGAAAAGTATTCTGATGTCGTATGATTCATGTTACACATCTCCTGGATCTAAGAATCTTTGGCAGAATCATACCCAACCATAACGGTTCCACTGATCTGTATATTCAGCACTTACTTACTGTGTAATGGTGATGGTTAACATGCGCTGAGTGCCAGATGTTGGTTAAGTGCTTTATCCATATCTAAGTTAATCTGCACAACTCTATGAAATAGGCATGATTATTACAGTCTTTGTATGGATAATAAATCTGTAGTTTAGGGATGGCAAGTACCATGCTCAAAGGTTATGAAGCCAATATGTCATAACGCTGGTTTTTGTGTGTCTGATTTCAATACGTATTCTCTTAACATTTATATGACATAAACAGCCCTCCTGTGTGCTAAGTCTACACCAGGGAGAAACTATACTTAAGACTGGGGGACAGAAGGTAAGTTATGATGTCTAAGCTTGTGGTACAGGACAAGCAGTTCTTCTGGGACACGAGACTGGAAAGGTACTTCAAACACTGTAGAATACAGGATGCCATATGGTGTTGTGGCATGTCAGCTCAGATTATGCTGCTGGTGTATTCCATGGGTCAGAACTCATTTACCTTCGGAGTCCCTGATTCTTGATCTTTTATATACTCTGGATGAGCAGAAGACATATTTACAGAGGACACACTATGTGACTATAGACATAATTTCTTTTAGCTTGGGCAAGTTTTCCAGAAATTACTGAACCACTCTAACCCTATAAAATCAAGGAAGCCACAACAATGTCCAGATAAGAGATCTAGTGCTAGTTGAGGGGTTGGTCTCCTCCACATTCAAATGGTAAGGGGTGTTGCTGGATAATCTAGTCCAGTGAGGACTAGGATAAAAGAAATCTATCTCAGAATAGAGGTTCTTGTCTTTCTACTGAGTTTCTGTAAAAATCTCCAAAGGCTAAGGGAAACCCCACTGAAGGTATTAGCTGAACAGGGGTGACAAAGATCAATAATTCTTAATCAATGATTCATTACCAGTGCAGACAGATAAAGAAAGTCCTAACTTTTTGCATTTCTCAGAGCTAGCTACCTAGCATGCATTCGTGCTCAGTCATGTTCAACTCTTTGGGACACTGTGGGCTGTAGCCCGCCTAGCTCCTCTGTCCGTGGAATTTCACAGGCAAGAATACTGGAGCGGGTTGCCATTTCCTTCTCCAGAGGATCTTCCCCACCCAGGGATGGAACCCATGTCTCCTGTCTTAGCAGGTGAATTCTTTACCACTAAGCCACCTGAGAAGCCAGTTTTCTAGCAGTCTTGTTCAACTTGATAACTGCAAACTTACTAGGGAAAAGGTAAACAGTATTTCCAGCCTTATTTGGCTACATTAATCGCTTAAAGCTGGTCTTTCAAAGAAAGAGGCAGGGGAAAGAACTACTATCTGAGTATCTACATTCAATATACCAGTTGAGCACTGTCCTAAGAGCCCCTCTCTTTTCCATTTTTCAACCTTATCTCACTTGATAATGACATGCACATGAAGCTGTTCTCAGAAGTTCCTTTCTCAGGAACTATGAGAAAGGTACTCAGGTAGTCAACACAGCTCGCATTCAGGTGAGGCCTGTCCATACTACATGTTCTTGAAAAGAAGTGACTTCAGGCAGCTGCAAGGTCCTGGGTATCTTTATGAGGACAGGCCTCCAGTGCTAGAAGAGCTGAGGAAACTGATGAGAGGATGATAAAGGCAGGCAGACCTCAAACATTCCACAAAAATGGTCCTTTAGCTCTACCTAACAATGTTCTCTTGGGATATGGTTAGTAGAGAATAAGGACTATGGATTGAGCTATTGATGCTGTACAGCTATACCCTCAGTTATCTGTGGGGGACTGGTTGCAGGACCCCCCACACATCATAATCTGTGGATGATCAAATCGCTTTATAAAATGGTGTAGTATTTGCATACAACTTATGCACATTCTCCCTATACTTTAAATAATCTCTAGAGTATTTATAATATATAATACAATGTAAAGTGAAAGTGAAGTTGCTCAGTCATGTCCAACTCTTTGCGACTCCCAAGGACTATAGCCTATCAGGCTCCTCCGTCCATGGGATTTTCCAGGCGAGTGCTGGAGTGGATTGCCATTTCCTTCTCCAGGGGATTTTCGTGACCCAGGAATGGAACCCAGGTCTCCCGCATTGCACACAGATGCTTTACCGTCTGAGCCACCAGGGAAGCCGCATATTTCAATGTAAATACTATGTAAATAGTTGCTGGCATGGCAAATTCATGTTTTGCTTTTTGGAAACTTTCTGGAATTTTTTTTCTTGAATATATATATTTTTAAAATTTAGCTGCACCACTGGGCATGTGGGATTCTAGCTCCCTAACCAGAGATCATACCCATGCCCCCTCATTGGAAGGGTGGAGTCCTAACCACTGCACCACCAGGGAAGTCCTCTAAATATTTCTGATAATGTAGTTGGTTGAGTCCCTGGATGTGGAAACTATGAATATGGAAGGCTGGTTTTACTGATCCACAATGGAAAAAGATTCTACTTATGACAGCAGAAGTCCCCTGTTATAAGCTGCATTCAGTTAATTAAATATTTTAGATTAATGATCTCCTTGAAATGTAGCGGTGCGTTCAAATATCAGAGTACACCTCCTTCTTTTCTGTCCTCTGAACAATGGCATGGATTTCTTATTTGAAAGGAATTCAAGACCTTACAACTTGCTTTAAGCAACTGAAAATTTGTAGTGTAATAAGCAATCTGAAGTTATCTTACCTGACACAGAAAGCTTGTTGTTTATTATAAAGTTTTTTATATAAAGACTTCTTACCTTATTCAGCTAATCTTTGAAAAGATGCAAAAGGAAACAAAAAATCTTAGGTAGGGAAAGCATTTGGCAGTATGGTCCATGTTATGACATGGAGGATACTTTGACTGAAAGAGCAGGGTTACTATCTGAATCAATCCTTGCCAACTGTAGCTTTGCTCCTGAAAACTAGTTCAGATAAGCAGGTTGACAGTTTTCTACAGACATTCACAGTAACTTTTATATTTTTGTCAAGATCAAAACTAGTATTTCTCATAAATTCACACAGGTGATTTACTAGTATTTGCCTAGAGCCAAAGGAACAATGTTCAGAAAGTGATGGCAGAAAGTTTGTTTTACATGGAGGGTAACACTGCTACGGTACTCTTTACTTTCTAACTAAATTATTTCCCTTCAACTCTCCAAAGAGAGCTGCCATTGTTCATTTCCCTTTTCTACTACTATAATCATGCTAACCATCTCATTCACATACTTACTCTTTAAACATGCATACTTACTCTTTAAACATGCATTGAAGTTCGACTGTGTATCAGGCACAAATTGTACTGAGGATTCTATAGCCATGTTACTCAAAACGTGGTCCACAGACTGGTGCTGGTTTGTGAATGCACTGGTTACCTATGACAAGGGTCTAAAAAGTTTAACAGGAATTTAGCAGAGTAATCTGAATGTTGATTCTAATAATTAAAATTTTTGACATTTTGTATGTCATCTTTCTAATAACTCATTTTTATTTATTTTATGAAAACATCAGTCTATAAAGGATTAGAAGTGAAAATCTGGCTTGTTACTAGTAATAGTTTAAGTAGCATTGATCTAAAGGTGCAGTCCCCAACCTTTCTGACACCAGGGACTGGATTTGTGGAAGATAATTTTTCCCTGGATTGGGGTAAGGGATGATTTCAGGATGATTAAAGCACATTACAATTACTGTGCATTTGATTTATATTATTATTACATCATCTCCACCCCAGATCATCGGGCATTAGATCCAGAGGCTGGGGACCCCTATTCGAGAGGATAGAAAGATAAGACCTTGGCTCTTGCTTGACATGGGCACAATTAATCCCATGTGAGCATTAAAAAAAAATCTTTCCATCCTCAGACACACACATTTCTAAGGAACTTTATATAAAGTTCAAGCTTTGTAAATAGGTTTGGGGAACACTGACCCTTTTTTTAAAGGTTATAAGTTAATAATAGGTTAAAAGCACAATGGAGAAGGGTGAGATAAGAAGGTAGGTCAAGTAGAAAGGACAATTTAATAAAGAATAGGAAACCAACAGGCAGCCAGGAGGGTAGTAGGTATGATGAACTGCTGAAAGCCTGGAGTGAAGTTAAGAGAGTCAGTCAAGGCTTACTGGAGGGAGGAAGACACTGAGTTTAGTCTCAGCCATCCTTTTCATTCTCCAGTCACCTCCTACCTTAGTTCCTAGGCACAGCCTACCCTCCAGCTACCCCTAATTGCTATACTTCCCAAAGACATTATTTTCTTTTGCTTGAGTGTTTGACAGACTACTGTTCCACTCCACCTAGAATGTGTATCCCCCATCCAGTACTCTTCTTAAGGACTCAAGTGTTGCTGTCAACCTCGCTGACCATGGTCCCTGACACACCCTGAGGCAAAGCTCTTACCTCTTCAGTGCACTTGTACACTTGTTTAAACTTGTATCACATTATTTATCAGAATATACCATGAATATAAGTCTGCAAGTCAAATTCCATTGGCACTGTATTATTTACCCTTCTCTTCTCAGTGCTCAGCACATAATTGCCTTTCACATACGTGTTGAACCACACTGAGCATCAGAGAGCAAGTCAGAGGGGTTGATTAGATTCTTGTTCAGCCTGAGCAACCAGAAAGCAAGGCTCACTGAAAAGTGCCTAGAAGCCAAACAAGTAGAGCTGCTCATTCAGGGTTCAATAGGCTATGGAAAGGCCAGCTTAGTGATGGAGCTCGGCAAAAAACAAAAGGCAACAAACAGACCCCAAAACACCATTCTCCTTAGGGAGAACAGTTTCATCACTAAGCCAAACTGTACATGAAAACACATTAGAATGAAGAGCCCATTCTGTATTAAGTTGAATTCATCACTTGGCAGAGTAAATTATACATGGGAATGCGGCTCATTACCTATAGTCTGGAGGAATTTCAAGGTAAGTAGAATTGTCAGGCAAAATGGCTGACTAAGCACAAATGACATATGCTAACGTCTACTATGGCTGACCTGAGCAATAGGAGGCAAAGTGTCAACACCAAGGTCACAGGCATGAGGAAAAACCTCCCCCTTCTCATTCCTCTGGGGCGGAAGCAGCTGCAATGACCAGCAGTAAACAAAGGAAGTTTCTATTTAGTGGTATTCTGAGCATTTTCATCATAGGAGTGCCTTTCTTTGCTCTGCTTTCCTCATTTTTGGTTGTAGCTTTTTCTTTTTGTTCTTTTTCTCTGTACTTTAACACTCTGCCTTTATGATCTCTCCCCTCTAGAACCCTCTCTTCCTTGCTCACTTTCTGAATTCACTTCCTTCTCTTATTCTCATTATCATTCTTTTTTTTAAAATAAGGTATTCATTCAGCAATCCTTTAAAAAATTATTTATTTGGCTGCACTGGGTCTTAGTTGTGGCATGTGGGCTCTTTTAGTTGTGGCATATGGGATCTAATTCCCTGACCAGGAATGGAAACCGGGCCCCCTGCTTTGGGAGCACAGAGTCTCAGCCACTGAACCACTAGATAACTCCCCCTGCCTTTCATTAATTCTTAAATACCAAAACCCTCCTCCTAGGCTCCTTCTGCCCTAGCACTGGTTATAGAGAGCATCCTATTTTTTAGTATGTTTAAAAACCCAGTTCTAATTGATGGGCATCTAAACTCCAAGAGATGGTGAGGGACAGGGAAGCCTGGCTTCCTGCAGTCCATGGAATTGCAAAGAGTTGGACATGACATTGCGACTGAACAACAACATTTTTCTTTGCCCGATAAGTTCCCAGTGATTTTTCCATGTGGTATTTCTCATATGTATGGGGACAGGTGAGAAAATATAAATGGATCCCTGAGAACCTTGGTATCAGTATCCCTGAAACATAATATGCACACTGTGATCAGTGGTGATATCCCAGTGAAATACTACTCTGGCCTGGCAGAGGTACTATGTTTGGAAAATGCGTAATCAAAATTCAAACTGGCCTGGGAAAAGAGTGGAGGCAAGTAATTTATAACGAGAAAAGATCAGTATTTGAAACATAACACAGCCTTCTCATTAGCAAAGACAAACAATGAAACAAACCTCTCTTTTTCTAGTAGGTGTATTCTTCTACTGATATATGTGTGGTTATGTGCCTGAAACTGCTCAGAAACAAGCTAGAAGAGACATAACCAAAGAGAATCATAGAGACTCCCTTCGCATTTTTACTCACTTCTCAAACCTCCTGATGGAGGAAGAGACAACACAGGGTACTTTCCCAAAAGGATCAGCAGCTGTTTCTTATACATTATTCAGAGGAACAGGAATATTACCTTAAATACTATTGAAATCCACATTTAGAGATCCCAAATTTTACCTAGCTTTGAAAATGCTATAGTATTGAAAAATCAACTTCTTCAAGTTATAACCCTTAAAAAAAAAGGGGAAACCAAAGATGATTTTGGCTTTCAAATGGGGCATATGTGCCTTGGAGGGGGCTTATTTCATCACTCCAGCAGTCATAATTATCCTCCAGAATTGTGAAAAAGGCTTCAGATGTCTAATCTGGAGTAAAAAAGGATCACTAAGGCTCTGGTTTTATCAACACCCTGAAACATGGAACCTAAAATTTGAAAAATAGAAAGCAATCGTGAAATTTAAAGCAAAGATAAATAATTTAACAGGCTTCCGTTTTTAAAGTGAGGTGACAAATATTATTCCACTCAAATTTCATAATCTCTATGAGGCAGATGGAACAAGCATTATCCTTGTCTTATAAGTGTTAAGCAACTTGCATAAAGTTGGATAAGCTTTAATAAGTGACTTCTACTCTTTAATAAAATCTCTCTGCCTACTCAAACTACTTCCCTAATCTCTGCTTTCTCAGCTCACCAGATTTCTTGGAAAAGTAATCTATTCTTTTGAATTTATTTCCTCATCTATTATCCACTTTTAAAATCTTGGTAGTTAATTTGTTTCCCCAAATAGCTACTATTCTCAAAAAGATCACCAAGAAAGGATCATGGAACTTTCAGTAGAGTCTCAAATAGTCAATGAGTGAATGAAATTTCCAACAATCTCAAGGACTTGTTTTTGATCCTCATCCTTTCTCAATCTTTTTTTTTTTAATTTGTTTATTTATGGCTGTGCAGTGTCTGTTTTTGTGAGTGGGCTTTCTGTAGATGCAGCGAGCAGGAGCTACTTTTTGTAGCAGTGCGTAAGCTTATTGTGGTGGCTTCTCTTTTTAATTCAGCATTTTAATAAAGGATTTTACTGCGGCTTGCAAATTCTGCAGGTTCTGCAAGAGAATGAGGTTTATAGAAGTAGTTATGCCACCTTGTTTAGCCTGTTCAGGGCACTGTGGGGGTTTCTCTTGCTGTGGAGCACTGGGCGCTAGGCATAAGGGCTCAGAAGTTGGCGGCATGTGGGCTCTAGAGCTCACGGGCTTCACTACTTGCGGCTTGTGGGCTCCAGAGCATGGACTCGGTGGTTGTGCTGCACTGGCTCATTTGGTCCGCGGCACTGAAATCCTCTCTTTTCTCATTTTCCATGCCATCACTTTCCTTCTTCTATGTTACTGTCTTGTATTTTTAAAATTAAACTGCTCAACACTTACTCATCATCCAAGACCTGATTCAAATACCAATTCTGAAGTCTTCTAGAACGCCTCCAGCCGCAGGTTCCACAGTATTCTGAGGTTCCTCAGTACTTCATACTACTAGGCACTTATTGCATTGTATTCTGCTTGTCTTGGTCTCTCCCTCCCTCATAAAAGCTCTTTGGATACAGAAACTGGCTTATTATTCTTCATCTCTTGGGTTTAGTAAATTACCTGGCATTTACAGACCCTGCTAACAAATGTCTGAATGAACCACCAGTAAGCAGCAGCCCTGAGGCCAGAGTTCCTCTGCCTTTATCCTTCTCACAGAAAGTGGTTCAAAAGCAAAAGACGTTTAATTTAAATCTCTCAATTTCTATTCCATGAAGGTAAGTGATCAGGCTAGATTCTCAGATTTAGTCCCTTAAAAACGTTTATTTGGCAGTGACCTGCCTACGAATCACCCTTTCCAAGTAGAACTGTCGGCCAGGCAGCGGTGGCACACGTCGTAGAGTTATGACTCTCCTACGATTTGCCCATCTACTCTCTCCCTACCACTTGAAGACTCTGGGAGAAGGTGGCCAGCTGGAAGCCACGGATCAAATCAGTCAGTATCTTGATTTTGGACTTTCGAGCCTCTAGAACTGTGAGAAGGCCCCCAGTCTGTGGGGGAAATGTCTTTTCTGGAAAACGTCTTTTTCTCCCCCAGCTAACTCTAATTGTTAGGAAACTATTCCTTACCCCAAGCTAAATCCTGCCCTCTGTATCTGAGAATTGAGGAAAAACAAAGAATATAGGGGGTAGGATCACAACAGAAGAGAATAATTTCCAACTGAAAAATAAATCTGTGACTTGACCACTGAGGAAAATTTTCTTTTTTTTTTAGGAAAAATCTCAAACTCAAAACCGATAATACAGCAACAAAAATAAATTCTCCAGAGAGGCATCATGATATGCTGTATAAAAGAGTAGTTTATAAAAAGACAAGCCAAGGTTTAAGTTAAGATTCTGCCTTTATCTTAGTGACAACCTTGTCAATCCTTACTTTTCTTGTCAATAAAGTGAGGTTAATATTGTATAGAGTTGTATATAATAATAATGTAATAATACATCAGAGGGCTTTGAAAAATTGAAAAAGACTATAAGAATGTGAAGTATTATTAGACTATCCCCTTTCTTCTTGTGGTTATATATAAAGTGTTTTTTATATTAGAGCTATTTATGTTTAGTTCTCTAGACTTTATTAAAATTCAGAGGCAAAAATTGCTCTCCATAACTTTGAATCAGTGGATTCACAATACACTAAACAAAACACATTAACAATACTGAGTTCCTAAAGAGTTGTCTGAAAAACAAAAAGGAAACGATATCATGCTTTCATTATATCAAATCACAAAAAGTGTTTTGCCTATTTTAGGTGTAGTACATATCTCAAAAGAAATAAGCTGCTGAAGAGTCCTTGTTAACTAAGAAAGCTTGTCACCAAATCAAAGTACTGCAGTGTTGAAAGGATATGAGTCCTTTGGAAACCATCTACTCTAATATCTTGTCTGATGCATATATAATTCCCTTCTGCAATGCTCTTGATGGATAGGCATCCATCTGCTGCTTAAAATATTTTCTGGAAAAATTTTTCTCTTCAGGTAACTCTACTTATTAAAACTGGGCTGGGATTTCCCTGGTGGTCCTGTGGTTAAGACTCTGCTTCTACTGCAGGGGGTAAAGGTTTGATTCCTGGTCAGGGAACTAAGATACTGCCTGCTGCACAGAGGCCCACCCCGCAAAATCCTCCAAGACAAAAAACAACTGGGCTTAACACTGTCTCTTATAACTACTAACCTTGTGTTCTCTGAGAGCTACAAAGAATACATTCAATTTTAACTCTTTAGAACAGTTTTCTAAAACTTTATAACACTCATATCCTTTGCCCAATTCATCTTCAGGTTAATCCTCCTCAGTTCTCCAATTATTGTGCTGACATTTTACAAGTGTGTCTCCTCTGGACCAGCTCCACTTCGCTGTGTGCCCCCATCCTCACTGCAGTCTAAGCAAATTCCTCTATAAACAGTGTGCTTCTTTAGTCCAATCCACTGAGATCTCTATGGATATTGGACTTAAGAAAATATATTTGCTTTTCCTCTCAACTTCAAAATTATCAGCAGGTGAAAAGCAAAAGAAGAATGTTGTTCCTAAAATCTTGATTTGAGTTTTGTGCATTCAAGCAATGGTTGGAACAGATTTTATTAGACAAGATGGCCTTTCCGTTATAATATCTACCTCTGATGCCAAAGCTCAGGAATAGGGACAAGCCCATACTTTTAGAAGTCAAGTCCTCCTCTAACATGGTGATTTGTGGACGCAGAGTCCTGACAAGTGATGCCTGTGAGGCAAAAGTGAGGTCAAGCCTAATAACCTAGAGCTGGCAAACGTTAGCACCACTGCTAGTCTTCTATCAAATACAATGATGATACAACTGGAAGTTTCCATGACAGTTTTACCATATTCTGTTCCATTTTTCCAGAAGTCAATACTATATTTCACTATAAATATAATCCTGGAAAGAAATTTAGAAGGTCTGAAGAAGAATTTAAGTTCTAAATTCCTCCCCCAAATGCAAAAGCAGCAATTCCTGTTTAAAAATCTTAAATAACAAAAACAATAGGATATTATTGTCATTTAATCAATTCAGGATAACAATAACTTCTCCAAGCCCACGCAGGAAGGTTCTGGAGAACAAACTACCAATCACAATCTCCATGAAGTCTATGATCTATGATCAAAACAATCTCTTTGAGGACTTCCCTGGTGGTCCAGTGGTTAAGACTCTGCGCTCCCAAGATAGGGCCCAGGTTTGATCCCTGGTCAGGGAACTAGATTCCACATGCCAAATAAAAAGATTCTGCAAGCTGCAACTGAGACTTTGGGCAGCCAGATACTTAAAATCAATCAATATTTTTAAAAAGTCTGTGTGTTCACAGGCTGTATGGGTGGTGTGTTTTACTTTCCCCAAATTTGGGGTTGATAAGATTAAAACAATATTTTAGGAATTATAAACTCTGGACTCACTTTTAATATTTGGTCAAGTTATCTCTTAGGCAATACTGACATTCAAGAAAATTCAACAGTCTACTACTCTTAACAAGGAAATCTAAGTGAATAAAAGTCAAAGATCAAGGTGCTCTGAGAAAGAGAAGGTAGGGGGATCCAGGAGCAAACTATAGAGAGGAAATGCAAGAACATAAGTGAAAACTGCTTTCAGAAACCTCTGAGTCAAACTAGTTCTTTTTTTGCTTACTGCCATAAATTGGAATGTGATTAGTTGCTAGAAAACAAAATAAATACTAGGTATACATCGATGCTACTTAACTGAACCATTTCTTCAAAGAAGCAAAACAGATATTATAGCTGTTCAGTGAGAAAGAATGATAACATGAAGTCTTGGTTAAACCTCAGAAAAATAGTGGCTTTCCCTGGTGGCTCAGAGGGCAAAGAATCCGCCTGCAATGCAGGAGACCTGGGTTTGATTCCTGGGTTCCCCTGGAGAAGGGAATGCCTATCCACTCCAGTATTCTTGCCTGGAGAATTCCATGGACAGAGGAGCCTGGCTGGCTACAGTCCCTGGGGTCATTGAGCAACTAACACTTTCACTTTTTTCACTTACAGTAATATTAACATTACTATTACTGTTAATAATAGTATTAATAAAGCAAATAATATAGCACTTAACATTCATTACTTACTATGAGCCAGGCACTGTACCAATCCTTTTATATGAAGTTTCATCTAATCTTCTTAACAACCCTCTAAAGAAATGAAATGGATACTGAGGTTCAGAGTTGAGGGCTCTGCCTAGGTCACAGAGGTAGAGGCAATAAAATCTGAATCTATAGTCCATGCTCCAAAGACTGCTCTGTGGTTTGCTGCAGCTACATATACTATCTACTTTTGATAGATACCAATCACTTTCCATAAGGTCTTACACACACACACACACACACACACACACACACACACACGAACAAACAAAGCACCCCTTTGCCCAATAGTTGCCAACACTGACTATTAGGGATCTTAGTTCCTCAACCAGAGATCGAGGAACACTCTCCACACTGGAAGCAGAAGTCTCAGCCACTGGAACACCAGGGAAGTCCCTTGTTGTTTTAAGAAGGTTGTACATCTCTGAATTTATTTACTGGACATTTGCATTTTTCTTCTGTGAACTGTTTTTCATATCCTTTGCCTATTTTGAATTAAGTATTTATCTTACTGATTTGTAGGCAGTCACTTATATTCTGGATATTATATTAATATCTGGAGTATAAGGAAATGAAGAAATAAAGATAATTAGCAATCTTTATAAAAAAATTAAATCACTGCTTCATACCTTATACCAAAGCAAATTCCAGACAGATTAAAAATAATGAGATCATAAAAGCATAATTTTTCTTTTGGCAGTGTGTCAGTTTCTTGATATTAATAAAATTATAGATTTATGTTGAGAAAAAATAATCTGATAGGCAGAACACTGCATTACAGCCTACACTACAAAACAAGTATAAGGCTTTCCGTGACAAATCTATGTCACTGACTGCAACTCAAAGTATTAATACCTATCTTCAAAAATTATGAACATGATAAATTTGTTCAGTTTTAAAAGTTTCAAAATAATACTTATGATTCCATTTAATAAAAGGAACTATAATAAACATTAGCTACACTAGAAGACTATATTAAAATATTAACAAAGGTTCTCTCTAGGTAGCTGGAGTCTGTAAAAGAAAAATTAAATACTATTATAAAAATGAATTGCTTTATAAGATAACCCTTCTAAACAGACACAAAAATAGTTAGACTTCTGAGGGGTCTGTGATTCATTCATTTTTATGTCCTTTAAGTGCACAGTGTCCTGTTCAGAAATTGCCCAACAGACATTTATTGAATGAATAAAATACGGAAGGCAGAATTCACAAAATCTCCATATTAATTACTTAAATACTCAAATTCAAAACCTTGCAGGAGAATCACATTTGCTCCCCAAGTCATATTTTCATTCACAACTTTAGTTCCTAAAGTGTATGAGCTAAACGCAGGTGGTTTAGAAGTGATGTGAAAAAGAAATCTTGGGAATTCCCTGGTGGTCCACTGGTTAAGGGCTCTGAGCTTCTACTGCAGGGTATATGGGTTCGATCCCTGGCTCGGGAACTGAGATTCTGCAAGCCTGAGCAGCCAAAAATTTTTTTAATATTTCATTTTTGAAAAACTTATGACAAATATAAAGTTCATGTTGGATTCTCTTAGACACAAAGACTATCCCTGATTTATGAAGTATTGTTACTCATACTTATTGAATACCTATTATAAGCATATGGGCAAAGTTCTGTTTGTATAAACAGTACACGAATATTTATAAGGAACTTATATGACTTAAAACACATAACTGTGACATATCAATCCTATTGTAAACTATACTAAATCATGCTATAAAACTATATTAAACCAATGCATACAGGAAAGGAATGGGAAGAGCTAAATGGATCAATGAAACAGAAATATTCCAAAAATACACCCAGGTCTTATGGAGACTTAGTACATGTACATGACAAAGATAGCTTTCAAAACAGTGGGGAAAGGATGGCCTAACTACTTAGTAAATGGTAGTGGACAACGGTCTATCCAAATAGCAGAGTAAGTTAGATTTCTACCGCATACCATATGTATATAAATACATTTCAGGTGGATTAAAGAGCTAAACATTGAAAAGAGGAAAACATAGGAGGATATTTATTAACAGTAAGATAAGGAAGGTCTTCTTAAACAAGACACAAAATTCAAAAGTCACATGAAAAATATTCATGAATTTATAGTATTAAACTTCTGTTCAACAACAAAAAAGTAAACCGTCAAAAGAAAACATTGGCAATATGTAATATACACAAAGGGTCTTCCCTGGTGGCTCAGAGGTTAAAGCGTCCACCTCTAATGCGGGAGACTCAGCTTCGATCCCTGGGTTGGGAAGATCCCCCAGAGAAGGAAATGGTAACCCACTCCAGTATTCTTGCCTAGAGAATCCCATGGACGTAGAAGCCTGGTAGGCTACGTCCACAGGGTTGCAAAGAGTCGGACACGACTGGGCGACTTCAGTCAATATACACAAAGGATTGACATTACAATAAAGAACACCTACAAAGCAATAAGAAAAATACGCAATTCAATAGTAAAATGGGCAAAAACAAAATCAACAAACAATTCACAGAAGAAAAGAAATGGCCAAATAGATTTTGTGACTTCTAATAATAACAATGACAACGATAACAGTTAATACAATGTGCTTACAGGCATCAAGTGCTTGGCTAAATGCTTTAGATATCAACTCATTTAATGCTCACAATAACTCTAGGAGATAAGATACTATGTTTATCCTTTTTTAACTGCTGAGGAAATTGTGAGTGAGCCGAAGTTGCTCAGTCGTGTCCGACTCTTTGCGACCCTGTGGACTGTAGCCCACCAGGCTCCTCTGTCCGTGGGATTCTCCAGGCAAGAATACTGGAGTGGGTTGCCATTTCCTTCTCCAGAGGATCTTCCCAACCCAGGGATCGAACCCGGGTCTCCCGCATTGCAGGCAGACGCTTTAAATTCTGAGCCATAGCAGCAGTTAAAAGAAGCTCCTCAGGGACACACAACCTGAGTTGGAATTCCATTTGTAGATAGTAAAGCTCTCAAGCCAGTGTATCTCTTAACCACTATGCTGTTACCTCTCCAGAGATAGCAGTATCAGGGAAAAACAAGTTAACACAAGATGTCATCTACTGTTCAAACTGACAAAAAAGAAAAAGACTAACACAGCCAATGTGGAAAATAAGTACTACCAACATTGTTGGCAGGAGAATAAAATGGTGATTTCTTTTTGTAGAAATGACTCTTCTTACAGAAAAAGATACTGAACAATTTATCCAATAAAAGGTGGATAACAGGTATTTTCTTATTAAAACATTAATTTTATTTTTCCCTGAAGGTAGTAACAAATCTTAGAACTCTTTCCCTTTCTCTCTTAATTCTCGGATGTGAATAAAAGCTACCAGAGGATGATATTCTGTTGTCTCTATGCTAACTTTTCTCGGTGGCTGCTCCCCATGTGATTTAATCAGCCCAGGTCAAATTTTCCCTGAAAGCCTGTTTCGTGCTGCACTAGACAACACAGGTTCTACTTTCTGTTCTTTTCCATATTTGTCCTTTGCCTCTTTCTCAAGAGCCAAAGTTTCTCTTGAACTACATTCAAGAACCAAGACTGAAGGTGAGTAGCTCAAACTTTCCCTTTTGGTTTGTTCAAAGCCATTAAAAAGACCCGTTCTTATTTTCAGCAACATGTTAACTCCAATCATATAAAAACATGGCTTCTGAAATCTCTCAATTCTTCATAGTCTTCAGTTTACTGTTTACAGCATAAATGTAAAGTAAACAATATAAATTACTTAAGGGAAAAATAAAATCCATGTCATAGCTTTTGTAACACTTCAGCCATTTCTATCTATAGGCACTATTAGGAAGAGAAACAGGGGAAGGTACATGAAGCTATTAATATGTAAAAGAGGCTGTTAGGAAACTTTACTGCATGAAAGTACTGAAAGTTTATCATGAATGGCAGTAAGCTTAGGTGATATTGCCTTCCCTTAAAAAAAAGGCATAGCAGGTCAGTTCCCCTTTGAAAACTTAATTTGTACCTCCAAAACTTTCTGTTAAAACTTTTTTTGCTGTTGGGTTCTAAAACTTACTACCAACTTGGTTTCTGATTATGATAAGGCAATGAAAATCTGCAGGGGTGAAATGGACACTGGAAACACAGTCAGCTCAGAGAACAGTGCTTGACTAACTCTCCAGGGGAGGAGCCCTACAGGGGATGACTATATGTTCATTAAGAGACTAACTGAAGAATGTTCCATATTGTAAACATAGGATGTAAGAAGAGATTAAGGTCAGCAGGAAAATGTGAGATTGGAACGGAGAAGATTGCACTTTTTCCATCTGCATCAAATGGTCACAGATAAACACTCCATTCAAACACAGTTTCACTAGGGTAAGAAGGTAGTACCCTCAGCACCACAACAGGCCCGAGGCAATGATTTCTACACCCTACTAAACCCTACCGTGTCCCCAACGTAATCAAATAATGGCTGGACAGTTCCAGCCTGTCTACCCCTTAACCACACAAACTCGTGCGAGCAGACACACCTTCGCCAGGGGTCCCAGTGCAAAACCAAAACGCCTCAAGGCATCTCACGCACACATCTAGGGTCCTCATTTCGCTGGAAAGACAACTGAGGAGCTGAGGGAGAAGCAGCGACCGTCCAACGCCTCCAAAGGCCAAGACAGAGTTAAGGTGAGGTCCATCTCGGACTTCTCACTCCCAATCTTCCTCCGCTCCAGCCCTGGAAGGAGCCACAAGTGAGGAAGAGAAGTTGTGGAAACAAGAAGGGGAGTGGCGGGTGGGGTGGGGTAGGGTTGGGGGTGCGGAGTGGGATGCGAGAACCCCACTGCACTGGAGAGAATTCAACACAAGCATCTGTATTTGTCCCACACAAGGTCACTCGCTCCAACTCACTTTCCCCCTGCTGCCCGGTGGGTTTCCCGCCAGAGGCTGCTGGGCTTCGAGGTCAGCCCACCGCGCCCCCTCGGCCCCCCTTACTGGCCGCAGCCCCTTCCCGGCCTCCCTTCTCGGACCCATGCGCGCCTCCCCGACTCCGGTTTCCGACGCCCGGAGCCTCTCCCAGCCCCATTCGGCGGCTCCTCTACCTCTACCCACGGGGCTCCCATCAACGTCCCCTCCTTTCCTCCAGATGCCCCTTTCCCCGCCTCCCGCGCAGGGTCCCGCCAGGGGGCCCCGGACGCCGTTCCTGTTCTCCTTTCCCGCCACCTTGTCCTCGGGTGCCCACCTGGCGCGGCCCCCGCCCCCGGCCCGTCTCCTCAGCTAGCGGCCGCCTCCCGAGTCCTCCCGGCCCCGCCCCGCTCCCGGGCGGATACAGTTTGAAGCCCCTCAGGATCTCTCTGGCACGCCTCGTCCTTGGCTGACATGATGCGGCGGCCGCCGCCTGCGGCTCCCTCACGCTGGCCTGGCGGAGCCTCGCAGACGGTGCCCAGGAACTGAGGACGGAGCCGCAGCCCGGCCTGAAGACCTCAGGAGAACAGCGGCAGCGGCCAGACCCAAACCGGCCTCTCCCTCCCCTCCGCTCCCGCTCCTTATCCCTTCTCCTTCCCTCTAGCCTCTGAGCGCCCGCCCTGAAGCCAATAGGAAGCCTGCCTCGGCGATTGGCATCTTGATCGGCCAATAGAAACATTCAGCGGCTTCACAGGGGGACGAAGAGCGTCAATGGGAAGGGCCCTCACGGGGAAGTCCCGTAGGACAAAATTTTCATTCGGCGTGGTTGCCTGGAGTTTGTCCCAGAGGAGAGTTTGCTTCAGATTTGCAGAGGCTCTCCTGCGGCTGGGTACAGTAGGGCTTTGAGATGACAGCAGGTTGCCCTGTGCGATGTGGTGGAGACTACACTTCCCAGCATTCCAGGGGCTCCCGGGAGGGACCACAGATCCCAGCACACAACAGAAAGCCCAGGGACTACAAATCCCAGCATTCCCCGCACTCAGTTCCTCTAACTTCGATTCCAGTGTGCCGCGCAGTGTGCGCAAACCCATAAATCCGCTTGTAGGCTTGGTGGTTTCTGAATCCCAGGGGTTGAAACCAGGCGGGAAGATCCTCTTCAGCCTCAAAAGATGACAGCCCACAGACAAGTAACTTCTATTTACATGGAACCCAGAAATCTCCCGCAAATCATGGTAAGGCTGAAACAACAAACACAAACACTGATTAAATCATGAAAGAGAATGTAACAGAATGACTCCTTCAAGTCGTACTTGTTTGTTGGCCTGCGGAGCCGGTTAGGTATTTCGCAGGGATTTCTGGTGTGCTCCTGCGGTGGACCAAGAGATGTAAAGGTTGTGTACTCAGACTATCAATGCAGTCAGAATTCAGAGGATTTGCTAATCCAACCTCTGTTATTTTACGTATGAAGAAACTGAGGCCCAGAGAGGCAGAGAGATTGTCGGGGTCACAGAAAGTTGGGGCAGAGTTAGAATTCAGCTCTAAGACTCCTGCAGTCTGGGCTTTTGCACTACACTAGGGTAGTGATATTTTTAGCAACATGGCTATACGATCTTCCTCTCCTTGGTGAAGTTTTCCTATCAAGGTTGAAACACCCAGAGGATACTGTGGACAAAAAATGTTGCCTGACATTTCAGTAAACAACAACAAACGTTGCCCACCGTCAAGCCATCAGCCACTGAAGCCACCGCTGAAGATGGGCCCAGAGGAGGATTCAGGAGGGAGAAAAATAGGAACTTGCTCTAGATAATTAAGATACATATCTAAGGAATGATTTCAATAAGCCCAGACACTTGCATCTTCCCATGCACAGAAAACCACAGAAATCATTCATTTGAGTTGTTTGTTTCTTGTTAATTGGCAGTAATCTTTTGATTACTACAAGCTCTCTTTTCAGCAAAAACTGCTAATATCCTGGCTCCTCCCTTACTTTTTTGGAGCAGTTCCTCAGGGCTATATGAGGCTGTCTGCTGGGCTATAGTCCTCAGTAAGGTCCCTGTATAAAAACAGAACTTGCAAGTTTTAGGTTGTGCGTTTTTCTTCAGTGGATATTCGGTGAACATTTATTTGGTGACTTTCCTGCAAGTGAAGGAGTGCAGTCTTTGTTTATCCTCAGTCTAGGTAAGACTTGGTGTTTTGATTTGTTCTGTGTTCAAGGGCTTCCCTGGTAGCTCAGACAGTAAAGCTTTAATACGATTTCAGAAACTAGATAAATACTGTAGTTTAAGCTAAAGTTTCTTTAGCGATCTGCTACTCTTTTCTAGGCCTTCCTTCCTCTTCCTTTACCTCTTTTGCCCATCTGGGCACCCACCCAATTTTTCCTTCCATGTAATTCAACAAACACCTTTTTCAGTTTTTGTTATTTGTCTGACTGTTGGTAGAAGGTGAAAGACATAGTCACTACCACCAGGAAGATAACCATCTAGTTAGGGAAATAAAAAGATTCCACTGAAATTCAAGATGAACTGTTAGGAATGGTACAAAAGAAAGGACATTAGAATGCTTCAGAGACCCCTATGGAAAGATATATTCAGTTGGCAAAACTTGATGGAGGAGGTGGCAGGGGTAGGATTTTTTTCTATGTTAAAAATTTTATCTTTAAATTGTTCTTGTTAATGAAATATAACACAATACAGCAAGGGCACAATTTTTGCCTATGTATACACTTCGTATCATGAACCCCTAAATCCAGATAATGTTTCCAGGACCCCTTTGCCCCTTCCCAGTCATCCTTCCATTCTGATAATCACTCTTCTGACTTCTATTACCATAGATCAGTTTGGCCTGTTCTTGAATTTCATTTATTTTTTTATTATTTCTTTATTTTTGGCTGAGCTGGGTCTGTGTTGCTGCATGCTGGCTTTCTCTAGTTTAGGCGAGTGGGGGCTACTGTCTAGTTGCAGTGCCCTGGCTGCTTATTGTGGTGGTTTCTCTCATTACAGAGCACGGGCTCTAGGGCTGGCAGGCTCAGTAATTGTGCACAGGCCCTATTTCTCCACGGCTTGTGGGATCTTAGTTCCCAGACCAAGGACTGAACTTATGTCTTCTGCATTGGAGGGTGGATTCTTAATCACTGGACTACCAGGGAAGTCCCTTGAATTCCTATGTACAGTATAAGTCTGGCTTTTTTGTTCAGTATTTTTGTGAGATTCATCTATGCTGTATGTAGCAGTACCCAAGTGTTTTATTTTTATTTTTAATTGCTAACTAGTATTCCATTGTAGGTATGTAGCACTGTTTGTCTTCATGGACATTTACGTTTTTATTTACCAATTTTTGGCTTTTATTAACAAAGCTGCAGTGAACATTCTTAAACGGTTCTTTTTGTGGACTCGTGCACTTATCTGTAGGAGAGAAGTTGCTGGCTTGTGTGGGAGGGTGTGTGATCTGCAATAGTAGATATTGCCAGTTTTCCAAAATATTTGTACCAATTTTCACCTTAAACAGCAACATAAGAGTGTTCTGGCTGACTCTTATCCTTGGCGATAGAGAACAGTGTCAGTTTTTAAAAATCCTAGCCATTTTGACTAAAAGTGGTATCCCATTCTATTTTTGTTTACATTGTCTTTGGTGTTGAATCCTTGCCATATGCTTGTTGACTATTTGCTATCCTCTTTTGTGAAGTGCTTGTTCAAGTCTTTTGCCCACTTTTTAATTGGGCTGATTATCTTCTTCTTGACTTGTAGTTCTTTATATAGTCTAGATATGGAGTTCCTTGTCTGATAACACGCTTTACAAATATCTTTTCCAAGTCTGTGGCTTGTCCCTTTAGTCTTGTACTGGTGTCTTTTGAGAAAGAGCAATTCTTAATTTTAATGAAGGGCCATAGTTCAGTGTTTCCTTTTCATGATTAATACTTTTTAATTGTTTAACTCTTTACCTACATAGTTGGTGGAATCTGAGCAGACAAATATGAGGGAAGAACACTGCACAAAGGAAGAGAGAGCAAGTCTGAGCCTAGGCCCTGGTGTCAGAGAGGGAAGATCTGAGTCCTGTTGTGTTGGGACGGTATGGAGTTTGAGTTCTAATCGGGGGAAGGCAATGAGACAAAGCTGGATGGGGTGGGAGAGGCATACTGAGCCTTCAAATATGAACATTATTCTGGAGGAACCAGAAACACGGCCAGAATATTTATGAACTTAAACAAGACTTATTAGTACTCCTTCCAACACCGAATTTGTCCCTTCTCCTCCTCAGCCCTGTTCACTTAACACCACCTCCAGACAGCTCTGGCCTCCTCAGCCAGAATCCTGGGTGATATCTTCCTTCTCTATCCTTGCATTCAGCTGGTTGCCAGGTCTGATAGATTCTATGGTCTAAACATCTCCAACAAGGACCTTTCTATTTCAAGCCCAAATGCTGCCACCTTTGTTCAAGATCTCACAATCTCTTAACCGGAATCCATCAGTCACCTCAAGGGTTTCCCATCCTCTGCTGCTGCTAGTTTTCTCCATATCTAGTCCATTCCTATAGCAGCTAGTGTCCAAAATGGCAATTATTCGGACCTCTCCACAGCTTAAAACCCTCAACAACTCCCCAGTGCCTCTAAGATAAAAGAAAAACTCTTTTACATGGCTTGTCCTCTTTCTGATTTGCTTGCTCATTCTTCCAGGCTCAACTCAAGCTTCATTTCCTCTAGAAGGCTGCCTTGAATCACCTCTCCCCAGGGCAGAGTCAGGAGAGCCTTGGCTGTACTCCTGGGATACCTGTGGCACCATCTGTCCTGGCCAGACAGGCCTGTCTCCCCAGAACCATGAACTCTCCCAGGTAGGAACTTCGCTGTATTTAGGTTTTTATGGGTATAGTGCCTTGCATGTGGTTTCCAAGAACACAGATGACCTGATGCCAGCTCTGCAGCCCCTCTCTCTCACCCAGGATCCCTGGGCTCCAGTCACTCTGGGTTTCTTTTTGCATCAGTATACGCCACATAGTGCAGACCTCTTTTCTTCTCAGCTCTTGCCCATAAGATGCCCATTTTCTCTTCCCCAGCGCATTCTCGTCTGTGCTTCCAAAGTGTCATCTCTCTGTCTCATAGCACTTAACAGATTGAAGCTTTTGAGGGCAAGAACTTTATCTTCATAGAGCCTTCAAGAACATAATAGGCGCTAAAGAAATTTTCAAAATCAATGTGTTGGTGCTCCGCACCTTTGCCGCTGTCTGATTTCTGCACTTGAATTCACGAAAGGTAAATAGGGCCCTTTTTTTTTTCCTCTTCTCTCATTTTCAAGACCTTAGTCTGGTGTACGCGTTAAAGGAGCCAGCTTAGGTGTTCAGTTGGGTGGCATTCCTAGCCATCTTCCCAGGCAGTTGGTAAATACCAGATGCAACGCCACAAATATCATTTTGGTCACAGAATCATGGTTGGTTCAACCCATCTTTTACTTATTTTTAAACATTTTCTGAATAGAGGCGAAGAACATGGTCTTTGGCTTCAGAGAGCCTGGGTTTCAAAGCAGACTTCGACACGGTGGCTTTTGGATCTTAAAAAATGGGAATAATGTTACAGGCCTCGAGTTGTTTTAAGAATTCGATGAGACGGTGTACATATGCTCTGTACCCCATGGGTAGCCATAGTTCGGCAGGGAGAATGGATTTACGGCCCAAAGCTGCTGATGGCGATGGTTTGGGCCCCTAGTCCTGCCTAGGCTGCATTACTCTCCTCAGGACCCCCAACCCAGCCGGCTCGGACCCCCTTTCTCTGGAGGAGGCCTCACTGGAACTCCGAGGCTGCGAACGCGGCAGGGGAACCGAGTGTGGGCGGAACTCGAGTGCAGCGGCGGGAGGCTTCCGGGGAGCCGCAAGGGCAACGGGTCGGCGGAGGCAGAAAAGCGTCGGACGCCGGGCAGATCATGGACGCTTGACAACCTGCGGGCAGGCGCCGGGAGGCCAAGCCAGCGACCGAGACGACAGAGAGGCGGCCGAGGACAGGTAGGGGCCAGCGAGAGGGTGGGGCCTGGCGCGCCAGGCGCGGCTGGGCGGTCAGGCCTAGCGCCAGCCGTGGGAAAAGCCCGCGGCCACACCGCCCCCGCCCCCCGCCCCCGGAGCGCGCCCCTCTGCTCCTCACCCTGCACCCGCGGCCCTGCGCGATACACGCCGCCCGCCGTAAAGCCCACCCCAGCCCGCGACCCTCAGAGTCCGCGCTGTGCTTGCTCTCGCTTCCCCACCCGCAAAGGCTGCGGCTTTGCCCTCTGCGGTCCATGAAAATAGCGCCCCCCGCAGGACGGGAATTCTCCCCTGAGTTCCTAGCCTCTTCCTTGGGCCCTCCCACTCCAGAAGAAAGCGGTTATCAGCGCCTCCTCATTATCTCTTTGCCCCCACGGGGTTTGCTTTTTATGCCGAGATTTTTTTGAGGGACTGAAGTTCTGTCCATGTTTTTACCCCTTCTCCATCCCCTATCATTCAGTGTCTTCCCACATCTCCACTTGGAAGGGAGGTTTTTGTTTTTTCCTCTCCGAGTACATCACCTTCTCCCAACATCTCCCTCATACCCTCTCCTCTTCGCCCTCCAGTTTCCCCTTTCCTTTATTCCCTTTATTTAGCACTTCATTTTTTTCTGTTTCCGACAAGACCTGCTTAAGTAACCCTGGTGAAACGACATACTTGTTCCTGTAATACTATGAGAGGACTGCAGCTCTTGGTGCCTGCCTCCAAAGGAAAACTTCGTTTCTCTTGTACCAAGCTATCCTTTTTCGGTTTGTTCTCTTCCTCCCTCTACTACTCCTTCATTTTGTCACACTGCCCAGGATATATCATTCTTAGAGAAGTAATTCCTGTAGAGTAGATATACAGTGTGTGTATGTTCACATACACTCAGCTTGTCGTCAGTAGGTTTTACAGTCGAGGAACCCTCCTGTCCTAATGTTTTCAGGATGGCTATCTTCATTGTTTCCTCAGATCTTTTTTATTGTTTTCTGGAGGTGTTCTACAAATTCTGAAGTCGTATTTGGTGAAATGTTACATACCAGTAGGAGGCCAAATAAAGAGATTTTCCACATGGACTTAAACAGCATGTGTGCATGTATTTTCTTAGTTTGAATATGTTGCTCTTTATCTTTCAAGTTGATTCCCATCTCCCCTTTTCTATTCATTCAGTGATTTTTTGATGAAATGTATCATCTTTCTTGTCTGCCTTTTATTTTTCCTTATCTGTATCTGGTTGTAGGTGGGATTCTAATGACAAAATGGAAGCTATAACTGATTGCTTTTGCTTACATCTGATGCCTCTGTGTTTTGACAAGAGTCTCTGCTTCTTAACCAGAGTCTAAAAATGAGGTGAATATAAGACAGCAACTGAGATACTCCTGTGTGTTTCTTCAGGTCCTGGTTAGGTTTAAGGGCTTTGAAGGTGCTGCCTTTGGGGAAGGGTCAGATGGAATAAAGTGGCTTCTATTAAATGTTTCAAACCTCAGAATAAGGACCAAATCCCTGTAACTCCAGGTTAGACCCTACCATGTCACAAAGTGAGATCTGGACTCAGGAGCTGTTTTTTCTTTTTTGAGTACTGCAAAACTATTCTGATGTCTGATCCAGCATGAAATAAACATAGATTTTGCAAAGGAGGAGGAAGAATGACTGAAATGCTTTCTTTTGGACAGATCTCAAGGCCAGAGAATGGCAGGTGAACAGAAGCCCTCAAATAACCTCCTGGAACAGTTTATCTTACTAGCCAAAGGTACCAGTGGTTCAGCCCTCACTGCTCTCATAAGCCAAGTTTTGGAGGCTCCTGGAGTATATGTCTTCGGAGAACTGCTGGAGCTGGCCAACGTGCAGGAGGTAAGGGTAGTTTTCAGACAGTTTCTCTATCTTCTTTGTTTTAAACCTTCCCAAGATTCTCCAGGCTTCAGGGATTATTGGTGCTGAAACATTGTGGACCTGTGAGGTGCTATTTTTGAGTGAGAGGTGGGAATTGGTGAGGCGAGGGAAGTGAGTGGGGATGAAATTCTGGGTTCCTTCTGGTCAGTATTTTCATCTGAATTTGGAGTAAATTGAGATTAGTAATAGCATTAGTTGCTCAGTCATGTCCGACTTTTTGTGACCCCATGGACTGTAGCCTGCTAGGCTCCTCTGTCCATGGAATTCTCCAGGCAAGAATACTAGAGTGGCATTCCCTTTGCCAAGGGATCTTCCTGACCCAGGGATCGAACCCCGGTCTCCTGCACTGCAGGCAGATTCTTGACTCTGAGTCACCAGGGAAGTGGTAGTAATTTGAAAGATAGGGGGAAAATCCAGTTGAACCTGATAAATTAGAAAAGTATAGTATCAGCATGAATGATGTTACTGCTAGTTCCAGTCATTCGTAGGGACAGAAAGCCTCTGGTGTAAATATGAACATTGAAGATTGGTCAGGCACTTACATAGCAGGAAGTATTTGTTATTGAGCATGAGATGGGCATGGATAAAGAATATATTATTTCTGTGAAAAGGGCAGTTGAGTGCTAAAGATGTGTAAAAACAATATGACATGAAAAGCTGGGAAGTAGTCCTTTTTGCTTTGTTTGCTTGTTTGTTTGGTAGTGGTTATTAAAACCTTGGGTATCACCTTTGGTTGCTGTATCTTAAAAATGAGAATAACCAGGTGGAACAGAGCTGTAAAGGATCCTATACTTTTCCACCTCTGCTTTCCACCTAGGATATTTTCATATTTATTGATTGATGCTTTTATGTTGATTGATTTAAAAGTCTGGTGACATCTTTATTACATACTTTATTGTATTACATACTTTATTACACCAGGAGCTCTTGGTGTGTAAGGCTGGCTTCCTCTACACTGTCAGAGCTTCTTCCTGGTTGCCCAGTGTTACTCCTGCTCTGCTGAAGGCTGCCATGTGCAGGTCTGGGTGGTCCTTGTTCTTGAGGATCAGGCGCATGATGCTACTTAGAGTTGCCCGGGCCTTCTTGTCGATGATGGTCCACGTAAATGGGGTGACTGACTTTTGCTGGCCAGTTCTTCAGTTCATGACAGCAGGGCAAATGCCTTTGCCATTGCCTCCAGGGCTTCATCCTTATAGCCCTGCTGTGAGTCAGCCCGTTGCAGCAAAAGGAGTTGGGTCTTCAGGTTGCTGGACTTGCTGTTGTACATGTGCTCATTCCTCTTGATTAAGAAGCTCGAGCAGTTCTCCTGGATCACCCCGTGCAGATGTATGGGTGTAGCATCATTTCCTGTCCCTGCAACAGCTGAAAACAGAAAGACCCACTTTCTTTTTAAATTGTAAATTTTTATTTAACATCAGACTGGCTTGCTAGACTGTAAGCTCTGTGAGGGTAAGGTCTATTCTGCCCACTGTTATTTCTTAGAGCTTCTTATGTACCCTGATACACCACAGACTTTCAGTAAAAATTTAATTACCAGAGATAGAAAAGGAATCCTGTGAGGAAAATTTAAGAAAATTTGAGTTCTTTTTTTTTTTTTTTTTTAAGACTTCATTGTTTAAGATCAGTTTTAGATTCACAGCAAAGTTGAGAGGGAGGTACAGAGAGTTCTAATATATCCCTTGCTCTCATGCATGTATGGCCTGCCCCATTACCAATGTCCCCCACCAGTGTGGAATGTCACTGATGCATGATTATCACCCAGAGACCGGAGTTTCTCTTAGGGTTCACACTTGATGTTGTATAGTCTGTGAGTTCTGTGTGTATGTGTGTGCTCAGTTGTGTCTGACTTTTTGAGACCCCATGGACTATAGCTCATCAGGCTTCTCTGTCCATGGGATTTCCCAGGCAAGAATACTGGAGTGGGTTGTCATGCCCTCCTTCAGGAGATCTTTCTGACCCAGGGATTGAACCCACATCTCTTGTGTCCCCTCCATTGGCAGGTGGATTCTTTACCGTGGTACCACGTGGGAAGCCCTTATGGATTTAGAGAAGTGTTTGATGACATGTATCCACCATTATAGTATCAGGGAGAGCGTTTCACTGCCCCCAAGATTCTCTTCCTCCTCTCTAATCCCTGACAACCACTGATGTTTTTACTTTTCCCAGAATGTCATATAGTTGGAAACATACATATGTAGCCTTTTCAGATTGGCTTCTTTCACTTAGTAATATTGCATTTAAATTTCCGCTGTGGCTTGATAGGTCATCATCTTTCAAAAGAAGAGATGGCCAGGAGTAATTTGTTTCTTCAGGTTTGTGAAAAGCCTAAATGAATATAAACAAGTAGTTGTTTTTATGGAAGTGTGGGTAAGAGGAGATGGATGCAAATTAAAGTCAGAAAGATGTTACTGATTTGGGCCAGTGGGAGAAATTTTGGAGTGTCTGCCCTAGAGAAAATGGTCTTTTATGTCTAGTTTTGAAATTGTCTGAAAAGTGGGGGCTAGATTTGATGGTCTCATCCACTTCTGACTCAGGACCTCAGGAGATTCTTGATAATCTGAGAAGATAGGCCAGGATATTAGGATGCCAGAGTTCTCATTGGCGTGCTCAGCAGAGCACCTTTATCTTTCACAGTTGATTTTCTTTCCATTTGTGAGCTGGGAATAAGCTAGTTGCCTTTCAGTGGTCAGAAACTACAGATGTAGTTTTCGGAACCTTTAAAGTTGAGTGGTATTATTATTCTACAGAATGCTACTTGGTTCCTGTTTAGACTTTCCTGAGTTTGGTAAATTGGGAGAGCAACAGGTCATATTAGTGAGTAGGGAAAGAACACAGTTATGGTGACTGGCAGCAGAGCAGAGTAGAGCAGCGCTCAGCAGAGCAGGACCACTTTTCTTTTTCTTCCGCAGGTGGCTCTTTGCTGTTAGTATTAGCGAGGAGTAGGTAATTTTAATGGACAGTTTTGTTTGGGGCTGACTGATAGCCTGCTTTCCTGTCCCAGCTGGGCTGTGCTATCGAATCTTAGGCTTTGCTAATCTCCAGCATTCACAGTCCACTTGTAGTCCTGAAACTTGGAGCCACCCCTGTACTTTTTTCAGTTTGGATTAAGAGTGACTTACCCTGTACCCACCAAGCTGGGGTGTCGACAAAGCTGCTCTAGTCCTTGTTTCAATGGTGGGGAACGCTGAGAAAATTCCACTTGCTCCCAGTGCTTATTTCTTTGTGTGAATGTACGCGCATCTATGTGACAAAAGTAGTTCCCTTGGGCAAGCTGGGTAGAGTGTAAAGTGTGTATTCCTGAGAGAGAGAATTTAAATATGGGCCCTTAATAACCTTATTTATTTTTCCCAAAGAATCAGAGTTGGGAGGGATCTCAGGGACCAAGCAATGAAACAGTACAGAACTGTGGCCTGTGATCACCTGCCCTCTGCTCGAATGCTGCCGTGATGGGTAGACAGCTCACTCTGTGAACTGTTTTCTTTTTCCCTTCTTAGCTTGCAGAGGGAGCAAATGCTGCTTATTTGCAGTTGCTGAATCTGTTTGCCTATGGAACATACCCAGATTACATAGGTGAGTTGGTTAAGATCTTCCACAGACTTCTCTTCATTATGTTACTCTGCCTGGATGTATTGTCTTCCCGAGGCTCACAGAGGTCTGGGATATAATGAGGTGGGCACTTAACTAGCTGTTTCTCATCTCACTGTGCTCTGTAGGTGACATCCCATGAGGACTTTGGTTCCCTCCTTTTATTTCCCAGAGGGTTAAAGGGGACTATGTTTATGCTCATCCATAAATACAGCCCTTGTTTTTTTTTCAGATGAGGTTCTTGAGGACGGGTGTTGGTAGAGCACTTGAGTGTTGTGAAATGTCAGAATACCCATTTGGAAAGTCTTTAAGTGTTAAATATTATCTAAATACCATCACCATATTGAAGAAGGTTTGGAAAATAGGGAAAAAAGTCACTTGTAGTTGTACCACCCATAACTACTTTTCGTTTTATGGTCCTGGACTTTTCCTCCTTTGTGCTTATGATTTCTGTAGGTATAATTAGATTATGTGTACAATTTTATAACTTGCTTTATTTGCTTATTTCATAGGCGTTTATCCATGTTTTATGTCTTTATAGTCTTTTTTTTAATTTATTTTATTTTATTTTATTTTTTTAAAAAATTACAATACTGTATTTGTTTTGCTTTATAGTCATTTTTAATATTCCATAATCTAATACTCCATAATACTACTTTACCAATAAGTATTAGTAATACTTACTAATACTGCTAATACTAATACTAATACTTACTAATACTATTTACCCAGTTGTCTTTTCTAGATCATTTGAGTCATTGTAAGTTATTGTGCAGCATAGTCATTGTAACTGTCAGGAATGAAGTACGTGCATGTCCAAACACTGACCTGCATTCCACTCAAGTCATTCTTGTCTGGCTTTCCTGGTTTATTTCAGTGGCGTGACACGGACCTGGCATCTATTTCAGGGGTGTGACTCAAGGCCCTCACTGTGGTGTCCCTGACTGCTCTCTTCTCTCACTTTCTTTCTCCTTGGTCACTTTTGCTTAACTCTGTGCTGCCTTCACACTGGACAGTTTGCCACTTGCCAGTTTTTTCTGACCTTCACTTTGTTCACCAGTGAGCGAATCCTTTGTTTCCATCCTCACTAAAGAGCAGCATTTTACAGACTCTGGAACCAGGATTCTTGGCTTTTATACTCTGTCTCCACTTCCACCAGTACCTCAGTCCCCTCATCTGTCAAAGGGGACTGATAAAAAGGTCCACAATCCTTTATCTGCACTTTTTGGGCTGGTTGTTTCATCATTTAGAATTTCAGGGATTCTAAAAAGGTTATATGATTTTAAAAAGTTATATGATGCATATACTTTTTATGAAACACCCTTGAGAGATATGGGCAAAACCAGTAGTCAAACACATTCAAGTTTTACAGCAAAACAAATGGCTATTCACAACAAACGGGATTAAAAAGCCTAATTCAGTTTAAGTCAGGTATTGGCACCATGTGAATTTCAGCAGGGTGATCAAGGGGGGAAAAAGGCAGTTTGGACTCAACAATTGGAATCTAGAATTATGGGTAAGGAACCAAAGACATTTGGAATTTGATTTGTGGGGTGGTTGTGAGGACTCCCTGCTTGTGTGCGTGTACGTGTGGATCTGTGTGTGCACTTGCACTAAGTACAACTTGTCGTCTGTTCCCTTGGTTGCTGCCATTGCTGTTGTTTTCATTATTGCTGTTGCTCACATTGTGCCCGTCCTTCCACAGTCATCTGAAGCTCCACCTTTTTTTCTGTTTCTCTACTATCTCCCCAGTCTGATTGCACTCACTTGTGTGCTCTCTTTTTCCCTTTCTTCTTCTCACCCTCTTGTCATCTTCTGGTAACTTGTACCTTTCTTCTGGTAGTTCTCTTGCATTTGTAGCTGTTGAAACATCAGGTGACAACTAAGGACAAGTCCAGGGCCATTGAGTTGCCCAGCTCTGGCTGGTGGTTGGTGCTCCTGGAGTTGTGGGGTGCAGCAGCCCCCATAAGGCCCATCTTATTCCCCTTGAATCACTTAAGATAGAGCATTGCACATAACAGGTACTCTGGGAACACATTGAAAATAGTATTCCATTAAGATAATTTTCATATCATTTTGTGCAGTCATGCCTGGCTTCTTAGGAGACCCAGCTTAGGTGTAGACATTCAGTTTTTTTCTTCCTTGGAAGCACATGGTCTTTGAGTGAAGACAGGAGGCCCTGATGGGACATTTGCCTCATGAGTAAGTGCAGAGTCATGACAGTGATTCAGTAGTAGGTTTGATGTGGGGAGTTTGTGTGCTTATTTCATGAAGAAATCCTAATTTTGTTTTGTGTCTTGATTTTTGTGGTGGGTGGGACTGAGCAGCCAACAAGGAGAGCCTGCCAGAACTGAGCACAGCTCAGCAGAACAAGCTGAAACACCTTACCATCGTGAGCTTGGCGTCGAGGATGAAGGTATGGCCCCAGCCCTTTCCTGTCTTCTTCCTCACCTCGAGGCAGGTGTCTCGTTGGCATCAGTGTGGGAACTCCCAGCTGCACACGGTAGAGTAGCATCATAAATGCATAAAATTTGCCTGGCAAAGGACAAAAGAGAATAAGATAGCAGTTAAAACAGTGTAGATAATTAATCACGATTCTATTTAGGAAAAGTATGCCCAGGAGTGATGTGAATCAGCAGGTCTCAGTTCTGGCATGCCGTGGTACCCCACGTGCTCGAGCATTTGCCATGCTTAAAGGAGACTGCTGTTTCAAGATACAGATTTTTCAAACAGCAAGGCATCTCAAGGCAAGTTAACCACTTCAGCTATTGCTCAATACACAGTGAACTGTTCCCGTGCTGGAGAATAACTTGTATGGTGGACTTACTGAGAGGTCGATTTTTTAATAGCCTGCCTTCCTCTGGGGATTTTCAAGGTTGAATATACTAATTGGAATTTTTGCCTATGCTAATTTCTGACCCTAACCTCCTGTAAAATACCACTGCACTATATCTCTGAGTTCTTTGTCCCACTCAGTTTAGATGACATGCAACCATCTGCTCATAGCCATGAACAAAGATGATCCAGGTTTAGTCAATTTATAGTTGGTTTTTGGCTCTCTGCTCAATCCTAACCTAAACGTATTACGTTTTCGGAAGCTGTGCCTTTGAAAAAGTTTGCTTTTGCATTTTCCCTCTGTGATTGAGCCAGAAAGATGTGTATTTGTTCTTGGATTGTTTTCACTTATTAATATTATTTTATCTGGTCTAATCACAGATTTCTGATTCTCAGCTGGGCATTACAGGTGGGAGGCCTATTTTGTTAGGAAATGAGGACCTGAACTTTTTTTTTCATTTGTCCTGATCATGGACTTCTCAAGTATAGCAAAGAGTAGTAGTGACTCTTTACCTCATTTTTGCAACCTCTCATTGTAAGCCCATGTACCAACTCTGGATTTCAGACCTTTAGTCATAGAACACCCCTCAGGCAGGTTTGTCATATTCTCTGCATACATCTTCCTTCTGTCTGTTTCTGCAGATTTGATTGCTCTGTTAATTTTCAAGCAAATAGTGATGTGTCAGAGGAATTGCAGAAAACTGGGTATTTAAATATCCAATTTCCTTGGAGTCATGCAGAATTTTGGTACAGCCCATTACAGGACTACTATTGGGGAGTTGACTTTGTTGGGTAAGAGACTAAGAAAGCAAATGTAAATTTCAGGATAACCTTTGAGCTGGCAGTACCCAGTGGCCACTTGTAGGTGGGTGTGTTCGCCTGTAAGTTTTTAAAATTTGTGCTCTGCTGGGCAAGCAGCCAGTTTGTCTCTCTGGTGTCTGAGATTGTTTGGAGTTTTTTGATGACCTAGCATGTTACACGAATTCTGCAAGCTTCCAGGAGGCACCACAGTGCCAGATACTGAGTATTTCTTTCTTCTCAGCTGAAAGGTGAGCAATGTCCGCTAGGCAGAGGATGGAAGAGAATGCATTCCTAAATACTGTGGGTCTTGTTTGGATCCCACAGGTCTCACAGTTCTTTTATCCATCTCTTGTTGCCATGAGTGAAAGTCGCTCAGTCGTGTCCGACTCTTTGTGACCCCATGGATTGTATAGTCCATGGAATTCTCTAGACCAGAATTACTGGAGTGGGTAGCCTTTCCCCTCTTTAGGGGATATTCCCAACCCAGGATTGGAACCCAGCTCTCCTGCATTGCAGGCAGATTCTTTACCAGCTGAGCCACTGGGGAAGCCCAGGTCTCACTGCACTGTAAATGTTAATAATTACCACTGGACCGCACTTCCCAAAGCCCTGAGGCAGACGTTGGCTATCTGGGTAATAACTTGAATTTTCTTGAATGTTTACCAGTGGTTTTGTAAGTATGGTGCATACCTTCTCTACAGTGTATCCCTTACTCCGTGCTGCTGAAGGACCTGGAGATGCGGAACCTCCGGGAACTGGAGGACCTCATCATCGAGGCAGTCTACACTGACATCATCCAGGGCAAGCTGGACCAGCGAAACCAGCTGCTGGAAGTGGATTTCTGCATTGGCCGTGACATCCGAAAGAAAGATATCAATAATATTGTCAAGACCTTGCATGAATGGTGAGGCTCAGAGAAGAGGCGTCCCCATCTTTGTTGTTGTTTAGTCGCTAAGTTGTGTCTGACTCTTTTGTGACCCCAAGGGCTGTAGCCTGCCAGGCTCCTCTGTCCATGGGATTTCCCAGATGAGAATTCTAGAGTGGTTTGCCGTTTCCTTCTCCAGGGGATTTTCCCGACCCAGGGATTGAACCCACATCTCCTGCACTGCAGGTGGATTCTTGACCACTGAGCCACCAGGGAAGCCAACTGCCCCCTGCTGCCCGCCTTTAGGAAGGGGATATCTAGCCTGGCCTTTGTGCTTCTGTTTGGGGAAATGTGATCTTCAGGTATCAGCGGGGGCTGTCTGGGACAGCAAGCAGGGTGTGAGCTGCATTTGTGACTGTAGCTGTGTGACAGCAAGAATCACTTCAGGCTGCCTAATGTCATAGTTGTAAAATTGTTCTTGTCCTGTGCAAATGGGGGCTATTCAGTAGCAGGCTGTGAAATGCCCAGGGTTGGCAGGTGGAGTCTCTTAAGCCTGACACCGATCCTATTGCTTTGCAGACTCACCCTCAGCCTTTGACCAAGCTGGGGAATTTGTGTCAGTAAGATTTTGTGGATAAGAGAACCATATTCAGCATCAGTAACATTGGGCTAGCATTTGTAAAACACCATGAGGGATATTGAAGACAAGGAATGGGTTATTCTAAATTGGGACATAGACTCAGGTATAGAATATTTGATAACCATATTCTGGTATATAAAAAGGAGTGGGACATTTGCACATATGCTATTTTAATGCAATTGGATGCTTGTGAGAGCTGTTGCACATTCTACAAGAATTTGTTATAGTTATTAAAAACCAAGTTGTGAAGGAGGGCCAGGATGAGAGTATAGTTGGAGGTGAGGAGAGTATAGTTGCAGGTGGGCTCATGGCATGTTTGAGATCATGAAGCAGGGCGGGTAGGCTTTGTGCAAGGGGTGGAGGTGGGGGTGAAAATTGTCTTTAAACAGACTGACTCTCCAGCTTAGCCGCAGGAGGTGTATATCCAGGGAGGTACAGCCCGGCTTTGACCTTCTAGAGGTCCAAAGCTCTCTGAGCTTCCCTTGCTGCAGCTCCTGTCAGACCCCCAGGCTGTTGCTGCCCACACTTTACCCCGGGTTCCATCCTAGGTGTGACTCCGTACATCTTCCCTTTACAACATGTGACACAAACAGGAGCTTTCAAAATATTGTAAAACTGTTAAGTCAGAATAGATGGGAAAGAAACTTATAAAGTACCCCTAACGTGAACATGGTCTGGAAGAGAAGCTTTTGGTGTCTGGTTCTGCTGAAGTTGGCTGTCTGTTTCTGTCTTTGAGACGACCGACACAGTTTTCACTTCCAACATCTGGCGTCAACATATCTGCACTCAGGGCTCTCCTAGCTCCCATCCCAGAGTGTCTATGAATTTTTACCCCTTGTTTTTAGGTATTGGAGTTAGATTTGAAACAGAGCTGGTACATAGAGTGATATCTCAGGTACGGCAGAATGTTCACAAATGCTGATTCTGAAGTCAGGGGAGGTGGGTATTTTCTGTACTATAGCTTCAACTTTTTTTTTTACATTTTAAAATTTTCAAAATAAAAAGTGTGGAAAATGAAATAATGAGGAGGTGGGTGGCAACCAGGAAGTAACATACTTCTAAGAAAAAGGGCAATCTTCAAAATAGGATCGTTTTAGAAAATAATTTTTTCTGTTGAGAAAACTGATCAATCGTTAGCACCTGTGCAATCTCTCCTAATTCCTTTAATTGCATGGTCTGTATCACTTTCTTGTGGGACACAGAGGTTGGAAATTGAAGTTGTATTCTAAGAAACCACCCCAGGGACTTCTTGGAGGTCCTGTGGTTAGGACTCCGTGCTCCCACTGCTGGGGGGCATGGGTTTGATCCCTGGTTAGGGAACTAAGATCCTGCATTCTGCATGCTGTGGTCAAAAATAAACTCTTATTAGGAAATCGCTCCATATCCTCTGTGTTTGTTTCCATATGCCCTGTCTTACGTATTTAGTAACAACCTGTCCTGTGGCAGGAATGAAGGGGCAAGAGCCCCTGCAAGTGGAATGTTCCAGCGTCTGTGGAGTTGGGGAGGGAGATTTGGGAGACTGGTGGACTACCAGGCTTCTCTGCAGCTCGGGGCTGGTTCTCTCCTGTGTAGGTGTGATGGCTGCGAGGCAGTCCTGCTGGGCATCGAGCAGCAAGTTCTGAGAGCCAACCAGTACAAGGAGAACCACAGCCGAACTCAGCAGCAGGTAGAGGCCGAGGTAAGGCAGGGAGTGTCTGTCCCCACTCCCAGGTATCCCTGCTTGTTCCTTGTCTCCTGAATCTTGGCATAGATGAAGCGCTCACAAGTAGGCCCTGGGCAAGGTGCTTGCGTAGAGGACAGTGTGACCCATCCCTGGGCTTGGTGCTCTCCGTCTCCTTTCTGATTCTTGGTTGCCAGAGGGTGAGTGGGCTTGGAGACCAGCATGTTGTAATTCCTCAGCTCACACACACTTTGCAGCTACACAGCATAAGAAACTAGTTTGGGGATGGCCTTCAGGGTGGATGGAGGGTTGATGGTTACTAGGCTGGCCTTGGCACCTGGCATCCAGGCTTAACGCTGCTCTGCTCCTCAGCTGTGTGGTGGGTATGCCGTGTTATTTTATTCTCTAATCTGTGCATGTTTGTCATAACCTTTGAAAATACATCATATGTTTTATCCTGAACAAGGAAGAAAGGGAAAATATTTAATGGATGAAACGCAAATGAAGGTAAAAGTGTGTGATTGTGGTATTAGACACCTGGTTATTCAGGACACTTTTAGCCTCTGGGAGACGCAGGCTCCAGCCCTGCATCTGAATGAGCGTTTGTGAGACTGCAGCCTGAACACCCGTGGGAGTCATCTCCCAATTTGTTTGGAGCCCTGAAGATCAGAATTTTAGCACTGAAAGTTCTTTTCTGGTATGATGCTGCTTGAGGCATTAATGATATTTAATGAATTTTAAGTCAGGTGTCCTAGAGTATGACAGACTGGAACCCAGAGTTAGAGGTAAGGAACATAAGAAATAGGTGGTCATGCCTTTCAAAGGGGGATTTGTGAAATTTGAAGATTTCCCCTACTCTTGTATGTATTTCTTGAAAATAAAATCTGTGTCTTATTTAAATTAAAACCTGATCTTTGTAAGACCAGCTCTTTATCCTGTGCCTTATGCATAATAAGTGCTCAAATGATTGTTATATATTTCAGGCACACCCTGTAAGTATCAGTGAACTGCTGAAGTCTGCTTTTCACAAACTGGAGAGAATTTATTTTATGTGCACAAACACTCATGTATATTACACAGGCACACCTACTCTGGGAATGTTCCACCTGTTGTAAATTTTTAACCCTACTTCTTGCAGGAGAAGTGTGATCTATATTTAATTTAGCATTAGTCAAAGGCAGATACGATTAGGAAAGTAAGCCTGCAGCTTCTCTAATGAGCTCTGTGATCCCCTGTTGAAGATTGTAGTTTTTTCTCTGACCTGGGATTGATGTCTGAGCGAAGTAGGAAAGGCTAACCTCTCTCCTTTTCACTGACCTCTCTCTCCCCTCTTCACTGACTCTTCCCTGTAAATCGGAAATAGGAGATTTAGAGGCAAAACACCCACCTGACCCAGGATCACCTGAAACGCTCTTAACCTGATTGGTCGCCCAGGAGGAGCCTGATTGCTGCTGGCTGCCCCAGTGTGGTTGAAGTGAAGTGAAAGTCACTGAATCGTGTCTGACTCTTTGTGACCCTGTGGACTATAAAGGCCATGGAATTCTCCAGGCCAGAATACTGGAGTTGGTAGCCTTTCCCTTCTCCAGGGCATCTTCCCAACCCAGAGATTGAACCCAGGTCTCCTGCATTGCAGGCGATTCTTTACCAGCTGAGCCACAAGGGAAGCCCAAGAATACTGGAGTGGGTAGCCTATCCCTTCTTCAGTGGATCTTCCTGAGTCAAGAATCGAACCAGGGTGATTGGGCTGCTGTGAATTTTGTGGCAAGTGGTGGGCTTGATTGTGGTGGTTTGCCAAAATGAATGATACTAGTTGTAGAACTTTGAATGGCTCCAGTTTATTTCCATAATAAATGGCATCTGATGAAAGAAGGCACTGACTGCCTAATGTGGAAGCCCGACCAGTACTGAGACAACAGTGTGGACTCCTTAAAGTACGGTTATTAAACGAGAGAACCAGCACATGAAGACTTGCCGTCAGCAGTCCGCTGCTGGAAAACACAGCTGCTCCAGCTGGCAGGGCCTGATGCTGCCACCAGGTGGCAGTAAGGGCTTGCTTAAGTACAAGAGAAAGAAATTTGAGCCAACTAAAGGACAGGGAAGCTTGGTGTGCTGCAGTCTGTGGGGTCACAAAGAATTGGACACAACTTAGCAATTGAACAGCGACAACAACCAAGGTCACTTCCACTACCAATTAAAGCAGCCTTCTAATTTGGTCTTTCCTGATGGCTCAGACTGTGAAGAATCTGCCTGTAAGGGATCAAACCCAGAAACTGGGTTTGATCCCTTGGGCTGGGAAGATACCCTGAAAAGGGCATGGCAGCCCACTCCGGTATTCTTGCCTGGGAAATATCCCATGGACAGAGGAGCCTGGTGGGCCACAGTCCATGGGGTCGCAAAGAGTTGGACATGACTGAGCAACTAACACTTTGACTTTTCACTAATTTGATACTCTTCTAGGAAATCTAGAACAGACAACTATGAGAAGAGTGGGAGCGTGGTCAAAGCCCAGAGCCTTGTCAGCTTTTCTAAATGCATGCCCTGGTTACTGCATGTAGGGTGCTGATTGTCCCCTGGCTGAAGGCACAGGAAGGAAGGCGCTCACTAAGTGTTTGTTGACTTGAGAACAGATCTACCACCAAGTTGTAATTTTGTTCTATTCTGCTTGTATTTATGCTTCTGTTACTCTTAACTTTTTCAGTCATCTTCTCAACTAAATTGATCTTTATTTATTTTTAAATTAGATTGGTGTTCTCAGAGGGGGAAAACTTCGTTTTTTTTCCCCTCAAATCTTATAACAGCAAACTTCTGGTGGCTATTAGCTTTAAGAGCTTTCCCTCTTAATGAAGTCAGCCCCATACAGACTGCCTAAGAATAATCTCTCCTTTTAGTCTTTCACAGAAGTAACACTAATTAGTCACAATGCCAGCATACCTGCAGGAGACAGAGCAGTGACGTCACGAACTGTTTGTCATCTCTGAGCAAATTCTCTGGAGGGAGGTAATGGTTACCTCCACAAAGTACCTCATCACTTATATTTGATTTTGGAATGTATTTTTTCTTCATGTTTGAATGTGCTTATAAATCTGATGTTCTGTGGAACGTCAATGTATAGCTCTTGCTGCATTTACAAAATAGGCCATTTTCCAGTCAGGTAGGTGATACAGCATAACTGGACAAAGTACACTCTTTTCTTTTTCAATATGGAAAATCTTCCAGAAGCTGAGTTAGTGACAGACCTTGAGCCCGCTGGCTGTTGGCGTGTGCCTCCCCTGCCTCCTGGGAGACTTCTTGCCGTATGCCTGGGCTCCTTTTTCTGTGTGGCCCTTTCCCCACTATGCACTCTACTTCTGTTGTCTGCCTTCGCTCACCCCCACAGCTCAGAGGTGTTTTCCTGCCTGAGAGCTGTCTCAGTTCTCCTTTACCTGAATATCTAAGGTCTCTAGTAGAACTAGGCTGTGATTGTTTTAGCAAGTGCAGTCCTGTGTGAAAATTGCTGGCACTCATAATCTGAGGGACCTGCCAAACTCTAGGTCATCTGGGGTAATGGGATGGCACTGGCCTGCAAACCAGACTACTCAAGGAAGAAAATTAGAAGGCAGCACAACATTGAGGCCAAAGAAGACCAGCCTGCGGGATATCAGTCATTGTTTCAAGGGTGGCTCTGTGAAGGCAGAGTTAGACTTCTCAGGATTGTTCTGTGGAGCTGAGACAGGCTTAATTGATGGACCTGCCTGAGTGGCCACTCGGGTTCTAGAAGGAGGTGTCTGTGGTTAGACCTGGGGAGTTATTACAGAAAGCTGGTTGACTCTCCCTTTCGATTCTGAGAGTCTGTAACTGGCTCAGCAGCCTCCTTTGTAAGTTCGTGTGTTTTAAATGCCAACAGTCAAACTGATTGAGCACGGTATATGCATAACGACCCACTGTGAGCCATGTCATGACCCCACCCCCACCCCCACCATCCAGCTGAGATGTTGTGAGGATAAAGGGCCTCATTTCTTCAGGAAGCCCTCTTTTCACCTGGGTCATGTTTACTCGACTGTGGAGGGCTCAGCTTTGTCAGTGTGTAGTCTTACTATAGGAAGCTAGATGGGAACCCCTGAAACACAGAAGAGACACAGCATGTAGGAGGCCGCCTTCTGACAGTGAGAGGCGCTGCCAGGCAGTGTAATTGAGGGGAGGCAGGTCAGCGTGGGTGAGTGGTCAGGGTGAGTTTGTGGAAGAGGTGGGGTCGGAGGGGGCTAGTGAAGGAGGAGGCCTGCCCAGGCTGGAATGACAGGGTGTGCAGGACAGGCAGCCAGGCAGAGGGAAACGATTGCTCCCGCATGTGTGGCCGGGGACTTGGCGTGGCTCGAATGGAGGGCATGTGTTGTGAAGGGAAGGATGGTACAAGGTCTTGAATGGTGTGTCAGAAATGGAAAACAAGCAAGATTTGTCTTTGAGGTAGGTCTCATTTCTTCATGCGGCATGCCACTGTCACTAAGCACCCAAAATATCAGCTTATTGGGAGATAGTTTCTATAAGAAACTGAAGAGGTAAATAGGCACTTGAATGCTTAGAAAACGTATCAAACCGGACAAGCCTTGGAGTGTTGTTTTATAAAACAGTGATAACTGAGAAGTCACATTTCTTAATCTCTCCTCCACGGCCATCAAAATATGCCTTGAAGTAAGAGAGCGGCAGGCTGTCCACTTGCTTCAAATTCTTTGCTCGCTACCTCACCAAGTAACTCTCCTGAACAGGAGATAACAGAGCAGCAGTGAACACGGGAAGGTGGGATGCCCAGGGTCCTGAGATGGCAGGTCTTGGCCTGGCAGACACTGGATGCACCCAGCCTTGGATTCGGTGGCCCTCTGTGTCCACTGTCCCCATCCACAGCCCTCTGTTGATGGTCCTCCTAGAAATGTCATTGAGATGACTAAAGGGACAGCAGTTTTGAGGTGTGCCTGTTCCTACATCTCAGAACAACAAAAACAAAATGACCTGCAGTCTAGTCTAGGCCCATTCCGCAGATGACAGCTCTCCTCCAGGAACCTAATTTTTATGTTGCTTTCCTTTCTGCATTTGGACTGTCTCTTACTCAAGCTCCTGATACTCTGACTGTTGAGAAGTGTTGATGGTGATAGCTCCCTTCTTGTTCTGTATGAAACCAGGGCTTCTTCCCAGAGAACACAGAAGCCACCAAACAGAGGAAGCTGCTTACTTTCTTACCAACAAGTATACACCTTTCTCTGCACCAACCTTCTCCTCTTTCTTCCTTCTAATGATTGGGGGAAAAGTTGATATTTCCTCTTCTGTTTTTCTTCCCTTTATTATTCTCAGCTAGCTGAAGGACAAAGGTATGAATGATCCTTTAGAACTGGCGTTGGGAAATGAGTATAAATATGGGCATAGGAGCACACAGTTTGTAGGACAAGTTGGTACAGTCATGTTTCAGAAGGCAGTATAGCAGTAGTTAACTAAAGTAAAATGTGTAAACCCTTTGATCTGGAAAGCGCCACAGGTGTTCACAAAAGTATGCAAAGGCTATTCATTGAAGCACCATACATAAGTGAAAAGCAAGCTAGGAACTAATTAAGAAATGGTAGAACCTTCACAGAACAGTACATTCATGTTACTGTATAGGTTATGTTCAGGAGGATCTGCTTAAATATCCATTAAGAAAGGTCTGCTGGAAACAGTACTGTGATTCCATTTTTCTTTGACTACATTTTTTGTCATTGGTCACTTAGTTGGCTGAAGTTTACCGTCTAGTTGCTTATTTAAGAAAGAAAGTATTACTTGCTCAGTCATGTTCTTTGTGACCCCATGCAATGTAGCACACCAGGCTCCTGTGTCCATGGAATTCTCTAGGCAAAAATACTGGAGTGGGTTGCCATTCCCTTCTCCAGGGGATATTCCCAATCCAGGAATTGAACCCAGGTCTTCTGCATTGCAGGCCGATTCTTTACCATCGGAGCCACTAGGGAAGCCGAAGTAAAGGCTCATGCAATTGTATTCCAAAGTTCTTGTAAAAATAGTCTGCAGTTTCATACCTGAACAGCGGTCAGCTGAGTATAGCATCTTGTGTCACCCTTTCTTTTTCCATGGCCATTTTAGTCAGTGCTTTCTTTCAGCTGCTCTGTTGTACCTTTTGCCAAATGGTCCACTACCATTTGGCTTGTTTCCCGTTTCAACCAAGAAAGCATCATTCGTTCCTCTTTTCTTCTTGACTCATTTCCACATACCTTCTGTGAGCAGCCTCTGCTCATTCTCCCCTTGTGTGGGTTTCTGGAGATAATCTCAGGTCGTCTTGCAGAGGGCTCTGGCTTTTTCGCTGAGTGGCCCCCATTGTTGCAGGAGTAACTTGTAAGTTTCTGGCACATACGAGCTGAGCACGCCAATTCTCTGTCTCCTCCAGGTTACCAACATTAAGAAGACCCTCAAAGCTACCGCGTCCTCCTCGGCTCAGGAGATGGAACAGCAGTTGGCTGAACGAGAATGTCCTCCTCACTCCGAGCAGAGGCAGCCCACTAAGAAGATGTCCAAAGTGAAAGGTCTGGTCTCCAGCCGCCACTAGGGGCCGGCTGGGGCAGCTGGCACTCACCAGGCCTGGGTCAGGTGGGGAGGGGACACTGAGGGCCTGCTTCCTCCCCTCTCCACCTTCCGTGAGTTCCAGACCTGCCCGTCCCCTCACCAGCGCCCCCCCTCGTTGGTACTGTTCCAGAAGAACCGTTGAGTCCCTCCCCCATCCCACCGCCCCTGTCCCCAGTTGCTCCCTTCAGACTCAGGGGCTCCACGGATGCCATCCCAACAGGGCCGACACTGCCCAGCTTCCCTCCAGGAGGTTCTCGTTTCTGTCTAAGGGCTTGTCTCCCTCTCAGTTTTTCTTTTGCTTCGTGTCATTTTGTCAGGCTGTTCATAAGCCAGAAGCAGCTTTAACTGGCCCACAGGGATGGGTGCTCTCTGAGTGAGGGGAGGGCGCCTTCCTTCTCCAGCCCCTTGTACACAGTACCCACAGAGGTGTGGGCGCTTTCTAGTAGCCAGGTATCAAAATGCTTCGTTTTCCTCTCCCCGTCTTACCCCTCGTTGGCAGCTCCGATCAGGCCGTGGAGGGATGCCGACGCTGGGCTGTGTTTACTAAACCTGCGGGTTTTCAGCCTCTTAATGCCCAGCTCCAATCTCTCGTTAGCTGGGAGCACTGGGCTGTCTTTCCCCCTGGCATCTGAGCACCAGTGCTGGGCTGCCATGGGTCTGCTGGATGGCAGAAGTCTCTTCCAGCTTCGTGTTCTCTGGTGGCTTCACTCCCTACTGCCTTTCGACTGCTTAGACTGGCCTTTGGTGTGAAGGCCCTGGCTGCCCACGGGGGCTGTCTGCCAACATTCGCTCTCCCGAGGGCTTTAATTCCTCCCGGCTGCATCCGTGGTGGGGACAGTGTGTCGCACCCCTCTGGTGAAGGATTTGTTGCTGCTTCTGTTTCTTTCTTCCCACCCTCCCTGGCTGGTGACCCAGAGCCCTCTGATGATGGCATTCTCCTGGCAAGAGAAAAGGACTTGACTAGTAGCCTTTCTGAACTTGAACAGTTTCAGGTTATATTTTAATTTTTTTTTTTTTTTGTACAGGTTCTGATTCTAATACATTTCAACATGCCTTTTTTCCCCCTCGTGTCAATATTTGTTATAGACTAATCGCCGGGGTTTTCACCTGCTTGGAGGGTGGTATGTGTGTATGTGTGTGTGTGATGGTGTTTGTTGGTTTTTTTTTTTAAGGGGAGGTGGAGGTCCTGGACTGATATTAAAGACAGAAAAAGCACATTTTAGAACAAAAAATAAACGTAGATTTAATGTATGTGACTGTAAAATGTGGGGTTGCATAGCTGGTGGATCTCAAGGGGCTGGAATTAGGGGGTTCAGGGAACAGGTGATACTATGCCAGTGCCATGGTAAAAACAGATTTCTCCTTTTTCCAAAATGTCCAGCAGCTGCCTACCATTGACTGAATGTTAACAAAGTGTTCTTGTTTCCTTTCTTATAATCCATGTCCCCATATTACATGCCCAGCTGGAGGGTTTAATTCCCAAAGTATGTTTCATGAAACCCTTTGGTAGATGCTCTGTGGAAAGGGGGTTCTGTTGTTAAATAAATCTGGCACATCCTGCATCCCATATCCTCACTGGAAGTTCATTGTTAAGATTTCAGAGAAGGCCTGGGGGAGGAAGCCGGTTCCCACACTCATCTCAGCACCCAATCCTTTTTGGTAATCTTTAGTGGAACACATTTTGGGGATATTTTTGGAAACATAGTATTTCTCAAAAACACCTCCCAGCCTTACAGGTTTTCCCACCTATTCCTTCTAGATCCAAAACAGTCACTTGCTCTTGCAAGTGGTCATCGATCCTTATGTTTCCTGCCAGGGAGCAGGTTAGGAAACGTGACTTAATCTGTAGGAAGTGTGCACCCACTTGTTGTCTGATTGCCCCAGGCCCTCAAGGGCTCCAGGTTCACCTGCTCCATGGGTCTGCTGTTCCTTACAAATAGTAGTGACAGTCGTAAGAACAACATTCAAAAGGTGCCCTACAGAATGGCTTCATCTACAGTAAGTCCCTCCCACTTAACAGTCTCCTGAGATTGGTAAGGTAAGTATTGTTAGGGCCATCCTCACTTTACATGTGAGAAAATGGAAGCTCAGAGATTCAGAGTCCCCTGGTGTTCAGGGGTGAAACGAAGACTGGATCTCTGGGCTTGAGTGCCCAGCTGTCTTCTCTGGGTGGTCCCCAAACTCACCCTCAGTACCCTTCTACTTGCTTATTCCTCTGAGAGCCCCTCTCGCTCTTAACTGACACCCAACGCATCACAGCCCGTTTCCCAGACCCAGCCAGCCACTTGGTAAGGAAGCAGAAGGTGGCATGGGGCACCAGGCATCGTGGGAACAGCTGGAAGTTCTTGGCTCTGCTGGACTCTAGGAGGCCTACCCTCTGAGCTCTGCAGTTTCCCGCCTGGCCTGCTGTGTCAGCCAGGCTTGGGTCTTAAATCTGCATGAGTATTTTCCGTATCAACACAATGAATGTTCAGAAGAGGTGTCCTCAGCGGCAGGGAACCCTCTGAGTTCGGGAAGGAGACACTGCAGTATGAAACAGTTAGCTTGGTAGTAGTGCCCGTCTTTGACCCCTAAGCCGTCCGCTTCCTCAAGGCCTCATTGGTCGTCTTTTCTGTCTGGATGAGAGGCATTATGTTTCTTCTTGGATAACATGAGGGAGGCGGTCAAAGTCCCCCAGATCAGATGACCACCACTGATAGCATTTCCGTCCCCAAACTGGAGAGTAATGGGAAAGGGTGGTCATCAAAGAAGCTAGTATGAGACCTGTGATGTTTTATGTAAAGGCAGGTTTCCATATCATGTGCTGGGATGCCTGAAACCAAACCACATTTAAGTTTTTGTACTTAAAGTCATTAACAGCTTGAGACTCCAAACATTTGTTTTAAATGCAGCAGTTGGTTCATTTTTACTGGACCTGATGGAGTGTCTCAGTACTCATGTGTTTGATTTCCAAATGTATTATACCCTTTTCAGTCTGTGATCCTGTCTTCCTGGGGATCTGTACACAGCCATGAGCATCTGACTGTTTCATTAAGTCTTTATTCTTACAGTTACGCTTGAGATTTACAGATTAAGGTATATTTTTTATTATAAATTTCACTTTACATCTCCTTTACATTACCCTGAGGCCATTAAGTAGCTCCTTTAAATTTATGTCTGGAACTTCCTTGGTGGTCCAGTGGTTGAAAATCTGCCTGCCAGTTCAGGGGACACTGGTTTAATCCATGCTCCAGGAAGATTCCATATGCTGCAAGGCAACTAAATCCATGTGCTACAACTCCTGAGCCTGCTTTCTAGGGCCTGCGAGCATCAACTGCTGAGCCCTCTTGCTGCAACTACTGAAGCTCGCATACCTAGAGCCTGTCCTCCACAACAAGAGAAGCCACTGCAGCAAGAAGCCCGCACACCGAAAAGAGTAGCCCCTGCTCACTGCAACTAGAGAAAGCCTGTGCGTAGCCAGGGACACCCAGTGCAGCCAAAAAATAAACATAATTTTAAAAAATGAACTTACGTGAGGTAGATTATAATGACCTTAGGACTGTAAAAGTGGGTACAATACATGATCATTCTAAGAAGGGAGTATTGATCTGTTCAGTTGCATCCGACTCTGCGGCCCCATGGACTACAGCACACCACGCCTCCCTGTCCATCACCAACTCCCAGAGCTTGCTCAAACTCCTGTCCATCGAGCTGGTAATGCCATCCAACCATCTCATTCTCTGTCGTCCCCTTCTCCTCCCGCCTTCAATCTTCCCTAGCATCAGGGTCTTTTCCAGTGCGTGTTCATATCAGGTGGCCAAAGTATTGGAGTTTCAGCTTCAGCATCAGTCCTTCCAATGAATATTCAGGACTGATTTCCTTTAGGATGGACTGGTTGGATTCCTTGCTGTCCAAGGGACTCTCAAGAGTCTTCTTCAACACCACAGTTCAAAAACATCAGTTCTTCAGCATTCAGCTTTCTTATAGTCCAACTCTCACATCCATACATGACTACTGGAAAAACCAGAGCTTTGACTAGACAGACTTTTGTTGGCAAAGTAATGTCTCTGCTTTTAATATGCTGTCTAGGTTTGCCATAACTTTTCTTCCAAAGAGCAAGCGTCTTTTAATTTCATGGCCACAGTCACCATCTGCAGTGATTTTGGAGACCCCCAAAATAAAGTCAGCCACTGCTTCCACTGTTTCCCCATCTATTTGCCATAAAGTGATGGGACCGGATGCCATGATCTTAGTTTTCTGAATGTTGAGCTTTAAGCCAGCTTTTTCACTCTCCTGTTTCACTTTCATCAAAAGGCTCTTTAGTTCTTCACTTTCTGCCCTAAGTGTGGTATCATCTGCATATTTGAGGTTATTTATATTTCTCCCGGCAATCTTGATTCTAGCTTGTGCTTCATCCAGCCCAGCGTTTCTCATGATATACTCTGCATAGAAGTTAAATAAGCAGGGTGACAATATACAGCCTTGACGGACTCCTTTCCCTATTTGGAGCCAGTCTGTGTGGATCACAGCAAACTGGAAAATTATTAAAGATGGCAATACCAGACCACCTGACCTGCCTCTTGAGAAATCTGTATGAGATTCAGGAAGTAACAGAACTGGACATGGAACAACTGACTGGTCCATTAGGGTTGAGAACTTTATTCTTTGGTTAAGGATGAAACCCACAATGAAGTGAACTGGGAGAGCAAAGATCAGAGGCAGCCCAAATTTTGGGGTCACTTGTTCCTGTCTTATATTGCCTTTTCTTAGCAAAACCCTATCAAGGTCTCATCCAGTTGGTTAGCTTTCCAAATTTTTGAGTCACAGGAAATGGGGTGGCACAATGGGTATGGATCATATAAGCTGTGGAGAATGTATACAGGTAAAAGAAGTCACAGTGGAACCATAGCAGATACTTTGGTGGGTTGTAAAGGAAGTGCTGTCCCTGAAGTAATGTTACAGCAGAGAGCCCATGGAATCTAAGGAGAATGGGGCCTCATACAGTATTTTCATACAGGCGCTGGAGAAGGCACACAACTGCGGGGTGGTACCTCTTGTCTCTAAACGGGCTCCTCAGAGCTGTGGGGCTATCCCATCACATGCCTCTTGTCATCTCTCACTCATTCCCTAGAGCTAAGTTTCATTTTTTTCTAATTGAAAGATAATTGCTTTACAGTGTTGTGTTGATTCACTGTGTTTTAAAATCATTTATTCCATCTTACCCCTCACTTTCAGCAGATGACTGTATTCCTACTTCAGAGTGAAAATCTCACCAGATGGGGAAAGGCCCAGTTTCCTGTCTTTCATCTACAAAATCACCTACATCCACCCTTTACATGTCTTCTTGACACAGTGGAAAATGCAGCCTCCTTCCACAGGAGTGTACTTTGTCCACCTGTGTTGTAGGAATCCGCCTCACCTCTTTTCCCAAGAGTTTTCACTCGTGTCTTTGGCCTCTCCTAGTGGCTGTATGCAGAGAAGGCAATGGCACCCCACTCCAGTATTCTTGCCTGGAAAATCCCATGGACGGAGGAGCCCGGTAGGCTGCAGCCCATGAGGTCGCCACGACTGAGTGACTTCACTTTCACGTTTCACTTTCATGCATTGGAGAAGGAAATGGCAACCCACTCCAGGGTTCTTGCCTGGAGTATCCCAGGGATCGGGGAGCCTGGCGGGCTGCTGTCTATGGGGTTGCACAGAGTCAGACACGACTGAAGCGACTTAGCAGCAGCAGCAGCAGCAGCAGCAGTGGCTGTATGTGATGGAGAATTTTACATTAAGGAGACCCTCTCTGAACCTGATGTCTCTTTCTAACCACCACTGCTCTTTGTCTTTAACAAGTAAGTTTCTTGAGAGTTGTGTACACTTTTGTTTCTACTTCCTCCTTCATCCACACCTAAATCCTCTGCCACGTGGCTCCTATTGCCAGCCACCCGCTGGTGGTTTTCTTCCCAGGTCTACTCTCGTAAACAGTAAATGATGCCCACAGTTCATCAAATGAATTGTTTTATAGGGCTGTCATAATGAAGCACACAGACTAGCCGGCTTAAGAAACAAGAAACGTATTCCCTCACAGTTCTGGAGGCTGGAGGTCCAGGATCAAAGTGCTGGCAGGGTTGGTGCCTCCCGAGGCCTCTCCTTGGCGTGCAGACAGCACATCACCTGTTTCCTCACATGGCCTTGCTCTGAGCCTGTGCATCCCTGGTGTCTTTTCTCTTCTCTTAAAGACATCGGTTATATTAGATTAGGGCTCCACTTTATGACTTCATTTAACCTTAATTATTTTAAAGGCCTAGTACAGTCATATCGGGGTTAAAACTTTAATATATATAAATTTGGGGAGAACGTAATTCAGTCCCATGACACAGTTACCTGAGCCAGAACTTGGGGGTTCATCCTTAATTCCTCCTGTCTCACATCTGATATACCAGATCCTCACTATTCTATTTTTGTTGTTTTTTGAACCCATCTTTTCCCCATTTTTCTGCCTCTTCATGTCTTTGAAAATTCATTCATTCAGTGTACTCGGTGGATACCCACTATATGTTAGTAGTAGGAAGACAGCCAAAGAAAAGTTAAAAATACGAAATTAAGAAAAGTATATGGAAGGAAACGATAAAGATAAATGCAAAAATAAATTAACTGGCCAGATCAAAAGTTAGTTTAAGAGGGCTTTTAAATAATGAAAAAGACATATACCTGGCAAATCTAATTAATAAAAGGCAATAAATGAATAAAGAACAGTATTTTAAAACTGTAAGATGTTATATCTATTTGAAACTCAATGATAAAGAGAATTTTCTGGAAAATTGAGTGACCATAATTCACTCAAGGAATAAAATGCTAGAACTGGCTAAAAACCAAGAAATAAAACTTAAATGTTACTGAAGATGTGTCTTTAACAAGGCTCTGAAAGTGAAAGTCTCTCAGTTGTATCCGACTGTTTGTGACCCCATGGACTGTTAGGAGTCCTCCAGGTGAGAATAGTGGAGTGGGTAGCCTTTCCCTCCTCCAGAGGATCTCCCAACCCAGGGATCAGACCCAGGTCTGCAGGTGGATTCTTTACCAGCCAAGCCACCAGGGAAGCCCAGGAATACTGGAGTGGGTAGACTATCCCTTCTCCAGTGGATCTTCCTGACCCAGGAATTGAACTGGGGTCTCCTGCATTGCAGGTGGATTCTTTACCAACTGAGCTATCAGGGAAGCCCCTAACAAGGCTTCACAAGGCTCTGGGTTCATATTATTTACTGGGTGAATTCTTATTAAATGATTCAGTGATTTCCTTCATCATCATAGGCTGAACAGGTTTTTGTTTAAAAAAAGGAAAGGAAAACAAAAGTTTCTAGGTTAGTCCTATTAACCAAAATCTAACAAAGATAGTTTTTTTTGTTTGTTTTTCTTGGTCTCATTTCATTTATGAATGTAGATGAAAAGAATTCTATAAAATTAGATATATAATCTTAGACAACCTTTTGGGAATCTAAGAGAAGGATGCTTCCTTAACATGATAAAGTACCATATATATTAAGTCCAGGGACCACACTGTCATTTCAGTAAATATTGCCAGGATGTTCCCACTAAACCATTGGTCTTTCTGTGCTGCTGGCCATTGAGAATGAGTTGTGAATCGGAGTGTTCTGGCGGGTTCTGATGGTTCTGGAGGGAAGAGCACCTTCACTCACCTCACAAGTTTCTTGAACACCTGACGTCTTGAGTGGGGCAGGGCCAGGGAGAGGCAATATGGCCTGCTGGTTGGGGGAAGCAACTCTGCAGCAGGCAGTGTGGCCGGCCCCTCTGGCTTCTTCCTTCCTCTGTAAAGTTGTGAGAATTACAGGAAGCAAAGCCAGATTGCTATGACCACAGGTGTTAGTGCTGGTTAACTGACTTTCATATTTTGGTTGTAGATGTTTGCATTCCAGTGGGGTCAGGATCATGGAAAGAAAATGAAAGTGTTAGTCACTCAGTTGTGTCCAGCTCTGAAACCCCACAGACTGTAGCCCACCAGGCTCATCTGTCCATGGAATTCTCCAGGCAAGAATACTGGAGCGGGTTGCCATCCCTGTCTCCAGGGACTCTTCCTGACCCAGGGATTGAATCCAGGTTTTCTGCATTACAGGCAGATTCTTTACTCTCTGAACCACCAGGGAAGCCCAGGAATTCCTAGAAGTCACCAGCAGAGGGCAGCAGTGCATTAGGATACCAAGGGGATGGTCCTGGAACCTGAAGCTTAACAGTATATTTTGGACAAAAACACAGCCTGGCCCCCTGGGGCCTTGGCATCAATGGATTAGGGAAACTTAGAACAAATAATGTGGTTAATGGATCCCCTGGAGAAGGAAATGGCAATCCACTCCAGGACTATTGCCTGGAAAATCCCATGGACAGAGGGTCACAAAGAGTCGGACACGACTGAGCGACTTCACTTCAATTTCCTCTCCAAGTTGAATTATTTGTCTGAAAGTCTATAGGTGGCCTAGGAACGAGAAGAGGATAAACCAGTAGGTCCCAGAGTGTCTGATGGGAGACTCAGGTTGTTGCCAGAATAATGGGATATGTGTGTGAATAAAAATGTACACCCACCCTCTAGAAAGATAGCTGAATAAGCTTCACATATACCATCCTCTCTCTCTGAGCTTGCTCCTCCTCTCTCTCACTGAGAAATTGAAGCGGCTTGATAGGCAGGGCCTGGGTAGTCATGTAGGAGTTGGGGGTCCTAGAAGGGGGCCAGCCAGTGGGTACTTCTTTGCCTCTCCCTGGAGGAAGCTGGATGAGCCTCAGGGAGATGCAAAACCCCTGAAATCATATGCAGAATTGTCTATGTACTTACATTTGTGTGTTTGTTACTCAGTTGTGTCGGACTCTCTGTGTCCCCATGGACTGTTTGTAGCCCATCAGGCTCCTCTGTCCATGGAATTCTCCGGGCAAGAATACCGGAGTGGGTAGCCATTCCCTCTCCAGGGGATATTCCTGACCCAGGGATGGAACCCAAGTCTCCTGCACCACAGGCGGATTCTTTACTGTCTGAACCATCAGGGAAGCCTTGGTAAAAAAAAAAAAAAAAATTTAAAATAATTCTAGATTCAGACATAGTTGCAAAAACAGTAGAGAGGCTCTGTGTACCTTTCACCCACTTATCCCCAGTGATAACATCTCATGTAACTTTAACCAGGAAATTGACTTTGGTTCAATTCAGGCCTTATTCCAATTATTAATGCACGTGTGTGTGTGTGTGTGTGTGTGTGTGTGTGTGTGTGTGTGGCACGCACATGACATTGCTGGGCTGTGTGAGAAGCTCTGGATCTCCATCTTTTGTGTTTTGTGTAAAAGGGTACCCATATTTGTTTAACTTATCGTTCGTAGAGCTTTCTGTACTTGAAGCCTTAACATTCCTAACCATAACATCTAATTACAAGGTACAGAAAACCTCGTGCAAACTGGCTCAATTTAAAAAGAAAAGAAAAAAGAAAAGGGGAGGACTATTGGTTTATGTAACGAAATCCAGAGGAATGACCTAACTGTTGCCAGTGGTTCAGGAGGTCATGCGAGAGAGCTCACTCCTTTTTTCTGCAGTGACCCCTCTCTGCACGTCTCAGTTCTGGTTTTATTCTCAGACATCCTCTCTCAAGGTCGCAACAGTGGCTGTGGCTGTGGTGATTCCAGACCTTTCATTGTCATCCCACACCACAGAAGAAGCAGGGTTGGGGGTGGGGTGGGGGTGAGTCTCTGCATTCCAATAGAAGTTGTAGGATTCATTCTGATTGGGCTAGCTTGGATCCAGTGTTCACACCTCAACCAATCACAGGGCCAGGAGAATGAGCTACACTAGTTGGCTCTTGCCTGGACTCCTGATCCCTCCATGAACACCTGGTGATTGGGATAATTTATTGGTTTACTCTAATCTCAGACGGAAGGTTGGTTTATTCCACCCTGACCCCATGGGACAGGGGAAGTGTTTGAAATTTGGGATGATATTACTAGAGAGCAGGAACAGATGCCGGCAGTAAACCATAGGTGTCCCCCATCTTTGGCATGGAGTCTGTCCCTCCCTGATCAAATCAGCTGTGACCGGGAGGGCCGGACCATGTGGTGCAGACATGTCTCCTGGGATAGGAGTCAGTTCTTGCTTCCGGGGAGTGATTGTTGGACAGGTGCCCCAGGAGGTCTCTACCACAGTCAGGGTTTATGTGTCTAAAACACTGTTGCTGCTCATCTCCCCTCACCTCAGGACGTTACCCTGGTCCTGGCATTTCTAGCCACTCCCCCTGGCCTGCGGTAGGTCTTCAGGGGCCCACGGAGCAGCAGAGGAGATGCTGTGTTTGAAGCAGGATCCTGGGTTTCAACTGTATATGTTGGGAAGGGCTTGGGATGTATTTAGGTAGGACTCCCCACAGCGTACCATGCCCACTGGCCGCCCTTGGTACCTTCCTGCTGTCCGGTGCAGACATCAGTTTCCTGTTCTGCTCCTCCCTACTCCCCACCATGAAGTCCATCCATTCCCAGTGGGCGCGGGAAGGTGGGCAAGGTGGCTTCTAGGGTCTGAGTCACTCAGGTTTATGGAAAAGGTCAGCATTCTCCAGGCATGCTGTTTATACCATTCTAGTTTATGACTTATTTTTAATAGATATGCATCAATTTGTAAACAGTCCTTATTTTGAACATCTTCTTTTTGTGAAATAAAATACAGAAAAAGCTGTGAGATGAACATAGAGTTTAATAAAGTTTAATAAGGCAAATACCCCCAGTGCTCTTGTAACCCAAGAGATGGAAAATTGCCGCCACCCCAGCAGCTCCTCCATGTTGCCTGTTCCAGTGGTAGCCCCTCTCTGCCACAGCGGGAGGAACCGCCACCTGGCTTTTCCCCCGTGGTCAGGTACTCCTGTCTGCTCTCCCCTGGTGTTCTGCAAGCACTTCCGTGTCTGAATGTGTATTCCTGATGTATCCATGGAGAGAGATGTACTCCACATCCACCTACTCCTCCACCATCCCCATTTGACTTTTATTGTGGTCACTTCCTCATGTTTCTTGACAGTTTCATCATCCAAGTGTGCATCTTTCAACTATGGTTCAGTCTTGCCCCCTTAAAAACCCCAATATTTTACCTCTTATAATGCACAAGTTCTTCCTTCATTGCTTTCTTTTCCTTTCATTTTACTGCTTGAGGAAACCAGGCCATCTGACTGCAGTGTTTCCCACAGTCTGGATTTTGCTGGCTGCCCACTCTTGGGACAGTTCAGTGCACTCCTCTGCCCTCTGTGCTTGCTGCCCATGGTCAGCTGATCTAGAGGCTCCACCAGACCGAGCTTCTGTCCTTTTGACAAGGCTCTATGAGCTGCCTCTCTGCTGGATGTTCTTAGCCGTGGAGGCTCAGGCCCTGGATCCATTACTTCACTGGGGGACCAACATGGTGACATACATTCTTTTCACTGTGCTGTGGTTCACATTTTACTGCTTATTAATTTTGTCATTCCACACAATTTGTAAGTAAATAGGCTTTGAGAAAAATATACTTGAGTTCAACAGATGATGGCAACGTTGATGAGACTGTCCCCGTGTTTTACATAATGAAAAGCACTACAGCTTCCGCCCTGCAAAATGATGATGCTATTCTCATTCCATCATTTCTTTTTCATTTATTTGCTGGAATTCTTCATAAACAGATGCTTTCTTTCATCTATCATGAGGCTACCCAGTGGTATAGCTTACAGAAGAGAGGCAGGATAAATGCTCCCTTCTTTTCCTATATTTGCCAGTTTGCAAAATAGTGAACTGGTTCCTTATTATCCTCTGGCGGAGACCATTTCATTTTTTCAATATCATCATGAACTCATGGATTTAAATAAATTTGGTGAGTTTTTGTTGTTGTTGTTAAATCAATCATGTTAGATTCTTTGCCATCCCCTGGATTATCACCTGCCAAGCTCTTCTGTCCCTGGGATTCTCCATGCATGAATACTGGAATGGGTTGCCATGCCCTCCTCCAGGGGATCTTCTCAACTCAGGGATTGAACCCTCGTCTCTTGTTTGTCAGGCAGCTTCTTGATGGGTACTTGTGTGTGTGGTTTTTTTTTTTGATGTGGGCCGTTTTAAAAATCTTTATTGAATTTGTTATAATATTGCTTCTGTTTTATGTTTTGGATTTTTGCCATGAGGCATGTGCGATCTTAGCTCCCCAACCAGGGGTCAAACCCACACCCCTTGCATTGGAAGGTGAAGTTGTAATCACTGGACAGACAGGGAAAGTCCTGCCTGTGTTCTTTTGGCACTGGTCCAGTCTGCGTGTGGCTTATCTGTGGTGGCTTGTGTGCTGTCATTTATGTCAAGATGTTCCAGGCTCCTTTTGTACATTTTCTCCTCAGACCAGCAATCCGTCACTTCTCCACACAGCCCTGACTTTTAGTGGGAAATGGTACTTCCTGACCACAGTGTGGACTCTGGGTATTCTCAGCGCTACTCAGTGGGTCGTGGTTTCTAGGTCATTTCAATGGTTAGAGCTAATAGATACAGATAGAATGATAGATCAAATACCTTATAAGGTCATGCTGTTATTTTCAATTAAATTTCAGAACTACAGATTTTATATTTAATCTTAAAAAAAAAATTACTGCTGTATCTCTTTTCTTCCATACTGAGAATCCTGAGTTTTAGGACACAGGGGATAACACTTAAAATATCCCATAATTACTCATTTGTTTCAGGCAACATTACACACACAACAGGGAATACTAATGCTACCATCACCAGAATGATAAATGAAAATAGTTTTAAAGTTCTTACCCCCATCCCCATTATAGCTATTGAATATCTACATCAATTGAGCCTATAGCCTCTTATACCATATTCTCTTATTTTTAGCTTATGTTTTTTATTGAAACATAGTTGGTGTATAGGGTTCCCAGGTGACACAGATAGGTAAAGAACCTACCTGCCAATGCAGGAGACTTAAGAGACAAGGGTTCGATCCCTGGGTTGGGAAGATCCCCGGAGGAGGGCATGGCAACCCATTCCAGTATTCATGCTCGGAGAATCCCATGGATACAGGAGCCTAGTGAGCTATAGTCCATGAGGTCACAAAGAGTTAGACATGACTGAAGCAACTTAGCAGACATGCACGCATAGCTGACATACACTATTACGTTAGGTCAGGTGTACTACATAACGATTTGACATTTGCATACATTTTCAAATGATCACCACAGTAAATCTGGTAACCATCTGTCCCATACAGTTCTTACAGTATTACTGACCATATTCCTTACGCTGTGTACTACGCCCCCGTGACTTACTTATTGTTTAATTGGAGGTTCGTATCTCGTAATTCCTGTTGTCTATTTTCCCCCACCTCTCCCTTCTGGCAACTGCCTGTTCTCTGTGTCCAAGAGTCTGTTTTTGTTTTATTTGTTTTGTTTTTTAGAGTCCACATTTATATTCTCTTCCTTTTACTTCTCATATTGTTTTGGTACTCTAAGTAATGCATTTAATGCTCTCTACTAGTTTTTATGCTTTCTTATGCTGATGTGTCTACTAATTTTGGCAGCCTGAGGCTTGTTTTCCAGTAAATTCTTCAGGAAGGGTTCTTAGGAACAATGTTCCCTGAGTTCTTGTATGCTGATAACAGTTTGTACCTTTTATACTTGATGGTTTTCCTGGATATAAAGTCAGTTTTCCTTGGCTTACTCTTTCACCCCCTTATATAGGTCACACCCTTTTCTTCTGGTGCAAAGCAGTGTTGTTGAAAAGTCTGATGATAATCTAATTTTCATTTTCTCATAAGTCACCTATTCCTTTCCCCATGGATGTCTAAAGGATTTTTCCCATTTAATATCCAGTAAATTTACTAAAACTTACTAAGATATGACACTGAAAGATGAACTCCCCAGGTCAGGAGGAGCCCAATATGCTACTGGAGAAGAGCAGAGAAATAGCTCCAGAAGGAATGAAGGGACTGAGTCAAAGTGAAAACAACCCCGAGTTGTGGACATGACTGGTGATGGAAGTAAAGTCCTGTGCTGTAAAGATTCATGTTAGGTCCATGAATCATGGTAAATTGGCAGTGGTTAAACAGGAGATGGCAAGAGTGAACATCGACATTTTAGAAATCAGTGAACTAAAATGGACCTGAATGGGTGACTTTAATTCAGATGACCATTACATCTACTATTGTGGGCAAGAATTCCTTTGAAGAAATGGAGTAGCCCTCTAGTTAACGAAAGAGTCAATGCAATACTGTCATAATCCCAGCTGGCTTCTTTGCAGGAACTGACAAACTTATCTTAAAATTCATATGAAAACTCAAGAATATCAAAACAATCTTCAAAAAGAAGAAAGTTGGGGGATTTCTCAATTTCAAAATTTAATAAAAAGAACAATGATTAAGACGGCATGGTAGTGGCTTAAGAATAGACATGTAGATCAATGGAATAGAATTTAAAGTCCACAAATAAACCTCACATTTTCAGTAAACTGATTTTTACAAGGTTGCCAAGACAAGTCAATGTCTTTAACCAGCGGTGCTGGGACAACTGGAAATTGAAGTACAAAAAAGTTAAAGTTGTAGAACCCACAGCACACCAGATACAAAATTAGCCCCAGATGAATCATGGACTTAAATAAGAGCTAAAACTATAAAATTTTTTAGGAAAAAACCCATAGGAATAAAATTTCATCACCTTTATTGGTAATGGCTTCTTAGATATGACACCATAAGCATAAGAAACCAAGGGGGGAAAAAGGTAAATTGGACTTCAGCAAAAGCTTTTGTGCTTTAAAAGACACCAACAAGAAAATTAAAAGACAACCCACTGAATGAGACAAAAGATTTACAAATTATATATCTGCTAGGGGACTATATAAAGAACTCTTATAGCTCAATAATTAAAAGACAATACAATTGCGGTATAGTAAGAAAGATGTTTGGTCCTAGTTCCTGGCACAGAGTTCCTAAAACCCTTGAAATTTCCCAAGTGGATAAGGATAATAGGAACATCTTTTGTTACTACTGAGGTGATTTTGGGTGTACCCCTAGGTAGCTCAGGACGGGAAATGGTTCCCAGAAAGACCAAGGCCTAATTGTAAGCTTGGAACTTTCAGTTCCACACCCCAGCCTTCAGGGAGGAGAGAAGAACTGGAGATAGAGTAAATCACCAATGGTCGAGACTTCCGTAGTGGCCTGGTGGTTAAGAATCTGCCTGCCATTGCAGGAGACACGGGTTCGATCCCTAGTCCAGGAAGATCCCACATGCCATGGAGCAACTAAGCCAGTGTGCCGCAACTGCTGAGCCCGAGAGATGCAACTCCTGAAGCCTCAGTGTCTAGAGCCCCTGCCCTCAACAAGAGAAGCTGCTGCAGTGACAAGCCCACACACCGCAGCTAGAGAGTAGCCTGCGAGCAGCAAAGGCCCAAAATAAAAAATGAAAGTGTTAAAAAAAAGCCACCAATGGGCACATTAAGTTCTCATAAGAACCCTTAAATGATGCTGTTTGGAGAGCTGATTTGTAGGTGAACATATCCATATGCCAGAAGGGTGCACATAGGTACTCTACAGGGACAGAGGCCTCTGTGCTCATGATTCGTTGGCATTCTCCCGTGTTCTATGAGTTGTTCTAGCAAACTGTTGAACCTGGGGCAGGTGGCAGTCTCTGATTGTAGCCAAGTTGGACAGAATTACAGGTAACCTGGGAAGTTGATCCTTGTGGCTGGTGTCTGAAATGGGCCAGTCTTAGAGGACTGAGTTCTTAAACCTATGGAATCTGATGCTCATTCCAGGTAGTGTCAGTATAGGATTAAATTGTAGGACCCCCTTCAGTTGGTGTTGGAAGGTTGGAAAAGTGAGATTGGAAACGATACCATGTGTTTGTGTCAGGAAAAAAAAAAAAAACACTCACCAATTGAAAAATGGGCAAAGGATCTGAATAGACATTTCAAAAAGTGCCCAACATATTTTACTGGGGAAATGCAAATGAAAACCACAAATAGATACCACTCTATACTTACTTGGAGGAGGGCATGGCAACCCACCCCAGTATTGTTCTCCAGAAAATCCCATGAACAGAAGAGCCTTTGGGGCTATAGTCCATGGCATTGCAAAGAGTTGGACGCTACTGAAGCAACTTAGCATGCATGCCACACTTACTAGAATAAGCTGTCATCAAAAAGGCAGTTAATACCAAGTGAGATGAGAATGTGGAGATATGGGAAGCTTCATACACTGCTGGTGGTGATATGAAATGGTGCAACCACTCTGGACAATATGGCAATCCTCAAAAAATTTAACCCAGAGCTCTCATTTGACATTGCAATTCCACTCTTAGGTATATACCCAAGAAAACTGAAAATACACGTCTGCACAGAAACCTATACATGAATGTTAGCCCCTCTTTCAGTTGAAAAGTGGTAGTCAGAGAAGGATCAGGCAGACTCCTGGTTGAGTGTTCTTTCCAGGCTGTTTTTGATACCACTTAGAGGACAGTCTTTCCCCTCTGTCTTCTACAAAAGCCTTATTGTAGAACTAACACCCAAAAAAGATGTCCTTTTCATTATAGGGGACTGGAATGCAAAAGTAGGGAGTCAAGAAACACCTGGAGTAACAGGCAAATTTGGCCTTGGAATACAGAATGAAGCAGGACAAAGACTAATAGAGTTTTGCCAAGAAAATACACTGGTCATAGCAAACACCCTCTTCCAACAATACAAGAGAAGACTCTACACATGGACATCACCAGATGGTCAACCCTGAAATCAGATTGATTATATTCTTTGCAGCCAAAGATGGAGAAGCTCTATACAGTCAACAAAAACAAGGCCAGGAGCTGACTGTGGCTCAGATCATGAACTCCTTATTACCAAATTCAGACTCAAATTAAAGAAAGTAGGGAAAACCGCTAGACCATTCAGGTATGACCTAAATTAAATCCCTTATGATTATACAGTGGAAATGAGAAATAGATTTAAGGAACTAGATCTGATAGATAGAGTGCCTGATGAACTATGGAATGAGGTTCGTGACATTGTACAGGAGACAGGGATTAAGACCATCCCCATGGAAAAGAAATGCAAAAAAGCAAAATGGCTGTCTGAGGAGGCCTTACAAATAGCTGTGAAAAGAAGAGAAGTGAAAAGCAAAGGAGAAAAGGAAAGATACAAGCATCTGAATGCAGAGTTCCAAAGAACAGCAAGAAGAGATAAGAAAGCCTTCCTCAGTGATCAGTGCAAAGGAATAGAGGAAAAGAACAGAATGGGAAAGACTAGAGATCTCTTCAAGAAAATTAGAGACCCCAAGGGAACATTTCATGCAAAGATGGGGTCAATAAAGGACAGAAATGGTCTGGACCTAACAGAAGCAGAAGATATTAAGAAGAGGCGGCAAGAATACAGAGTTCAGTTGAGTCACTCAGTCGTGTCCGACTCTTTGCAACCCCATGAATCGCAGCACGCCAGGCCTCCCTCTCCATCACCAACTCCCGGAGTTCACTCAGACTTATGTCCATTGAGTCAGTGATGCCATCCAGCCATCTCATCCTCCGTCGTCCCCTTCTCCTCCTGCCCCCAATCCCTCCCAGCATCAGAGTCTTTTCCAATGAGTCAACTCTTCACATGAGGTGGCCAAAGTACTGGAGTTTCAGCTTTAGCATCATTCTTTCCAAAGAAATCCCAGGGCTGATCTCCTTCAGAATGGACTGGTTGGATCTCCTTGCATCTTCTCAAGAGTCTTCTCCAACACCACAGTTCAAAACCATCAGTTCTTCGGCGCTCAGCCTTCTTCACAGTCCAACTCTCACATCCATACATGACCATAGGAGAAACCATAGCCTTGACTAGATGGACCTTAGTCGGCAAAGTAATGTCTCTGCTTTTGAATATACTATCTAGGTTGGTCATAACTTTTCTTCCAAGGAATAAGCGTTGTTTACTTTCATGGCTGCAGTCACCATCTGCAGTGATTTTGGAGCCCCCCAAAATAAATCTGACACTGTTTCCCCATCTATTTCCCATGAAGTGATGGGACCAGATGCCATGATCTTCGTTTTCTGTATGTTGAGCTTTAAGCCAACTTTTTTCACTTTCCTCTTTCACTTTCATCAAGAGGTTTTTAGTTCCTCTTCACTTTCTGCCATAAGGGTGGTGTCATCTGCATATTGAGTGCAGCACACAGAAGAATTGTACAAAAAGATCTTCACGACCCAGATAATCACGATGGTGTGATCACTCACCTAGAGCCAGACATCCTGGAATGTGAAGTCAAGTGGGCCTTAGAAAGCATCACTACGAACAAAGCTAGTGGAGGTGATGGAATTCCAATTGAGCTCTTTCAAATCCTGAAAGATGATGCTGTGAAAGTGCTGCACTTAATATGCCAGCAAATTTGGAAAACTCAGCGGTGGCCACAGGACTGGAAAAGGTCAGTTTTCATTCCAATCCCAAAGAAAGGCAATGCAAAAGAATGCTCAAACTACTGCACAGTTGCAGTTATCTCACATGCTAGTAAAGTAATGCTCAAAATTCTCCAAGCCAGGCTTCAGCAATACGTGAACCGTGAACTTCCAGATGTTCAAGCCGGTTTTAGAAAAGGCAGAGGAACCAGAGGTCAAATTGCCATCATCTGCTGGATCATGGAAAAAGCAAGAGAGTTCCAGAAAAACATCTATTTCTGCTTTATTGACTATGCCAGAGCCTTTGACTGTGTGGATCACAATAAACTGTGGAAAATTCTGAAAAGATGGGCATACCCAGACCACCTGACCTGCCTCTTGCAAAACCTATATGCAGGTCAGGAAGCAACAGTTAAAACTGGACATGGACCAACAGACTAGTTCCAAATAGGAAAAGGAGTACGTCAGGCTGCATATTGTCACCCTGCTTATTTAACTTCTATGCAGAGTACATCATGAGAAACACTGTGCTGGAAGAAACACAAGCTGGAATCAATATTGCTGGGAGAAATATCAATAACCTCAGCTATGCAGATGACACCACCCTTATGGCAGAAAGTGAAGAGGAACTAAAAAGCCTCTTGATGAAAGTGAAAGAGGAAAGTGAAAAAGTTGGCTTAAAACTCAACATTCAGAAAATGAAGATCATGGCATCCGGTCCCATCACTTCATGACAAATAGATGGGGAAATAGTGGAAACAGTGTCAGACTTTATTTTTGGGGCTCCAAAATCACTGGAGATAGTGACTGCATCCATGAAAGTAAACAATGCTTATTCCTTGGAAGAAAAGTTATGACCAACCTAGATAGCATATTGAAAAGCAGAGATGTTACTTTTCCAACAAAGGTCCATCTAGTCAAGGCTATGGTTTTTCCTGTGGTCATGTATAGATGTGAAAGTTGGACTGTGAAGAAAGCTGAGCACTGAAGAGTTAATGCTTTTGAACTGTGGTGTTGGAGAAGACTCTTGAGAATCCCTTGGACTGCAAGGAGATCCAACCAGTCCATTCTGAAGGAGATCAGCCCTGGGATTTCTTTGGAAGGAATGATGCTAAAGGTGAAACTCCAGTACTTTGGCCACCTCATGTGAAGAGTTGACTCATTGGAAAAGACTCTGATGGTGAGAGGGATTGGGGGCAGGAGGAGAAGGGGACGACGGAGGATGAGATGGTTGGATGGCATCACGGACTCGATGGACGTGAGTCTGAGTGAACTCCGGGAGTTCGTGATGGACAGGGAGGCCTGGCATGCTGCGATTCATGGGGTCGCAAAGAGTTGGACATGACTGAGCGACTGAACTGAACTGAAGCCCTCAGGAGTGCTGTCAAGCACTCATCCATAACTAATCAGGCACTATTGCAGGGCCTCTGGGAATGGGGCCTGAAATGTGACTTCCAAATCGTGAATAGAGTGAGTATGGTGACAGGTACATGCACATCTTGTTGTTTGGTCCAGCATCCCAAAGGGGCAGGAGGGTGGTCATCAGTGCTTTTCTGCCACGAAGAGTGAGTCCATAGGCCTCCACATTGGAAAGTATTACTCTAACACAAGGATGGCAGACGCTAGGTGGCTGTCCCCCCTATCTGGGCTTTCCTCTCAGAGGCATCTGGGAGATTAAATTCTATCCATGATATAGTTCACCAGAGACATTAGTCAGTTCTGACATTCTGTGACCTCATAAAAATGCGAACACTCTTTTTCTCATCCATATGTAACCCTAGAAAAAAATTAACCTGGCCTCAGCCATAATTTATATGGGTATTTAACACCCCACTTATACTTTAACATTGTCATTGAAAAACTTCCTTATCTTTGTCAGTAAATGGCACAATGTAAGTTTATTATCTGGCTCGGAAGCTTTTTTTTTTACAGCTCTTTGAAGATGTATGGTCCTTCGACACACACAGGAGAGTTAAACCAGCTGAACTTTCACCAAGAATCAGCTCCCATCGTAGTGAAATTCCTTTATAAATGATATGCTTCCAAAACCATGATTCTTATCAGCTGTCCCCTGAAGCCTGGTGCTCAGACCCCCAGGCAGAGGCCTTGGTAGGGAGGGACTTACTTCGGGGCAGCGGGCATGTGAGGCCCATAGGTGCCTTTGCAGGACAGGGCAGGATTGTTTCTCAGGGAACTGGGGCCTGGGTGTGTTTGACGCCCGCTCCCATATGCTCTGCCCCACCCCCTGTGTGAATGTATGTGCTGCAGGATGGCCACCCCTCTCTCTCCTGCTTTCTCTCTCACAACACTTTAGCCCACATGAATATTCTTCTGTCATCTAGTTCTCCCTCCTACTGCTAGTCGTCCCTGTCCACGAATCATCTTCCTTCAAGGCCAAGTCCTCCCTGAAAACTTCTCCCCAAACGTAGCCTCCACCCAGCGCCTCTCTCCTTCTGCACCTCATCACGGGCCTCTCTTAAAACACTTACCCAATCCCTTCTTCACCCACCTGTGGGTGCGAGGCTCCCTGAGGCTCACTGGACTCTGTTCCTCTTTGTGTTACCTCTAGCCCTTGCCCTTAGTAGGTGCTCCATTTTTAATTCTTTTTTAAAAAGTGAATTAGTTAATTTTTACATTTTTTGGCTGTGCTGGGTCTTCGCTGCTGCAGGGCTTCTCTCTAGTTGCGGCGAGCGGGGGCTACTCTCTAGTTGTGGTGCGCGGGCGTCTCATGGCAGAGCACGGGCTCAGGAGTTGTGTTGCACAGGCCTAGTTGTTCCGTGGCACGCGGGATCTTCCCGGATCAGGGACTTAATCCCTATCTCCTGCATCGGCAGGCAGACTCTTCACTACCGAGCCACCAGGTGCTCTATTTATAAGACGTGAGAAATGGTCTCTTGTTGCCGGTTTAAGTTGTGGATGTTTTTGTTTCCGGCTGGAATGTATTTCCTATGCTGTGTTTTCTTTTGAGAAGGACCAGTTTTCACCCCTTGCCCATCTGTTTTTAAGGGCTTAGTGTTTTTATCAGCCTTTATGAACTCTTTATATAATTTTGCTGTAAATATTTTCCATACTTGGATAAGCCTTATGATTATGGTAAGGTAAAAGAAGAAAACTACAGAAGTTATAAATTCCTATATAATCACATCTGTTCACGTTTTCCTTTGTGATTTCTTCCTTTGCATCTGAGTACAGTATACTCCTTTTGCCAGCAGAGTTTAATTAAGGTTAATTTTAATTGCCAGTCGATCAAGTTCTCTTTTGGTCTTCATTCTAGTTGTATTCTGGGTAATACTTCCAGTGCTGATGTGCTAATAACCCAGGAGAAACTGGAGGTAACAGGCCTCCCTGTCCTTCCCCAGGAAATGGGGCCTGGATGGTCCTGAGAAGAGGGACTCTCCTATTGTTCAAGGTTGTTCCTAACCCTTTGTATTTACTTCCTCAGTGTTTAAAGGTTTCTGTATCTTGCCTCAAACCAATAGATTGGAGACTCCTAAAAGCTAGGACCAGTTTTTGCCTTGTTCACTGCTATATCCCAATTGTTAGGAAAGTAACTAAAAATAAATGCTCCTGCTGCTATGGTTTTAATGTCTGTGTCCCTTCCAAAAAAAAAAAAAAATTCATATGTTGAAACCTATTGTTGTTGTTCAATTGCTAGTTGTGTCTGACTCTTAGGGATCCATGGACTATGGCACATCAGGCTTTTCTGTCCTTCACTATCTCCTGGAGTTTGCTCAAACTCATATCTATCTATATTGAAACCTAACCCCCAAGGTAATAGTAATAGGACATGAGGCCTTTGAGAAGTGATTAGATCATGAAGGTGGAGCCCTCAGGATTGGAGTAAGTGCCCTGATGAGACCCCACAGAGCTAGCTCATCCCTTCCACCAGTGGGGACATAGAAACCGTCAGTCTGCCACCTGGAAAATGGTTCTCACTAGAACATGACCACGCTGAACTCTGAACTATTTTTCCTCCAGAATTGTGAGAAATATTATAAATATATGTTATTTTGTTATCATAGCCCAAATGGACTAAGATACCTGCCAACCCAGAAAAACTCTCCGCAAAGGTGGAAGAGAAAGAAAACAGTTTTACTATTGAATAAACATTGACCAGGACTGCATGAACATTATAAGTATCCACCAAAGAGATTGGAAAGACAGAAAGAAATCTCAGCCTTTCTTATAGCCAGGCAGAGCCAACCCATTACATACATGTTAACTGTCTATCTGAACGAAAGGTAAAACAGCTCAGATCTTTTACTTTCTCTCTTCTTCTTCTTTTTTTTTGATTGGAGTATAGTTGCTTCCCAATGTTGTGTTAGTTTCTGCTGTACAGCAAAGTGAATCAGCTCTACATACACACATATCCCCGCTTTTGTGGATTTCCTTCCCATTTAGGTCAATACAAAGCACTAATTAGAATTCCCTATGCTATACAGTTGGTTCTTATTAGTTATCTATTTTATACATAGTAGTGTATAATTGAAAATTCCAATCCGCCCCACCCTCACTTCTCCCCTTAGTATCTATATGTTTGTTCTCTATGTAAAACAGCTCAGATCTTCTCAATCAGCAGGAAGTTGCATCTGGAGTCAGGCACCTAGACTAAAACTTCCATAGAGACAAACAGAAGGAGTTCCCCATATTGATGGTCACATTTCAGAGATAGCTTCAAGACCACCAAAAAAGGCATTCCAGCGGCTGCAAAACTAACAACAGACTCATTTGGCTTTTAGAAAGATTTACATACATCTCAGAGACAGAGAAAGCATTCTAATTTCACATTTCTAAAGGGGATGCTAAAGAGGAGGGACATTCCCTTTCCTGGTGGCTCAGATGGTAAAGAATCTGCCTGCAGTGCAGGAGACCTGAGTTTGATCCCTGGGTTGGGAAGATCCCCTGGAGAAGGGTATGGCTACCCACTCCAGTATTCTGGCCTGGAGAATCCCATGGACAGAAGAGCCTGGTGGGCTGCAGTCCATGGGGTCTGAAAAAGAGTCAGACACAACTGGCACCAAGGGAAATCAAAATTAACTTTAAATTAGATTTGTATCTACCCTTACAGAAGCACCCAGCAGAACATGACACACAGTAGGTGCTAGATGAATGCATGAATACACGACCTACTGCTTCCTTTTGGAGAGTGAGACTTGTCCTAAGCTGTCCAGGTTCTAGGAATGAAGTCCTTGCTCTGGCTCTGGGTGGATACTTCTCCAGGGAAGGTGATAATCCCCTGGCCTCCAGAGCTCTTGTCTCCCCACCTACTGTTCCTGACTTTCCCCCGGGACTCAGAAGGCAGGTGAGACCAGGAGTGACAGAACCTTTGGGGTGGGGGCGTCTGGGTTCAGTGGGTGAAGCCTCTGCAGTGGTCTGGGAATCCTGGTGGAATCTGGGAGCTCAGGTCTGGGCCCAGTCGAGAGAATCTGTTACCCTCTCTTTGAGGCCCTTGGCTTCTGAGAGTCCTCCTGCTAGTCACTTGGAGTCTCCTGGATGGGTGCCTAAGGAAATCCAAATAGGTAGCTGTCAGTGTGTGGGCATCCCGGTCAGATCCAGGAACAAAGTCCATGGCCCCCAGGCTGAGGATTCCAACAGGGACCACCTTGCAACTGGAGAGTGCTGGGAGTCTCCACCCAGATGCTGACACTGGTTTCTCCCTTTGGACCAGTACAAAGTCCAAAGCTGTTCCCTGGGCATTTTCTTCATCTGTTGAGAGGGGGCAGTGGGCATGAAATCCAGGATTTTGAGGCAGCAGTTCTCCTAGAAACCATTAAAAACCTACCATTTTAATACTTTTCCCACACAAAGGGCTTCCCAGGTGGTGCTAGTGGTAAAAACCCTGCCTGCCAATGCAGAAGACATAAGAGACAAGGGTTTGCTCCCTGGGTTGGGAAGATCCCCTGGAGGAGGGCATGGCAACCTACTCGAGTGTTCTTCCTGGAGAATCCTGTGGACAGAGGAGCCTGGTGGGCTACAGTCCATAGGGTTGCAAAGAGTTGGACACTACTGAAATGACTTAACACACGCTCAGACAAAAATTTTTTTCTGCAAGAATCTGCCCTTCATATGAGATGACTAGGGCTTCCCCAGTAGCTCAGCAGTAAAAACTCACCTGCAATGCAGGAGCTGCAAGACATGCAGCTTCAACCCCTGGGGTTGGGAAGAGCCCCTGAGTTGGGAGGAGGGCATGGTGGCCCACTCCAGTATTCTTGCCTGGAGAATCCCCGTGGACAGAGGAGCCTGGTGGGCTACAGTCCATGGGGTTGCGGAGTTGGACACGACTAAAGTGACTTAGCACACACACATCTGATCACTAAATGAAGAGCATTTCAAAGCAGAAACCTATGTGGGGTTTTAAATTGAGATGTAGCGTGATTTCTGAACTTGTCCATTGTTTGCTGAGGACAATCACTTGTACTGAGACATCAGGGTCCACATGGAGGTCCCCTCCTTGCCCCTCTCTTGACCACATTCTGCTGTCATCAGCCCTTTTACCTTCAGGAGAGAGAAAAGTGAGGGCAGCTGACTTGAAGTTCCTCCCTCCACTCTGTTCACTCTCAGAATAAGCGAGGGTGAGATTTTGTTGTTCCTGCCAGACTTTCTGCTTTTGGAGCTCTACCAAGGACTTCTTCACCACTTCTTTTCCCTCCCCGACAGGACTCCCTCTGCAGGTCAGTCAGCTTCTTGAGAATGTTAAGAATGTGCAGTGATGAAAGTCACTGCTTTTGTTTGGGGAATGCAGAGCTCCAGGTTCAGCATTTGCAGATTGGATGTGAAGTGTTGAGGCAGCCCAAGCACGGGTTGTAAAAGAATTTCCAGACATAGAACATTTCAGAATAGAGGGAGTTTATTAAGAACAAAGAGCAGAGATAATGTGGGCATTGTGAGCGCAGTGGGCCAACCTCCTGACAAACCAGGGAGAGTTGACAGTTTTTGTGGGTTAGTAGTCAATTTTTATAGCCTCAAAACAAAATTCCTGCTGGAGGTTGGTGTTAGGTGATTGGTTGGGTGCTATAGGGTGTTTACTGGAGTGGGCATCTTTGCCAAATGGGGAGTCAGGAAGCTTGTTAGTGATGATCAGGAGGTTTTGGCAAAGGGCCTCAGTCAGCTTCTGAGGTGTCCTTGATTCTGGGCTCTGCCTCTGTGGCCTTGGTGCAAGGCCTCGCACCTGCGGCCTTGGGGCAGGACTCAACATGAAGGAGACGCACCTTGAATGCAGTAACACAGCCAGAAGACACCACTGCTTCACTCCTTCAGAATCTGATTTGTGTGACAGGAGAGACTAGGAGCTGGCAGTCGGGCTTGATTTATGTTTCAGGAGCAAAACCGAAGTTACCCTTTCGTGGTTTGCAGCTGTGTGTGTTAGTCGCTCAGTCGTGTTTGTCCCTTTGGGACCCCATGGACTTAGCCACCCAGGCTCCTCTGTCCATGGGATTTTCCAGGTAAGAATACTGGAGTGGGTGGCCATTTCCTTCTCCAGGGGATCTTCTCTACCCAGGGATTGCAGGTGAGTTCTTTACCATTAACACCACCTGGGAAGCCCCTTGCAGCTATAGGTCATGAAACCGTAGGCTACTTTAAGGAGCACATACCGGGCATGGAGGGTACAGGCCAACAGGCTCTGTTAGACAGTGCTGGTATCGACTAGTAAAACCTTCTTCCCTCAAGTAGGGAAGTCCTTTGGCATGAATGTTGGTGTTTTAACTTTCTGACCCACTAATTTCCAGGCATTCTATCCTAAGACAATAATTCTATACATGGTGAAAGCTCAATGTCCAAGTATATCTAGTATAACATTATTATAATCGAAAAAGCAGAAACAGCCTCATTATACATATGCATGGGGTTAGGTAAATATTTCATTTACTTATGCTTTACTTTGGTTTTTCCAGCTGCAAGCAAGAAATTCATATGGGGTTTGCTGCAAGGCGGCCAGGGGCCTGGGACAGGCTCTCATTCTTCCTCCGGGGCTTCCTGCAGTCTGCTCCACTTTTCTTGTGCATCTGCCCTCACCCCCCAGCTGCTCTTGACAGCCTTCATGAGCACCTAAGATCCACCACCCCTTTCCCACTTGCTTTCGAATTCTCCTCCCTCCCTCTGCCCCAGCCTCCCAAATCTCCTGTCCATTTTCTCTCCTCTCTTTTGCTTTGAGGTGGAGGCACACTGAACATTCCTTAGAATACTACTGAAGACAAAATCAAAACTGCTTTTGCATCTTGTAAAACGTTCCATGAAATACAAATTGTCAGCTTTATACACAGTGAGAGGCCGTGAATCTGTACATCTGTACATCAGCTAAACTTATCAGATTGGTCACTCAGAGAAATTGGTATGAGATTCTAACAGTGCTAAATATTGGCAAAACAGAAGATAACTCAAAAGAATTCAAGAGAAATTGGTGTAAACTGAAAATTTCTATATGAGTTGTTTTAAATTTGGAATATCTTAATATAAAGAGGAAGTCAAAAGGCTCAATTGGGATAGTTTTCAACAATTTGAATGTTTCTTAAAATGATGCTAAGATATTAAAAAAAGAATATTAAACATTTAAAAGCATATTCCCTAAAACAGTGCTTTGAAAATCAATGTACAATCTAAGTTTGGTGAAGTGATAACTTGGGGACCAATTGATAAAAATGAATTGAGATTCACAAAACTGAGAATCAGGGGGCCCTGGAAGGTCATGGGTGGTTTCTCTGTTTCCTTGTTTCTATCTCTCTTTGTCCCTCTGTCTCCATCTGCATCTTTCTGTCTCTGTCCCCCCCTCTCTGTCCCTCAGTGTTTTTCTCTGTCTCTCTCTTCTGGGGACAGCCAAGTCCCCGCTTTCCCTTAAACAGCTTCAGCTGCTTTCAGCTCCCCACTCTGCAGCTGGCAGGTGGTCCAGCCTGCCCACTGCCCCTCACTCCCCACCCCCATTGCTCAGTGCCCCTTTACTCAAGGATTCTGTTTAGTCAATGTGTCTGATTTAAAATTCTCTGAGAGAGACTGCCTGGCTGTCTCAGGTCCGGTGTCTCTCTAACTGGGCATGGCGAGGCTTCTGTGAAAAGGCAGTGAAGCAGGAGGGAGGGGATCACCAACCCAGCCCTCCCTGCCCAGCTCCTGCCCCTTGCTCTCACGGGTCCAGTTTTGGAGCTGCCCTCACCCTGCAGGACTGCGCAGCAATGATCTCACCCTCCATGGGTGCCTTCCTTCCCACTGGCTCTGGCTCAGGTCCTTATAGCACCTTGATGTGCTAACACAAGTTCCTGGCCTGTGGTCGCCTCCCAGCTAACATCAGCTCCTCAGGGCAGGGTTTTGTCTTGTTTAGCACTCTATCCCTGGTTCCTACAGTCATACCCGAAGCTCAGTGAATATTTGCTGAACAACTAAAATAAACTCACACCCTCCTCAGTGGGAAAAACCCAGTCTCCTTTGAAAGCTCAGGCACAGTGAGACCTCAAGTGACAGCTCTGTCCCCGTTTTTCCCTCCCACTCCTGCCATTAGGCCCCCTCACGCAGCCCAGGAGGAGAGGTAGGAAAAGGCAAGTCTCTTGGTCTCTTTATTTTTCCAGATGAGCTTCAGAATCATTTGGGCATGGTTCCCAAAAGCTTCCACTGAGATTGTGATGGACATTGTTTAAATATATACATCAATTTGAAAAAAAAAAAATGATATTGTTACAATGTTGAGTCTTACCTCGAGTCTCTGTATTTCCTTGTCTTCTTTTATGACTCTCAGTTTTCATATAGTTCCTGCATATTTACTGTTAAAGTCATTTTCAGGGTACTTTACTCTCACAGTTGCTATCATGGAGGTATCTGCCCCCTTTCCACCCGACTCTTATTTTCTAATTGTTCGTATGGAGGAAAGGAATTGATTTGTGAATGTTTACTTTGTATCCATTCACTTCAACTACAGTTTTATCAATCCTGAGAATTTTTCATTTGATTATCTTAGGAATAAAATCACATTATCAACAAATGACAATTTTATCTCCTTCCTTCCCTTCCTCTAGTTGAACCTCTTTTTCAGCTGTTTTTTATTGCGTTTGGCAGAGCAGATCCTTTCTTAAATAAACCTTTCATTAGGGAAGACATTTAGGACTCTACAGAATGTTTAAAGAATAAAAGAATGCAAGTGACATATCTCGATTTCTGGGAAACTGCCAATGCAGTACTTAGGGGAGATTTATTGTTCCCAGGGCTTATATTAGGGAAGAAAAAAAAAGAGTGAAACAATAAATCAAGTGGATACCTGATGAACTTTGTTCCCTTTAAGTTAGAAACCAAGAGAAAGGAGAAAAAGGAAGTAATAAATTTAGGCAAAATGGAGGAAGAAGAGAGAGAATTGATAAATTTAATCAATAGCACATGGGAAGAATGGCTCTTCAGCTGAGTGGGGCAAAGAAGGATAGGATGGAGGAAGAGACTTGGGTCCCACCAGGCAGCCTATGGAGAAGGCAGTGGCACCCTACTCCAGTTCTCTAGCCTGGAAAATCCCATGGAGCCTGGTGGGCTGCAGTCCATGGGGTCACTAAAAGTTGGACACGACTGAGCGACTTCACTTTCACTTTTCACTTTCCACTTTCATGCACTGGAGAAGGAAATGGCAACCCACTCCAGTGTTCTTGCCTGGAGAATCCCAGGGACAGGGTAGCCTGGTGGGCTGCCGTCTCTAGGGTTGCACAGAGTCGAACATGACTGAAGCGACTTAGCAGCAGCAGCAGCAGCAGCAGGCAGCCTGGCTCTTCCTTCTACTCAGATGCAGGTGGGTGGGGGGGAGCGGGGGCGGGGGCGGGGAGGTAGGTCGGCTTGACCCAGGGGTTCTGTTGACCTTGTGGCCACCCGCTGGCCATGAACTCTTGACTGGAGTTCTTGCCCCAGCCAGCCTGGAAGTTCATGGGGCGGGGGTAGAGAATGCTCACAGTTAGGAGAGCACCTGGTGGACCCAGTATCCAGGAAGAGTGAGGTGCAGAGCTTGCGGTGAACAGTGTGTGCCCTGTGTAACCCCCTCTAGCCTCATGCTGCTTGTTGTGTCTTCCTTTCCCTCTGTCTCACTTGGTTTTTGTAACAGTTTAAAAAATTTCACCCTGATGGAGAAAAGGTTTTTCCTGCTCCCCGACCAGAGCAGGTGGGGTCAGAAACCCTGTGCTGGGTATAGTTGGGGCACAGTCAGCCAGCGTGGGCTCAGAGAGGGCAGACTGGTTATGCTGGCCTCACAGGCTCTTTGGGGACTGATTCTTTTGAGGATTTAACGTTATGTTTATCTGAAGGGGCCATTTCCCTTACAGTCAGCCTTAAAAAATTTAATAAGTCATTAGCCAAACTCTAAATAGGAGCAAATGCAAATTAATATACTCTGGAAAAAGGAAGGAACTAATACAAAACATGTTTTACAAACAAAATGAGGGGATCAGATTCTCAGCAGCCTGCTTGCATGTTTTTGTAGCAAAATGGAAATTAATCTCTTCCCAGGGGCTCATCATCCATTCCCTCAGCTCAATGTAATATGCAGAATTTTTTTTTTTAATAGAGAAGAAAAAGCTCCCAGCTGTTTGCTTTTTTTGTTTGTTTTTGTTTTTGAAGAAGCCAAGACAGAAGGACATCTTGGAGCTGGGTCTGTGGGGAGTCACTGGGTGGCCCCTTTGTTTTATGATGGAAGGAGAGTGATCTCTCATTTTCCAGGTGGGGGTCAGTGAAGAACAGGCTTAGCAGGTGCTGGCTTCCCCTGTGTGCAGAGATCTGGCACAAGCAAACCAAGGGCCTCCTGAGACCCCAGTCCCTTCTCCCTGAGATTTTGAAGTTAGGGAGGCCTGTAGAGCCATCTAACGGACTCTGGCCGAAGTTGCTTGACTGACAGGGCTATACAGTTCCTGGCACAGTGTGGGCTGAGCCAGGAAGTCCAGCCACCCTGCTGGTATGGAGGTTTGTGAAGATGGCCTAAGGAAACTGAGGCTTTGGAGCCCCAAAGTCGGGTACCCTTGGGTCAGAACCTGAGGCCTCACTGCAGTGGCCCTCAGCGTCCTGTAGACTTTGGGACCAGTTTTCAGCAGTGGCGCTGGGTGATGGCATCAGTGGCAAAGACAGCGTCTGGCTGCCCTCATCTGGTGCATGTTAGAGAGGCCTCAGCTGGAAGCACTGAGTGTCCTGCTGATAGAAGCCTGTCGATGTGCGACTGGAAATTCAGGGAGACATGAGACTCCCCTGTGCTAAGCTGGTGGAGTGAAGTCCTACTGTTCCTCTCAGTACACTTAGTTGCTTCAGCCGTGTCTAACTCTGTGTGACCCATGCACTGTAGCCCTCCAGGCTCCTCTCTCCATGGGGATTATCCAGGCAAGAATACTAGAGTGGGTGGCCATGCCCCCGTCCAGGGGATCTTCCCAACGCAGGGATCAAACCCAGGTCTCCCTCCTTGCAGCTGGATTCTTTACTGTCTGAGCCATGAGGGAAGCCCATACACTTAGCACCATAGACTGATTTTCAGTATTTTGCAAAATCAAATTAGTTTGAGCAGCTTTTAGGAAGGAAGCAGATGTTTACCACAAACACATCTAGGTTTCAAAGTTTAGAATAGAACCACATTTTCTCTAATGGTCAAATATATCTTCCAGCTGGCTTTCCTTCCAGCTTTTACTTTACTTTAAAATAGTGCTAGTGGCTGTGACAAACAGACATCAAAATACCTAGGGCTGAAATGTCTAGGAAGTCCAGGTGGGTATTGTGCTTGGCTCGCTGGCTCTCTTCCAAGCACTGATGCCTGCACCCAGGATTCTGATCTCTGCAGCATGTCGCTTCTGGGGTCATCATGCTTGTCCTGAACTGACCGAGCGGTGAGGAGTATGGAGAACCACACACGGGAGCTTTCCACGGCCAGGCCTGGGAGCAAGACATGTCTTTTCTGCCCACAACCTACAGATTGGAACTCAGCCATAGGCTCGCACCTCAGCATGAGGAGACTGGGCAGTGACAACCAGAGACGGATGCCTAGGAGGAAGGGAACACTGGTGAACAGATCAGTTTGTGCCCCAGATGGGACACTGATTATCACAAGACATCCAGAGCACCCCTCACAGAATCTGGACTGGAAATGCCAAGTTCAGTGTAAACCTGGTGGAGTCCTTGGAACAGGTATGTTGGATGAGTAAGTGAGCCATTGTTCTGTAGAGTAACGAGCGCCATTGCTCTGTGGAGTAACGAGCTGATGACTGTGACCCTGGAGCCAACTCGCTTGCAGTGTTGAAGCTGGCTTGAACGCCTTTTCAGTTGGTGGTTCTGACAGCTTGGGTCAAGGAGCAGAATGACATTCTTCTATTTTTTTGACTTCACCATGTGGCTTGTGGGATCTTTGTTCCCTGACAAGGGATGGAACCCACACCCCCTGCACTGGAGGCAAAGTTCTTACCTCTGGACTATTAGGGACTATCCCCAGAATGACATGTTCTTTAAGACTCACATCTGAACCATTGTTCTGGGCATACCTCATAGCCCTTTGAGTGCCGTCTGCCCAGGGCACACCGGATGCAGCTCTGGCCCTTTGAGGCATCCAAAGTATTGCAGGCTCTGCTGAAGGGAGACATCTGTGCCTGCCTGGAACAGATGGGGTAGCTGTCACACACCCCAGGAGCTCCTGTGTGGTAACCTCCGGGGGTTCCTAGAGCATGCCTGCAGAGGGCTTTGCAAAGGGGAGCATTCTTGGGAGTAGATGGGGGTTATTCCCCCAGAATACAGATGTAAGGAAAGAGTAAATTAGCCAACATGACGGTGGTCAGGTTCTCTCGCCCCACGTTTTGTAAATACAAGATTATGTAACAGCTGAGGTCACTTATATTACTGTGCATGCATCATGGTGGACCTGGTTGACCATAGGCCACTTTGCTCTATATAAGCATCACCTGAGAAGCCCCTGTGGCTACGTTACAGCTGTATCCACTGGGTTGTGCACGAGAGGAGAAAATACAGCATTTCTGCTGCTAAGGCTGCCACACCAGCCAGGAGAGAATAAACATGTCTGCAGTTCCTATGGCTCCTCGAGTTTTCTTCCAACTTCCCTGCTCATCCCCTATCTACCCTGGGTTCAGTGAATGGTGTGCACAGTGAGAAATAGCAAGACAGCTGGCATAGGTCAGCAGGATTCCCAGCAGGTAGAGAAGCCTGAGGCGCCAATGGATGGAGGAAGCCAGGGGCCACCACATAGCATGTGGTACCAGTGGCCATGGCCCTCTCTGTATGGGCCCAGTGGAAGACTGGGAGGTAATGGACGGGTCACTGGAGAACACTGAAAAGGTGTTATGGGCAGTGAGTTCCCATTTGCTGGACAAAGTGGCATGGACTGCTGCTGGCACTGTGGGGCAGATTTTCCAGACTTCTCTGAAAGCAAATATGGACAGAGCCCTATGTGAAACCATGCAGGCGTGCAGTGTGCAGAGATGCTTGGAAGAACTAGAGCAATGTACGCTGACATTAGGGCAAGAACCCTGTGGCCCTGAAGAACCCAGCGTCTCTGAGAGTGAGGCGGTAAGGGACAGTGATGATAACCATTATGAAACTAAGGAGGGTTTTGAGACTGCGGGTCCCCACTGGTTAGTGAGGCCTGTTCTGCGGCAGGATGGGGCCAAGAAGGCATGGAAGCCCCCGGGAGGCCTTGGGCACTGAGGAGGCCAGAGGGAATTAGTACCGACTCTGCAGCTACGATGAAGTCAGGAAGGCTGACAAGGAGCAAGGACCAATCCCACTGGAGAGAGAGAAGAAAGGAAAAAGGGAAGGGAAACCACAGGGGAGAGTTTAGAGCTGGATCAGGGCCTGCCGAGCCCATCCCTGCAGAGCCCTGAGGAGGCCACTGCATCTGCAGACGGAAACGTCACTCAGGATGGCAAATGAAATTCAGAAAATACAGTGAGGACCTGGGCTTCAGGGTGGTGGACGACTATGGGGGACACTATTGCGATGCTTGGAGCTGGCTGGAGGTCCACCCTCTCAGCCTCTACACTGGCTGGGCAGGCGGAGGAGCCTCCAGCAGATGGCGGGCGTTTACAGACATCACACGAGATGCCATTTTAAACGATGCCCCGTCCACCTCTTTTTGGTTCCCAAACTGCTACCTCGATAGTGTCAAGCTTGGTGAGAAGTCGAGGGACGGCAGCAGGTAAAGGGGATGAGGAGTGAGATATACCCCAAAAGGGGCCGAGATGGTAAAGGCCCAATCCGGGTATCACAAATGCGGACCGATTTTCTGGCAGCGGGAGTTGACAGGAATAAAAATGACAGACAGCCCAATGCTCCGCTCCTGGAGCTATGGAGGCAACTGAGGCGGGAGCAGCAGTTACCAAGTTTGGGAAGCACCCACAGCAAGAGATACAGGCGGTTCAGTTAGAAGATTACATGGCACCCAAGGATGTTCCTTTAGATGTCCTTTTCTGCTTTGAATAGGCCTCAGACCAAGGTGCCCACCCAAAGAGTCCACGCCAGGGACTGGAGGCCCCATGTACAACTTGCAATTCACTGGTCACTAGACAGTGTGCAGAGAGTTACAGCCCTGGTTGACGCTGGTGCTGAACGCAGCCTTGTTTATGGCAAGCTGAAGCAGTTTCTTGGCCCTAGAGCCTACATTGCTGGCTGTGGTGGCCAGATGACGTACATTTAGTAGACAGTGTGCTGTAAAGGCTGTGTATGGTGTGTTACTAACATCTGTTTCTCTTGCAGATTTAGGACAGTGTGAAAGCATTTGGAATCACGTGGTGGGCTGTGAACATCACAAAAATCCCCTCCTTGATGGGGTGGGCCTTGTGCCTGTTGGGGGTTTTTCCGTCCTTGGCAGGGGGAAAGAAAGGAAAGGTGGAGTTGCCCTTGTGGGGGCTTTCCTGCAATCTCACAAGGACACATGGTGAACTGGCCTTCCCATGGAAGGTGAAGGCACTCCAGTCCTGTTGAGTGGCTCTTCTAGCCCCATGAGGGCAAGGACTGCAACAGGAGTTCCAGGTGATACCTGGCATTGGGTTTGGCTATGTGCTGGAGGTGTAACTGTTTGTTGTTGTAGCATCTACTGCTGTTGCAGATGGTGGGTTCAAAAGTCGGTGTTACTCACCAAGAGAATATAGCAGAAGACGGACTGTGCGTAGATTGTGAGGCGAGAGACCCTGAAGGAGTGGAAAGGAGGGAAAGAGCAAATTAGCCAAGATGGCAGTGGCCAGGCTCTCTTGCCCTGCATTTTGTAAATACAAGGTCATGTAACAGCTGAGCTCACTTACACTACTGCTCATGCATGTCATGATGGACCCGCTTGACTACCGGCCACTTTTGATCTATATAAACACCACCTGAGAAGCCCTTGTGGCTGTGTTTCAGCTGTATCAACCACGAGAGGTGAGAATACAGCGTGTCTAATGCTATAGTGTTCTTGCCGGGAGAATCCCAGGGATGGGGGAGCCTGGTGGGCTGCCGTCTATGGGGTCACACAGAGTCGGACACGACTGAAGTGACTTAGCAGCAGCAGCAGCAGCAGCAATGCTATAGCTGCTGTGCCAGCCTGCAGAGAATAAACGCGTCTGCAGTTCCCACGGCACTTTCTTCCAGCTTCCCTGCTTGCACCTTGCCTACCCTGGGTCCAGCGAACTGTGTGCACAGTGAGGAACAGCGAGACAACAGGTACCTGCCGCAGGGTCTGGGGAAATGGGCCATGCAAACTCCAGAGCACGTTGGTCTTTCAGGTGGCACAGTGGTCCCTTTGAAGCATCTAGCACCTGGGGAAGATGCTTTGGGGGCATTAAATTTTCTCCTGACAAATGCACCTGCCCTCTCAGTCCCTGGGTCAACAAGGCTCTTGTTCTCAGTAAGATCTTTGCATGTTCCCTCCCAGTGGATACTCTGGAGCTGGTCCTGGTTGACTTCTGTGTGGTATGTGTGCTGGGCTCCTGCTCTGGGCCAGGCGCTATGTTGGGCACTCAGTGGACACTGTTTCCTGGGTCCACGCAGCCCGCAGTTGGCAAGGTTCTGCTGTAGACTCTTGGCTCCAGCAGCAAGAGGCTTGCTCTGGCTACCTCGGGCTGCGGGTGCTCCATGAGCAATCTGGAAATTTCCAGGTGCTGTCTTCTGTGGTATCTTTTAAATGGCTATTTTGTACTATTTTACTGAAGGTGTTGGATGTGGAAAGGCACAAACTGCTTCACTGTGAATATTTTTATAGTCTTAAGAAGGCTTTCCATCTCCATCACAAGGAAGTTCTCTGAATCCCTCTTAACTGCCTGTAGCCTCCAGAGCACCAGAGAGGTCCCCCAACCTAAGCTGATTCTACTTTGCTCCCTTAAAACTCGGTCTTCTCATTATGCTGACCAGTTTAATCCCCCACACTGGGTCCTGGGCTTCCCTGGGCACCCCAAACCCAATAATATTCTCTGCTGAACAGAGAGCTCCCCTAGCCCATGTTTTGGAAGCACCGAAGAAGTGTCAGAGGCATTACCCTTCCTACTTTTTTTTTTTTTACCTCCTCCACAAGCAGGTTGCCTCCATCGCCTCTCCTCCACCCCAGGCAAAGGTGGTTTCTTTATATAACAGGACAGAGAAGTGTCCTGCCACACTCCAAGCACAGGGACTCTGGGGTACCCCTGCTTGAAGATGAGCAGTTGTAGATTTAAGGCAACTCCAGGACCAGATATTCTGTCATCTGTTCAAAAGAGGAGCTTCACAACGTGGATGGACCTGAGAGTGTCATACTGAGTGAAGTAAGTCAGACAGAGGAGAACTATCATGATATCCCTTAGAGGTGGAATCTAAAAAGAAATGATACAAATGAACTTACTTACAAAACAGAAACAGACTCACAGACTTCAAGAAAGAGCTTACGGTTGCTGGGGGAACCATAGGGGCATGGGATACTTAGGGACTCTGGGAAGGTTATGTACACACTGCTATATTTAAAATGGATAACAAACAAGGATGTACTCCTTAGCACAGGGAACTCTGCTCAATGTCATGTGGCAGCTTGGATGGGAGGGAAGCTCAGGGGAGAATGGATACATGTGTATGTATGGCTGAGTCCCTTTGCTGTTCACCTGAAACTATCACAACATTGTTAATCAGCTATACCTTAGTACAAAATAAAAGTGTTTTGTTTTGTTTTTTATAAAAGAGCTGCAGCTGGCCAGGCTTTCTCGCTGCTCACCGGTGCCTGGTCCCCAGCCTACCCCTTGACCAACTGAACGACTTGCTCCTTGTTTTTCCCAGATAAGATTTCTAAAACGAAATCTGATTGATTCTCCTTTCATGCCAGGCACTCATGGGTCAGAAGCCCTTCTGGCCAATCAGCTGTAGTCAGTGTAACAGCCCATGGGCTCCCTTACTAGGAACTGCTTCTTTCAGAAAGGGCCCAGAGGTAGAGTGTGTTCCCTTTAGAACAGGATTCCTTGCTGCTCCCAGGACTGACTCAGTAGTACAGCCCCCTACGCATACAATTAAAAGTGTCAGAGGCAAGCTGCGAATCAGCGTGCTCATGCAAAAGCGATTTAACCATCAGTCTCTTGGTCTACATTGGGCTTTCAGACGTAGATATGGGAGATACAGGAAGAACAGCCAGAAAGGTAGAAATAAGAAAGTGGTATTTTCGCTTTCGGCTTTCGGCTCGGAGGAGGCAAAGGTGCAACTTTCTTCGGTCGTCCCGAATCCGGGTTCATCCGACACCAGCCGCCTCCACCATGCCGCCTAAGTTCGACCCCAACGAGATCAAAGTCGTGTACCTGAGGTGTACCGGTGGGGAAGTCGGTGCCACGTCTGCCCTGGCCCCTAAGATCGGCCCTCTGGGTCTGTCTCCAAAAAAGGTCGGTGATGACATTGCCAAGGCAACTGGTGATTGGAAGGGTCTGAGGATTACAGTGAAACTGACCATTCAGAACAGACAAGCCCAGATTGAGGTGGTACCTTCTGCTTCTGCCCTGATCATCAAAGCCCTCAAGGAACCATCAAGGGACAGAAAGAAGCAGAAAAACATTAAGCACAGTGGAAACATCACTTTTGATGAGATCATCAACATTGCCCGGCAGATGCGGCATCGGTCTCTAGCTAGAGAACTTTCTGGAACCATTAAAGAGATCCTGGGGACCGCCCAGTCTGTGGGCTGCAATGTCGATGGCCGCCACCCTCATGACATCATAGATGATATCAACAGTGGCGCAGTGGAGTGCCCTGCTAGTTAAGAACTGCAAAGGAAAAAGAAAAATAAAGATCATTTGACAACCAAAAAAAAAAAAAAGTGGTATTTTTGATTCCCTCCTTTAGTATTGGGTTGGCCAAAATGTTCGTTCGAGTTTTTCCATACTTTAACAAACCTTTTGGTCAATCCAATAGATACATTTACAACCCTCCTATCAAGGACAGTTATCAGACAAACCAAAAGCCTCACACTGCAGGACAGTTAAAAAAAAAAAGCCAATAAATCATTCTCCAAAGTTTGGAAAAGTGACATGAATTGCATATTGAAAAGTCAAGGGAATAGGGATTGTGTTCACCTATGGCTGATTCGTGTCAATGTATGGCAAAACAAATACAGTATTGTAATTAAAAAAATAAATTAAAAAAAAGAAAAGAAAAGTCAAGGGAATAGGGTGAAGTCATCTTAAGATGGTGGGAAAGTGAAGTTGCTCAGTTGTGTCCCCATGGACTGTAACCTACCAAGCTCCTCTGTCCATGGGATTTTCCAGGCAATAGTACTGGAGTGGATTGCCATTTCCTTCTCCAGGGGATCTTCCCGACCCAGGGACTGAACCCGAGTTTCCAGCGCTGTAGACAGATGCTTTACCATCTGAGCCACCAGGGAAGCCGAGATGGTGGCTGCTGCTGCTGCTGCTAAGTCGCGTCAGTCGTGTCTGACTCTGTGTGACCCCAGAGTCAGCAGCCCATGGTGGAAGCCCCCTCAAATTAGAGCCAGCTGTGCTCAGCTCCACACCTGGCTCCACACACGGGTCTGTCCGCGTGAGAGACGAGTCAGGAGCAGAATACAAACCAGCTCAGGAACCCACAGGAAGCGAGAGTCCCTCACCAGGTAGGAGTTGAAGCGGAAATGAAATGATAATAGCAGCTCTTTCAACTCTCCACAGTTCAACACTTCAGAGAAATCCTCAAAGGTTTTTGTTTTTAAGCTTTCCATCCTTTTATTTTCTGAATTTAAAAAACTGCATTCTCCCAATCTCTGTCTCCTCCTTTGGTCTCATGGTTACTTCCTGTTCCAGGCACCTGCAAAATAGTCCCTGTCTCCCTTGATTCAGACCTCTTGGGTATTTGTCCTGAGTTCCTGTGGCAACCTCTTTGAAGAAACATTAAATGATATTCATGGAAATATTAAGTGATTTCAACCAAGACTATCTGGGTTTGAATCCCCATTCAAATTCTCCTCAGCCTAGTGATGCTTTGCTTTTCTCATCTATAAAACAGAGCTAAGTATAAGAATCTCCTTAACACCCAGCTTTGTTCTTCCTTCCTGACACTTTGCAAATCCACTCCCCCTCTTTCCATTCCCTGACTGCATTCCTGCACATTCGTCTCACAGGTCTCCTGCCTCTGGTCTCTATGCCTCCCGAAGTCATCAGGCTGCTGGCAGATGGAACTCTCTGAGTACTGAAGGCTCATGATGGCCAGAGCTGGGGGAGATCTTGGGAACCCACCCAACCATCGTATGTGGAGGAAGAGGAAAATGGAGGTTGTTGATGAAATGACTTGCAAGCTGGGGTTAGAATCCAGGACCCCAGGCCTCTCCCAGCACTCTATTATACCACACAGCCACTCATGAACCAGGAGGTAAAGTTGAAGAAGGTAGGTTGGTGATGGCAGTAAACAAACCTTCGTTTCCAGCCTCTGACCCACGCCCTTTCTGGGGGATGCTGAGTCACTCCCACTAGAGGAGGCACGGTGTGATTCTGTGCTCTGTGGCTCTTGGGTTTGGCCATGTGATTTTTTTGACCATTAAAATATGGGCAGAGGTCAGTTCAAAGAGCATCTGTGTTGCCACCCACCCCTCTTGCACTTTCTGATGTTTATCATGGAAAGAACAAACTCCAGGTGGCCACTTGTCCCAGAAGGAGAGACATGGAGAGCTAAATACCATCAAGAGCCTGAGGTAGAGCTGCTACAGCCAGCCTGCAGACCTGTGAATGTGAACTCGATGCCTGCCGCTCTCAGCCACTGAGATTTTTGAGTATGTTTGTTACCCAGCAGGACTCAGCAGGAACCTGCCTGATAACAATATTCTCAACCTCAAAGGCTGAGTAGTGTCAATAGCAGAGTTCTGGCTGCAGGCATTGCTAGGGTCTGTGGAGTGAAATCTACTGTCCTTGGTGAAGGCTCCTCTCGCCTGAAATGCAACCAGTTTTTCAATCTGATCTCTTCTCTGCCAATACCTAAGCCACCTGAACATTCCTCCCCAAGCCCAGCCCCTCTACTCTACCTAATTCAGCCCCAGACCTCATAAAGACAACCAACCTAGTCCCATTCATTCCTCCTTCCCTGAAAGCAGGTCGTCAGACAGCAGGTCGCTCAGCCATGCAGCCAAATTCTCACACTCTCACCCCAGTGCCCTGCCCTGGCCCCTCCATCCTTCCGTGTGAGAATCAGGGTCTGACACAGCCCTGCCTGCCTCTCACCCAGATTCCCGTATTGCACTGTCCTGGCTGCCTTGCGTCACCCCTCTGCCACTCTGTGCCCTGGTCCATCCTCATGTTAGCAGGACTCCAGGTGACTCCTCAAATGGAGGAGAGGATGTTGGAAGCTGAGGGGGAAAGCCCTCAAAGTGGCAAACAAGACGAAGCCCATGGGGACTTTGACCAGGCTGAACCTGGATGCCAGGCCTTTCCTGCCATCTGAACCTGAGAGCCTGCTGGCGGGGACCCAGGGAAGCCCAACCTTGACACTGGGTGGTGACTTAGAGCTCACAAAGACCCTTCTCTTCCTGGCAGGTGACCATCAAAACTTGAGTTCATTGAGAGGAGAGTGGGAGGGAGGACCTGCCTGACCATGGCGAAGGAAAATAGCCCAGTGTTTCACTGGAAATATTTTACTGAGTAAACTTTTTCCTTACTGGCCATAGTGCTCTAGAGGTGGATCGCTTGGATCACAGAGGAAGTCCTCTCGAGGTCAGGGCAACTCCTGATGCCCTGACTCAGAGAATTGAAACCACCACCAGAAAAGCTGACCCCGCGAGACCCGTCTGCAGTGCAGTCTAGAGAAACTGCAGCCCTCCAGGGCCCAAAGCTGGGGAATGTGCCTGAAGAGAGGTTTATTGCAGGAACCAAAATTTAACCAGTGGAAGGTCTTTTAAACAATATACTTAAATTGTGCCTCCTTTAGCAGGCATTAAAATGGAAGATGGGACAGTGTTCTTGGCTGCATCGGTCCCAGAGTCCAGGCTCCTCTTCAGGACTCCTCAGTATGTGGTAGAGGGGATTTATTAACATGCACATGAGTTTCAGGCCTGACAGTCTGGGGGCCCACATGCCTACACAGCAAACAGCTGCCAACCTGCTGAATGGCACATGGAGAAGCCTTTCTGAAATGATGTAATTGTCTCCTGACCTTCTACTAGATGCCTGGAGGGGGCAGGGAAGTTAGAAAAGAGGAGTTTTTAAATGCTCAACAGATTTACCAAATCTCTGGGTAAGAGACACTAAAATACTTTGTAGAGTTATAAAAGTTAAAATAGTGTGAAACGATTTTAAAAAAGAGCCAGTTCCAATAGATCAGTTTTTTTTTTTCACAATAGACTTTAGTTTGCACATGATGTCAATACAAAATAAAGGGGAAAAAGAGGATCATTCTTTGAAAATATCAACAAATGATGAAACTTGCTGGCCAGTTTTACAGAGGAAAAGTCCTCAGAATTAGAAATGAATGTGGAGACTCAGTCCTTGAGGCAGCTTTGATACCAAAACCTGAGAAAACAAACTTTTACCAAGATGGCAAAAAGTTACCAAAGAAGAATAAATGAAGAGATGTATCCTCTTTCAGAATGGAAAGTCTTTTTAGTTCTACCCCAAATGAATAAATACATTTAACACAATTCCTGTGAAGAGCCATGAGAAAAATTTAACTTTATGTAGGTATTGTAAAATTCATCCGGAAGAATAATTATTAGTTCAGTTCAGTCACTCAGTCGTGTCCGACTCTTTGTGAACCTATGGACTGCAGCACTCCAGGTCTCCCTGTCCATCACCAGCTCCCGGAATTTACTCAAACTCATGTCCATTGAGTCGGTGATGCCATCCAACCATCTCATCCTCTGTGGTCCCCTTCTCTTCCCGCCTTCAATGTTTCCCAGCATTAGGTTCTTTTCCAGTGATTTCCAGGGTCTTTTCCAGTCAGTTCTTTGAATCAGGTGACCAAAGTATTAGAGTTTCAGCTTCAGTATCAGTCCCTCCAATGAATATTCAGGACTAAGAATAGAAAAGCATTTTTTGGAAACAGCAATGAAATAAGGAGAAGGCTTACCTTGTCATGTATTTTTAATTGAGATAATTTACATACACTATAATGAACACATTTTAAGTGCACAATTGAATGAATTTTGACAAATGTATACACCAACCCAGTCAGAATATAGAACATTTCCATTTCCCCAGAAGGCTCCTGTGTGCCCCTTTAGGTTAACCTTTGTCCAATACCCCTGGTCCCAACACTAGACTTAGGTGACCACCGATCTGACATTATAGGTGAGTTTAGTTTCCCCTGCTCTGGAATATCATCTGACTAGGAACTTACAGAATGTTCTCTTTTGCATCTAGTTTCTTTCCCTCAGTGTGATTGATGTCTGTGAGATTCATACACTATCAGATATAAAGATTTATTGAGCCTATAGAAATCAAAGAACTGACTCATTTGAAAAGACCCTGATGCCGGGAAAGATTGAAGGCAGGAACAAAAGGGGATGACAGAGGATGAGATGGTTGGATGGCATCACTGACTGAATGGACATGAGTTTGAGTAAACTCCCTGAGTTGGTGATGGACAGGGAGGCCTGGTGTGCTGCAGTCCATGGGGTCGAAAAGAGTCAGACGAGACTGGGCAACTGAACTGAACTGAATAGAAATCAAAACAGTGTCAAGTTAGCATAGGAATAAATAGATTGATCCACAGAATAGAAGAGAATCCAGATCTGACTCTAATTTACAGTGGGAATTCAGTAGATAAAAAGATAGCAATTCAGATTTGTCTGGAAAGTATAGGTGAGTCAATAAATGGCCTTGGCTCATCACTGGGGGAAATGAAATTTGATTCCTTCCTTTCATCTTGGGCTTTCCAGGTGGCTCAGAGGTTAAAGCATCTGCCTGCAATGCGGAAGACCTGGGTTTAATCCCTGGGTTGGGAAGATCCCCTGGAGAAGGAAATGGCAACCCACTCCAGTATTCTTGCCTGGGGAGTCCCATGGACCGAGGAGCCTGGTGGGCTATAGTCCATGGGGTCACAAAGAGCCAGACACGACTGAGCGTTCACTTCACTTTTCATCTTAGGCTTTCCAGGTGGCTCTAGTGGTAAAGAACCTGCTTGCCAAAGCAGGAGACGTAAGAGACGCAGGTTCGATCTCTGGGTCGGGAAGATCCCCTGGAGGAGGGAATGGCAACCCTCTCCAGTATCCTTGCCTGCAGAATCCCATGGACAGAGGAGCCTCCATAGAGTTGCAAAGAGCTGGACATGACTGAAGCAACTTCGCACACATGCACTGTTCATCTTATGCTGAAATAAATGACAGATGGATTAAATATTTAAATAAAAACAAATCTGTCAAAGAAAAATATATAAGTAAAATACTTTATAGCCTTGGAGACATTTCTTTAAGCATTGATCTAAAGCCTATAAATATATACGTAAGACTGGTAAAGATTCCTTGTAAGATTTATCTGGCAAATTAAATCATCTGGGGAATGTAATTGCAACATGTATGACAGATAAGGAGTAAATATGCTAAACAGCTTAAGAGCTTCTGAAATCAATTAGGAGGCAAATACGCAAGAGGAAAATAGGCAAAGGATAAGAACAGGTCCTTCACTGAGGAAGAAATCAAATGGCCAATAAACAAGCAGTGAGGTTCAAAGAAACACAAATGATAGCAATTGTTTAGTATCTGATTGTTATTTTTTAAGTATCCGATTGACTTCAAAAATTTTTCAAAGATTTTGCCCCTGGTCCAGTGGTCAGGACTTTACTTTCCAGTGCAGGGGTGTGGGTTCCATCCCTGATTGGGGAGCTAGGTTCCCACAGGCTTCATGGCCAAGAAACCAAAACATAAAGCAGAATCAATATTGTAACAAATTCAATAAAGACTTTTAAAATGGTCCATATCAAAAAAATCTTAGAAAAATAAAAGACATCCGTTTTTGGTATGCAGATTGAGACATCCATACATATTCTTCAGAAGCCTTAGTTTTGAGTGGTGTTTTGTGAAATGCCCTGTGTGTGTCCCTACTTGATCTTTAGCAGCTCCATACAGTAGGAAGGTGAGGTCTGATATTATTTTGCAAACAAAGAGCCCTCAGTTCAGTGAAGTTACTTTCCTGATGTCACGGAGATAGTAAGTAGTTAGGGGTTCATTTGTAGTTCTCTGAATTCATGGCTTCTTCCTGGATATCTCAGTTGGTAAAGAATCCTCCTGTAATGCTGGAGACCCCAGTTCAGTTCCTGGGTTGGAGAAGGGATAGGCTACCCATTCCAATATTCTTGAGCTTCCCTTGTGGCTCAGCTGGTAAAGAATCTGCCTGCAATGTGGGAGACATGGGTTTGATCCCCGGGTTGGGAAGATCCCCTGGAGACAGGAAAGGCCACTCACTCCAGGAATTCCATGGACTGTACAGTCCACTGGGTTGCAAAGAGTCGGACATGACTGAGCGACTTTCACCTTCAGTTTCTTAGAGCCAAGCTAGCGAAATCTTTCTTCAGTGAATTTCCATCAGTTCATAAATTTCAGAATTATTAATGCTAATATACTATGCTCTCATTTCAAGGAAAATAAATTTGATGCCATAAGAGTTTCCAAACTTATTTCTTTTAAAAAATAATTTTATTTACCTATTTATGGCTGTGCTGGGTCTTTGTTGCTGCGTGGGCTTTCTCTGATTGTAGTGCCTGGGCTTCTATTGCTCTGGCTTCTCTTGTTGCAGAGCACAGGCTCTAGGTGCTCGGGTTTCCATAGCTGCATCACGTGGGCTCTGTAGCTGTGGCCGTCCGGCTCTAGAGCACAGGTTCAGTAGTTGTAGCGTTCAGGCTTAGTTGTTCCTTGGCATGTGGGATCTTGCTGGATCAGGGATCCTTGTTTCCTGCACTGGCAGGCAGATTCTTTACCCCTGAACCACTAGGGAAGCTCCAATCTTGTTCCTTAATAAACTTCGCATCCATTTACCATAAGACACAACGGGCAGATTAAACATCTTAAGAAGAATGTGAGGATGACTGTCTTGTATTACTTCTTTAGTATGGCAAAGAAGCTATGAGTTATAATGCCAAAGGTATTTTAAATTTGTGAAATTGATTAATTGCATAATCCACTCCTTCAGCAAATACATATTGCACACCTACTCTGTGACAGGGCTCTTTTCCTGACACTTGGGGAAACAGATGAGTAAGATAGGCAAAAATCCCTGCCTGTGTGGAGCTGAGGTTCTACAGTTATTTTTCAAGTATTACAAAGCAATGTTTGTGCTAGTTTATAAAATGATGACTGCAATGTCTTAAATAATCTAAGTAGTATAAAAAGCAGATAATTTAATAAACACAAATTGTAATGTAAAGTATCCAAAAATGTTCACCATTTTTGCCTGAAAATTAAACTCATAATTATAAGGATGTCAGTGTTCCTTATTAGGAGTTACGTTTGCATTTTGTTCCTCTTCTCCTTGAGAAGGTATCAGAGAGCCTTCTCAGATTCATCGAGGGCAGCTCTCACACCCATTAGGAGAGCAGGAAAGGACATGTGGGTCCCTGGACTGAGTCTGCAGGAGAAGAGGGGTCAGGCGAGAGGACTCTGGTCCTGGAGAAGGAACGTGACAATGGCCTGTGCAAAGGGGGAGGTAACCAGACCCTCTTGTTTCAAAGGTTTAAAAGAAAAAACTCTGACTAACCTCTTGGAGAATCCCTGAGAGACAGAGGACCTTAGTATTAGGGCTTCTGGGAAACTGGCTTTGGAAAAACTCTAGGCATCCTGAACCAGCTCGCCCTGGGGGTGTGGTCAAGTATGTGCTCCAGACTGAGGTCTGCCTGGTGGTGCTCTGCTGGCTGGAGGTGATGCCAGCCAAAGCTCCAGACCCCTATGTGCCCAGTGCCACCAGCAGCCCGAGCCTCTGTATGCCTGGTCGTTGCTGCAGGACATGGTGCCCTGCAGGCTCCTGGAGCAGTGGTGGTCAACCCCCAGTCACACCCCAGAGCTTGACAGTCTCAGGGACCACATGGAGGGGAACAAATGTTAGGGGTGCAGGGACTCGGACATCTGTCCACGGGACAGAAACACAGAAGGGAGCCAGGAGGATGCTGGTTACTTGGTGGTTCAAAACACTGACTATTTTGACATGGACACATTGGCTCAAGAAAGCTGAACAGCTGTATGATGCATCTAGAATGTGGCAGTCCTTTCCCAACTGGTGTACGTCTGCCTGTGAGCTCGGCTGGTGTGTGTGTCAGCTGGCGGTGTCCCTTGTCCCTTGCCCCTTGGACTTGATAGAAGCTCAGCTTGGGTCCCATACACATGCTGAAGACCTTCCCAGGAGACTGGCTAGATTTCTGCAGAGCCCGGTGGGGCCTGCTTTCCCCAGGTGACTGTGACCCTGCATTGCAAGCAAAGTTCATGGCTGGGGCTCAGGCCTTCATCCCTCATCCCCTCAAACACTGAGCTATGGGAGGAGGATTTATGTCTCAGCAAAACATCTTCAGAGGTTTTGCATCAGTGTCTTTCCTCATCATTCCTCATCCCCGCAGCCTCCCAGACGCCTGTCACCTTCTATGTTCTAAAATCTCACCTTTCTCTCAAAATATCAAGGTGTTTTTCTCTACAAAGACAGAGCCTCTCCCGTGGGGGGTCTCTGCTACCAGCTGTTAAACTGAGAACAGGTTCACTCTCTTTCACCTGACATTGAACCTCTGAATCAGGAAGCACGACTGGACAAGGATGAGCTGTTTGATATCAACTGTTAATTAAAAACCAGCTATAGTTATGAAAATATGTAAGCCTCGGCGATATACTAGGAGTTTGTTAATGATGGATATTTCAGAGGTTAAAAGGTGCAGGCCAGGGACTTCCTAGATGGTCCAGTGGTTAAGACTCCAAACTTCCACTGCAGGGGGCGTGGGTTCGATCCCTGGTCCAGGAACTAAGATCCCATGTGCAATGCGGTGTGGCCAAAAAACAAACAAAAGGTGGAGGCCATGTCCAGAGGTGGTAAGGTAACCTTTAACATTCTATGATGAATTGTACACTTTAAATGGCAAATTGTACAATAGCTCAATAAAACTGTTACAAAAGATCTTTAGTTCTGGGGCGGCTCCTGGTGAAGAAGGACCTGAGGCCCTCCGAGAGCTCTGTCCTCCTGGGGGACTGTTCACGTGCTCCAGCACCACAGGTGGAGGGGCCACTCCACTCTGCTGAGGTGGCATAGAGCCCCTGGAGGACTCCATTCTTGAGCACCCACCTGCTTCAGGAAGGGGCAGTGCTGCCCTGTGCAGAGCCCAGCCAGGAGGAGAGCAGCCGTGAGGGTGGGGGGCTTACGTATTGGCAGGGGCGCTGCCTTGGCACTGGACTTGAATTCCAACCCCTGGGAGCCTGGGGAATTGTGTGTGCCCCCACCCAGCTGCTGGGACCTTTGCTTTGTCTGCCCTACCCCTCAGGAGGGTGAATCTTGTCCCAAGCCAAATTGTCCTCATGGGCAGGGGTGGCTCTCACGAGACCTCTGAACTCTGGCCACGGTTAATTGGCCCCAGGTAGGTCTTTGATCCCTGCTAGACCAGTTGGGGTCCAACTCTTGGACTTTTCTTTCCAGAGTAACCCCTGCCCAAGCCACCAGACCCTCTCTGATAGTAGAGCTGGAGGGGTGGGAGGGAAGGTGTGGGAACGGCAGTGCTCGTAGTAGAACTGAGAGCAGCCCAAGTCTGACATCAGCGAACAAGCGGGACGGGGACTGGGGGTGGAGGGAGGAGAGAGATGTGGAGTCCTGGCAGGAGGTGAGAGATGGCTCAGAGGAAGAGGTGGCTCCTCCGGGTGCCCAGCCCACATTTGGGGTGTCAGCCCCACAGTGTTGGGGTACAGCCCTCATCTACCTGTTGGGCCTTTGCAAGCACAGCGCCTTAGATAGAAGGCTTAGAGTGGCCAAGAAGGGCCAGACTGAAGTGCCCAGTCCATCTTCACAAAAGTAGTCTGTGCTCGTCTCTTGGAAGGGCACTATTGTAACAATTCTTCAACAAGAGTGATGTGCTTTGGGTCTTCTTGGTTTTGTTAAAAATTTTTTAGAGTCATAGCCATGTTACAAAATTTAGAAAAATCAACAAAAGCGTCACCCATAAACTACTACTGAGATGTTGAAAACTACTGTTTCACTTAATTTCCTAGCATTCTTTAGTCACTAAATCGTGTCTGCCTCTTCTGTGAGGCCATGGACTGTAGACCTCCAGGCTCCTCTGTGCATGGGATTCTCCAGGCAAGAATACTGGAGTGGGTTGCCATTTCCTTCTCCAGGGGATCTTCCCAACCCAGGGATGGAACCCACATCTCCAGCATTGCAAACAAATTCTTAACCACTGAGCCACCAGTGAAGCCCAGTTTCTTAGCATGCAGTTTAGTATTACACAAACAAGGCGTTGGGATGGATAAACCTAAACCAGTGGTTCTCAAAGTGTGGCCTCAGGAACAGCACTACAGTGGCAGTGTCACCTGGGGACTTGCAGAAATGCTGATTCTCAGGCCCCACCTTCCAAAATAGAAACTGTGGCAGGGCCCAGCCAGCTCTGCTTGAATAGATTTGATGAACTCCAGTTGGGGAACCTTGAGTTTGAGCAAACTCCAGGAGATAGTGAAAGACAGGGACGCTGGGCGAGCTGCAGTCCATGAGGTGGCAAAGAGTCCTACACGATTTAGCCACTGAACAACAGTTGAGAAACCGTTGGTTGGCACCTTTGTAATCCCAACGCAGTCCTTCTACGTTACCACCAGAGGGCACCAGCAGGCTGTGATTTTCCCCTACCATTGCCAGCTTTTTCATTCTCTAAGGACCTGCGACAGACAGAGACCTCACAACACTTTATTCCTTTTTAAAAATTGGAATAAAGATTGACTGACGATATTTTGGTAATTATTGACAAACTTTAAATGCCACCGTGTTTGGGCCAAACTGAGCTGTCATTCTGGTACTTGCTTGACTATGGACCCAGTGTTTCGGCAGTGGTAGAACATGCTTGACAGCACTTGTTTTGTTTGGAGCATTAAGAAATGCAAAAGCATTCTGGGTCAGTAGTAAAGACGACCACTCAAGCTTTTCATGAGGATGGCTCTGACGGCGAAGAAGGAAGCCCCTGCCCCTCCTAAAGTCGAAGCCAAAGCAAAGGCTTTAAAGGCCAAGAAAGCAGTGTTCACAGCCACACACACAAAAATAAGATCCAGTTGTCACCAACCTGTTGGTGGCCCAAAACACTGCAACTCAGGAGGCAGCCCAAATATCCTCGGAAGAGCGCCCCTAGGAGAAACAAACTTGACCACTGTGCCATCATCACCATCGAGTCAGCCATGAAAAAATAGAGGACACCACCACACTGGTGTCCGTTGTGGACGTCAGGGCCAACAAGCACCAGATGAAACAGGCTGTGAATAAGCCCTATGACATTGTTGTGGCTAAGGTCAGTACTCTGATCAGGCCTGATGGAGAGAAGGAGGCATATGTTCGACTGGCTCCTGACTATGATGCTTTGGATATTGCCAACAAAATTGGGATCACCTAAGCTGAGTCCAGCTGGCTAATTCCAAATATAAAAGTTTTCACTATGTTAAAAAAAAGATGATTGCTTAAGAAATGTTGGTATTCTATAAAAAGCAGGAGACAGCTCTTCCTTTTGTTTCTCTGCATCTCCCAACTTTTTATAAACATGGCTGGGGAAATGTACCCTGGGCTGAGAGCCTGGCTCTCATCAGTGTCCCTTCCTCCCTCTGGTTGCCTCTTTTTCCCTTTGCTGTTATTTCCCAATCAAATGGTGTAATTTACACATGTGAGTGTACCCACTGGAAGTGTACAATGAATTAAATTCAATATACTTTGAAAATGTAGTCACTGCCCCCATGGATTTTTTAAAAAGTGAAACTTACAGTTCAGTTCAGTTCAGTTGCTCAGTCATGTCTGACTCTTTGTGACCCTGTGGACTGCAGAACACCAGGCCTCCCTGTCCATCACCAACTCCCGGAGTTTACTCAAACTCATGTCCATTGAGTTGGTGATGCTTCCAACCATCTCTTCCTCCTTTGTCCCCTTCTCCTCCTGCCTTCAACCTTTCCCAGCATCAGGGTTTTTCCAGTGAGTCAGTTCTTCAGATCAGGTGACCAAAGTATTGGAGTTTCAGCTTCCGCATCAATCCTTCCAAAGAATATTCAGGACTGATTTCCTTTAGGATGGACCCAGTTATTTGCCTTTCTCCATCTTTCTTCAAACACGGTGTTTGGTGGCTATTAAGTCACCTGATAGGTCTATCAGGACTTCCCTGGTAGCTCAGTTGGTAAAGAATCCGCCTGCAAGGCAGGAGACTCCAGTTCGATTCCGATTCCTGGGTTGGGAAGATCCCCTGGAGAAGGGAACGGCCACCCACTCTGGTATTCTGGCCTGGAGAATTCCATGGACTCTATAGGCCATGGGGTTGCAAAGAGTCAGACACAACTGAGTGCCTTTCACTTTCAAGGCATCTGAGGGCCTCCAAGCACACCTTCAGAACTCAGGCCAGTGGGGTCGGGAGGGAATTCCTTCTTGGAAGTCCCAATAGAATGACAAGGTCCAGCAGTGACTCGGTGGATCCAACTTGGTGACACCTCGCAGGAGCGTTTGGCTCTCTGCCTCATGTGTTTGCTGACATCCCTTTTCTGAGAATAATTCAGACCTCAGCAGTCTCTCTGAGTAGTTTGCAAAGCCCCTAGACACCTCTCTCAGGTACCCAGGTGCTCTTCCAGGTCACAGGGCTTTGCAGGGTTTTGAACAAGATGCAAACGTAAAAGAGAAGTCTAGATTTTCAGAACTGGACATTTCTTGACAAAGTAATGTTTCTGCTTTTTAATATGCTATCTAGGTTGGTCATAACTTTCCTCCAAGGAGTAAGCGTCTTTTAATTTCATGGCTGCAGTCACCATCTGCAGTGATTTTGGAGTCCCCCAAAATAAAGTCTGACACTGTTTCCACTGTTTTCTCATCTATTTGCCATGAAGTGATGGGACCGGATGCCGTGATCTTCATTTTCTGAATGTTGAGCTTTAAGCCAACTTTTTCACTCTCCTCTTTCACTCTCATCAAGAGGCTTTTGAGTTCCTCTTCACTTTCTGCCATAAGGGTGGTGTCATCTGCATATCTGAGGTTATTGATATTTCTCCTGGCAATCTTGATTCCAGCTTGTGCTTCTTCCAGCCCAGCGTTTCTCATGATGTACTCTGCATAAAAGTTAAATAAGCAGGGTGACAATATACAGTCTTGCCGTACTCCTTTTCCTATTTGGAACCAGTCTGTTGTTCCATGTTCAGTTCTAACTGTTGCTTCCTGACCTGTATATAGATTTCACAAAAGGCAGGTCAAGGTGGTCTGGTATTCCCATCTCTTTCAGAATTTTCCACAGTTTCTTGTGATCCACACAGTCAAAAGCTTTAGCATAGTCAATAAAGCAGAAATAGATGTTTTTCTGGAACTCTTCTGGAACTTACAGAATATAGTGTCAGAAGAAAAATAAAGCAGGGTGAGGGCATAACCACCGTGTGGGTGGTAAGATGGGAAGGTATTCCAAATAAGATGATTCAGGAGATTACAGATAAGACAGTTGGGAAGGTTTGGGTGAGAGGTTGGCATCTGAGCAAAGACCTGAATAACATTAATAAGTGAATCTATCATGAGAATATCAGCCCTGAGTATTCATTGGAAGGACTGATGCTAAGGCTGAAGCTCCTATACTTTGGCCACCTGATTCAAAGAGCCAACTCTTTGGAAAAGACCATAATGCTGGGAAAGACTGAGATCAGGGGGAGAAGGGGAGCGACAGAGGATGAGATGGTTAGATAACAACGTTGACTCGATGGACATGAATCTGAGCAAAGTCCGGGGGATAGTGCAGGACAGGGGAGCATTGTGTGCTGCAGTCCACGAGGTCTCAACGAGTCAGACACAAGTGAATGACTAAGACTCACACACATGCCAATAGCTGAGGCATTATTTGGACATCTAGCTCTCTCACAGAGCTCTGAATTAGGTCTTATCCCAATTTTACAGATTAAGAATCTGAAACTCAAACAGGCAAAGATATTTGTTTGACCACATGTCTCCTAAGTTGTTTGTCATAAGTCCAAAGGGTCAGAGAGACTTAGCATAGGAAAAGACCACAGAGTGGGAACATTGTCAGAAGACAGATGGAAGCCGTGAGCCAGGGAAAATGGGCTTCACAGAAATTAGCCCTGAATATTCACTGGAAGGACTGATGCTGAAGCTGGAGCTCCGATACTTTGGCCATCTGATCTGAAGAACTGACTCACTGGAAAGACCCTGATGCTGGGAAAGGTTGAGGGCTGGAAGAGAAGGGGAAGACAGAGGATGAGATGGTTAGACAACACCACTGACTCAATGGACATGAGTTTGAGCAAACTCCGGAAATAGTGAAGGACAGGGAAACCTGGCATGCTGCAGTCCATGGGGTCACAAACAGCCGGACATGACTGAGCGACTGAACAAAAACAGGGGCCATAAAGGAAGCCTTGAAACTTTGGTGGTGGCAAGGACGGAGACTGCGGAGAAGGTGATGGCACCCCCACTCCAGCACTCTTGCCTGGAAAATCCCATGGACGGAGGAGCCTGGTGGGTTACAGTCCATGGGGTCGCTGAGGGTCGGACACGACTGAGCGACTTCACTTTCAAGCATTGGAGAAGGAAATGGCAACCCACTCCAGTGTTCTTGCCTGGAGAATCCCATAGATGGAGGAGCCTGGTAGGCTGCAGTCTATGGGGTCACACAGAGTCGGACACGACTGAAGCGACTTAGCAGCAGCAGCAGCAGCAGCAGCAGCAGCAGGACGGAGACTGAGCAGCCCTTTCTGTTGCTCTTAAGTGGCGATGTGTAGGGAGTAGGCCCGGTTCTGAATGGGGCTTTTCCCATATGCCTCTCTCCTTTACCACGTGACTTGGATGAGCCCTGTCCTGAGCACTCTGATTCTGGGACCATCTCAAGGTACAGACGATCACATCCCCAGGCCAGCCACTTTGCCTTCGCTTACTGGTAATAAGAGTGTGATCTGCTTACAGCTCCCTGACCCTTCTGTGAGACCCCAGGGGTTTCACCCATGAGAGTCACTCATCTTCCCATCAGCAGGGATCAGCGCTGGAATCTTCAGCCTGCTCTTTGCTGCCACAGACTTTCACTGAGCACCTGTGATGTGCCAGTCACTGGGCTGGATGCTGGGAACATCAGGATGAAAAGACCTCAACCTTGCCCTTGAAGAACTTGCAGCCACTCTGGGGGAGCATCTTGGTTCTGCCCAAATGGGATTGTTCTCACTGGGAGCTAATGACTCCATCTGACTACCTGTTAGTTGGTGTCAATAGGCACAAAGACCTTTATCGCTTGGCTCAAGGAGAAAGGAGTCTGGGAGGGGGATAGTGCTAGGAGGTGTTGGATGTTCTGTAAGGACAAAGCAACAACACAACAGTGTGATGAGAGGAGAGAGGAGAACCTGGGGTCACCAGCCACCCTCCGCCCCTGCCCCTCCCCCTATGGATTGACTTCAAGACCCAAAGACCAGAGTGGCTGGTAGGGGCAGCTGAAAGAGGGGTTCATGAGATCCAACCCAGCAGCACCGCTTAGGGACCAGAGCCTCCCACACCCCAGCCCCAGACAGGAACGCCCAGCAAGCCTCAGGGTGGCCTCAGGGGGCAGTTTCCGTGTCCAGCAAGGTGGCCTTCCTGGGGGCGGGGGCTTCGACAGTGTGGAAGTGGCCAGTGTCCCTTTCGAGGGCTGTGAGCCATCGACGGTCCATCTGGAGGACGGGGAACGAAAGTGTTTGGCATCTCCTTGAAATGACTGGGGTGGCTGTGAGGAGAGGCACGGTCCTACAGGCTGTGGTAATGCAGGTTGATGAGGCCTGGCTTTCGTCTGCAGGTTGGGAAGCCTGGGTGCTCATGTGCTAGAGTGTGCCTGCACCTTGTCCTGTATTGGACTGGCCGAGAAGTTCTTTCAGGTTTTCCCAGAAGATGCTACAGAAAGACCCGAACGAACTTTTGGGCCAGCCCAGTACTTTCTGCTTCTAGAGATTCGCCTGTTCCGGACCTTTCATGTATATGGAGCCATTCAATACGTGATCTTTGTGCCTGACTTCTTTCACATGATGTTTCTAAGGTTCATCTATGTTTTGGCAGGAATCAGAACTCCATTTCTTTTTATTTCCAAATAATATTCTGCTGTGTGAATAGACCAGGGGCTTCCCAGGTGGCACTAGTGGTAAAGAACCTGCCTGCCAGTGCAGGAGGCATAAGAGACGTGGGTTCAATTCCTGGGTTGGGAAGATTCCCTGGAGTAGGAAATGGCAACTCCAGTATTCTTGCCTGGGGAATCCCGTGGACAGAGGACCCTGGTGGAATACGGTCCATAGGGTTGCATAGAGTCAGAAACCACTGAAGTCAGACTCAGCACTCATGCACACACATGTGGCTAGACCACATTTTACTTATCTATCTACTAATTGATGGACATTTGGGTTGTGATGGACTTTAAAAATTTTTTTAATTATTAATTTATTTATAACACAAATAATTAAATGTTAGATAGATCAAAACATTTCCTTTTACTCATAGAGTAGTTCCAAGATCTATTAATCAAAATAGTTTTTACTAAACAGCAAACTTAAAATATAATAATGGCTTTCATACTATAAAGTAACATATGAAAAATATGAAGCTAAACTATTAATTATTTAATATTAATACTATAATTATATATTATAGTATTTATTATAGTAAGTATTCATATATGTGGATAAGATGCTAAGCTTGATATTAGAGCTAAATTTGATTAATTCCTTAGTTTTAAATTTTTCACGAGCTTTTAAAACACTAGTAGTATATCAGAACAAGTTGAAGAAACTCATTTGAGATTTTTTTTGGTTATTATGAATAATGTGGCTGTGAACACCCGTGTGTATCTACATACTTGTGTCTGTGTGCATGCTCGGTAGTGTCTGACTCTTTTTGATCCTATGGACTGTAGCCCACCAGATTCCTCTGTCCATGGGATTGTCCCGGAAAGAATACTGGAGTGGGTTGTTATTTCCTCCCCGAGGGAGTTTTCCTGACCCAGGAACTGAACCCGTATCTCCTACATTGCAGGTGGATTCTTTACCACTGAGCCACCGAGGAAGCCTCTATATACATGTACATACAAATAACATATATATGTGTATGTATACACACACACACATATGTATCTTCATTGCAAAACTAAAAAGTACAAGAAATAAAAGCAGCCACCTGAAATCCCTCATCTAGAGGTAATAGCTGTCATCACTGGCAAACGTCCTACCAGATGTTATCCCATTTCTAGTCTCAGAAATTATCTAAAAGGTTTCTTAGAGTTTGGGCCCTGCTTCCTCTGCTTCATGGGTCATGGATCACACAGCAGAGAGACACCTTCCCCCAGCAGGCCATGGTTACAAAGTTGCAGAAGGCTCTTGGGGCCAGGCTCTCCAAAAGGAGCATGAGTGTAGCCCACGGCCTGGGAAGAAAGTGTGTGTAGGCAATACTATCAAACTTTTATTAGCACAGAAATGCTTGTATTTATTTGAGCCCTCAGTGGTAAATAATCTGCCTGCAATGCAGGAGATGCAGGTTGGAGCCTTGGGTCAGAAAGATCCCCTAGGGGAGGAAATGGCAACCCACTCCAGTATTCTTGCTGGGACAATCCCACGCACAGAGGAGCCTGGAGGGCTACAGTCCATAGGGTCGCAAAGAGTCAGACGTGACCGAGCACGCACATGCTTGGGTTTAATGTCAAATAAGTAATTATACTCAACCTTTTACTGATGGGGTATGTTCAGTGATGAAAAAGAGGTAGATCTGAGTGGATTCAGCAGCCGTTCTGCAGACGGCCGTCCAAAGGCTCCCAGTCCTTCTCCAAGCTTCCTGAGCCCTGGCGGCACTGCAGCTTGCCTGCCTCTCTTCTCTTTGCTCACATTCACAATTCACACCAGCCCTGGTGTCCACAGACCCCCGCCCCCCTTCCCGCCCAAGTGACCCGAGCCCTAAGCCAGGAGAAAGAGCCCCGTAGTGCTTCTTGGGTCTCAAAGCCCACCTGGGGGCCCCTGCCCCAGCCTGCACACTCAAGCCTGGGGTCCAGCTGTCCCATCCATGGGTGCTTCAGGGAGCACCCTGATACCCTGCCTTTCTCCCAACGCCCTCAGGTTTGTCGGACTTTGTCCCAGGAGAGCCCTTGTTCCTCCCAGTGCTGTCACGCTCCCTGGTGTTCATCTGGGTGGAGCACCTTTTCTGACCCTCTTGTTTAGTCTCTAGGTTGTGTCTACCTCTTTGCGACCCCGTGGACTGTAGCCCGCCAGGCCCCTCTGTTCGTGGGATTTTACCAGGCAAGAAACCTAGACTGGATTGCCATTTTCTACTCCAGGGGACTGAACTCATGTCTCCTGTATTGGCAGGTGGATTCTTCACCACTGAGCCACTAGGGCAGCCTCTGACTCTCTTAGTTCTAAAACATAGGACACCTGGAACCCTGTTTCTGTCCTGCTCCTAGCTGAAGCCTTAAGGCCCCAGCAGATGAGACAAAGTGATAGAAGAGATGCCTTGGAGAGCCAGACAGCCCTGGAGATGACAGGTCTGTCCATTCTCCAGCTCCGGACCTGCTATTCCTCGGCCAGAGGAGGACACGCTGCAGCTGTGAATTCCTCTCGAAAATGCAGTGCAGAGCTCGTGTCTGAACAATCACTGGAGAAATGAAAGGTTTGGCTGACCCTAGTGGGAAAGCACACCTGTGCTGCCCAGTGTAATGCACAGCACTTGTACTGCCCTGAGACACACACACACGTACACACTCACACCCCATACACTGAACCTGAAATTTAAACCTCTGACACACACACACACTCACACCCCATACACTGAACCTGAAATTCAAACCTCTGACACATACACCCCCCCATACACTGAACCTGATATTCAAACCTCTTTCTCTCTCTCACACACACACACACTTACCCTATACACTGAACCTGAAAATCAAACCTCTGACACACACACACACACACGCTCACACACCCCATATACTGAACCTGAAATTCAAACTTCACGCTCGTAGGATGGGCCTGGGCTGCCATGGAGGACAGGCAGTGGACCGAGAAGCTAGCCCAGACTAAGATGTGTGCAATGGGGCCCTGTCTGGAGAAGTGGGTTTGGGTGGAAAAATCAGAATCTCTGATAAACCTGGGGGAACAAAAGAAAGGTGAAGGTGTTTTGGAGAGAGGGTGTTTGGTAGCTGTAACATCCAGTGAAGGAGCTTGTCCTCAGATTATGTTAATAGAGACCCAGAGATGGCAGAGGAGGCAGGGGAAGGAGCAAATGGGCTGAATTCTTGTCCCTCGTGTGAAGGAGCTCAGTGTTTGTTTGTGATTTTGATAATAATATAAATGTGGGTTTAATAATTTTCATGAAAAACTAAGTGGAACTGCTAACAGAATTAAAAACAGGATATCTACTTTCCAAATCATTGCAGAAGATAAAAGCAAGCACCAGAGTCTACAGAAGACAAAAAATTAAATTAAAAGGATCAAAAAACTTTAAAGAACCTTAAAAACACAAAGTCAAAATTCAGATGAAAAAGTTGGGCCAAGCGTAAGCTAATAGTGACAATAACTGTGAACAATCTAGTTTCCTTATTAAAAGGCAGAATGTCTTGAATTACATATTTTTAATCTAATACATTATAAACACAGCTAAATTTAAAAAAAATACCAGAAAGGGAAAGAATCAAAGCTTGGGCAAAGATATCAAGCACAAATAAAAATTAAGTAGGGCTGTTACCATTCACATCAGATAGAGCAGAATCTGCTAGGAAGTGGGCACCCCGCGGCGAAGGAAGGATTAAGTGGTGCCCGCATGTGGGTGCAGGCTCTCGCTCCTGCTCCCTGGAGTGCAGGCCTCCTCCAGTTCCGGGCACAAGGGAGAGCTGTGCTTCCTCAGCTCCGGAAAGTAGGTTACGGGCCACGTGACTTGTTTTGGCCAGTTAAATGTGACTGTAAGTCTCGCATCCTGGATAGAAGCCTTCGGCTCCTTGAACTCCTAGCAGGCTCTCTTCCATGTCCCATCAACTGAGGGAAAATTCCTTGGTTTGGAGGTGCCACACTGAGCCACTGAATGGTAAGGAGCTGCCCTGGAGGGCTGCTCAGCCCCACGATAGACTGTGCAAGCAGGAAATAAGTATTTTAACCCACTGCAATTTTGTGGTTGGTTGTTATCACAGCAAAACCTCACATTGCCTATCTAATACATATACTAAAATTGAACCTTAACGTACTGAACAAATAATACCTATATGGCTATTAAAATATAAGGACAAATAAATACCGTATCATCTCACTTATATGTGGAATCTAAAAAAATAAAACAAATATAACAAAACAGAAACAGACTCATAGATATAGAGAACAGCCTGGTGGGGGTGGTGCTCAGTGAAGGGTGTGGGGGGGCTGGAGTGAAACAGGAGAGGGTGATAAAGAGGTACAAACCTCCAGTTACGGAATAAATAATTCACAGGGATATGACATACAACATGGGGAATATGGTCAATGATATTGTAATCATTTTGTATGGTGACAGATGGTAACTAAGACTTACTGTGGTAATCATTTTGTAATATATAAAAATACTGAAACACTGTGTTGTACAGGGCTTCTGTGATGACTCAGACAGTAAAGAATCTGCCTGCAATGTAGGAGACCCAGGTTCGATCCCTGAATTGGGAAGATTCCCTGGAGAAGGGCATGGCTACCCACTCCAGTATTCTTGTCTGAAGAATTTCATGGGCAGGGGAGCCTGGCAGGCTACACTCCATGGGGTGGCAAAGAGTCAGACATGACTGAGCAACTAACACTTTCACTTGCATGTTGTAACACCTTGTAAATCAATTATAAATAATAGTAATAAAAAGAAAAAATAAGGATAAATAGAAAAAAATCACAGTGAATTTTTCTAACACCATTGTCAGTCTTCAGTGGGTCAGGAGGGACGTGAAGGGTATAGACGGTGTGGCGGGAGCCCCAGTGAGCCTCCAGACAAGCCCAGTAAAGATGTGGATGTGGGGCCACTCCTAGAACGGAAACTGCCGGTTGCACAGCGCCCACATTTTGTTTTGTTGTTTTCAAAATATTTTTATTTGTTTGCTTGGCTGCGCCAGGTCTTAGCTGTGGCCCGTGGGCTCTTTGATCTTCATTGCGGCAAGCAGGATCTTTAGTTGTGTCAAGCGGGATGTAGTTTCCCACCAGGGATTGAACCCAGGCCGCCTGCATTGGGAGTGCGGAATCTAAGCCACTGGACCACCAGGAAAGTCCCCGTGCCCATACTTTAGACCCAGTCAATCCTCTGTCTCCTACAATCAAGATAATCAGCGGCCTCCGGGAGGTGGTATCACCCCCACACCTCCTGCAGGCCTCATTCTTGTAGGAAGGAGGTGTATGTAAGACCCCTGGCTCAAGCGACAATCCTCTAGTGCTTTGTGATTCTGTCTGCCTCCCACCCTACCCACCCTGCAGGCTATAGAACCCGGGCTCTCCTGCTGTCTGGCTTCTGGTGGGTTTAGCCAACTGAAGGCACCAGCGAGAGACTGGGATGGGGCTGGGAGAGAAGCTAGGGTATTTCTGCCTCATTCTGCCCTGCACTGACACAGCTCTGACTCCAGGACAGTCCCTCCCTTTGCCCCCAGGGAGAACCTGGCTTCCCACTGGCTCCTCCATCACACTTGCCCACGCCTAAACTTCCTCATGTGAACCATCTGAGTCGAATCCCTTTTCAGAGGGGACCCTGACTTGCTCCCTCCCTTCTTACATCATCCCTGTCTGGGGCTGGGCTTCCTTAGTCTGCCCCTTGCCACCCGCCTGGACTAAGAGCTTTTCCTATGGAGGAGCAGGGCTCTGACTGGGCCCTGATATTGTTCCCCCACCCCGATCACCCCCAGACTGGCCTGCTTGTGTACAGCCCAACTTTGGACCACCTGTTTGGCATTAGGGGAGGACCTCCCATGTTTTAGGCAGAGGTGGGGAGGCTCCTGGAACCTGCCTCGCTGAGGACCTGGAGGCTCTACCTCCCCAGACACCATCACCTCTATGGTAGGGGTAGGGTGGTACCTCTTGGGAAAACACAGGCTTGAGAGATGGGGCCTGTCCTCCAGGTGTATTTGGGAGCCCAAGTTGGGTTCCTGGGCCCCACCTGCCAAGCAGAGCTCCTATGTGTTACCAGCCACAGCATCAGGGAGTTTCAACCAGGCAGACGCCCCATTCCTCGCCCTGACTCCCCAGCAACTGAGAGCTTCAGGGAAGGGAATGTCTTCCTCCAGGACATCCTGAGTCCTGAAGCCTTCCAGGGCCTGAAATTCTTTAGCTTCTGCTCAGCCGGCCCCATCCTGGAAGACCAGGACTCCATGGGACCCATCCCTGGAGCTGGTAGGACCAGCTGGTGGCCATCCTGGTGGGAGAGAAGCTGCAGGTGCCCCAGGCAGCTCTGATGGTGGGATCCTCCGTGGAGAGGAACGAGGCCGAAAGTTGGCCTGGAGGACTGGAAGCCTTGGACAATACCATTCGGGAAGTCTCTGCAGGTTTCAAAACTTTTCCTGGGGCTGATGGACTACCTGTTAATCCTTCCCAGCTTTCCAGCCGAAACTCATGGCTGGGCTGACAAGGAAGCAGTCGGAGGACTTCAGGTTTAGATGTCAAAGAAGGACTTGCCTTCTGGCAGCATCCTCAGACAACAGGTGAGGGGCTGGCCTCCACTGGAGGAAGGCTGGATTGGCAACAGAGTCATGTATGTTGCGTGTGTTAGTCGCTCAGTGGTGTCTGACTCTGCGACCACACGGACTGTAGCCGGCCTGGATCCTCTGTCCACGGAATTCTCCAGGCAAGAATACTGGAGTGGGTTGCCATTCCCTCCTCCAGGGGATCTTCCTGACCCAGGAATAGAACCCAGGTCTTCTGCATTGCAGGCAGATTCTTTACAGTCTGAGCCACCAGGAGAAGCCCATCATGCATGCTGTTTGCAGCTGATTCAGGGATGAGAGCTACTTAGGAGGAGACTCTGTGGTGCTTGGGCCCCAAGATCCTGGGTGTCCAGATACCGTCCACGGAGAAAACCTTTTACTTCCGGTGGCAGCTCCTTGAATCCCTGAATTCTCCGTTCCTTGTATCTGGGCTTTGGAAGATATGCCTGCCTCCCTACCAGTGAAGGCCACAGTGGACCCGCTGCCTTCCTGCTCCTCCCTACTCTGGCAGCACCCCCTCAGCATCCTCTGGCAAGGGGTCTGCAGACAGCACAGCAAACTGAGGCACTGGCGAGCCCTGGGTGTGGCAGCCCCTCACCCTCATTGACCTGCCATCCGAGTTCTGAGCCACGGAAGCGGGGTGAGACCGAAGAAGAGAGCCAGCCCCTAGTGAACTCGGCTTAAAGAAGGGCCCCCAGACAGTGGCAGAAATCAAGGGGTGGGAAGAAGGTCCCTTGTCTCCCCACCTGGAACAAGACTTCAAAGCTGTTTCCTTACCTAGGTGAGGTCACTGTGTTGGCCGTCTGCCCACCTGAGAACCTGCTGCTCAGGGAAGAGAGGTCAGAGGCTCGGATGTCCGTGAAAAGCCAGGTGCCACAGGCCACTTCCCTACCCTCAGCAGTAGCAGCATGGGGCTTCTTGGGTGGCTCAGACAGTAAAGAATCTGCCTGCAATGCAGGATACCTGGGTTCGATCCCTGGGTCGGGAAGATCTCCTGGAGAAGGGACTGGCAACCCACTCCAATCTTCTTGCCTGGAGAATTCCATGGACAGAGGATCCTGGCTCTACTGGCCACTTCGCAACACCCATCCCCAGCCAATTTTCCTCTGGAGACACTTGGACAGGCCCACTGACACCATGATCTTGGGGCCACAAACACTCTGGATCCCCCTGAGAGGAGTCATGCCTGCCTGGCAGAACCAGCCCCAGAGGCTCTATTTGTCTTTGTTTTCACCAAACTAGGGACAGAAGGCAGACGGGGAGCTGCCCAGGAGAGGCACGTACCAAGGATAGAGTGAAATTAGCTTGAAATGACTTAAATTTCCTGATGGCCTCAGGAGAAGAGATTCTGCTGCTGCTGCTGCTGCTAAGTCACTTCAGTCGTGTCCGACTTTGTGTGACCCCACAGACGGCAGCCCACTGGGCTCCGCCATCCCTGGGATTCTCCAGGCAAGAACACTGGAGTGGGTTGCCATTTCCTTTTCCAATGCGAAGTGAAAAGTGAAAGTGAAGTCGCTCAGTCGTGTCTGACTCAGCGACCCCATGGACTGCAGCCCACCAGGCTCCTCCGTCCATGGGAGTTTCCAGGCAAGAGTACTGGAGTGGGGTGCCATTGCTTTCTCCGAAGAGATTCTAAATATTCATAATTTCTCATGCAAGGCTCCATAGGGCATATGAGCCAAAATTGTGAACAGCTTCAGGTGAAAAGAAAACCCACATCCCCCTCAAAAGCACATCACACAATGCACATAGGAAACCAACCACAGAATATGTTCTTTCTGAGATCCTTGGCCTTACCCCACCAAGCCTGGAGAAACCACCCACCCCATAATTCCCTGAGCTGAGATTCATAAGGTAACCAGACCCACTCCACAAGTTACACAGGAACCTTCTAAATCTCCCCAAAGCAGAAAGGAAATTTTCAGTTATTTGTTTCCTCTAATAACAGAGAGAAAATGGAGTAGAATTAGAGGGCCCTCCGTTAGCTAAATTTAATTTTAATTTAATTCACCACATCTGACTTCTCAGCTGTCCAGTGTCCTGAGCAGAGCTTCCTGACAGGGCAGAGATGATCAGAATCACTTGGGACAAAAGCCACATGGCCAATCCTATCCTGGGAGACACGGATTCAGTGGATTGGGGGTGGGTGGGAGAAGGAGTCTGTATTTTTAATAAGATTCCTGGAGGATCTGGATACAAATCAATCCAGAATTGGGAACATGGCTGCTAGATCCATTCAGAGGCAAAATCCTTGTCTCCATCTCTTCCCTCCTCCTCAGACTAATTACTAAAATAGAAGTGCCATGAGTAAATAAAGACAGCTTTCAAGATGTTCATGGAATGAGCTTTTTTTTTACATTTTTCAACTAGTTAAGACAAAAACATTACAATGATTGACTTCTTTCATTTAGTTACATAAATAAAATTTTTATAAATATCTCTTTATAAACAATATAAATAGCTTTACAACATAAATACATTTATGCATGACATGAATTTACAAACAGCAATGTTTTACAGCTGGTTTTGTCAGTCTCTTAAAAACTGTCCCTTGTCATCACGTTGGTGTAGGTGTGTGTTTCATGTATATAATATATATATAATATATAACTTTTTATTTTTCAGTAAAAAAACAAACAAATGATAAAGTCATACCCCCCTCCCTAAATAATCATAAAACAGCTGGTGTTGTGTATTCCCAGTACCAGGAAAAAAAAAAAAGAAATGTAAAAGCCGCATTGCGCTGGAGGTGCTTCCAGATGCGAGGAGGCTGATGACCAAGGGTGACCTCAGCAAAACGCAGCAAGTCCCCAATCCTGAAACACAGAGGGCCAGGGGAACTCAGCTGAGAAAGCCCAGCCTGCAGGGCAAATCTAGAACCTTCTTCCCACTCCAGCGGTAGCAGGAGGTGGAGTCCCTCGACCTCTGCCCTACAGGCCCTGACAGAGGCCTTGCTGCAGAGGGATAGGACCCTTCCACTCAGGCCCTCCCCAGGCCCTCAGCCGTCACCTGCTGTGTCCTTGGCACCTCCTGTTCAAGCGCAGGTGGAGCCAGGAAGTCAGCCAGCCCTCCAACCCCTCTGTCTAAGCGTAGGCCTTGCCCAGGGCGCTCAGTGGGACACAGTGAGGGAAGGGGAAGGGAAACTCCCCCACCTCCCCCTTCATTTTAGCTACAATACAAACCCTCAGTCAGGTGCTTGCCTTGGCTTTATAAGTCTGGGGGACAATGGAGGGAAGGGGGAGAGAAGCTTCTGAAGAGTGGGGAATTCTGGGCCCAAATTCCGACTCAGACAAGTACTTCTGGGACGGCTCTGAGAGCTTTTAGGCTCGCTTTCCTCACTCATAAAATGGGATAATAGCCACCTCCCAGGACTGCCACACAGGGCACTGGTAGAATGTCTGGGTCACAGTGGCCCAGGAAATAGCACTTCCTTCCCCGCTGGCTTCGCCTCAGAAAGGGTCCCTTTCAGAAGCAGAGGAAAGGGCATCTTGCACCTGCCCTGGGGAGATGAGTGGGCGTGCTGGGTTACCAGAGGCATTTGATGGGGGGCTGCACCTAGTCTCTGCTAGTGGGTGTGAGGGTGAACGGGTGTGAGGGTCCCCCGAGACTGGAGGGGCCACCTCGGAGGCAGGGTGGTGGACAGCATGAGCAGAGGGACCCTGGGCCTCAAGGCCTTGGTGAACTCTCCCCCAGCCCCCTTCTCTGGGCGTCCCATGTGTTTAAACAGATGATAGATGTCTGTGAGGTGTTCATTCAGGCACCCTCCACACCTCATCTCTGTCATTAGCATTTTATGATCAAGGCTATAACCATCAGCGACAGTCATTATGGCGGCTGGTTAGAGCCAAAGTCAACTTCTGAGTGGAGACATGGCCACTGCTTTGGAAGAGCTTTCATCAGTAGGGAACCCTAAGCTGTCTCTCTTTTTAGCCCAGACAGTGAGATAGCCAGGGCCTCTCCACTAGGAGGCTGCTGGCAACAGGAAGGATGCTCTGCCTTCTCAGAGCGATAGGGGTGAGGGTGGGGCTGAGATGGTTGTGGATGTTGGAGGTTAGCGTTCAGCTAAAAGAGAACTTCCAGGAAGCTGACAAACCTCCTCAGTCAAAGGGGTCAAGAAGTCTTAGCAACCCCGATTCCTCCTTCAGGGTCCTTCTCCCCATGCCCACCTGGTACCCACAGACAACCACATTTGAGAACAAGGAAACTAAGGGGATGTGCACGGCAGGCTCTTGACCTGATGCCAGGACCTTATCCCATCCTCTGCTAACTCATAATACCATTTGTTTGAATTCTCAAGTTGGAACTTGATGCTTAAATCACAAGTTGAAAGTCTAAGGCCTGTGGCTCCATCTTTTTGTTGCTGAAATAGGAGAGAATAGAACAAACCCATCACAACGGTAGCTTCTAAAGACTGGGGCACACGTGCTAGAATCACAGCAAGTCAAGATCTCAGATGAACGAAGCCCTTGGAGGAGGAACATACAGCCCGGCCATGTCTGGCTGCAGAAAGGAAAGACATCAGCTAAATGCTAGGGCAGGTGGCTGCGGAGTGCCCCTAAGTTGAGTGAGGCAAGTTTTGTGGGTCATTGACAGACATTTTTCAGAGCCCCTCTGGGCATCTTACAGACTCCAGTCATCTTTGGCTAGCATCTGGCCCTTAATGTGCTCATGAGTTCATTTGGGGAGGTTCGCAGACAACTATAGCTCAGGTGAGGTGTTCTGTATCGAAGTCTCAGGCGTTGTGCTGGAGAGCTTCAGAGAGGGGAGCTCTTGTCCTCTGGGGGAAAGACAGCGTGGACACTGATATGGCTTCTGGGATGAGAGAACAGCTTGGTCTGGAGTGGGACAGAAAGGCTGTGGGACAGGCAGTGACAGCAGCTGGCCGCAGGCAAGGCTGGACACTGGGAGGGGTCAGATTCTAAAGCAGCTGAATGTCAGTTCCAGAGGTTGGATGTTGTTTGTCCACGGACACTGATGAGCACCAGGGATGGAGAGGATGGGGAAAGGAGGGAAGGACCTTGGCCCAGTACGTTGCCAGGATGCAGCGCTCAGCAGGGGCAGAAGGTAGCATGGGGGTTTCCGGCCTGCTGGAAGGGGAGAAGGCTATGCCAGAAACCCACGTGTGGAGCCTAGGCGTGGTGGGGGGTGGCGGGTAGGGGGTGGGGAGGAGCTCAGTTTGGGATGTTTGAGTTTGAGGTTGGAGTAAAAAAGATTTATTTTAGTTTTGGTTTCCTTGCCCTGAAATAGTGCCACGAACACTGATGTTGGATCCTGAAGTCACACGGATTGCAGCAGCGTCAGGACCCTGGACAGGCCAACTTGCCCACAGCCACGGTTTAGAGACCAGACAAGAATCAGAATGCTGTGGGGCTGAAATGCCCCCTGGTGATGCTAACAAGTGGCTATTCTATCGGGAGGGGCAGGTGTCACCCCAAGTCTGTCGCATCACAGGGACAACAGGGAGCTGTCCTGACCCCTGGGTTGCTTACTACCCAGCACCATGATGCAGTGGCTGACAAATGAACTTACCCTTGACTTGTATGTACGCCCTTTCTCCTTTGCTCCCACAAACCGAGGATCACCCCTCAACCTCACCCCTCCCCTCCCCTCCCCCAGTTGGAGAACTGGGGCCAATGCTGCTGGTTGCTTTGTGGTCCTGGGGTGGGTGGGACCCCGCCAAGCTGTCTCTGATTCTCCAAAGGAAGTCAGAGGGGTTCATCCATGCTGAGCCATTTCTGACCTTGCTAAAGTTCCCCGACTACTTTTCCCTCACTTTCTCCATCTGCAAAATGGGATGATAAATGTCCCTGGGGCAAGAGTTAAGCACACACACATGGGCTGGTCGTGAGGAGGAAAGGTCCCAGGGCCTCGGGATCAGAGGGGAACCGGCCTGCGGGAGGGGGACAGGCTTGGTTCTGGGGGCTTCGCGGGGGGGTGCTGAGTGTGCAAGAGCGCCCAGAGGCCAGGGTTGGTGGTACTCACCGCCGCCAGGGGTCGCCGCACTAACATCCCAGGCCGCTCATGGAGCCGATTCTGTCCAGCTTGAGGCCGAAGCAGCCCTTGGACAAACCCTTCTTGTTGCCTCCTTTGTATTTGCGCGCGTTGGGGTGCTCGTGCAGCAGGCGGGCCCACGCCGCCCGGGACTTGGTGTCCACGCGCAGGTCCCGAAGCAGTCGCGACCGGTCGTCCTTGAGATTGGCGCCACCACCCCCGGGAGTCTTGTCGCCCTTCTTCTGACCGCCGCCCGCAGCCTGGGGCTCGGCCACCTCCTCGCCGGGCGGAGTTCGCGGGACCTTCCAAGGGAAAGGACGGGCAGGTCAAGGCACGCGCCGCGGCAGCGCGGGGGACTCTGCGGGGCCGCCGATGGTCCGGCGCGGAGTCCTGAGAACACCCGTCACAGGTGTCCGGCAGCTCGGCCCTGCGTGCACCTGCCTCGGGGCCGCCTTAGCCCGCTCCCTCGGTGAGCCCTTTGCCCTCCTCTCCTTTGCCCCTTGCGGGGCTGACCACTCTGTGGTCGGGGCTGCGCATTTATAGACGCTATCCCGAGTCCGGGCTTCGAGGGCCCCCAGCTGTTCCCCGCGCGCGTCTCAAGGGAGAGAGCCGTCTTTCCGCCCGCACTGCTCTCACCCCCAACCCCAGTGCGCCATACCCTCCTAGACACCCCAGCCCTCCCATTGCTCTTCACAGGTTCCGACGTCCCCGCGACAGTACCCACCTTTGGCGGCGCCCCGGGCTTGGCTTCAGAGGGCCGGAGCGAGAGGAGCGCGAGCAGCAGGGCGCAGGCCAGCAGCTGGGAGAGGTGCATGGTGCCCGTGGGGTGCCTGGGCACAGACTGGCGGCAGCGAGGGTGCGCGGGGCCGGCGGGCCGACCAGCAGGCTAGCGCGGAGCAGGCTGGCCGGGCTGCGATGCGGGCACGGGTCCCAGTGCTGCGCGGCGCCGGCTGGGTGCGCTCTGAGTCCGCGGCTCCGCTCGCGCCTTTATAATCCAACCTGCCGCTGATGTCATCCTCCCGCCCACAGGGCCGTCCGGGCCAATGGCACGCGCGCCGAGGCCCGGGAGGGGGGCTGCGGGGGCTCCCCCTCGGCCACCACCCTCACCCCACCCTGGAGGGATCCCGCGGCTCGGCGGGCTCTCTCTGGACTGCGCTCAAGCTGCAAAGCGGCGCGCACAAGGGACCACGGATTGCAGGGAGCGCGCCTTAGCATGCCAAGCGTCCATGCACCCGGTGCCCTGCGCACAAGCTTGGCCCTCAACCCACACGCTCGTCCTGGAAAGGATCTGTTTCCCTCTTTGCAGGTGCAAAGATGGGCTCAGAGAAATTAAATCATTTGACCAAAAGCACACAGCCAGAAAGTTGGCACAGTCCGAAATCCACTCAGAGCTGCCTTGTTGCCAGTCTCTTCCCCGGGGCACCTGACGGGCGAGAGGCACCGATGCCTTGAGACTGAGGAGGCGGATAGTGGAGCGGGAGGTCAGGGAGGGAGGCGCAAGAAGAGAGGGATTTGCCTGGGCCGCGGAGGGGAGCGCAAGCCCTACACCAGAGAATGCAGGCTTTTCGCCTGCGGGTGAGAGCAAAACCAGAAAACTGCGGGTGTATTTGAGATGCGAGTGTTCCTGCGTGTGTACCGAAGCCCCGTGTGCCGGACGCGGCGACTCGAAGTGGTCCTCAGCCCGGGTCGGCTGCACAGAACGTCCCCGGGTCTGACCCGCCAGATGGCTCCCGTCTGCACTGGCAGGGGCGCGCCTGACCCAGTCTGCACCCACGCGAGGATCCGCAGCGTGGGGGCTGTCGCTCCAGTGTCCTGTGCACCTGCACAGTCTGGGGAGCGAGCTTCACGCGACCCCAAGCCGGGTCTGGCTTCTGGGAGCCGTTAACAGGTAGTCGCGTTCGCGTTCTCTGCCGCTGAGAGGTCCTCGTCGTAGTTGTCGGTACACGCCCAAGTATCCCTGCCGCCCACGACTCCTTCTCCTGGAAAGGGCGTCTCCGTAGGCTGAGGAGTCATTCGGGATGGGCGGCGGAGACAGAGGATCCTAAGAACTGAGTGCGGTGTGGGAATCTATGACTCCGTGACTGCCTCCGAACAGGACTCAGCTGGAGAGCAGAGACCAGGGGAGGGCGCGCTGGCGGACTCCTGCGGCCAAGACGACCCAGAGGGTTGGAGGCACCCGGATGACCTTTTCGGGGAAAGGAAGCTGCTCCCCAGGCCTGAAGGCTACTGGAGTCAAGAGGGACCAGGAGAACCAGGTGTCTCCTGGTGGATCCCATAGCAGAGGCTGATGCAAAACGATATGCTTTCTCTTCCCATCCTGGCATTCTGCGCTGGAAAGTGCAGGTCTTTTTGTTTAGGAAATAACCTACGTGTGACGCCTGAGCTTGGGATAGCAGATCTCCTGAAATCCAAGATGACCATCAGCGGTGTGTCCTTTCTGTTTTGATGAGTTGGCTCACCACCTCCAGGCAGCCACCCTGATTGCCTGTCTATAGTTGCACCGGTACAGTAGCACCACTTTTTTTCAGTTGAAGAGAAAAGAAGAGATATTGAAGAGGAAGAATGAGGGATCTCCAGGTGGAGGATGGAAGTTCCCTCTCCTTTTTGTCTATTGGACAATCAGGATTGTTACCAATTTGGAACTTCTTTGAGATTTGCTTTCTTTATACAGGTTTAAGGAGCCAGGCAGATTGGGCCAGGCACGGGGTTGGTTTCCAGGGAGCAGAGGCTACATCCTCTGAAACCCCTTATTAAGGACAAGTTGGTAGCTTCATGGGCACCTCCTTCTGTCTGAATATCTGTAGGCTGGTTCTTCCTGTCTTCTGAGTCCCTTGTTTGTACTTGGTGACAGCTGGGTAACCATCTGGGTAGGTCTCCTCTCTCTTTGAGCTTTGAGATTACATGCAGTAAATCACCCTGCCCTATCCCCATCCCAGGGTAGACAGAATCAACACCTTGGGCTATACCTGCCCCGATCTGTGGAAGAATTTTCTGGTGAGCCCTCACTTCTGAACACTGGCCTGTGGTCCTTTGGGGCAGATCAGATCCTGGAAGAGTTACTTGTGGCATGAGGCGTCCCTGGGACAGATCAGGGTGCAGTTCCTGCTTCCCTGGGGCCTGAGAGGTGGGATGGATAGAAGTGGGAGGATGGTGCTGGAGGGACTTTCAGGGAAGGAGGTAGTCAGCACATGACTGCCTTGGCGATGGAAGCTCCCCACCCCTCCTCCCCGTTTCCTTGCTCAGAAAGCTGCAGAGAGGCTCTCTCTGCTTCCTGGGCTAGACCTGGGACTCAGATTCCTTCTTCCCGTTTTTTCCTCCATAAGGTCTGCTGCTTCTTGCTCTGGCCCCAGAGGCCAGACCTGGGAAAGTTGGAACCACTGAGCAGCTGAACGTGAGCTGTTTGTGGCCCTTTATTGAATGCCCAATGTGATAAGTCCTCTTCATGGCAAAGGAGAGAGAAAAGGTCACTGGGCCTCAGGAGCCTGGCCGTTCTGTAGGGAGTCTTGTCATTCGTCACTTCTCCATCCACTGATTCCTCCAAGTATTCACTGAACATCCATGCAACCTGTAGGGTTCCATCCTGGCAGGGTCCCCTCCTCCCAATCCCCAGGCAACAGACACTAACTTTGTGGGCTGAAAAGGACAATGGCAGTGAGACAGGCAGTTCCCCCAGCTTGGCTAGGAGGGCAAGCTTCCCGGAGAAGGAAAACTGTGTTTTGAGCTGGGAAAGGACACCTAGCAGGCAAGAGGAGAGGAAGGAGAGGAGGAAGACTTAGATGGAAAACAGAGTGACTCCCTTTGGGTTAATGGAGGGGGCGTGCACCCAGGCTTAGAGGGGGCAATGAAAGAAAAACATGAGTACTCAGACCTAGGGAAAGAAAGTGGGGGAGGTCTTTGGGTAGGAGTCCCCAGAGGAGGGCAGAGTTAGGAGAGAGGCAGGTAGAGACAAGGAGCTGGGATAAAGAGGGGGAGGGGCTTGTCTTCCAAGGGTTGGGGGTGTTGTACTCCTGAGGATAAGGAGGGCAAGCAAGCTTAGGGGGTGGGGCTTGATCGATGGGGCCAAAGGAGAGTGATCAGTTGTGGAGGAGACATAGAGAGGGAATAGGAAAAGTCAGAGCCAGGCTGAACTGTGCCAAGCTCCAGGCACCCCAAAGTAGCATGCCTGGGGCCTCTTCCTCCTGAACCTCTGAAAGGTAGGGACATGGAGAGAAAAGACTCCATTCTTATTGGCCCTTCTTCCTTTCTTCTCCTTCCTCCACAAGGGCAAGGTTAGATCCTTAGGCCTACCATGGGACGGCCCTTCCAGGGGGCAGTTGATGTTCAGTCCTTTATGAGGACCCTGTAGAAATGGGTGGCTCAGTGGTAAAGAATCCGCCTGTGATGCAGAAGATGCAGGAGACCCTGGGGTTCAGTCCCTGGGTGGGAAGATCCCCTGGAGGAGGGCATGGCAATCCATTCCAGTATTCTTGCCTGGAGAATCCTCATGGACAGAAGAGCCTGGAGGCTACAGTCCAATCAACTCCAGTATTCTTGCCTAAAGAATCTCATGAACAGAGAAGCCTGGAAGGCAGGCCACAGTCCATAGGGTCGCAAAGAGTTGGTCACGACTGAGCACCCATGCCCAGAGACGAGATGGGGCCTTCATGAGGTAAGAAATATGTGTATAACCTTTTAGGAGGCTGGGGAATGTGGGGCTGAGAGGATTGTCCAGCCCCCTCCCCAGGATGGGGGAACAAGTGCCCCATGTAACACCGCCCTCTCCTGGTCCTGCGGAGGATTCTCAGGCACACAGAGGAGGGAAAGATTGCTCCAGAGGCCCATCTGTTTTTCTCCGCAATTATTTCATCCCGAGGGGGCCCCCTTCCAGTTGCATAACTTCCCAGAGAGGACACTGAACAGGCGGTGAGCAGCTCTCAAGGAGGCCGGGCCGGGAAATTGCAGTGGGACCCTCGCCAATCCCATCACTGCATGAGGCCTTCAGTTTCACCACCTGAATCAGGGGGAAAAGCTTTCCTTGCCTCCTGGATGGGGGCAGATGAGTCTGGAGGCCCTGTCAAGAAGTTTCAGAGTCCTAGATGAAGGCAAGAGGAAGCATCCATGGCAGAAGAGGGTTCTCAATATCAGTGCACCAGACACGCCTCCCAGGTGGGAGGGCCCTGCAACCCTGAGACTCCCAGATCTGTTGGTGATGGGGACCCATGGAGGGTGCAAGGGCACCACCTCTCCAGGTCCAGGAGTCCTGCACCTATAGGGCCTGGCTTTAGGAGAGGACCCAGAGGCCAAGGAAGCATCATCCATCCTTCCCAGGCCAGAAATTCCAGAAAAGCTTAACTTCATCATGCCATGAGGTCTTTGACCCCAAGACACCCCCCACCCGGTGAACCAGCTGCCCTCTCTCTCCTTTCCCAGGGGCCCTGCCAGCACCTGCTCCAGATGGCCTCCAACCCCCATGTCCGACGCCGGCCCATGACGTCAGAGTTTATCCCTTGCAACCCCTCCTATTTTTCCCTTTTCAAAAATAAAAGACAGGCCCTGCAGATAGGCTCAGTTCCCTGGGGGTAGTGGGTGGTGGGGAGGGGGACAACTGCTCCCTCTGTGGCTATCAACAGGCAGGTGAAAGAGGAGAGGCTGAGGCCTAAACCCTGAGAAAGTGAACGGGGGTGGTGAGGGAGAGGGACCTTCCCAGCAGAAGACAGTTCAGCATCCTGACCTCAGCGTGGTGCGTGCACCAGATGTTTGCAGAGGGAATGGATTTGCTCCCAGGCTCTGTGCCCTGGGGACTGAGCTTGCCTTGGCTGGGTTTCTGCTATAATATTGGTCATATGGAGCTTTTCCAAGCAGGGAGCTGCTTCTTGCTGGCCTGGGGGTCCCTGAGTGCAGTGAGCCCACCCCCTCGGTGGGTACCAGAAATAGGCTGTCTACCATGTGGTCTTGGAGACAGGGTTTCAGATTTGTTGGAGGCCACAGTCTTCAAGGAAGGAGGCTTCTCCCAGGAAGAGAAGGGGCCCCAGGTGACTTCCAGAAGCCTCTTAATTTTGCCCTTTGGCAGAAGGCACTCTAGGATGGGGCTGCTGGGACCCAGGGCCACCAGGCAGCTCAAGGAGTCACCTCTCTGGATTTTCCAAGCCAGAGACTCCTCTGCAGATTTCTGCTCTCAGAGTGTGTGATCACCAACTACTTTCTGGTGAACAGTCAATTTATGAAATGAAAATGACCAGGAAACCCTAGTAACAGAGGGTCATGACCAAGCCAGATGCTAACAAGGCTTGGAGGAACATACTTTTTGCAATCTGGTCTCCACAGGGATTAGAAAACACTTTTAAGCCCAAGGTCCATAAATTGTTTGAAAACCACCCCAGTGCCTGTGTGAATTCTTTCCTGAGCTTCATGTGCAGTAATACCATACAACAAACCTTTCCTCTTGGATCACCCGGGAAGGCCCTTGTGTCCCAGTTCAGGCTGGGCAAGGAGAAGAAGGGTCTTGCCCTACAAATGACAACCTCTTTTCCTTGTGTGTGAGTAATTTAAGAGAGCAGGCCCCCACTTTGAATTGAGCAGGGTTTAGAACTTCAGAGTAAGCAATTGATTTGGGGGCTTGGAGTGCTTGGAGATGATGAGGAGGGGAGAGAGTCTGTGTGTAGTCGACACAAGTCAGTGGGTGTTTGCTACCTGGCTCTCGGCCTGTTGAAGAAGCTGAGATGCCAAATGCTTGTCCCGGAAGCCCCCACCCCCACAGATTGCACTGGTGTGTGACCTGGAGTCTCCCAGCCACACGGGCCAGCCCTAGTTTTTAAACCAGGAGCATTCCCGAAGCCAGGGCCATGCAGAACACTCTTCAATATGCTGCAGGAGCCCTTCCTAGGGCGCCCGGGTCGCCCCCCCGCCCGCACCCCATCCCGTGTCAGGGCTGTCATTGTCGCAGTGCTGTTATGCATGCTGGTGGCAGTGGCAGCCTAGCCAGATATTCTGTAGCTGGATTAGTCCTAGATAGGTTGTTTCCAAGCCTGATACCCACCTGCCGCCGCCACCCACCGCCCCCCCACCGCCCTTTCTATGTGCTGTGTAGCATGTGGAATCTTAATTCCCTGAACAGGGATTGAACCTGTGCTCCCTGCATTGGGAGCAAGGAGTCTTAACCCCTGCACAATCAGAGAAGTCTCTACACAATACCCTTTAAGTAGATTCTTTTCCTACTTGACCTACAGCCAGAGTCAGGATTCTTTCCTTGTAAGTAAGTACCCTGAAAGTCTTCCCAGGTGGGGTGGTAAGATCCTGCCTGCCAAATGCAGGAGACAAAGGAGATTCGGTTTCAGTCCCTGGGTGGAGAAGATCCCCTGGAGGAGGGCGTGGCGACCCACTCTAGTATTCTTGCCTGGAGAATTCCATGGACAGAGGAGCCTGCCAGGCTATAGTCTACAGGGTCGCAAAGAGTCGGACACAACTGAAGCAACTTAGCATGCACACACAAGTACCCTGAATGATCCTCAGGGTTATCCAGGTGCTGGTGCCCATAGCCTGACCTCTCCAACATTTCATTCCTGGAATAACTAGTCTGCCAGAACCGACCCCCTTGACCCCCACCCCCTCGACAGCGTGAAGGTAAGGACATCTGGGGACACTGGCCTTCTTCCTGCACCTTCGGTGATGGATACAAGGGTGAAGGGCCAACATGAAGAGAAGCACAAAGGGGAGAGATGGAGTGGTTCCCCTATGGAAACAGAAAGCAAATAGTCAGGACAACATTTGATGCTCAGGTCCAAGCTGTCTGTGCTGGCTGGGTTGTCCTGAAAAGTCTGTTTTAAATTATTTTATAAGATGACTAAAAATATCACCCTGATTCTGTGGGAGTAGACAGTCTCTGACCCAAGCTCACAGCCTGGTGGGGGAGAGTTAACTTTGGGAGAATGGATGTGACATAAGCACATACATATTACTAAATTAAGCAAATATTTTTAACTTCAGCACCTTCTTACCCCATTAGATCCAAATGTGTTTCTCAAGCAGAAAAGTCTTCACGGAGCTAAAAGCAACACGGAGTGGTGAGTGATGTGTTATGAGAAAATCCAGGAAGCTGGGTGGTGGCCGAGTCAGGAAAGCGGGGGGTGGAGGGCTGGAGTCTGCACTCTGGTCTGGGAGAAGGGGCGCCAGGCTTCAGAGAACGGGGTCCGGGTCAAGGAGCCCAGAGGCTGGGGCCCTGCCCCTTCTTTTACTGGAGGATCTTGACTCGGAGGGATTGAGCATCGTATGCTGGCCATCCTGGCCCCAGGACCCCAGGTGCCAGGCCCCGCATGGACCATGGGCATGCCACCTCCTCTTCGTCCTCTTCGAGTTTTCATACGGTGCGGCCTGCAGGGCAGCAGAGAAGCTGTCAGGCTGGGTTGGCCTGGCCAGGGCTGATCACTGAGAACTGGCCGGGAGGTGAGGGTCACGGACAAGGGTGTGAGACCCTTGGGACTGGTTTCTGAGCCCTGCTGGGGCAGGAGACGCTGTAGGACTGCCTGGTTTCAGACAGAAGGGCCTGGCCTGGACCTGAAATGCTGTGGGATCTTGGTGTCATGACTCTGCCGAGCACCATCTCTTCCCGGGGCCGGTTGATGCCCACGGGCCTCTCCTCGGGTTCAGCATGGACAGTGGGGACCCAGCCCTGGCACCTGCAGGGCTTCCTTCTCTGCTCCTGCCAGCTTCTCAGGGGCCTCCGCGTCTATCTCAGTAGCCCCAGCTTCCTGCCTGTCGCAGAGTGGGCACTCCATAAACGCTCAGAGATGAGCGGCCAGCACTGTCCTAGGCCAGGGCAGGGGGGCAGCCTGGCCAGACACAGCCTCTGTCCTCGTGGGGGGGGAAGGTGCTGGCAAAATGACCATTGCCTCCACTTTGCAACTGGGGTCGTGGAGGCACTGACCCGCCACCCGCTCTGCCCTCAAGCCATGCTACTCGCGGCTCTTCAGGCTGCTCCAGTCTAATGGGTGAGCTGGCTGGACTCCACTAGTCACGGGGATGGGCTGGGAGCGGGCGCCCCCTCCTCGCAAGCATCTGCTGAGAGGAACAGCTGTCTCCACGCTGTGCTCGGGCTCCCGTGGGAACGTGGTGAGCGGCTTGGCAGAGGCGCGGACGCGGCTCCCCGGCCACTCTGGGGCCATTCATGGGGTTGGAGTGGGACTTCGAATCCTGGGGCCTTTGTCGTATCTGTCAGCAGCCAGTTCTCCAGGACGGTACTGTCCCTCTCCTCATTCTTTCCTATTTAATTTCTGGGAGGTCTGGATGGGACAGGCCTGGATCGCTTGGAAACCCTGGGGTCCTAAGGTCTGGGGAAACAGAGCTTTATGTCAGGAAAGCAGCTTCAGTGTGTGTGGCGGGGGTGGGGGGCGGGGCAGTGAGTCGTGTGCAATTAGGTGGTCTGGGGCTACAGCCGGCCAGCATGGGAGGTGGGTTCTGAAAGCAAAAGCAAGGAGCCACCTACACAGGAAAAGAGCCAGGCCAGGGAGACCCTAAGGAGATGAGGCTGGCAGGCAGCCTGGCGGGGGGTGGGGGGTGGGGAGTGTGGCTGAGGGAGCAGAAGACCCACCCTGGATTTCCAGTAGCGGGGGGCCTGGCCCAGAATGAGTCCCTCATACTCGAGATCCATGAGTGAGCCAGCTTTGACCCATCTGGAGAAGGAACCTGGCTGCACCCCCATCCATGCTCCCCTACCCCCAGGCTGCCAGGAAACCACCCTGTCTGCCTCCAGCAGGGATTCTCCCAGTCTCTGACCCCCTCCCCCAGCATCTCCTCTGGCTGACACCCACCTGGGAGGCTGGGGCTCAGGGCTGCTGCGGAGTCTGGGACTGAGACAGAAACAAAGACGGTGGCGGGGGGGTGGGCAGGGGTCTGTCTGGTCACAAAGGCTGAGCAGTTCTCAGAACAAGCAAGGCCATGACAGGGGTGTGGGGCAGACTGGGAGGGCCCGTTCACCTCCAGGACCTTGACCGCACTCACACACAAGTCTCTGTTCTGCGGACCCATAGAGTGGGAGTCACGGCAGCCCTGTGTCTCCTGGGGGCACAGGGCAAGGAGCAGGAGGCTGGGAAAAGAGCTGCCCCTGGCCGTTATCTGACCTCAGGAGGACTTGCCCAGCACTGATGAGCTCATGGCACAGGGGCAGAGCTGGGTGGTGACAGGAAAAGGATGGCAAGTGTTCGCTGAAGACCTGGAGGCGTGGGGCTTTCACATGAGTTCATGAGATAAGACGCGCCCCAGGCCAGGAGCCGGCGGGCAGCTGTGTCCTGCAGAAGGAGCCCCTGCTGCCTGCCCTGCCGGCCCTCTACCCTTCGTACACCTGCTCTCACTCGCTTGGAACTCTTGGGCTGAGACCTAAGAATCCAGTCTGGAGATGACCTGGGCAGCATCCAGCTTACGTGGGTAGAATGCTGAAAGTTCTTCCTAGTTTTTGTTTCTTAATTTTTATGGCATTTAATTGATTTACCAAGTTGTGTTGGTTTCTGCGGTACAGCAAAGTGAATCAGTTATATGGTACATATGCATAGATCCACTCTTTTTTAAGATTCGTTTCCCATATAGTTCATTACAGAGCATTGGGTAGAGTTCTCTGTTATACAGTAGGTTCTTATTAGTTGTCCATTTCCTATCCAAGGGGATATTCCTGACCCAGGGATCAAATCTGCATCTCCTGCGTCTCCTGCATCGACAGGTGTATTCTTTACCACTGCACCACCCGGAAAGCCACTTTAGATATGTGTAAGTCAATCCTGATCTCCCAATTTATTCCTCTCCCCCACTTTCTTCCTTGATAACCATAAGCTTGTTTTCTACATCTGTGACTCTATTTCTGTTTTGCAAATAAGTTCGTTTGTGAAAGTTCCTTTGTGAAATCAATCCTTTAAAAAATAGAATATTTACCCAACGATACAATGTGAGTTCACCAAAAATGTCAAACCTACAGCAAAAGGGCAAATAGTTCTACTATTCTCCTAGACTTTCAGATACTTCTGGCAAAGTTTATGCTTAGTTAGAATCGATGTGCACTTTTTATCTTGTGATCAACTTTTTCATGCAGTGTTAATTTGTATAATTTTTTCCATAAGTTTTTCTGATGCAAAGAGTGACTCACTCATTGGAAAAGACCCTAATGCTGGGAAAGATTGAGGGCAGGAGGAGAAGAGGGCGACAGAGGATGAGATGGTTGGATGGCATCACCAGCTCAATGGACATGAGCTTGAGCAAACTCCAGGAGATAGTGAAGGACAGTCAAGTCTGGTGTGCTGCAGTCCATGAGGTCACAAAGAGTCAGACATGACTTAGTGACTAAACAACAACAAGTAATCTGAAGTAGTAATAGTTCACAGTCAGGATTTGGGCTGTCTTAAGTGTTGTGTGCTTGCAAATCATATAGGTAAAACATCTTGATATGAATAGGGTTTTTCTTTTTCCCCTTCCCTCCCTTCCTTCTTTCCTTCCCTCCTCCTCTCCCTTCCTCTCTCTCTTTCTTCCTTCAATCAGGGGAAATGCTGGTTGAAAGGTCTGACGATGTCAGTGTGTCGTGGTTTGGTAGCTCTTCATCAGCTCTGGGCCGATGAGCATGATCTGGTACATGTACAGTATATTCTTTTTCAAGTCCTCTGCTAATGCCATATCTGTATTTGTATTTGCCAGAGACTGGGCTTTCTTAAACTTTTAAAATCAGTTTCATATATATTTTGATATTATTTTTCATATTTATCATGAAGTGTTCTTCCACTCCATTGCTTTTCTTTATGTTTATATAAGGATGCTTGCAAATTTTAAAAATGTGTTCTATTCTTATAGCCTCCCATACTTTCTTTAATTACATACTTTTATGGTTATGATTCAAATCTTTCTCCCCAAGGGCATCTGTTCTCAAAGATGCCCCATTGCAATCCGAGTACCCAGTCTAAGGAAGTCCACTACAGAGGTTAAAGTGGGGGCCATGAGGTGGCTTTGATTCTTGTGAACTGGGTATTTTTACCTACATCGTGGAGCTTCCCAGGTGGAGCTAGTAGTAAAGAACCCACTTGCCAGCGCAAGAGACATGAGACGTGGGTTTGATCCCTGGGTTGGGAAGATCTCCTGGAGGAGGTCATGGCAAGCCACTCTGGAATTGCTGCCTGGAGAATCGCTTGGACAGAGGAGCCTGATGGGCTACAGTCTATGAGGTCACAAAGAGTCAGACACGACTGAAGCGACTTAGCATGCACGCACACACACACTTAACACTGTACAGATAGGAAACTGAGCTCACCGATGTTCAGAGGTCTGTTTCCTCTGAAACCCACACTTCGTCCCTGACACCAGTGTCTCAGTAGACAGGGTGGGAAAACACTTTATATTCTTCTGCTGTGGGTTTATTTTTTTAATGGTTGTATATGTGTATACATGTGTGTATTTAACTTTAACCTGTCTGGAATGTTTTGTTGTAAATGGTGTGAGTAAGCATTTGCTATTCACATGCCATTATTATCCATTTCCCTTATGAACTTAGTGATAATTATTTCTTTCATCATTCTATTTACACCTGATTTGTTACATATTAAATACAGATAAGTGTGTTTACATCCTCTACCATAAAGTTTTGACAACTGTCACATATGTTCTGTAGACTGGTATGTATTTCCCAGGTTTTGCCTTCAAATTAAAAAAATTCCTGAACGGTTGCTTTTCCATATAAATGTTCTTCAGTTCAGTTCAGTCATTCAGTCGTGTCCAGTTCTTTGTGACCCCATGAATTGCAGCACGCCAGGCCTCCCCTGTCCATCACCAACTCCTGGAGTTCACCCAGACTCATGTCTATCGAGTCAGTGATGCCATCCAGCCATCTCATCCTTGGTCGTCCCCTTCTCCTCCTGCTCCCGATCCCTCCCAGCATTAGAGTCTTTTCCAATGAGTCAACTCTTCACATGAGGTGGCCAAAGTACTGGAGTTTCAGCTAAATGATGCTAAAGTATCATTCCTTCCAAAGAAATTCCAGGACTGATCTCTTTCAGAATGGACTGGTTGGATCTCCTTGCAGTCCAAGGGACTCTCAAGAGTCTTCTCCAACACCACAGTTCAAAAGCATCAGTTCTTTGGTGCTCAGCTTTCTTCACAGTCCAACTCTCACATCCATACATGACCACAGGAAAAACCATAGCCTTGACTAGACAAACCTTTGTTGGAAAAGTAATGTCTCTGCTTTTCAATATGCTATCTAGGTTGGTCACAACTTTTCTTCCAAGGAGTAAGCGTCTTTTACTTTCATGGCTGCAATCACCATCTGCAGTGATTTTGGAGCCCCCCCAAAAAAAGTCTGACACTGTTTCCACTGTTTCCCCATCTATTTGCCATGAAGTGATGGGACCAGATGCCATGATCTTTGTTTTCCGAATGTTGAGCTTTAAGCCAACTTTTTCACTCTCCACTTTCACTTTCATCAAGAGGCTTTTAGTTCATCTTCAATTTCTGCCATAAGGGTGGTGTCATCTGCATAGCTGAGGTTATTGATATTTCTCGTGGCAATCTTGATTCCAGCTTGTGCTTCTTCCAGTCCAGTGTTTCTCATGATGTACTCTGCATAGAAGTTAAATAAGCAGGGTGACAGTATACAGCCTTGACGTACTCCTTTTCCTATTTGGAACCAGTCTGTTTTTCCATATTCATTTCTAACTGTTGCTTCCTGACCTGCATACAGATTTCTCAAGAGGCAGATCAGGTGGTCTGGTATTCCCTTCTCTTTCAGAATTTTCCACAGTTTATTGTTATCCACACAGTCAAAGGCTTTGGCATAGTCAAGAGAGCAGAAATAGATGTTTTTCTGGAACTCTCTTGCTTTTTCCATGATCCAGTGGATGTTGGCAATTTGATCTCTGGTTCCTCTGCCTTTTCTAAAACCAGCTTGAACATCTGGAAGTTCACGGTTCATATATTGCTGAAGCCTGTCTTGGAGAATTTTGAGCATTTTTAATATAAATTTTATAAAGTTAAATTTAATTAGTTGTATTTTATTTCCATTTAAACTTTTCTTCCCAGGTGGCTCAGATGGTAAAGAATCTGCCTGCAATGCAGAAGACTCGGGTTTGATCCCTGGGTCGGGAAGATATCCTGGAAAAAGGAAAGGCTATCCACTCCAGTATTCGTGCCTGGAGAATTTCATGGACAGAGGAGCCACGGGGTCACAAAAGGTCAGATACGACTGAGTGGCTAACACTCTCACTTTCAAACTTTTCTTATGGATTTTTAATTTTACTGCATGGTGGTCAGAGACTAGTTTTCATTCCAGTCCCAAAGAAAGGCAATGCCAAAGAATGCTCAAACTACCGCACAATTGCACTCATCTCACACGCTAGTAAAGTAATGCTCAAAATTCTCCAAGCCAGGCTTCAGCAATACATGAATGGTGAACTTCCAGATGTTCACAGAGATTGAAAAAGTTGGCTTAAAGCTCAATATTCAGAAAACTAAGATCATGGCATCTGGTCCCATCACTTCATGGCAAATAGACAGGGAAACAGTGGAAACAGTGTCAGACTTTATTTGGGGGGCTCCAAAATCACTGCAGATGGTGATTGCAGCCATGAAAGTAAAAGACGCTTACTCCTTGGAAGAAAAGTTGTGACCAACCTAGATAGCATATGGAAAGCAGAGACATTACTTTGCCAACAAAGGTCCATCTAGTCAAGGCTATGGTTTTTCCAGTGGTCATGTATGGATGTGAGAGTTGGACTGTGAAGAAAGCTGAGCACCAAAGAACTGATGCTTTTGAACTGTGGTGTTGGAGAAGACTCTTGAGAGTCCCTTGGACTGCAAGGAGATCCAACCAGTCCATTCTGAAGGAGATCAACCCTGGTATTTCTTTGGAAGGAATGATGCTAAAGCTGAAACTCCAGTACTTTGGCCACCTCATGTGAAGAGTTGACTCATTGGAAAGACTCTGATGCTGGGAGGGATTGGGGGCAGGAGGAGAAGGGGACGACCGAGGATGAGATGGCTGGATGGCATCACTGACTCGATGGACGTGAGTCTGAGTGAACTCCAGGAGTTGGTGATGGACAGGGAGGCCTGGCGTGCTGCGATTCATGGGGTTGCAAAGAGTCAGACACGACTGAGCGACTGAACTGAAGTGACAGAGACTAGGACGTACAATATTTCAAAGATTTGACATTTTCTTTATATTTGAATAGATGTCATTTTTATAACTATTTCTTGGGCACTTAAAAATAGGACTGTTTTCTGTAGAGTACAAAACTTAATATTTGCAACTTAATTAAATTTTCTATGTTCTTTTTCTTCTTTGTTAACTGATTTGTGATAGAGTACTAGGAGTGGGTAAAACCCCATTTATTTGATCAATCCATGTCCATACTTGACTGGCCATCACTGTTGGCTGTGCCCCTCTGAAGCAAGTCCTCCTTTGGAGAAATCTTTCTCTACTCCCACCTTGTGGCTTTATTAGGGTCTACTAATCTCAGTGAAGAGAAGGAAATGGCAACCCACCCCAGTATTCTTGCCTGGAGAGTCCCAGGGACAGAGGAGCCTAGTGGGCTGCTGTCTATGGGGTTGCACAGAGTCGGACACGACTGAAGCAACTTAGCATGCATGCATGCAATCTCAGTGACCTGTCTGTTTGATCAGAGATATGGGCACATGGCTTAGATCTCACCAGGCTCAGGTCTCTAAATTGGCCAATGACAGAAACCCGGCTCAAGCTGGAAAGGACTTTCTTGTTTGCATAGCTGCGAAGCCCAGGGAGGGTGGCTGTTAGCTAGCTAATTCCAACCAGGTCAGTTCAGTTCAGTCGCTCAGTTGTGTCTGACTCTTTGCAAACCCATGGACTGCAGCACGCCAGGCCTCCCTGTCCATCACCAACTCGTAGAGCTTACTCAAACTCATGTCCATTGAGTCAGTGATGCCATCAAACCATTTCATCCTCTGTCATCCCCTTCTCCTCCTGCCTTCAATCTTTCCCAGCATCATGGTCTTTTCAGTGAGTCAGTTCTTTGCATCAGGTGGCCAAAGTATTGGAGTGTCATCTTCAGCATCAGTCCTCCCAATGAATATTCAGGACTGATTTCCTTTAGGATGGACTGGTTGGATCTCCTTGCTGTCCAAGGGATTCTCAAGAGTCTTCTCCAAAACCACAGTTCAAAAGCATCAAGTCTTCCGTGCTCAGCTTTCTTTATAGCCCAACTCTCACAGCCATACATGGCTACTGGAAAAACCATAGCTTTGACTAGATGGACCTTTGTAGGCAAAGTAATGTCCCAACCAGGTACAGGGGTTCAAATAGTGTCTCTTTCTCCCCACACCTCTCTTCTGCCTCTGTGGAATGACTATTCTCTCCCACCATGGGGGACCTTTCTTCATATGCTGGGAGATACCCTCAGGTATCTTCCTCCACTCTATAGATAGAATATTATAGAAGGACCACCTGGTCCCATTTGACTTGAGCCTCCAATCACTGTGGTCAGGAAGATGGTTTTTCACAGACTGGCCAGTTTTAGCTCAAGTGCCCATTTCTGGGGCCAAGAGGTGGGGTGTGGAGATTGCCAGCCCCAACAGAAACCTGCGAAAATGAGGAAACAATGAGTCTCCACAGGAAGTCTGATACTGTTAAGAGAAGAGGGAGGGAAAGGGGTGGTGAGAATTGAAGAACAACAGTGTCTACTGCAAATTACCTCCCCCTTGCTATATGATTGACTAAGTGGTGGGTATGTGACTCATGCTAGGCCCTTTCAGAGAACTTGCAGGGATTTTCCCTCTCTGGAGCTGGCAGGGAAGACACCTCTTTCCTGTAGTGCATAAGGTGGTCAGCCTAGAGCTGCTCGTGGGTGTTCAGTTTTGAGGGTTCCCATTGTACTGAAGCTGGGCGAAGTTGGGGAAATAGCTGAGGGCATTGGAGCTTTCTATAGAAAGGAATTTGGTCCCCTCCAGCCCAGAGCAGTGGTGGTGGGGTTGATTTCCCATAGTCATAGTCCCCCAAACATTGTAATGTTTTAAAAATTATGAAGGTTTTTCATTATATTCTAACTTTTGAAAAATGAAAATAGTTTTCTTTTTTCCTGATTAATATGTGACTGGTATTGCGTCACCAAGTTCACATGTCAAGATTTTTATGTTAAGGTTGACCAGAAAATTCTGGAAATCTTTTTTCTTGTCCATTTCCTGAACAAGTCTGAGAAGATTAAAGTCTTAAGTGATCACTATAACGCAAACAATACAATGATGCAGATGGATTTGTGAGCCACCACCTCAAAACAGGCACTGTTCACATTTTAGTTGATATCCTTCCATATGTTTTTCTACATATATACATATAAAGAAGCATATATATATATATTTATTATTTTAAACATTTTTTTCTGCTATTTTTTAATTGGAGGATCCTTGCTTTACAATACTGTGTTGGCCTCTGCCATACATCAACATGAAGAACAGCATGGAAACGTATACACTACCCTATGTAAAATAGATAGCAAGTGGGAATTTGCTGTGTGACACAGGGAGCTCAACCCAGTGCACTGTGACAACCTAGAGGGGTGGGAGATGGGAGGGGAGGTGGGAGGGGGTTAAGGATGGGAGGGGGCATCAGTGACTGATACCAGTGACTGATTCATGTTGATGGATTTTAAACTTTTACTTTGTGTTGGGGTATAACCGATTACCAGTGTTGTGATAATTTCAGGGGAACAGGGAAGGGACTCAGCCATACATACATATGTATCCATGTATCCCCCAAACTCCCCTCCCATCCAGGCTGCCACATAACACGGAGCAGAGTTCCCGGTGCTATACAGTAGGTCCTTGTTGGTTATCCATTTTAAATATAGCAGTGTGTACAAGTCCATCCCAAACTCCCTAACTATCCCTTCCCCTTCCCCCCAGCCCCCTGCCCAGAACCATAAGGTTGCTCTCTAAGTCTGTGAGTGTCTGTTTCATAAGCAAGTTCATTTGTAAAAGGTGCATATATTTTAATAACGAAGTGCTTTTGAACCATAACACTGTTTTGTAGTTTCTTTTCCTGCTTAACCACAAACTCTTGAGCACTCTCTATGTGGCGGGTTCTGTGCTGAGCACTTGGATCGACTCAAGTCACCTTCCCATCCTTTTCATTTCACCTGACTATGTACAGGTATATGTCATCATTCTCTATGCATTCTATGTGAGGGGGTCTCACCTTACTTAGTCACTTTCTTAGTGATGAATGTGTATATTGTTTTCATATTTTTACTGTCATAAATGTAAGAACATGACTACAGTTGAGCTTAGATCTTGCAGTATAGTGTGATTATCTTAACAGGATCAGAGACTCAGACCCCAACCCTGGAGAGGCTGGAGAGGAGAGGCCCCTGCAGTGAGTGGGTATTTCCTGGGGCAGGAAGTGAGAATAGGGAGGGGAGTGGAAAAACATCCTTTCTCTGAACTCATGGTTGCGTCAGTGGGGCCAGGCTCTGCCTAAATGAGAGGGCCCGAGCCCAGTTCTGAGGAGAGTGATGACTGGCCCTGGCCGAATGGAAGCAGGGGCATCCGGTGAGTGACCCTGGCCTGGGGCTGGACCCGCACCGGTCATTATGTTGCTGTCTGTACTGTGCTTGCTGTCCAATTACTGTGGCTCAGCTGGTAAAGAATCTGCATGCAATGCAGGAGACCTGAGTTTGATCCCTGGGTTGGGAAGATCCCTGGAGAAGGGAAAGGCTACTCACTCCAGTATTCTGGCCTGGAGAATCCCATGGACTATATAGTCCATGGGGTCGCAAAGAGTCGGACACGACTGAGCGACTTTCACTCACTTTCAGGTAACCTGACCTCTGCTCTCTGGGGGAAATTAGGAGGAGTGGGTCCCATGTTCTGGATGGCCTGCGTGGCCTAAGGGGACTGTGTCCCTGCCCTCAAGGCTAGATCAGGAGTAACAGGAGCATTATTAGGCTACAACATATCCATTTAAAAAGGCTTCTGATACATATTGAGCAACTGCTCTCCAAAAGTTCGAGTATACTTAACACCCCTCACACCTGCAGGGTGAGAAGCCCCCTTTCGGAACCCTCACCAGCACTGGGTGTTACATCTTTCTTCACCTTTGTGCTTCTGGGGTGTGAGGAAGGACCATCCCACGAGCTTTGCTGTGTGGCAGCATGAGTGGTTTTCTCTCTCTCTTCCTTTTAAAATATTCCCTCGCCTATGGGGCAGCTGAACATCCTCTCGTGAAGGCACTGGCCATTTGCAAAGCCTGGTCAATTTCCACTTCATATTCATTTCTCATCTTCCTACTCAGTTCTGTTCAGTTCAGTCGCTCTGTCATGTCCGACTCTTGGCGACCCCATGGACTGCAGCACACCAGGCTTCCCTGTCCATCACCAACTCCCGGAGCTTGTTCAAACAGTATTTACTCCTAATTAATTTGTAATGGCTCTTCGTGTGTGTGTGTGTGTGTGTGTGTGTGTGTGTGTGTGTCTGTGTGCGTGTGTGTGTGTGTATGCTCAGTTGCTCAGTAGTGTCTGACTTTTGGGACCCCATGGACTGTAGCCTGCCAGGGTCCTCTGTCCATGGGATTTTCCAGGCAAGAATACTGGAGCAGGTTGCCATTTCCTCCTCCAGGGGATCTTCTGAACCCAGGGACTGAACTTGGGTCTTCCGCATCTCCTGCATTGACAGGCAGATTCTTTACCACTGAGCCACCTGGCTCTTCAGATATCAAGAACATCATGCCTTTGCTTCTCACATGTGAAAGTGCTGCTTTTCAGTTTCTGCTTTGACTTTTAAACATTTGTGAATACCATACGGAAGTCTCAAATTTTCATATAGTCAAATCCATCACATTTTGTCATGGTTTCTAGCTTTGGTGTCATTTTTAGAAAGGTCTACCTTTTCACCTCCCAGGATTAAATAAACATAGCCTTCCCTAGAACTTTTATGGAGTTTTGTTATGGGTTGGTGTATGCGTACATTTCTACTTCTAATCCATCTGGAATTTATTAGGGTGTGAGGTAGGGATCCAGCTTTACTTTTTAATATGGAAAAATTTAACACAGGTGTTACCAATCACCTACCACAATCATTTAAAAATCCAAATAAAGCATAAAACATCTAACTTTAGACAATTATTATTTCTTGATGAAAACTCCAGGCTAGCGTTATTTACAGAACACACTGCCAGACCCAGTAATTAAATTTTTGAATTCCTTTATTAAGTTGTTTAGTTACAAGCCTGTCATCAGTTGAGAAAGTTTTGTCCAGAAAGCACTGTTTTTAAGAAAAAAATTACTGATGCTTAGCCATCTTTTCCTGGCAGTACTTAGGTAGCAGCCCTAGCCATTAACTGGGTCCACACTAGCTCATGGCAGTCAGTCCATGTCACAGGGGGTGTGTAACTTTTCACTCTCCCTAGTGCAGTATTCTGTGGGGCACCATTGGGAGAGGTGAGTATCCAGCTTATCCAAAGAAGACATCAGTTTGGCAGAAACCAACACAGTATTGTAAAGGAGTCATCCTTCAATTAGAAATAAATAAATTTGAAAAACGACATCAAGTCATTAAAATACAGGGGAAGAAGCTTCATTGATGGGCCAGTGGTTAAGACTCTGCCCTTCCACTGCAGAGGGCATCGGCTTAATCCCTGGTCAAGGAGTTAGGATCCTGCGTGCTATGCATAGCCCTGCAAAATTATATATATATAATTATATAATTTAATTTATTTTATATAATATTTAATATAAAGTATTGTGATATTTTATAATATACTTTGTGCTGTGCTCTGCTTAGTCCGACTCTTTGCGACTGCATGGACTGTAAGCACACCAGCCTCCTCTATCCATGGGATTCTCCAGGCAAGAACACTGGAGTGGGTTGCCATGCCCTCCTCCAGGGGATCTTCTCAACCCAGGGATTGAACCCAGGTCAACTGCATTGCAGGCAGATTCTTCACTGTTTGAGCCAGCAGGGAAGCCCAATATACTATAAAATAGAGTATAATATATTTATTATATATATGTACACACACACACAAAACTTAAAGAGAAAGGAGAGCCTTATCCAACTGTTTTACTTTGCTTGAGATTCTATCCGATCAGTGTTTCTCTTTGTAACCAAAGTAGCCTGGTCCAGGGCCTTGGATGGTTAAACTCTAGATCTATGTGAGGAACTGGGCTCCTTCTGAGCACCTGGGGCTCAGATTCACACTGATTCTGCCCCTGGAGCCGAAGCTAAGGAAAGAGCTTTAGACAAGGTGATAAACGGTCAAAGCCACCTGAATCTCTTCATGAAGTGATGAAGAATACGAGAGGACTCTGAGTGGACTCAAAGTGACCAAGAGCCCAACTGCTCCCAGAAGCCCAATGTTGGGTCACAGTGTGGATTTGCTCTGCAACACTAACATGCAAGAAATGCTACGTTTTCTATTTTTCTGGATCAGATTAAACGTGATTCAGCCTGTAGCTCTTCTATTGAAAGGATGGTCAATTTCATCATTGTTGGGAGTCACTTGTCTACCCTAGGACTCCTCAAGCCTCCTGGGGTGGGAGCCATTGGAGTCAGGCTCATGGCAACTCAGAGGGTTAAACTGGGAGAATTTAGTGAAGGGATTATTCACATGATAAAGGAAGTAATGGGGGATAGTGACAGAGAGCTGGTACATGAAAGAGAGGCCTTTCAATATTACTTTTAAACAAAGAAAGTAGCTACTGCCAGAATCATGGCCAAGCGGGGCAGAGAATGGAGAGGACGGATTTAGGTGAGCGGGTGAGTGGAGAATAACCAGCATGAGGACTTGTGGGATTGCTGAAAGAAATCCGCACCCCCAGCCTGTGGTCACTTGGGATTCCTGTGCCCTGGTGTAGGGAATCGAGTCCTCCCAGGCAAGACTTACTCCCATCTCTGGTCATCCAGGTCGAATGGCACCTTGCCTAGGCCCCCGGGGCTTAGCTGTGTGTGCACAGGAAAGGCTGCACTGCCTTGGGGTGCTGGTGCTCTCCCTGGACACTCTGGTAACATGGGGAGGCAGCCCCCCGCTTCCCCTCTCACCCAGGGACCCCTGTGGGAGAGCTCACCTCCAACATGGCAGCAGAGGCAGCAGAAAGTTTGCACTAGCGTCACAGGGACCATGTTTCGGAGCCACTGCTGGGGCTCCCCTGGTGTCAGGAGCTGCAGCTGCTCCACGGCCTGCAGGCCCAGGGGCTGGATCCACCTCGGCATGGGGGCTACAGGGTGGGAGGCACCAAGGCCCATGAGTGAGGCTGAAAGTGGGAGCAGAGGTGGGGTGGAAATCTAAAGTCGTTAAGGATTCTGGTCCTGAGGGACTGAGTGTATTTCTGCTTCCCCAGCAGGTCACCAGAGGGGAACCAGGAGGACAGATTCAGGACATAAGCAAGCACTCCAGGAGGCCCTGACAGATTAGGGGAGGCTTCACCTTCAAATCGACTGGCCTTCCTGCTGGCAAGGGGGAGGCCCCAAAGGCAGGGTGACATGGCCCTGAATGAATGTGAGATCTTCCTTGTCTGCCAAGCAGGCCATGTCTATGGCTTTCCCATTACCTTGGTTTTGATATTGTGAAAATAATCAGCGTTTCTTGGGAAAACAGAAATGGATGCACGAAGTCCATGAACTTGCCTATATAAACCTGAAATTGAACAAAACCTGGAGCTGTAATTGCCTTTTGAAAAGTCACCTTATCTGGCAGAGAGCTTTGAGTTTAGCCAATCACAAGGAAACTTTCTTTTTATGATATTGTCCCTGTGAAAAACAGAGTGCCAAATTTTTATCATAAGTCTATGCTTTGGACAAGTTTACATCTCTGGAAGGAGAAATTCACTTGACGTTTTGAAAAGTTGTCCCAGAGGCAAAAAAATCTTCTCATCTTTCAGTGACTCAATACAAGTTTATAGAAATATTACAGGCATGCTTCAGAGATATTGTGGGTTTGGTTCCAGAACACTACAATGAAGCCATATCACAATAAAGCAAGTCAAATGATTTTTTTGATTTCCCACTGCACATAAAAGTTACATTTATACTATACTGTAGTCTATTAAATGTGCAATAGCTTTATCTCTAAAAAAAAAGTACATACCTACCTTAATGTAAAAATACTTTATTGCTAAAAAGTGCTAACCATCATCTGAACCTTCAGTGAGTCACAGTAGTAACATCAAAGATCCCTAATCACCGATGCCTAGACTACAGCAATGAGGAGAAAGTCAGTGGTATCATGACACCAGAATGTGACCCAGAAACATGCATCTGTACTGTGTCTGGAGAGAAGTGAGGTAGTGTGGTCCCTCCCAGGCCTGGCTGCCTGTACCTGCAGACCTTGAGCTGGCGAGGAAACCTAGCTCAGGGTGAGGGGGAGAAGCCCTTAGTTTCCTCCAGAGGCTGACTGATTTGGGGACAGCATGGTCACCTCACAGGTAGCAGCTCCCTGGTGGCAGAAGGAACCAAAGGCAGGACTGGAAGAGAGACTGGCCTCCAGGCTGTGACTCCCCAAATGTGGGAGTTTCTTTGTCTTGGTCTCTCTCAAGAATCCCTCCACTCGCCAAAGGTGCCCCTCCCCAGAGTGTGTTTTCTTAATATGTTCAGTGGCAAAGTGAGAACACTTCATTAAAAAAAAATAAACCTACTGGCAGTTTCCTGGCAGTCCAGTGGTTACGGCTGGAACTCTCACTGCTGAGGGACTGGGTTCAATCCCTGGTCAGGGAAATAAGATCCCGTAAGCCATGCAACATGGCTAACAAACAAACACCATGCATGCTAAGTTGCATTAGTCATATCCAACTTTTTGTGACCCTATGATCTGTAGCCCTCCAGGCTCCTCTGTCCACAGGAATTCCCCAGGCGAGAATACTGCAGTGGGTTGCCACGCCCTCCTCCAGGGGATCTTCCCAACCTAGGGATTGAACCTGTGTCTCTTATGTCTTCTGAATTGGCAGGTGGGTTCTTTACCTCTGGCCCCGTCAGGGAAATCCAAACAAAAGCCCCATGTCTGGAAATAGGCATTTTCAGACTGAAAACTTGCTCTTCTCTGCAGATAGATGGGCTGGCTGGTAGGGAAGATGGTGGCCAATATTTTCGAATAGAATCCAGGGATGATTTTTCTTCAAGAAGAACAAAACTATGACACCTGAACCAGGTGAGTGAGTTCACTGTCTATCTTTTCTCCCCATGGTTGGATACTTGCCATCCATAATATTTAGACAAAAGTGTAAATGCTTTACAGCTTCTGACAAGATAACACTGATGAATATGATGCTTGATATTTAGTCAAAAATTCTCAGGGACAGAATCAGGCAGTGGGAAGCCCCAGGCTTTCACCTCATGCCTGTCTGCAGGGCCCAGCCCCTGTGGATGGACTCCTTGCAGTGGCAGGAGAGATTCTAAGCTGGTAGCCAGAAAAATAGCCTGATCCAAAGAGGGGAAAACAGGAAGGGGGAGCTAAGATGCAGATCTGAGAGGGGTGCTTGAACAGAACTCTTGAGGACAGATGACATCTGGCTTCATGGTGCTACCCATAGCATCCAGGCCTCTGCTAGGTACCTTGTAATATATCCTCTTGATGATGTATAAGGTAATTGCCTTTATCCTCACCTCACAGATGAGGAAACAGAGACTTGACCAAGTGGTCTGCTCAAGGCCATAGGATGTCAGTGGTAGATGTGGGATTCAAATCTTCCTGATCTACTGTACCTGGTTGTCTTCACACAGAGCAGACACCATGAAAATGTTAGTTGGATGGATGGATGGATGATGGATGTTGGGATGGAGGAAACTGGTAACAGAGAGAGGAGCTGGGTGTTGTTGGGAGACTTATTCACCAGCTTGCTACTCTTTAGTATCTCTTAAATTTTGCACTAGATGAATGTATTTATATGAAATAACAAGGATTTATATCTTCCAGGTAGAATGAAGGTGGCACTAGTGGTAAAGAACCCATCTGCCAGTGCAGGAGACAAAAGAGTCATGAGTTCGATCCCTGGGTTGGGAAAATCTCCTGGAGGAGAGCATAGCAACCCACTCTAGTATTCTTGCTTGGAGAATCTCCATGGACAGAGGAGCCTGGAGGGCTGTGGTCCATAGGGTTGTAAAGAGTCAGACACGAATGAAGCAATGTAGCACACACACAAGTAGAATAAAAGGCCACTCCTGAAAGATTAAAAATCAGCTTAGCTTCAGTTTTCAATTAGAATATTCAGTTTTCAGCTTAGAATATTCCCAAAATATTCTAAGCAGCAAGATGCCCTGGCTGTTGTTTCACTCCTGTACATTACAAATAAATGAGACAAACATAGACAGGAAATTGTTTATGGCAAGAATGACAGAAAATGGTTAATATTACACTTAAAAATAATTTCATTGATCTACTTAGTTTTGGCTGTGCTGGGTCTTCGTGGCTGCACAGGCTTCTCCCTAGTTGCAGCAGGCAGGGGCTCCTCGTTAGCTGTGGCGCAGGGGCTTCTCACTGTGCTGGCTTCTCTGATTGCAGAGCACAGGCTCTGGACACGTGGGCTCAGTGGTTGTGGCTCCCAGGCTCCAGAGCACAGGCTCAGTAGTTGTGGCACAGTTGCTCCGTGGCTTATGAGGTCTTCCTGAATGAGGGATGGAATCCATGTCTCCCACATAGGCAGGCAGATTCTTTACATCAAACTTCCAGGAAAGCCCAATATTATTACACTTAATTGGAGATTTTATGGATTATTTGGATTGAAGTTCTTAATAGAGAATTGGGTAAACTCACGAAAAAAATATACTGAAAAGAAAATACATTTATAGTATCTAAGATAAGCCTAATAAATAAAAATTAAGTTATTTATTAGAGAAAAGATTGGAAATAATCTATGAATCTAACAATATGCTATAATTATTCTGGTCAAATAGCTAATGGAAAATTCATGTAGGATACTACACATTTACTTAAACTGATGCCATAGAATTGTATTTGTTGACATGTTGATGTGAATATCTTCAAGTTTTTAAAGTGAAAAAGTTAGAAAACACTGGAAGTATATTCTAATGGAGGATTCACTCTTCAGTTTTCAATTTCAGAACTTACGATAAAACCACAATAGTCATGACAATGTGGCACAGGCATGAAGATAGAGCAATGGACCAGAATTGAGCCCAGAAATAAATCCATATATGTTAATTGATTTTGACAAGGATGCTAAGATCATTCAATGGGAAAAAATAGTCTTTTGAACACTGGGACAACTGGATAACTGTACTCAAATGAGTGAAGTTAGACCTCTACCTCACTTCACATACAAAAATTTATTCAAAATGGATCAAAAATCCAAACATGTGTGCTAAAAGTATAAAATACTTGGAAGAAAACATAGGTATGATAGGAAGAAAAAATAGGTAAATCTTTATGACCTTGTATTATGCAACAGTTTTTCTTAAGATATGATACACTAAGGACAAGCAACCAAATGAAAAATAGATAATTTGGACTTCACCAAGCTTAAAGCTTACTTTTCATCAAAGGACATTATTAAGGTACTGAAAAGACAACAGTCCAGATGAGAGAAAATATTTGCAAAAATATATTTGATAAGAACCTAGAATCTAGAATATATAAAGAATTTTTACAACCCAGCAACAAAAAGACAACCCAATTAAAAACGAGCAAAGGACTTGAATAGAAAGTTCTCCAAAGAAGGTATACAAATGGTCAACAAACATCATTACTAGCCATTATGGAAATGCAAATTAAAACTACAATGAGATGCCACTTTACTAGATAGTACTCCATTCGAATGACTGTGTTTAAAAATGGAAAATAACAAATGTTGTTGAGGTTGTGGAGAAATTGGGACACTTATACATGTTGGTGGAAATATAAAATGGCACTGTTATGATATGACCCAGTCCATATGACCAAGCAATTTTATTCCTATATATATGCCCCAAAGAATTGAAAATGTATGTTTATGCAAAAACTTGTACTTGATTGTTCATAGCAGCTTTATTCATAACAGCCCCAAACTGGAAACAACCCAAATGTCCATTAACAAAGAAAATGTGATATATATATATGAATATGATTTTATGATAAAAAGAATGAATCAGCGACCATATAATAATGTGGATGAATCTTGAAAACATTATGCTAAGATAAATGGTTTTTCCAGTAGTCATGTATGGATGTGAGAGTTGGACCATAAGAAAGCTGAGTGCCGAAGAATTGATGCTTTTGAACTGTGGTGTTGGAGAAGACTTGTGAGAGTCCCTTGGACTGTAAGGAAATTAAACCAGTCCATCCTAAAGGAAATCAGTCCTGAATACTCATTGGAAGGACTGATGCTGAAGCTGAAACAATACTCTGGCCACCTGATGTGAAGAACTGACTCATTAGAAAAGACCTTGATGGTGGGAAAGATTGAAGGTGGGAAGAGAAGGGGATGACAGAGGATGAGATGGTTGGTTGGCATCACTGACTCAATGGACATGAGTTTGAGTAAGCTCCGAGAGTCGGTGATGGACAGGGAGGCCTGGTGTGCTGCAGTCCACTGGGTCACAAAGGGTCTGAACTGAAGATAAAGAAGCCAGTCATATGATTCCATTTATATAAAATGTCCAGAATAGGGAAATTCATAGAAACAAAAAGTAGGTTATGATTGCCTAGGGCTGGAAGGATGGGAGGGATATGGGGAGTGCTCATGGCATGGGATTTCTTTTTAGTGTGGTTAAAATGTTCTAAAATTTATTGTGGTGATGGTTGTACAACAACTGTGACTATACTATAAAGAACCAAATTGTACACTTTAAAATGGTGAATTTTATGTTATGTGAATTATGTCTCAGTTTAAATCTTCAAAAAGTATATTTCAATCTAAATCCAAATGTATGTCTACCTACCTACGAATGTATGTATGTATGTTTGGACGTATCTATCTACCTAAGGGGCTTCCCAGGAGGCTCAGTGGTAAAGAATCTGCCTGCCAATGCAGGAGATGGAAGAGATGCAGGTTTGATCCTTGGCTGGGGAGGATCCCTTGGAGCAGGAAATGGCAACCCACTCCAGTATTCCTGCCTGAAACTTTTCCTGGGCAGAGAAGCCTGGTGGGTGAAGGTTCATGGGGTCACAAAGAGCTGGCCACGACTCACACACATTCACACATCTATCGACCAGTCTGTCTCATTTTGGGTATTGGAATTACACCTACATTTTGAGTTGCTTCTTCGTGTGAATATTTATAATTTATATACTGCTACTGCTGCTAATATAACAAAGGAAAAAAATAAAGAAAACCCTAAAATATACACAGAACTGCTAAGATACAATTTGTAAAAGAAGGGATGTAAGATAGTTGCCCATTGTGCAGCTCTGCAACATGGAGAGACGGTGCTAGGGACAGAATACAGTGAAAACAAACGCGCAAAAGTGGTAAAATTACATGTGAGGTAAAATCTGTAAAACTTTCTTTGTGTTATAATTTTTACCTTTACAAGTAGGCAGAAAGTGAACATATTTGTCTTAAATGAATTGAGGTTTTGTTTATTACCTTGCTATTGAAAATGTTAATGAAAACAATATCATCTAGATGCTTTTTCCAAAAAATTCACTCATTCTACCAATCTGCATTGAATAGGTTTCAGATATTTCTTTTTTCCCCTAAACGAATTATTCTTGTATTGGGGTATAGCTGATGAACAAGCCATGTTGTGACAGTTTCAGATGAACAGCAAAGGGACTCACCCATACATATACATGTATCCATTCTTCCCCCAGATTTTCCATGTTTCTTGTGAATTTTTCCTTTTGCTCATCTTTTCCTGATGTTTTAAATTTTCTTGTTTGGTTTTATTCAAAGTTATTAATTCCTTTTAATTTTAAAAGATATTCAATTTTAACTTTGAATTGTATTTCTTAATAATTGAAACATTTTTGTGTTTATATAGTCTTTAGGTTTTTGTACATCTTATATTTTCTTGGGTACTTAATTGACTGTACTTGTCCTTTGAAAATATTATATTAGTTCATTTTTAATTGTTGTGCATCTTAGCAGATATTTTTATTTTCCAATTAATTTATTTGATTTCATATTTATTCCTGTTCCTTTAAAAATTTGTTACTTCTATCTTTTAAAAAAATTTAAGTGTAAATTTAGTTGATATTTTTTTTCCTTTTTCTTTCTTGTTACCATAAGCCCGAAAGATACCAGAATTCTCTCAATGCAGCTTTAACTGTGTATCCAGTACCTCTTTTTTGTCTTAAAAATAACATCCCCGTATTTGGTGTTGCCTTTTCAACCTATTAATAATTGTTCCATCACAGACCTTTCTTCCATTCTTGCCTGGTCATGTGCATATAGGTGGCATACCGGTTTTCTCTCCAATTTTATTGTCTGAGAAAGTATGTGTAAAATCTTTGTATGCTAGGTCACTTCAGTCATGTCCCACTCTTTGTGACCCTATAGACTGTAGCCTGCCAGGCCCTCTGTCCATGAGATTCTCCAGGCAAGAATACTGGAGCAGGTTGCCTATACCTTCCTCCATGGGCCCTTCCCAGCCCAGGGATCGAACCCATGTCTCTTATGTCTCCTGCACTGGCTGGCAAGTTCTTGAACCCTAGTGCTAGAATCTTTGTTTATCTATTGTTAATATCTTTATCTTCAAAATTGCAGTTCATTTCTGTGAAAGCCTAATGCACATTTGAGAAAGCTCCCTATTTCCCAAGTTTTTCTTTTTGGATCAGATCCTCTAATCACCATTTTGTAGAAGAGAAAAGGAGGCCCCCTCACCACCACCCCAAGGTGTAGGGACTTGCTGACAATCCCTCAGCGGGGCTGGGTCAGAGCCTGTTTTGGGGGCCAATGAATGGAGTATTGTGGAGAGTTTCTTCCAGCAAGCTCCAACAGCACCCTGCCTTTGCTGGCGCTCTGTTCTGTTGAAAAGCTATAGAGCAGGAGGCCTTGGGCCAAACAGCTTGTTTTACCGGACTTTCCCTGCAGCCTCCCTGCTGTACACAGCATTATACTGACCTGCTGTCTCGGGCTTCTCCTTGGCCCTGCCTGAAGAAGGAATTATTTTCTAGGATGCTAGCTTCTCATGAAAACAGTCCTCCAGTGGCTCCTGCCATTGGTGTTCAGGGCATGTCCAGGTTTGCGGAATCCTGGGATGAACATAACTTATTCAGTCAAGCTGGGACCCGCTACTCTTGCTTTTGTATGAGCCTGACTTATCTGAGTCAGGCTTTAAAATTATTCTCTCCGTTTTCTTTTTCTTTCCTTTTTTTTTTTTTTTTAAAAAAACAAGATTCATAGGTGTGGATTTGTCTTTTTAATCCAGTCTATGATTCTATTTTTTTAAATAGGAGAACTTAGTCCCTTTACATGTAATCTTATACTTGTTCTAATTGTATTACTCTGTATTTTTCTCAGTTAATAAAATTCTTTGTTTTTAACTTCAAATAGGATTTCTTTTGGATGTTGTGTTTTTGATTCATTTAACTAAGATCAAATGTAACATTTTCTGAACAACTCAGCTTCCCAGTGTTTTTACTATATTTTCATTTATCCATCAAGTGATTGTGCACATTTCTTTTCATCTGTTCTAATTTAAAAAATGTTTTTCTTATAAATAGATTCAGAATTCTTTTTGTCATTCTCTCAACATCTTCAAGTCTTCTTTGGTCAAATCCTCTTGGTTTGATTTTGGTCTTTAGAAAAGTTAAATATTTAAAAATACACTATCATACTTAATGACAACCATAGCTTTATATCATTGCTTTTCAGGCTAGGATATGCATATCTGTGGAGACAGGCTATAATAGAGTGCATGAAACTATCACTACTCCCTTCACTGAAATTTTGTTCCCCTATCCTCCAGTAAGTCTGCACCATGCGCACACACACACATTCTCCGCCCACTCCAGCCCCTAAGAAAGGTATATACTTGAGTAGCCCTAATTATCTTTCCCTTGCTCAGCTAATTGGCTCCAGTAGACCCCTAGCCCAACTCATAGACTGGCCTGAGCCAATCAATAAGATGTTTTCTCTCTGGAATTCTAGAATTCAGAGACTCAGTCAGGGTTGGACACTGAAAAGGGAGAAACAGATTCACCCTTCACTGAAATCGTTCCCCACCTCAACCCCACGCATGAGTCCTTGGAGGAGTGTTGATATCTGAAAAAAAATATATATCGGGTTTAGTTAGGAAGAGAAAGTGCCAAGGAGAACTTTGGTAGGCTACAGTGTCTGCTCTAAAAGGAAGAATAAAAGCTGCTTATGTCAATTAGGACCATCATTTACAAGATACTTGGCTATTTTATACTTCTAAGAGCAACTACTATATAGGATAGGTGAAAGTGAAAGTGAGTGAAGTTGCTCAGTCGTGTCCATGGACTGTAGCCCACCAAGCTCCTCCGTCCATGGGATTCTCCAGGCAAGAATACTGGAGTGGGTTGCCGTTTCCTTCTCCAGGGGATCTTCCCGACTATATAGGATAACTACATGTTAAATAATATTAACAAACACATGTATTTTACTATGTGCCAGGCACTGTTCTAGGTCTTTTACATATATTGACTCATTCAAATCTCACATAAGCCTTATGAGATGTTATCATCATCATCTACATTCTACAGGTGAGGAAAATGGAGACACAGAGAGGTTGGTTAACTTGCCCAAGGCCACACAGCAAGTAATTGGAGGAGTTGGATTTGAACCCAGCAGTTTGGTAACCCATGCCTTAAGTGCTATGCCACACTGGTGCTGTATCAGAGTTGCAACTTGAGAGTGCCTTTTCTTTTACACTAGCTTCTTGTGTGGCTGGTATCTAGCAGGACATGAGGCATAAAGGAAAAGTAAAATTCTGTCCTATACATATCTCCCTCTGCAGTAAATTCTCCAGCAAAGAAAAGTATAAGCATTCTGGGTTTGGGGAATGAAATATGACTCTTTACTTTCTCATTTAAAGTGCAATGATTGTTAGATGACATTTGCAGTTGCTGAGATATGTATAATTCAAGTCCAAAACCAGAAAAAATAGGCAAGATGGAAGATCAGAGAAATAAAAATTAAAATAAGATGATGAGGGAGTATAAAAATTAAGACAAATTTAAAGCTAAAGATGTGGAAATAAAAATTTAGGAAGAATAACACTGTAAATGAGAGCACTTTCTAAAATTCATATTTAAAGTAGCATATGTAAAATTAAAAAAGAGATAAAAACGTAAAAAACCCAGAAAAATTAAAAAAATAAACCTGAAAATTTAAGAATATTAATGGAATCCGGATAAAATAAATAGTGAAAATAATTTAAATAGAAGTTAGTAGGTTAAAGAGACATTAAGGCAAAAGCTAACACCTATGAGGCAAAAGTGGGAATATTATAGAAGGATGTATTTCTTAAAAATTAGGATAAAAATAACACTATGAAGCTAGAAGGAAGAGAAAAATGTAGTTTTTTGGAATTTAAAAAATCTTTGTGTTTTTACTTTTACAGTGAAAAACTGTTAAGTATTTTTTTTTTGTAACTGCTGTATCACACACAGGCATAGAAGAAATACACAGAATCAGCATCAGGATTAACAAAAGACAAAGGTCAGTAGATCAAGACAAGAATGACAAGACATTAGAGATTCATGGATCAATAAGAAAAAATAGTCAAATAGGGAAAAAATGAGAGAAAGCAATTCACTGAAGATGAACTGCAAATGACAGTGAACATATAAAAAGCTGCCCAACCTAATAATTGAAAAATGCAAAGTAAAACAAAATAAGATTGTATTTTCAAGCATAGGACTAGCAGAAATTAAAAAGATTTACGATATCCAGAGCTGGCAGTGATAAGTACAAATAAGCACTCTCATACACTGTTGGTGGGAATATAAATTAATAAGCCTATTTTGAAGAGCATTTGGCAGTATCACAAAATTTCAATTTGTAACTTTTAGCCAACTAGAACTCTTTTCCACAGAAACACTTTCACATGAGAACAAACTTATGCACAGGATATTGAAAGCATCATTGTTTATGATAGAGAAAATAGAATGCAAATGAAGTATCCTCCAATTCAGTAATATTGAATCAATAATTACACATTTGTACAATAAAATATTATATAGATATTAAAAATAGTGAAGCTGAATTTCATGGATTGACTTGGAAAGATCTATAAAACATAGTGTTAGGGGAAAAATTAAAAGCACATTGGGGATATAAATTTTTAAGACTAAATTTAAAGTGAGATGAGGACAGCATCAGACTATAAAACTCCAAGCTGGAAATAGTGGTCTGGATGCTCTAGCTGCTGCAGTCTGGGAGGCTAAGAACAACTGATATGGTGATGGTGATATATTCTGCTTATTCACAGCCCATCATACTCTGCCTGCACAGGTATGGGCTTTATAACGCATCCCACAGGTGATCTGGGCTTAATCAGCTAGTGGTAAAGAACCTGTCTTCCAAGGCAGGTAGACGTAAAAGACGCCGGTTCAATCCCTGGGTTGGGAAGATCCCCTGGAGGAGGGCATGGCAACCCACTTTAGTATTCTTGCCTGGAGAATCCCATGTACAGAGGAGCCTGGCAGGCTGCAGTCCATAGGGTCTCAAAGAGTCAGACACGATTGAAGTGACTTAGCATGCATACATGCACGCTGAGCTAAGACCTTCCAAAGTCACACTCCCAAGCCAGCAAGCACTCTTTTACTTTGGTTTTTGGAATGTGTTCAATTCTTTTTTAAAAAGTATTTATTTATTTGGCTGTGCCAGGCCTCAGTTGCATCATGTGGGGTCTTCGATTTTCACTGTGGCACATGGGATCTTTAGTTTCCACATGCAAACTGTTAGTCGTAGCATGTGGGATCTAATTCCCCGAGCAGGGATCAAACCCAGGTTCCCTGCATTGTGGAGTGTGGAGTCTTAGCCACTGGATTACTAGGGAAGTCCTGGAATATATTCAATTCTACCTTAGATTTTTCTTTAACCTATTTGGTAGTCCTTGCACTATCTTTTAACTTCCTTCTAGGTAAAATTAGCAGGTGAAAGGCAATCAAAATGTGTTGTTGAATGAATTTATTTCATCCTATCTCCTTGAAGTTTTTGTGCTGTTTGGTCAGTACGTTGTTCACACACATGTGGGCGTGCGTGCACACACACACACAGATAAACAGCTTTAGCACCTTGCGTCATCTTTGAGGTTGTAACCCCTTCTTACTGAACCTGAGTTGCTTGGTTATTTGCTCCTTTCACCACAACTGGTGGCACTGGAATTGGGTGGGGGAAATGACACAGTCTATAGGGCTTGTTCTTGGACTGGGTTATTAGGGTGAGGGTGTGGTGATGAGGGAAAGTGGAGTCAAGAGTGATTCCTGGGTGTCTGGCTTTGAGACAAGGTGGGTATTGGTAAAGGAGAAACCCAAGTTGGGGATGGTGGTGGTCAGGAATCAGGATTGGCACAGAAAGCCCTGGGGCAACCAAAACTTAGACTTCATAACAGACACAGTTCCTCCTAGGGGCAAAATGGAATTCTCCTGGAGGCAGCAGATAGTTCACCTCAGATAAGAACCAGGCATGGTAACTCTGATCCTTCACTCATATGTTGCATCTTGGGGGCATTCCTCTAAGCCATTAACTGGCATAAATCATCCATAGACCAGACAAAGAACATCACCTGGAAACTTCCATGCCCATACCACTCTGAAAATATAGAGTTCACCCACAATTCCCTGTAGTTCTCTAAGAATATGCCCTTCATAGCAATGATAAATTTCTACCTCTTGAGGCATCATTGAGATGTCCCAGAAGCCTAGCCAACTTGAGCCTAATGAATCACCGTGGCCTTTCCATAGAACACAGTTCTTTAGAATAGATGCTGTATTCAAGGTTGCCAGGAGAATGTGGGGTAGGCTTTATCTTATACTTTATGTATTTGGGTTTCCTTTTTCCAGGTCACAAGTTGACTTTGTCCCTTCTTTTCACAAAAACATTAATTGATTTAACTTTCTTTTACTGAGTTGTAACAATTTTCTGGGCTTCCCTGTTGACTCAGATGGTAAAGATTCCACCTGCAACGCAGGAGCCCTGGGTTCAATCCCTGGGTTGGGAAGATCCCCTGGAGAAGGGAATGGTCACTCACTCCAGTATTCTTGCCTGGAGAATTCCATGGAAAGAGGAGTCTAGCAGGCTATAGTCCATATGGTTGAAACTTCCATGGGGTTGATATTGCTTCTAGGCCCTCCTGGCCGATATGTTGGGTGTTCTAAACTCTTCAGCTACACGTTTAGAATTTCATGGTTTCTTTCCATGGATGCCTGGTCACATCCACTGTGGACAGATTTATCAGTCTCTCAGAGAAGAATAACATTTCTCTCTTGGGCATACGCATGCACACACACACTGTAATATTTGTGATAATGGAAATCGACTGGACTTATGGACTGGGATATATGTTTGTGGGGGAAGCCTCTCATTTCAACTCACTCCAGAGTGTGTTGCGGTTACCTTTGGCCCAAATGAAGAAGCCCAGGGTGCACTTCATTTAGACGACTTGGGGATATGTCTACCTAGCCCTGCAGCCTTCACACTGGCTGACACCACACTTTCTGCCTGCAGTCCAATCTCAGTAAGCTATCTCTGTTAAACTTATGTACAAAAATTGTCCTTCTCTCCTATTCCTGTTTCTAATTACTTTTGGCTTCACTTCCCATTTCTGGCCCTGAAAGGCCAGCTTCTATGTTTTCAATCCTTTATCTCTCTTCTGGATCTTCCCACCTCTGGCTCCACTGGGCTCTCTCCCATCTACTGAGTCTCTGGGCCTCCATCACAATCTGCTTCCTACCCCTGTTGAGTTTCTTCCACCCTCTATAGTTTGAATAGACAAGTTCTGCCAACACACCTTTGCTAAGGGTTTGGAAGGGACTTGTGTGAACATTAAAAATCAGAGGCCTAGGGGTTCTTTTATTCTTTAAACAAACATCGATTGAGGCCTTTGCATGTGGCAGGCACTGTAGATGCAAGGTTAAATAACAATATTTTTCACCTTCAAGGAGATCGGTTATTAGTAGAGGAATTCTGATATTTGCAAATACGGTGATAGTGCTTTTAGATACATTAGGCATTCAGGAACAATTTTATGTTATCTCTTTCCCTTGTTTCAACTAGGAGCATATGGGGGTGGACTCAATCACTACACAGATTCAAGTCATTGTCAACTTTGACAACCCAGTCCTGAATTTTGATTTTTCTATGGTCACCACTGGGCTCTGGATCCACACAGCATTTGACACTGGTGATCACTCCCTACCGAAATTCTGCTGTCTTTTCAGTAGTCTTTCAAAGGAACACGCTGCCTGCTCTTTAGGGGTTCTTTTTCCTTTGTTAACACCTATGATATTGTTTTCTAGGTTCCAGCCTTAACCATACTCTCTTCTCTACAGTTTCCAGGGCAGGCCCGTACATACCTTTCTTTCAGTGGGTTTCTCAACGGGGAGCCTACTCTCCTCCCTGGATCACTCTTCCCTACCCTTTTAACTTGGCTGAAGTCTCCACCCCTGGCTTTTCCCCACCTGAGTCTGGGTAGGACCCCCTTGGGCTGGCTCCCCTACCTTTCTTCACTCTGAGCAACCCAGTCTGCAGGATACTGCCCGCCTGCCTGCCCTCCCACCCGCCTGTCCGTTCAGCAGGCAGGAACCACGCCTGGGTGGTCCACCTCTGTATCCCAGGGCCAGCCCTGCACCTAGCTAGCTCTGAGCAGGTGTAACCGAGCGTGGAGTAAGTCAAGGGATGAGTTAAAAACAAAACAAAACTTGTCACAGGAAACGACCGGCGGGGCTACACCCGGGAGCTAGAAGCTGGCGGCGTCGGGGGCGAGGATAGCGGGGTGGGGGGGCTATGGGGGATGGGGGAATAGGGGAGTGGGTGGTGTGAGAGGCAGTTCAGCAGGGCACGGTACCGAAGACTGGGGCTGGGCGCGATCAGGAGCAGGAGTGGGAAGTCGCCCGCCAGCCGCTGGCCCGGGAGCAGGGGGCCGGCATGTAGAGCCACTGGCTACAGCCGGCCGCCGGGAGAGCCCTCCGCTAGGCTCTGCTGCCGCAGCCGCCGTAACAGAAATACTGCGGAGACCACCGCCGCGGCCGCGCGCGCTCACCCTCGCGCCTCGTTTTTGGCTTCTCCCGGCCACCGTTGCTCTCTACAACTCGGTGCCCGTGACCCGGAAGAGCATTCTCCTTAGCAACTGCGAGAAAGCGGCGGCGCTGGCTTCCCGGGAGCCACGGTGAGGCCTTCCCGCCCCCGGCCCCCGCGCCCGCGCGCCTACCTGGACACCTCCCCAGAATCGACCCCGGGGCTGGCCTTCAAGGCCACCGCGACCCTTCGAGGAGGTAGGGGCACCTGCGCCGGCGGCCAGACGCAAGTGCTCTCTATCTCTGGCATCGATTACCCGGCCCTGGCGTCCCCCTGCCCACCCCACGCCTCCCGCTCAGGGCCCACCTGGTCTCCCAGGCCCGGCTCCTCACGCCTGAGCCCCGCCGGCCCTCCCTTGTACCCAGTGTGATGCCCCGGGAGAAAAAGTAGAGTTAAACAGCGTGTTGCTTGCTGTTTAACTCTCGACCCTTCCCGAGGTTCGGGTTACCTGTGGACGCATTCTGTTGGGTCCCGATACAGATGTTTGGGATTGACAGGAGAGCGGCGCCTTAGGATTCCTGAGCAGCAGCCACTTTGCTATAATACTTGATGTTTGCCTGTTGCTTTGCGCCTTCCAGAGTGGTATACTTTTATCTGCTTCGTTGATCGTGGAGACTCATCTAGTTCAACATTTCGAACTGATCCTTTAGCTGGGGATTAGCTTTCTGGTTTTTAGTTTATTTGTGCTGTGCTGAGTCGCGTCGGAGTCTTTGCGACCCTATGGACTTGTAGCCCTCCAGGCTGCCCTGTCCACGAGGATGTTCCAGGCGAGAGTACTGGAGTGGGTTGCCATGGCCTCCTCCAAGGGATCTTCCCAACCCAGGGATGGAACTCAGGCCTCCCGCATTGCAGGCGGAATCTTTTACTGTCTGAGCTACCAGGGAATCCCAAGAATAGTGGAGTGGGTAGCCTGTTCCTTCTGCAGGGGAACTTCCCAACCCAGAAATTGAACCGGGGTCTCCTGCATTGCCGGCAAATTCTTTACCAGCTGAGCTACCTGGGAATTTTAGTTTATTTAGTATTCTATGAGTTAGATTTTGTGTCTTAACAGTTTTCTACAGAAGGAACTCTCCTTAGGACTGAGTAGATTTTGGGAAAAAGACTCAAGTGACATTTACCACGTTGAAAAAGTAGGGACAGGTGTTGTTCATATCTCTGACTTACATTTGAGAACAGTTTCAACACAATAGTAAAATCCCAGCTGGCCTGTTTCCAACCCCCCGACCCTCCCTCCCCCACCCCCGGCTCCACCCCAGAAATTGACAAAGTAAAATTTATATTAAAATACAAAGGACTGATAACCTCTGAGTTTGAAGCAGTGGGACTAAGGATGCTCTAAGCCAGCAAGTCCTAATCTTTTTGGCACCAGGGACTGGTTTCCTGAAGGTAATTTTTCTGGGGTTGCATGGATGGCTTGGGGTTGATTCAAGTACATTACAGTTATTGTGCATTTTATTTCTAGTATTACATTATGATGTATAATGAAATGGGGCTTCCCAGGTGGCACTAGTGGTAAAGAACCCGCCTGCCAATGTAGGAGATGTAAGTTAAGACATGGCGGATCGGTCCCTGGGTGGGAAAGAACCCCCGGAAGAGTGCATGGCAACCCGCTCCAGTACTCAGGCCTGGAGAATCCCACGGAGAGAGAAGCCTGGAGGGCAATAGTCCGTAGGGTCGCGAAGAGTCGGAAGCGACTTAGCATGAACGCACATAAAATGGAATAGTTTTACATATAATGGAATAGTTGTACAACTCACCATAATGCAGAATCAGTGGGAGCTCTGAGCTTGTTTTCCTGCGACTGGATGGTCCCATCCCGAGGTGATGGGGGACAATGATACCTGAAGTGTGTTGCTTATGTCAGTCTACTCCATAGTCTTGTTTTGGTTCGAGCTCCTGTGAGAGTCGAATGTGGCTGCTGATCTGACAGGAGGTGGAGCTCAGGCTGTGATGGGAGCGATTGGAAGCGGCTGTAAATAACACAGGAAGCTTCGCTTGCTTACCGGCTATTCACTTCCTGCTCTGCTGCCCAGTTCCTAACAGGCCACAGACCCCTACCATAGGCTTTGGGGACCCCCTGCGCTATGCCTTATTCGAACATTACTGGATAACGACATTATAATTAACCCAATGGCAATAGAGATAAAACTGAGGCATATGAACAATTTTTGGAAGTATTTGGGACTAAAATGCAGTTTAGATATAAAAATCCATTGTTCAAAAGAGTATAATTTCATTGCAGTTAAGTATTTATTAAGTGCTTAGAGTGCTCAGTATTGCTTAGAGACAGAAGGGCCAGGGAAATTTATACAGGCATTTGAGTTGACTTTTTGTTTTTTTAGAGTTGAGTAGGGACTTTAGGCTCAGTTGCTTTGGGCGTCCTCAAAGATTGATTTGTGAAGATGCACAAACCCCTAAGGAGACATTCTGTGATATTTTATTGTTTTCTTATAGATTTGGTGCCCACTCACTTATTCAACAGGTATTTGAGTGCTTACTTGGTACTAGGTGGTGAGTTTAGCATTGGAAATGGGGGACAGTGAATGCATATAAGATCGTTGTGATCAGCAGATGCCAGCAGATTAACCACACGAATGTAAAACTGCAACAGTGACAAGTATTTGAGTTAGCGAAATCCCAGAAGTGACATTTGAACTGAGATCTGAAGGATACACAGGAAAGGAAGAATGTTCTAGTCAGAACAAATGCAAGGGTAAAAAGACTGCAGGGTTCATAGAGATGACTGGGGACTTAAGGTACAGGCCTATGTATGGATCAGGAAGCGTATAGAAGAACCTGGGGGAGAGAGGCTGTTGAAGTGGGCCAGAAGGTGCTGGGCCTTGCAAGCAGGTAGAAGAGTTTTTCTTTATTCTTGGTATAAAGAGAAGCTTCCATACAGTTTTTTAAAAGTTTAATTTTAATTTATTTGGTCGCACCAGGTGTTAGTTGTGGCACGCAGGATCTTTGACCTTTGTTGTGGCATGTGGGATCTAGTTCCCTGACCAGGGATTGAACCTGGGCCCCTGCGTTGGGGAGCACAGAGTCTTGGTCATTGGACCGCCAGGGAAGTCCCTGTACAGTTTTCCTTAGAGCCCTAGACTAGACTGTGGGTGGGGATGGCACAATTAGATTGTGTTTGACTAGCCTGCTTTGTGTTTTCTACCATCACTTAGTGTTTGTATTGTCTTCTTTTGGTTTTCTCGCTCCTTAAGTTTTATTGTAGTTAAGGAAACCTGCTTGTACCATTAGCAAGGTGCGTCTACTATTTTTTTCCAATTTAGGGAAAAAAGGAATTTTAGAGATTAGGGCTGAACACTGAAGTTAGTCAACTTGAAATATTTTTGCATTAGTATGACTGCCAGGGCACTAATTTCTGTGACTCTCTTTTTCTAATTGTAGTTTAAAAAAATGCATAGTCTAAACCTCTTGACCATTTTTAAGTGTATAGTTAACTGTATTTACACTGTTGTGTAACATTGCTCACCCTTTTCATTAAAAAAAAAACTAATCTCTGTACCCATTGAACAATTCCCTATTTCTCCTTCCCGCCAGCTCCTGGCAGCCACCATTCTACTTTCTGTTATCATGATTTTGACTACTCCAGATACTTCAGAGAAGTGAAATTATACAAGCTGTGTCCCCTGTTCCTTCATATTCCTCCTCTGCACATGTCCTTCCTTCTCCATCAGTCAGTTCAAATCCTGCCTGTCCTTTTCCTCTCGTTATGGCATGTATTCGCCCATGGCAAATACCTGAGTTCCCCTGCACAGTTTGATGAAAAAGCCATCAGAAAAGAAAAAGAACACATTAAACTCATTAGCTTGACTGATTTATTTTGAGACAAAGATTTGTGCTTATTTGTGAGTTTTATTACTGCTCAGTGGTTTTGAAAGAATCGTATTTGTACCACATTTTATAGTGTTCACCTCACAACGTTTATAGACCAGTTGATTTTAGGTATTGGATTGGAAATGATTTTGAGGTGGCTCAGTATTTTAAGTACAAAAAGGTATAGCAAAGGATTTTCTTGTGTGGGGAAGATTTGTAAACTTTTGTTTTCAGTTTCCGCATTTATCCCAGACTTTGGTTTTCTGTAATGTTGACCAGCCTTAGAGGATCTGTCTCATAGGATCCAAGTTGCAGAGTGTCCTTTATTTTAACCTTCAGAAGTATTTTGTTTTCTCTGGGAGTTTCTGTAGGAAATGAAAATCGTTGTCATTCAAGTACTGTCGAGCACGTGTGCAAATCCCGCTAAGGGCCTGGAATGGTTCTGTGACTCCCTCTGCGGTCTGGCCATCTGTGCCATTGTTGGTGATGTGAAGGAAGCACAGGCAGAATTCTTGTTGTTTCTGTTAGACTGAGGGCTGTGGGAGCTATACAGGATGCTCCTCTGTGTGTGTCACAAGAGGTAGAGGATTTGACAACAAGAGCTTTTCAGAGACCATTTAATTTCGAACCGTAGCAAGAACTGGATGCCCCAGAGCTGCAATTAGGTGATTAACTCATAGATTTAGTCAAGTACAATCAACCACTAGTCCAAAAATACCCACCTCCCATTTAAAAAAATTGTGATAAAATACACAAAATCCAAAATTTGCCATCTTACCCATTTTCTGTGTGCTGTTCAGTGGTATTAAATATATTCATGATGTCTTGCAGTCATCATCATTCATCTCCAGAACTATTCATCCTGTAAAACTGAAACTCTTTACCTGTTAAACCATGACTTCTATTCTTCCCAGCCTCTGGCAACTATTCATCTACTTTCTGTCTCTGATCTTGAGTACAATAAGTATTCATAACAGTGGAATCCCACAGTATTTGTCTTTGTGTGCACGTGTTCTCAGGGTTCGGGCTTCCCTAGTGCCTGCAATGCGGGGAGACCCAGGTTCGATCCCTTGGTCAGGAAGATCCCCTGGAGAAGGGCACGGCACTCCAGTATTCTTGCCTGGAGCATCCCATCGACAGAGGAGCCTGGCAGACTATGGTCCATATGGTTGCAAAGAGTCAGACACGACTGAAATGACTTGGCATGCACGCACACATGAACCCATGTCTGATTTCAAAGTCTATGATCCTTCCACAACTCTGCACTGCGCATGCTAAGTCGCTTCAGACTCTCTGCGACACTGTGGACCATAGCCCATCAGTCTCCTCTGTCCATGGAATTTTCCAGGCAAGAATACTGGAGTGGGTTGCCATACTCTCCTCCAGGGGATCTTCCCAACCCAGGGATCGAACCCTCATTTCTTAAGTCTCCTGCATTGGCAGGTGGGTTCTTTACCACTTGGAGAAGGGAATGGCAACCCACTTCAATATTCTTGCCGGGAGAATTCCATGGACAGAGGAGACTGGTGGGTGGTAGTCCATGGGGTCGCAAAGAGCTGGACATGACTGAGCAACTAATACTTTTTTTTTTTTACCACTACCACCACCTGGGATGGAGAAGGAAATGGCAGCCCACTCCAGTGTTCTTGCCTGGAGAATCCCATGGACGGGGGAGCCTGGTGGGCTGCCGTCTATGGGGTCGCACAGAGTCGGACACGACTGAAGCGACTTAGCGGCAGCAGCAGCAACCACCTGGGAATCCCACCCTGAATCAGCCTACTTCTCTGAGTCAGGTTCTGATTTCAGCATGAATGCTAGATGTATCAACATCAACCTAAGATCGGAAGGAGCCCCAAAGAAAAGGGCAAGTAATGAAGTAGGTAGATACAGTAGGAAGTCACCTGTTCCCTGTGGTTTGAAGAACCCTTTAAATGAAGGACAGTAATTGTTGGCGTATTTAATAGACTTGAGAGCTTGGGTGCCCAAACCAGGAGGCGGCAGGAAGTTATATAATGCTAACTGAGGACCTTTGCTCTGTCTCCCATTAGGCTTTGATGAGGTTTCTAGTGATTGTCTAGGGTGCTGAGGGATTTGCAGAGAATCTCTAAACATTTCTGTGTAGCTTCATGTCTTTTAGAGAGCATTTCTCTGCGTGGGAATAGTTGCTTCTTTCTCTCTTTGCCATGGTCCGCTTTAGTCAGTTTTAGAGTGTTGAATATGAAACTGTAGTAGCAGTTGTACCAGGAAGGAGATAACAACACATGGTTATTTTTGTTTAATCCAATTTCAGATCCATAGTTTACATGGTTGTTATTCTTTTTAGTTATCTTACATTTAAAAAATGAAAATATATTTGCATTGTTCATGTATCTTTTGCTGCATTAAGACATTTGTTACCATGATTTACTGAATTTTGTCAGTTCAAATCAGTCTTCCTTAGTATTTTACAAGTAAAGATGCTCTGTGAATTTTATAACTATACATTATTCGGGCTTCCCAGGTAGCTCATATGGTAAAGAATCTGCCTGCAATGCGGAAGACCTGGGTTTGACCCCTGGATTGGGAAGATCCCTTGGAGAAGGGCATGACAACCCACTCCAATATTCTTGCCTGGAGAATTCCATGGACAGAGAAACCTGGTGGGCTATAGTCCATGGGATCTCAAAGATTCGGACACGACTGAGTGACTAACACATAGATTATTAGCAGAAAATACTTTTAACAGTTGAATACAAACCAGTTTGGATCATGAAGCATTATTAATTATTGGTTAAGACCATGCTTTTACAAAGCTGGTTTACTGAGATATAGTCAACATATATAAACAGTATTTATTAAAAATTTGCAATTTATAAAATTTTGATAGATATATGTACTTATGAGACTGTCATCACAGACAGGATAGTGAACATACCCATCACCCCCAAAACTTTCATTACATCCTTGGCTCCTTGACCCCCATCCAAGACAACTACTGATCATTCTGTAATTATATATTAATTTTGATTCCTAGAATTTCCTAGAATGTTATATAAATGGAATCATATAGTTTGTGGTTACGCTTCTTTCACTTAGCATGATTATTTTGATATTCATTCTTTAGTATGTCAGTAGTTGATTCCTCTTTAATACTGAATACTATTCCTTTGAAGGGATATACTGCAGTTTATTGATATGTTCACGTATTGTTGGACATATTGGTCATTTCCAATTTTTAGTTGGTAACAAATGAGGTTGTTTTGAAAATTTGTGTACCAGTCTTTCTGTATGGATATATACTTTAATTTCTCTTGGTTAAGCACATAGAAATAAAATGGCTAGATCATGTGGTAGGAACATACTTAACTTTTAAAGAAACTGTCAAAATTTTCTAAAGTGGCTGTACTCTTTTGCTTTACCACCAGCAGCGTATAAGAGGTCCAGTTCTTCCACATCCTTGCCAACACTTGGCATGGTCAGCCTTTTCAATTTTAGTCTTTCTTACAGATGTGGATTGGTATCTCATTGTGATTTTAAATTGTATTTCTCTAAGAACTAAGATGCTGTGTGTCTTTTCATGAGCTTATTTGCTTTCCATATAACTTCTTTGGTGAAATGGACAAAAAATGGTTTGTCCATTTTTTTTTTTAAAAATATGGAACGCTTCACGAATTTGCGTGTCATCCTTGCGCAGGGGCCATGCTAATCTTCTCTGTATCGTTCCAATTTTAGTATATGTGCTGCCCGAGCGAGCACGGTTTGTCCATTTTTAATTGGGTGTGTTTTCTTATCACTGATTTTTAGAACTTCTTTATATATTCTGGATGTATATCCTTTTTCAGACACTGGATTTGCAAATGTTTTCTCCTCAGTTCAATCCAGTTTCTCAGCTGTGTCTGACTCTTTGAACCAATGGACTGCAGCATGCCAGGCTTCCCTGTCTATCACCAACTCCCAGAGCTTACTCAAACTCATGTCCATCAAGTCAGTGATGCCATCCCACCATCTCATCCTCTGTTGTCCCCTTCTCCTCCTGCCTTTAATCCTTCCCAGCATCGGGGTCTTTTCCAGTGAGTCAATTCTTCCCATCAGGTGGCCAAAGTATTAGAACTTCAGCTTTAGCATCAGTCCTTCTAATGAATATTCAGGACTGATTTCCTTTAGGATTGACTGGTTTGATCTCCTTGCAGTCCAAGGGACTCTCAAGAGTTTTCTCCAACACCACAGTTCCAAAGCATCAATTCTGTGGCACTCAGCTTTCTTTATGGTCCAGCTCTCATATGCATGCATACATGATTACTAGAAAAACCATAGCTTTGATTAGATGGACTTTTGTTGGCAAACTAAAGTGTCTGCTTTTTAATATGCTGTCTAGGTTGGTCATAGCTTTTCTTCCAAGGAGCAAGCATCTTTTAATATCATGGCTGCAGTCACCATCTGCAGTGATTTTTGGATCCCAAGAAAATAAGTCCATCACTGTTTCCATTGTTTCCCCATCCATTTGCCCTGAAGTGACGGGGCCAGATGATCTCAGTTTTTTATATGTTGAGTTTTAAGCCAGCTTTTTCACTCTTCTCTTTTACTTTCATTAAGAGACTCTTTAATTTCTCTTCACTTTCTGCCATAAGGGTGGTGTCATCTGCATATCTAAGGTTATTGATATTTCTCCTGGCAATCTTGATTCCAGCTTGTGCTTCCTCCAGCCCGGCATTTCGCATGATGTATTCTACATTTAAGTTAAATAAGCAGGGTGACAATATACAGCCTTGACGTACTCCTTTCCCAATTTGGAACCAGTCAGTTGCTCCATGTCTGGTTCTAACTGTTGCTTCTGAACCTGCATACAGATTTCTCAGGAGGCGGGTAAGGTGGTCTAGTATTCCCATCTCTTGAAGAATTTTCCACAGTTTGTTGTAATCCATAGTCAAAGGCTTTGGCGTAGTTAATAAAGCAGAAGTAGATATTTTTCTGGAACTCTCTTGCTTTTTCTCTGACCCAACGGATATTGGCAATTTGATCTCTACTTCCCTGGTGGCTTAGACGGTAAAGCATCTGTCTACAATGTGAGAGACCTGGTTTTGATCCCTGGGTTGGGAATAGTCCCTGGAGAAGGAAATGGCAACCCACTCCAGTACTCTTGCCTTGAAAATCCCATGGACGGAGGAGCTTGGTGCAGGCTACTATCCATGGGGTCCCAAAGAGTTGGGCACGACTTAGCGACTTCACTTTCTTTCTTTCACTTTCCTCTGCCTTTTCTAAATCGAGCTTAAATATCTGGAATTTCACTGTTCACGTACTGTTGAAGCCTAGCTTGGAGAATTTTGAACATTACTTTGCTAAGCGTGTGAGATGAGTGCAATTGTGCAGTAGTTTGAGCATTCTTTGGCATTGCCTTTCTTTGGAATTGCAATGAAAACTGACCTTTTCCAGTCCTGTGGCCACTGCTGAGTTTTCCAAATTAGCTGGCTTATTGAGTGAAACACTTTCACAGCATCATCTTTTAGGATTTGAAATAGCTCAACTGAAATTCCATCACCTTCACTAGCTTTGTTTGTAGTGATGCTTCCTAAGGCCCACTTGACTTTGCGTTCTAGGATGTCTGGCTCTAGGTTAGTGATCACACTATTGTGGTAATCTGGGTCATGAAGATCTTTTTGTGTAGCTCTTCTGTGTATTCTTTCCACCTCTTCTTAATATCTTCTGCTTCTGTTAGGTCTATACGGTTTCTGTCCTTTATTGTGCCTATGTTTGCATGAAATTTTCTTGATGCGATCTTGAGTCTTTCCCCATTCTGTTGTCTTCTTCTATTTCTTGCGTTGATCACTGAAGAAGGCTTTCTTATCCCTCCTTGCTATTCTTTGGAACTCTGCATTCAAATGGGTATATCTTTCCTTTTCTCCTTTGCCTTTTGCATCTCTTCTTTTCTCAGCTATTTTTAAGACCTCCTCAGACAACCATTATGCCTTTTTGCATTTCTTTTCTTGGGGATGGTCTTGATCACCGCCCTCTGCACAGTGTCTCAAACCTGTGTCCCTAGTTCTTCAGGCAGGCACTCTATCAGATCTAATCCCTTGAATCTGTTTGTCACTTCCAAACAGAGTTCATGATGTGAGCCACAATCAGCTCCTGGTCTTGTTTTTGCTGACTGTATAGAGCTTCTCCATCTTCGGCTGCAAAGAATGTCATCAATCTGATTTTGGTATTGACCATCTGGTATTGTCCATGTGTAGAGTCGTCTCTTGTGTCATTGGAAGAGGGTGTTTCTGATGCCCAGTGTGTTCTCTTGGCAAAACTGTTAGCTTTTGCCCTGCTTCATTTTGTATTCAAGGCCAAACTTGTTTGTTAGTCCAGGTATCTCTTGACTTCCTACTTTTGTATTCCAGCCCCCTATGATGAAAGGACATCTTTTTTGGTGTTAGTTCTAGAATGTCATGTAGGTCTTCATAGAACCTTTCAGCTTCTTCAGCATCAGTGCTTGGGGCACAGCCTTGGGTTACTGAAATATTGAATGGCTTGCCTTGAAAATGAGCAGAGATTATTCTTGCACCCAAGTACTGCATTTTGGACTCTTTGGTTGACTATGAGGGCTACTGCATTTCTTCTAAGGGATTCTTGCCCACAAGAATTTAATTTAATTTAATTCATCTGAATTAAATTCACCCATTCTGGTCTATTTTAGTTCACTGATTCCTAAAATGTTGATGTTCACTGTTGCTATCTCCTGTTTGACCACTTCTAATTTACCTTGATTCATGGACCTAACATTCCAGGTTCCTATGCAATATTGCCCTTCACAGCATTGGACTTTACTTCCATCATCAGTCACATCCACAACTGGGTGTTGTTTCACTTTGACTCTGTCTCTTTATTCTTTCTGCAGTTATTTCTCCACTCTTCTCCAGTAGCACATTGGGCACCTATTGACCTGGGGAGTTCATCTTTCAGTGTCATATCTCTGCCTTTTCATACTGTTCATGGGGTTCTCAAGGTAAGAATACTGAAGTGGTTTGACATTCCTTTCTCCAGTGGACCACGTTTTGTCAGAACTTTCCACTATGTTTTCTCCTAATTTCTTTTTATTCTCTTAAATGATGACTTTTGAAGAGTAGTTCTTAATTTTGATGAAGTCCAACTTAACAATTTTTTCTTTTATGGATTCTGCTTTTCTTGCTTAAAAACTTTATTTGCCTATTTTCACAATAATATGTTTATGAGATGTTCTAGAAGCTTTAATTTTAGATTTTACTTTTAGACCTATATCCCTGGTGGCTCAGATGGTAAAGAATCTGCCTGCAATGCAGGAGATCTGGGTTTGATCTGGGTCAGAAGTATACCCTGGAGAAGGGAATGGCAACCCACCCCAGTATTCTTGCCTGAAGAATTCCATGGACAGAGAAACCTAGTGGCTTCAGTTCATGCAAACAGTCTGATGGGACTAAGTGACTAATACTTTCACTTTACTGTAGACTTGTGATCTACTTTCAGTTAATTTTTCTATATAGTGCAAGGTATGGATCAGAGTTCATTTTTAAGTATATGGAATCTGATTGTTCTAGAACTGTTTGTTGAAAAGACTATATTTTCACTAAATACCCTTGTACCTAGGTTATACTGCAGTTGAAAAGTTATATATGTTTTTGGTTCCGTTTCTGTACTTTTTTTGGTTTTCATTCATCTGTTGATCTGTATTGATGCCAGTACTATGCTGATTTGGTTACTATAGCTTTGTAGAAGAGACTTGAAGTCAGACAATGTAAGTCCTTCAGCTTTGCTGTTCTTTCCGCAGACTTTGGCTTTTTGAGGTCCTTTTCATGTCATATTAATTTTACAATCAGCTTGTCAGCTTTTCATAAAACTCTGCTTGAGAATTTGATTCAGGTTGTGCTGTGTCTGTCAATAACTTGGGGAGAATTGCCATCTTAATGTCATCTCTGTGGTGGTGGCATACAGGCTCAGTAGTTGCAGTGCATGGGTTTTAGTTGCTGTGCAGCATGTGGGATCTTAGTTCTCAGACCAGGGATTGAACCTATGTCCCGTCTCCTGCATTGCAAGGCAGATTCTTAACCCCTGGACCAGCAAGGAAGTCCCCAACACAGCTTTTTTATATATCTTGTCATGTCAACTGCTGCATGCTTCTGATTCAGAGATGTAGACTTTAAAATTTCCCTTCATTCCTTAGTACTGTCTTGCATATAATTCATTTCTAGGTTTATTGATTGAATAATAACATTTTCTCACATAGCACTCTTCAGTTCAGTTGCTCAGTTGTGTCACTCTTTTAAGACCCTATGGACAGAAGCACACCAGGCTTCCCTGTCCATCACCAACTCCCAGAGCTTGCTCAAACTCATGTCCATCGAGTCAGTGATGCCATCCCACCATCTCATCCTCTGTCGTCCCCTACTCCTCCTGCCTTTAATCCTTCCCAGCATCAGGGTCTTTTCCAATGAGTCAGTTCTTTGCATCATGTGGCCAAAGTATTGGAGTTTCAGCTTTATCATCAGTCCTTCCAATGAATGTTTAGGACTCATTTCCTTTAAGATTGACTGGTTTGATCTCCTTGCAGTTCAGGGGACTCTCAAGAGTCTTCTCCAACACCACCTTTAGTTCATAGCACCCTTCTGTTCAGTTCAGTCGCTTAGTCGTGTCTGACTCTTTGCGACCCTATGGACTGCAGCACGCCAGGCCTCCCTGTCCATCACCAACTCCCAGAGTTTACTCACACTCATGCCCATTGAGTCGGTGATGCCATCCAACCTTTATTAGTATTTGTGATTGCATTGCTTATTGTATAAGAAGTCTTAAATATTGTGTTCATAAAATTCCTTCTGAAGAAGTCAGCATACTTTACGCTAATTCATTTATTGATTGTGTCAGCAGTCAGCTTACCATACCCTAAGAGTATCCCACTTTCTCAGGCATCTAGAATCCTGCTTCAACTTAAGGGTCATTGTATAATCTTGTATTGTTCTAATGAAAGGAATGCTCAGATGACAGTGTTGTGGGCAGAGCCCAAGCCTGTTTCTTTGGGACTTTTTGCTTCTGGCTGCTAGTAGGAAGGAGTACATGTGATACTGTCTTTGAAATCACAACTGCCCACCACATGCAGAACTGGTCCTGACACTTCAAGTGCTCAACTGGACTCACTCTGATCTTTATATATCAGAGGAATTGAGAGCTGAGGTTTCATCCAGGATTTCATTATGTTTCAATTGGTTAAAAAATAATTAATGGAAAAATGTCTTATTGTTCAAGTCACATCATTCTTCTTGCAGGGCTTTTAATTATCTTCAGCAAACCTTTTTACTATTTGGTTCCGACAACTGCCCTTCTTTCTGGAGCCCCCTGAAGTGATCACTGGTGGTTCTCAGTGAGTTTCATCAAAGAGCACACACATGTCTTTTGCTGTAAAGCCTCTCTACCCCCATGAATTCCTTGTTGATGCAACTTCAGAAGAAAAGATGAAAATCAAGACTGGGCTTCCCTCGTGGGCTCAGTGGCAAAGAATCTGCCTGCAGTGCAGGCAGACACAGGTTCGATCCCTGGGTCAGGAAGATCCCCTGGAGAAGAAATGGCAGCCACTCCAGTATTCCTGCCTGGGAAGTCCCATGGACAGAGGAGCCTGCAGGGCTACAGTCTATGGGGTCGCAAATAGTCAGAGACAACTGAGTGATTAAAACCGCCACCAACAGGTGTCTAGGAGTTATTTTCTATATTTGAGTATGAATGAAGCCTCATTGTTTTTGATTTGCATTTTTTTCAATGACTAATGATGTTGGACATCTTTTCATGAACTTCTTGGCTATTAATATATCTTTTTCTGAAAGAATGGCTATTCGCATTCTTTGCCCATTTTTTCTTCCATTTGATTTTTAAGATCAGCTTCTTAGTTTCTGTAAAAAAGTTGTGACTGGAATTCAATTGTGGTTGCGTTGAATTTTTTGACTGTATCTGACCTGTGCCCCATGCATTGGAAGCACAGAGTCTTAACTACTGCACCGCCATGGAAGTCTCAATTCCTCAACATTTTGTGATTTTGGTTGTTACTTAGAATTGATCTTTTATCCTCTCATATTTTTAAATTAATTATTGTTGGCATATAGGAACTTTATTGATAATTTTTAGTTGAATCTGCCTTTTCTATCATTCTTGCTGAAATCATTAGTCTTAATAATTTGTGAGTTTATCCTTTGAGATTTTTCAAGATGGGCAGTCATATTATTTGTAAATATTGAAAACTTCTTAAATTACTGAACCAACTTGATTTATGAGAAAGCATAATTATTTTTAATCAACAAATCTAGACTGTTTTTACTACTAGTGAATAGAGTTAATAATTATACATGTATGTATAATGTATATACATATATATGTATACATAATGTTGTTTGACAAAAGTAGTTCATGCTCTTATAAGAAGGAAAAAACCAAACATTACTAAAATATATGCATTATAGTGAGAATCCTTAGTAATCCTACTTTCTGAAGAGAATGATCGTTATGAATGTGCTGTGTCTGAGTGGGAGTTTCCTTTCTTACACTTGGGGAAGCAAAGGCAATTAAAGAGATGGTTCATTGCTACACTGCTGGCATTTTTAGGATGGTGTAGGTCAGTGCCACATTTCGTTTGAGAATTTAATCCCCTGCTGTTTTTGGAATGAAAATGTTACAAGAGAGTTGAATTAATATTAAAATAAGATGAAAGAAATTCTTCCTTTTCTTAAAATTGTATGCCATTCTTTCCTTCTCTAATAGGCTCCATGCTCTTCAAGAACTATGAAAATAATTTATTTCCTTCTATCCTTTCTGCTTCTTAACTGAGGATGTCTCTTGTTATCCTGGGAGACCTGGAACTTAGAAGGAATGTATAAGGACTCTGTCTAAGGACCGAGACATGGTCTTGGCTTTTACCTAGGATGCACCACACAACAGATCCACCTGGAGGAAATGGATTGGGCTGATGGTGGTTTAGCAGCAGCTCAAATTTGAAATGGGGGCTCATGTGAGAGGCCCTGACTAGAAATGGATGGATTAAACGTGATTCTACTCTAGAATGAGCTTCACTGACTGTGAAATTGGAATTCATAGGAGAGAGAAACCTCTTGAAAATGTTCCTGAGGTCTGCAGAAGGATGCACTCTTAGAGTCTCCTAGAGCTGATTGAAGGGATTCTAGCTGCTGGCAAGATGGAGATTCAGAGCTGGAAGAAACCTTAGATCTTCATCTATTTATCTGGCTTAGGCTTGTTCCAAGTACTTGAAGCTTTGGGGAATTGGAAAATAGGTTTGAATCTGCTTTCTAGAATCTTTGGGTTCTCAAGTGAAGTGTGGACTAGATACCGAGGAAGAGCAAATCAGAGAAAAATAAACACAGTACTTAATGGGGGAGAACAGGGAATACGTTGCTTTGGAGAAGCTTATTAGAGGTACGTAGTCACTATATTCCTGGGGAAAAAAATTAAGTATTAAAAAATAATTGCAAATGTCTTATGTAAACAATTTAAAAGTATACATAAGTAGAACAAAATTCTTTTTACAAATTTTCTAATTGATTATTCAGTCAGATCTGACTCTTTGTGACCCCATGGAAATTGATTATTAGTGGAATATAATAAAAAGACTGTTGATTTTTATATATAGATCTTCCTTATGATGGGATCCTTTTTCAGTCACTAAGTCACATCTGACTCTTTGAGATCCCATGGACTGCAGCACACCAGGCTCCTCTGTCCTCCACTATTTCCCAGAGTTTGCTCAAATTCATGTCCATTGAGTTGGTGATGCTCTCTAACCATCTGATCCTCTGGCGTCCCCTTCTGCCTTCTCTTTCCCAGCATCAGGGTCTTTTCCAATGAACCAGCTGTTCACATCACGTGGCCAAAGTATTGGAGTTTCAGCTTCAGTCCTTCCAATGAATATTCAGAGTTGATTTCCTTTAAAATTTAGTGGTCTGATCTCCTTGCAGTCCAAGGGACTCTCAAGAGTCTTTTCTAGCACCACAGTTCAAAAGCATCAGTTCTTTGGCACTCAGCCTTCTTTATGGTCTGATCCTCACATCCATACATGAGTACTGGAAAAATTATAGCTTTGACTAGATGGACCTTTGTTGGCAAAGTGACGTCTCTGCTTTTAAATACCCTGTCAAGGTTTGTCATAGCTTTTCCTTCAAGGGGCAAGTGTCTTTTAACTTCATGGCTGCAGTCACTATCTGCAGTGCTTTTGGAGCCCAATAAAATAAACTTTGTCACTGCTTCTGCTTTTTACCCTTCTATTTGCCATGAAGTGATGAAACTGGAATGCCATCATCTTAGTTTTTTGAACGTTCAATTTCAAGCCGGCTTTTTACTCTTCTCTTTCACCCTCATCAAGAGGCTCTTCAGTTCTTCTTCACTTTCTGCCATTAGAGTGGTATCATCTGGGATTACTTTCAAATCAGTGAACCAGTGAACTTGCTTAGTCATGACCAACCCTTTGCAATCCCATGGACTATAGCCTACCAGCCTCCTCCATCCATGGAATTTTCCAGGCAAGAGTACTGGAGTGGGTTGCCATTTCCTTCTCCATTATTACACCTAATCTACCTAACTGGGCTTTCCTTGTGGCTCAGTTGGTAAATAATCTGACTCCAGTTTGGTTCCTAGGTCGGGAAGATGCCCTGGAGAAGGGAAAGGCTACCCACTCAAGTATTCTGGCCTGGAGAATTCCATGGACTGTATAGTCCATAGGGTCGAAAAGACTTTCACTTAACTTCACTTAACCTACCTACCTAACTTCATAGCATGGCGTTGCCACCTTAAACGCGTTCAGAACACTTATATTTAGCCTTCAGTGGTGCAGAATCATCTAACACAAAGTCTGTTTTGTAATAAGTGTTGACTAGCTCATGAAATTTATTGAATGCTGTACTGAAAGTGAAGAACAGAAGGGTTGTCTGGGTCCAGAATGATTGTATGTGTATCAGCTGGTCACCCTTGTAAGGGGGCTGGATGACTGCTTGCTGCAGCTCATTGCTATTATTCAGCATCACAGATCATCTCCCATAGATTACTAGCCTAGGAAAAGACCAAAATTCAAAGTAGAGTTTCTATAGAAACTCTGTGTGTCACTTTCACACTGTTGTAAAGTTGAAAAACCCTCAGTTAGTCAGTTCCAGATAACCACCATCTGTGTTGTATTTGGACACTACTGAACTCATTTGGACACTACTGAATACTTTATCACTTGATTATGTTGGATTTTCTAGGTAGACGATGATTTTGTTTATAATTGATCATTTTGTCTCTTTCTTAATATTTATATTATGCTTTTTGTCATATGGCAACAACTAGCTTCTTTAGAACAATACTGAATAACAGTATTATAGCTGGCAGCCTTTTCCTGTTCTCAGAATGCCTCTAGTGCTTTACCATTATCCATGAATTATTTTCTGTCTGTTTGTCGTTTTTAGCTTTTATCCTTTTTAAACTTTACTTTAAAATTAGGCTCTTTGTTTTGAGATACTTGTGGAATCACATGCAGTTGTAAGAGAGAATACAGAGAGATCCTGTGTGCATTTCACCCAGTTTCCTCTTGTTGAGCTATAGCATATCACAACTTGGAAACTAATTATCAGTACAGCTCACCCGTCTTGTTGCAATTTTACCAGTTTACTTGCACTCTCTGTCTGTGTGTGTATTTTATTCTGTCACATCTGTAGATTTGTTTGATTACCACGACAGTCAAGATAGAGAATAATCCTTTCCTAAGGATCTCTTGTCTTGCACTTTCATAGCCATAGTCATTTCCCTTGCTCTCTGCCTCCCTGAACCCTGGCAGCCACTAAACTCTCTCTCTGTAATTTGTTGTTTCAAGAATGCTTTGTACATGGGACGAGATACGTAGTGCATAGCCTCTGAGACTGACTTTTTTCACTCAGAATGGTTCCTTTGTGATTTCTCCAGCTTGTTGCATGTATCAGTAGTTTGCTCCTTTTACTACTGAGCGGTATTCCATGGCATGGATGCACCATCACTTGTTTGACCATTCGTCTGTTGAAGGGCAGCTGGGTTGTGTTCAGTGTTTGGCTGTCATGAATAAAGTTGCTATAAACGTGCATAAGCAGGTTTTTGTGTGAACCTAAGTTTTCAGTTCTCTGGGATAAATGGCCAAGAGTGCATATACCCTTTTGTGCTCGCTCACCCTCCCTCTCTCTCATCCTCTACACACAGGCACACACACATACATAAAATAACAGTTTTCTTGAGCTTCGTTTGCATGATTGCATACGATTACCCCTAAATACTTCAGTGATTATTTTCTAAGAGTAGGGATATTTTTACACACCTAAAGAAAAGTTATCAACTTAGTTCATTTAACACTGATACAACTTTGATCATCAGTTCAGTCTCTCAGTAGTGTCTGACTCTTTGCAACCCCATGGACTGCCGCATGCCAGGCCTCCCTGTTCATCACCAGCTCCTGGAGTTTTCTCATATATGCCCTCTCTTACAAGTTGTCAGCTGGTCCAGTAAAGTCTCTTTCAGCATCTTCTGCTTCGAGGATAGGCTCTGTTGAGGGATCACATGTGGCATTTGCTAGTCATGTTTCTCATGTCTCCTTTAATCTGGAACAGTTCTGTAGTCTTTTTGTCTTTTATGACATGATAGGTTTTGAAGAAGACAGCCTTTTTTTCTTTTTAAATATGATGTTCCTCATCCGGTTTGTCTGGTGTTTCCTCATGATTAGATTCAAACTGTGTATTATTTTTGGTCTGAATGCTACGTAAGAGGTGTTGCTTCCTTGAGATAGATCTTATCATATCAGAAGAAAATTTCTTTTTAGTCCTAGTTACTAAGAAGTCTTAATTAAGAATGGGAGTTGGGTGTACATCGTTAGAGCTTGGAGTTGAGACTGTTGGTTGGCCAATGAATTCACAGATGTAGGTCATGTATTGTGTCAGCGGCAAGAGTAACTGGCCCAGAGAGTGGAGTTTGATAGTAATCCTTGCTTCAGCTAGAAAGAAAATGAAATGGATGTTGGACTTGATCAGTGCCTTTTGTCTTTTAGCTTGAAGATAGATTGATTCCATTACATTAATTTACTGTATAGTGAATATGTTAACAGATTTCTTAATGTTAGAATAAACATTCCATACCATGCATGCATGGAATATAATTTTAACATTTAAATGTTGGATAGATTTTTTATTTTATTTTGGGTTTTGCATTTATGTTTGTAACAAAAATTCTTATGTAATTCTGTATGTGAAAGAGTGTGTGTTTTTTCTTTGTCACATTTGGTATCAAGTTTATTGTTTATCCTTAGAGCATAAATCCAAAAGTTTTTTAAACCCCTCTCTCCCCCAGCAGTTTAAATAACACTGAAATTACCTGTCTGTGAAACGATCTGAACCCGATGCATTTCGGGGGAGGGCTTGTGGGTCTTTGGCAGCATTTTCTAGTTTCTTTTCTGGTTAAAGATCTATATAGGATTTTACCTCTTCTTGGGCTTCCCTAATGGCTCAATGGTAAAGAATCCGCCTGCAATGCTGTAGACGCAAAAGTTAATGCGGGTTCCATCTCTGGGTTGGGAAGATCCCCTGGAGGAGGAAATGGCAACCCACTCCAGTATTCTTTCCTGGAAAATTCCATGGACAGAGGAGCCTGGTGGTCTACAATCCATGGGATTGGAAAGAATTGGACATGATGGACAGGGAGGCCTGGCGTGCTGCGATTCATGGGGTCGCAAAGAGTCGGACACCACTGAGCAGCTGAACTGAACTGAGCAGAGCAGAGCCTCCCTGAGAGGACTTTTTCATCTACAGAATTGATCAACTCTGCTCCGTGCAGCTACCCTACCCTTTGCTCTTTGTGACTATAGTCTACTTCAACTGTTTTTTGCTTATATCTTTTTCTATTATATTCTGTGTCTTTTAAGGGCAGACTCTGTGTCATCTTTGCATATAGTGTTAGCACACTGCTTGGCTCCGTAGATTCTCAGATGCTTGTTGAATGAGTACAAGGTGTATTTAGAGGACTGTGAGAAAATTAGTTGAAACAGAAGGTTCTTACAGGAGTATGCAGGATGTTGAGCCAGGATGGGCCAGCAGAGATGATGGAGCAATTTGAGTGTTTGGCTGAGGAGTTCGGATTTTGTCTTTAGTTACAAGACAGATAGAGGACAGAGGCAAGAGGAGAGAAGGTTGTTTATTATTGTTGTGCTAAAGAGACTGGTTAAAATTTCATTATAGTATTAAAATTATTTTTAGTTTTTAAAAATCTTTTTGTGTGGATGCTGTTTATCAAATAAAGATTGCTGCCAAGGTGAAATAAATAGCTTTACATTAATAATGTGTGCTTAGTCACTCAGTCGTATCTGACTCTTTGCGACCTCATGGACTGTAGTCCACCAGGCTCCTTTGTCCATAGGGATTCTCCAGGCAAAAATATTGGAGTGGGTTGCCATGCCCTCCTCCAGAGGATCTTCCCAACCCAGGGATCGAACTCAAGTCTCCGCATTGCAGGCAGATTCTTTACTGTCTGAGCCACCAGGGAAGCCCATGAATACTGGAGTGGGTAGTCTATCCCTTCTCCAGGGGACCTTTCTGACCCAGGAATCAACCAGAGTCTCCTGCATTGTGGGTTGATTCTCTACTAGCTGAGCTACCAGGGAATGCTTATTGAGTGCTTACTGTCTGCCAGTTACTGCTCTGACAACTTTGCATATATTACCTCATTTAATACTCAAGACAGTTCTACATGCTAGCTTTTATTACTGCCTGTTTTAGATGGTGAAACAGGCACAGAGACATCAAGGACTTGCTGAAAGCCACACGCTTTTAAGTGGTAGAACAGGATGCAAACCTGGGTTTTTGGCTTCAGAAGTCTTTTAACCACTAAATTCTACTTTCTTCCATTAGCCTTTTAGCTTATTCTAATAGTACTCAGCCCTCTGGAATCTGGCATTTTAACCTTAAATTAAGAACCAGGGAACCATTCTCTGTGTTAACTGACAGCAAGTATTATTTGACTTGTTTACAATAGATGATTTAGTAATAATGTAAATATTTCATCTGTTGCTTCAAGTGAGAACTAAAATTGAACCTATTCTGCATCTGATTAGCATTTAAGTTACTTTTTGAAAGTATTAAATATTTGAAATGAAGTTCTAAATATCTAACAGCTGGTTGTCTTAGCAAGTTAGAAGTGAGTGTTCAGAGGAAACCCCGTTAAGCTGTATGGCCCTTGTCCTTCAGGCCAGGTAAGAATCGTTCCAACATAACGTTCTTCAGTGCTTGGTCTAGTCTTTGTTAATCGTCTCAAAGAAGGAGCTCCACTCTCTCTGAAGGAAGGTAATTGTCTCATCTTCGATCTGTCTGGGAGTTTTTCTTTGTAATTAGTGTTGAGATTAAAATGTGCTTTGTTCTTTTTAAGGTCACTACCATCTGAAGTAGTACAAAATACATGTGTGGGTTTGCCAAGATTACAGTTGCCGTGGGAATCATAACTTTGGAATTCCTCACATCTGGATTAATGCCATGTACACAGACGCTCTGTGTGAATATAGGTTTTCTATTTTATGTGGCTCTGGGAGTAGCAAGGTCTTAATAGTGGAGCTTCCCCTAAATGACAAGTTGAACTCTCATAGCTGAAGTTTTAAAGAAACCCCAAGATCCTGAACTTTGCTTTGGAGCTGCTGTCGCATGTTCTGCTCATCTGCTGGGAAGGCTTATGTCAGTGCTGGGAAACTCAAGCTCGGGAGTGGAAGTGGAGGCCCGGCTTATTTCCTGGCACCTGTAGACTTTAGGTTTGTTTTGTCTCCCTGAGAAGCAAGGGTTCCAGTGCTGCTGTTGTGAGTTCTGTTTTTGAAGTGGTGAGAAGGAAGGGCGCAGTTCTGTCTTTGTTGCGTTTTAGTATTTTTGGAATTGTTTCAGTTATTTGTTTCCTTGGATTGTCCTGTTTCTCTGCTATCTACCTGAAGTTCAGTTCAGTTTAGTTCGGTCGCTCAGTCGTATCCGACTCTTTGCGACCCCATGAATCGCAGCACGCCAGGCCTCCCTGTCCATCACCAACTCCCGGAATTCACTCAGACTCACATCCATCGAGTCAGTAATGCCATCCAGCCATCTCATCCTCGGTCGTCCCCTTCTCCTCCTGCCCCCAATCCCTCCCAGCATCAGAGTCTTTTCCAATGAGTCAACTCTTTGCATGAGGTGGCCAAAATACTGGAGTTTCAGCTTTAGCATCATTCCTTCCAAAGAAATCCCAGGGTTGATCTCCTTCAGAATGGACTGGCTGGATCTCCTTGCAGTCCAAGGGACTCTCAAGAGTCTTCTCCAACACCACAGCTCAAGAGCATCAATTCTTCGGCGCTCAGCCTTCTTCACAGTCCAACTCTCACATCCGTACATGACCACTGGAAAAACCATAGCCTTGACTAGATGGACCTCAGTCAGCAAAGTCAAGTCTCGGCTTTTGAATATGCTATCTAGATCGGTCATAACTTTTCTTCCAAGGAGTAAGCGTCTTTTATTTTCATGGCTGCAATCACCATCTGCAGTGATTTTGGAGCCCAGAAAAATAAAGTCTGACACTGTTTCCACTGTTTCCCCATATATTTCCCATGAAGTAATGAGACCAGATGCCATGATCTTCGTTTTCTGAATATTGAGCTTTAAGGCAACTTTTTTCACTCTCCTCTTTCACTTTCATCAAGAGGCTTTTAGTTCCTCTTCACTTTCTGCCATAAGGGTGGTGTTATCTGCATATCTGAGGTTATTGATATTTCTTCCAGCAATCTTGATTCCAGCTTGTGCTTCTTCCAGTTCAGCATTTCTCATGATGTACTCTGCATAGAAGTTAAATAAGCAGGGTGACAATATACAGCCTTGACGTACTCCTTTTCCTATTTGAAACCAGTCTGTTGTTCCATGTCCAGTTCTAAGTGTTGCTTCCTGACCTGCATACAGATTTCTCAAGAGGCAGATCAGGTGGTCTGGTATTCCCATCTCTTTCAGAATTTTCCACAGTTTATTGTGATCCACACAGTCAAAGGCTCTGGCATAGTCAAGAAAGCAGAAATAGATGTTTTTCTGGAACTCTCTTTGCTTTTTCCATGATCCAGCAGATGTTGACAATTTGATCTCTGGTTCCTCTGCCTTTTCTAAAACCAGCTTGAACATCAGGGAGTTCACGGTTCACATATTATTGAAGGCTGGCTTGGAGAATTTTGAGCATTACTTTACTAGCATGTGAGATGAGTGCAATTGTGTGGTAGTTTGAGCATTCTTTGGCATTGCCTTTCTTTGGGATTGGAATGAAAACTGACCTTTTCCAGTCCTGTGGCCACTGCTGAGTTTTCCAAATTTACTGGCCTATTGAATGCAGCACTTTGACAGCATCATCTTTCAGGATTTGAAATAGCTCAACTGGAATTCCATCACCTCCACTAGCTCTGTTCGTAGTGACGCTTTCTAATTCACATTCCAGGATGTCTGGCTCTAGATGAGTGATCACACCATCGTGATTATCTGGCTCATGAAGATCTTTTTGTACAGTTCTTCTGTGTATTTTTGTCACTTCTTCTTAAATATCTTCTTCTGTTAGGTCCATACCATTTCTGCCCTTTATCGAGCCCATCTTTGCATGACATGTTCCCTTGGTATCTCTAATTTTCTTGAAGAGATCTCTAGTCTTTCCCATTCTGTTCTTTTCCTCTATTTCTTTGCTTTGATCGCTGAAGGCTTTCTTATCTCTTCTTGCTGTTCTTTGGAACTCTGCATTCAGATGCTTATATCTTTCCTTTTCTCCTTTGCTTTTTGCCTCTCTTCTTTTCACAGCTATTTGTAAGGCCTCCCCAGACAGCCATTTTGCTTTTTTGCATTTATTTTCCATGGGGATAGTCTTGATCCCTATCTCCTGTACAGTGTCACGAACCTCATTCCATAGTTCATCAGGCACTCTATCTATCATATCTAGGCCCTTAAATCTATTTCTCACTTCCACTGTATAATCATAAGGGATTTGATTTAGGTCACACCTGAATGGTCTAGCAGTTTTCCCTCCTTTCTTCGATTTAAGTCTGAATTTGGTAATAAGGAGTTCATGATCTGAGCCACAGTCAGCTCCTGGTCTTGTTTTTGTTGACAGTATAGAGCTTCTCCATCTTTGGCTGCAAAGAATATAATCAATTTGATTTTGGTGTTGACCATCTGGTGATGTCCATGTGTAGAGTCTTCTCTTGTGTTGTTGCAGAAGTTATTGATTATTAAATCCATGGTGATGGTCTTATGAGTGGTAGAGGTTTTTATCTTGGAAACAGAGTTTTGTAAACCCTGCAAACCCTAGAGTCACCATCTTTCAAACTTAAGTTGAACGGTGTGAACATGGAACATAGTTTCTCTACAAAAAGGAGGACTAGCAGCAGTTCGTCTTCGTAAGGCCTCTTTCTGGTCCTCCGGTACAGGCTGCTCACCTGACAGACCAGATCCAAAGTCCGCAGATTGGCTGAGTGTCATTAAAATACCCTTGTGTTTCTGTCTGTGGTCTGCATTTTGTCTTAGTCTTTCTGCTGTTTAGGATTTTAGGTCTGGCATTCTTCCAGGTGCCTTGAATGATATTAGAATTCTTCTCTGTGACTTTGAAGGGACAGTGCAACTGCTTCTGAGTTTGCATGTCTTCTTCTGGAATGTCTTGCGAGATGCCATGGTGACCTTGTTTTGGAGGCAGGAGCATGGTCCTTAGTGAGACCTTATTTTGCTTGGGGCTGAATCTGTAGGTTCAGTTCAGTTCAGTCACTCAGTTGTGTCTGACTCTTTGCAATCCCATGGTCCACAGCACGTCAGGCTTCCCTGTCCATCACTAACTCCTGGAACTTCCTCAGAGTTATGTCCATCCAGCCGGTGATGCCATCAAACCATGTCTGTAGGTAGAAAGTTCCAGATGTTTGTGGCTACAGCCCTGAGAGTAGGCATTGGTATAGCAACACCTTCCTGAGAAGAAAGGCAGATAGAACTGACATTAAGAAAGAGTAAAGAAAAAAAAAAAGTAAAAAAGACTAAAGAACTAATAAAAGCCAGGTTAATGTTAATCTCTTGTTTAATGTTTTTAAAAAAGTAGTTTTCATGGAAACTGGCATTTGAAATAATATGAACCTAGGGATGTCAGAGTTAGACTGTGATGAAAGCTGAGCACCAGACAATTGATGCTTTTGAACTGTGATGTTGGAGAAGACTCTTGAGAGTCCCTTGGACTGCAAAGAGATCCAACCAGTCCATTCAAAAGGAGATCGGTCCTGGGTGTTCTTTGGAAGGAATGATGCTAAAGCTGAAACTCCAGTACTGTGGCCACCTCATGCGAAGAGTTGACTCATTGGAAAAGACTCTGATGCTGGGAGGGATTGGGGGCAGGAGGAGAAGGGGACGACCGAGGATGAGATGGCTGGATGGCATTACTGACTCGATGTACATGAGTTTGAGTGAACTCCGGGAGTTAGTGATGGACAGGGAGGCCTGGTGTGCTGCGATTCATTGGTTCGCAAAGAGTTGGACACGACTGTGTGACTAAACTGAACTGAACTGAACTGAGGGAAGACTGCTTTAAATTATTGTATATTTTAGTCTTTTTCCCAGTTGATTATAGATTTCTGAAAGTCACATAGTTTTCCAAACTGCTATGGTAAAATTGGCCATAGGAATAAGCTTTGTAGCTTTTTTCCTTTGTCTTATTAATTTTGAAATTAATGTATGTGGCTCGATGATGGCTTTTATTATCGTTCACATTTTGCATATAAGTGGTGGATGAGTTATTTTTCAGCTCAGTGATTGAATTAGTTGCTTCTGTACCACAGCATGAAATTCGGACTAAACCTGTTAGGATAACCTTGCTGCATAAAATGTATGCTTTATGTAAGTAAAGGCCTTAAATGATAATAGTAGTTTTTATTGAATTGTTTGCTGAGTACAATATTTTACCATTTATGAGTTGTAATTTAGAGTTTTTAAAAGGAAATTAAAAGTCTTCTCACATGCTTCAGCATGATTTAGTATATGTATGTGTGTATGGGGGAGGTGAAGTGCTGTGTGTATATAGGGGTAGATGAAGTAACTTTGAGTATTGGTAATTATTGAATTTGAGTGATGAGCATACATTCATTACATCTTTCTACTTTGTGATTGTTTTAAAATTTCAAAATAAAAGATAAAATGTCTTCCCCAAAGTAATGAAAATTTTAGGCAGACTTTTTGTTTGATAATAGGGGCTAGGAGTTCATGAAATACACGTCACAATTTTCAGTACCTTCTGAGTAGCTTTTTCAGTGCTGCTGAAGTACTGTCCTGAGTTACTTCAGGCAAGAGAATATTGTTTTATCCTATTATTGCCTGAGTTTACTGATCATGAAGAAAATATTCCAGTGTGACCACTCTTTCATATTACGAAAATAAAACTTTTTTTTTTTTAAATGAGACACTTTCTTTTGTTGTTTGGAACTGAGCATGAGTTCTGATACCAGTGGGTGCTTTCTTGTGTTGGTTTAGATTCTGATTTCTGTTTTTTAAAAACGAAGTTTTCTTTAGTCCCTGCCTCTTTAGATTTCACAAGTTTCTCTATCTGTTCCCTCCCACACAGGATGAGAAGAGATTTTTCCTCATTTCCTAAAGGTGCTTTTGTTTAGCCTGAGCCTTTTGCTACTTTGGCTAGAATTTGTCTTCAACTTCTGTACATTTATCCCCAAAAGAGAAGATAGAATAAATTTCAGGGATTTGAAAGTACCAACTGGTATGAAAGTCTTTAAAGCATAAGAAGTAATCTTGTTCCAATTTAGTAATTCTGTAGGTGACTTTAATCGTAATAATAAAATATGGAAGAGAAATATAAGATTGAATTTATAATATAATTCTGTACAAAGTACACATGAGAAATGAAGCTGTTTGTTGAAAAATGGGGCAACTTCTACCTCATAACATTTTGGAGCCTTATTTGGTAGCAAAGTTTATATTTGAAAAGATCCTGGATGATCTTTTTCAATTTTGGTTTTGTATGCTGCTACCTCATAGAAAATCTTACACTTCTTATTGTGTAATTTATGATCTGAACTCTGGTACTTCAGTGACATTAAGATGATTCTGTCTTTATCCTTAGTGTACTTCCTGCCTTTATTGATGTATTACTGTGTATTATGAAGATGTGAAAATATTAAACTTAAGAATTCAGATAAATATTACAATCAGCATTATGGTTCTAGAGTATTATATGAATTTAGAAGAGGATTTCATAAGCAGGAGAAAGGTAGTTCACTTGCTTTAAGAATTTTCTTAAATTCTGGAATATGGGGAAATGTTTTAGTATTTTGAAGCTAACTATTAGTATTGCCTTTTAAAATATTAGTTGAGAAACATTACATAGACTTTTCTTTCTTTTCTAGCAGTGTCAAAGTTTATTGCTAGATTGTCTTTTTAATTCCTACTGTGACATTAGGCTGTGATCACTTATCATCATGTTATCAACAAATTTATTTAGTGCCTACTTTGTAGGGCACTGTGTAGAAACAAGCATAAGACATAGTTCCTGCTCTACAATAATTTATAGTTGTGGAAGAGTAACAGGACAGCTTTTTTTTTTTTTTTTTAGATATACAATAGTGTGTATAGAATGTATAGAAAGTTTCAGGAATACAGCATAGTGATTCACAATTTTTAAAGGTTACTCTTCACTTATAAAATATTGGCTAATGGCCTCTGTTTTAATTACTTCATTCTGGGTGCCCTCTATGTGCCAGCTCTGCTGGACGAATGGATATAGTGGTAAACCAAATGGACAAGGCCTCACGCTCAGAGAGCTTACATTCTAGATCTGAGAAGAGCTCCAATATTTAACATGTTGAGTAAAAATTTTAAGAATTACCATTCAGCTGTGTCAGTGACCAGGTCCTAGAAATGAAAAAGAATACTAGTTAGTTTTTTTCTTTATGGACGATGTCTTTGGTGTCATAGAATCTAAGACTTCATTTAGAATTTATTTATTTTAGAAGTTGTGGGGGTTGGGCCAAGTTTATTTTTTTGTCTGTTGATGTTCATTTACTCCAGCGCCATTTGTTGAAAAGGCTGTTTTTTTCCCCCTTCACTTGCCTTGCACCTCTGTCAAAAATCAGTTGGCTGTATTTGCGTGGGTCTGTTTCTAGGTTCTTTGTTGTTCCATTGTTCTGTGGGTCTGTCTCTTATCATACTGTCTTGATTCCTGTAGCTCTAGAGCTTAAAATTGGACACTTTATTCTCTTTTTCTCCCTCATTATTTTGGTTATTCTAGTTCCTTTGCATTTCCATATAAATTTGAAAATAAGCTTGTCTGTATCTTCAGAAAATCATGGGATTTTGATAGGAATTGTGTTGAATTTATTTATTTTTTAAATCTTTTATTAAGAAAAAAAAACCATTCCTTCTCCCTCCCCATCCCATCCCGCTGGGTCATCCCAGTGTACCAACCCTGAGCACCCTGTCTCATGCATCGAACCTGGACTGGCGACCTATTTCACATATGATAATATACATATTTCAATGCTGTTCTCTCAAATCATCCCACCCTCGCCTTCTCCCACAGAGTCCTAAAGACTGTTGAATTTAAAAATCAGTTTGAGGGAGTTTCCTGGTGGTCCAGTGATTGGGACTTCATGGTTTCGCTTCCATAGGTCTGGGTTCAATTCCTGGCCAGGGAACTAAGATAAGCTTGGCAAAAAAAAAAAAAAAAGTCAGTTTGTGTAGAATTGACCTCTGTATTATGTCTTAATCTGTTAGTGTTGATATCTTACCACTTCTGTTAAAGTGTGGGAAACTTACCACCACTTAGGCCCCTTTATCTTCCCTACTTTCTAATCAGTTGTCTTAAATATCTTCTTTACATATATTGAGGATCACATCAGACAGTATAATTTAGTTTTTAACTAAATTTGGAAAACTCAGCAGTGGCCACAGGACTGGAAAAGGTCAGTTTTCATTCCAGTCCCTAAGAAAGGCAATGCCAAAGAATGCTCAAACTACTGCACAATTGCACTCAACTCACATACTAGTAAAGTAACGCTCAAAATTCTCCAAGCCAGCCTTCAGCAATATGTGAACTGTGAACTTCCTGATGTTCAAGCCGGTTTTAGAAAAGGCAAAGGAACCAGAGATCAAATTGCCAACATCTGCTGGATCATGGAAAAAGCAAAGAGAGTTCCAGAAAAACATCTATTTCTGCTTTCTTGACTATGCCAGAGCCTTTGACTGTGTGGATCACAATAAACTGTGGAAAATTCTGAAAGAGATGGGAATACCAGACCACCTGATCTGCCTCTTGAGAAATCTGTATGCAGGTCAGGAAGCAACACTTAGAACTGGACATGGAACAACAGACTGGTTTCAAATAGGAAAAGGAGTACGTCAAGGCTGTATATTGTCACCCTGCTTATTTAACTTCTATGCAGAGTACATCATGAGAAATGCTGAACTGGAAGAAGCACAAGCTGGAATCAAGATCACTGGGAGAAATATCAATAACCTCAGATATGCAGATGACACCACCCTTATGGCAGAAAGTGAAGAGGAACTAAAAAGCCTCTTGATGAAAGTGAAAGAGGAGAGTGAAAAAAGTTGCCTTAAAGCTCAACATTCAGAAAACGAAGATCATGGCATCTGGTCCTATCACTTCATGGGAAATATATGGGGAAACAGTGGAAACAGTGTCAGACTTTATTTTTCTGGGCTCCAAAATCACTGCAGATAGTGATTGCAGCCATGAAATTAAATGATGCTTACTCCTTGGAAGGAAAGTTATGACCAACCTAGATAGCATATTCAAAAGCAGAGACAGTACTTTTCCAACAAAGGTCTGTCTAGTCAAGGCTATGGTTTTTCCAGTGGTCATGTATGGATGTGAGAGTTGGACTGTGAAGAAGGCTGAGCGCCGAAGAATTGATGCTTTTGAACTGTGGTGTTGGAGAAGACTCTTGAGAGTCCCTTGGCTGCAAGGAGATCCAACCAGTCCATTCTGAAGGAGATCAGCCCTGGGATTTCTTTGGAAGGATTGATGTTGAAGCTGAAACTCCAATACTTTGGCCACCTCTTGGGAAGAGTTGACTCATTGGAAGACTCTGATGCTGGGAGGATTGGGGGGCAGGAGGAGAAGGGGACGACCGAGGATGAGATGGCTGGCTGGATGGCATCACTGACTCGATGGACATGAGTTTGGGTGAACTCCAGGAGTTGGTGATGGACAGGGAGGCCTGGCGTGCTTCAGTTCTCAGGGTCGCAAAGAGTCGGACACGAGTGAGCGATCGAACTGAACATGTTAAACTATCTAATGTTAAAAACTCAAGAGGAAAAGCAGTATAGTTTCATTTACCTGTGAAGTTAATCACCATTAGTTACTTTTTACTTATAAAAGTTTTGTTTAATTCTTTTAAAATGTGTCTTTTGTAAGAGTCTTTCAGTTGTTTGTATTTTTTCTTTTATTTCTTTATGCCCAATATAGTTTTAAAATATTATGTACTTGTAAGTTTTATGACCCCACATTCCTTTGCACCACATTTTTCTGTTTTAGATTTCCGGTTATGGTGGCGCTCTTCCTCATGTGTTTTGTAAGCACTTTCCAGGCTTTTGACTGTGGGAATATTCTGAGGTGAATAGTTGTGATGATTTTTTTGGTTCAGCCAGTGCCCTGGGACACTACCAGCATGGGGTCACTTTAAGTTAGTTCCTGTGTTTGGGGTTAACATGGCTACAATGCATGAATGCAGGCATGTGGTTATGAATCTTCTGGGGCAACTCTCTTTTGCTCCTATTTGGAGCCCAGGTTGAAACAGGCCTATCTCTTGGCCTTTTTTTTTTTTTTTTTTAATCAGTAGGTGTATGTTTTTGCAGCCTACCTTTTCACTGAGTTGGTTGCCCCTCGGTGGTCTTGATTTTTGCGCTGGGACTGATCTCTGCTCGCCTGTATTTCATATGATCATGGCTTTGTCTCCTTTCCCCCTTGTAGCTTTATAGGCTTTTTGGTTCTTGGTTCTGATGCCAGGACATGCTCCCACGGTCTCTGTAGCCTCAGCTTCTACATATTCTGGTTTCTAACTCTCATTTGATTTTGAGCTCCAGGGATTTTCTTTTCTCTCTTGAGAGCTCAGCTGTGCTCTCAAGTTTGTAATATTTTGTTCAGCAGTTGTAGTAACTTGGTATCAGAAGGTTTTTCAGAGAATATTGACTCCAGTGTGTTACCAGAAATAGACTGTTTCTGACACATCATTTGATAGATCATAGATTGTTGGGATAGGGACCTATTACTGGTTCTTTTAGAACTGGTTCCCTGGGACAAAGGTTGTCATCTCTCAGTCGGGGCTATGGATGTGACCCTTGCTCTTCGAAGGAAGAAGTATGGGCATCTGTAGCCCTACTGTCTTGTCTGCTAAGGAGGTAGAGTCTCAAGAAGAGATGGAATTTTCATCTGTGTGTCAAGTGCTAACACCAAGGTCAAGTGAGATCAAGTCTGAAAACTGACAGGATTTCACAATCTGGAGATCTTTGCCAGAACATTCTCCAAGGAATGGAGGGGAAGAAGCCTATTGTGTTTTTTTAATCTCTGGGAAGATTGTCCTTAGTCCAGACAATTCCTGTTTTTCTCAGAGAGAATGACTCCTTGTTTATCAGTATGTGGCTGTTTATTTTATAGTCTCTCATTTTAATTTTCTTTGGGTTCCAAACCTGCCTTAGATAGTTTATTTCTGTTTGTTATAAAAACTGGACTCAGCCATAGAGTGTCAGACCTGTCTAGTGTGTACTTGTTCTGAAAACTTTCCTTTCTATCTCTTCAAATGAGGTAATCAGGATACAGAACTGAAGAGGTAAGAGCTGAGCTGAAATATTAAAGTAAGAGAAAATATGAATGAGGTATTGTCATTTTTTGCATGAAGTTTCTGTTATGTGGAATTTTCTAAAATAATTACAAAAATTTCAAACATACAAAATCTAGAAAGAGTAGTTCATCAGCCTTCATTTTTTTACCAAATTCAAGAAGTTTTTCACTTTTGCCTTATTCATTCATATTTTATATCTCTTTCCTTTAATGAAATATTTTCAAGAAATCTCTGATGTCGGTTATTCTATATAGACATGCATACACCTATGCAATATGTAAATTGTCATACAGAGTCACAATGCCATTGTCACACCTGATACAGACTTGACAATTCTGTGGTATCATCTACTGTATTGAGAATATTAATGAGGTCCCTTTTTAAAAGTTCTTTGAACATTCTGAGATTGTTTCTCCTTTGTTGTCTTTGCACTTGTCATTCCCTCTGCCCAGAAGGCCATATGCTGAGACCTTCACATGGATTTTGTGTCACTCAGATCTTTGCTTGGAATCACCTTTTCACTCGAGGCTTTTTCTCATCCCGAGAGGTATCGCTGTGTCCTCGTTCCCCATCTCATTTGTTACTCCCTCATCTTTCTGTTTCACTGCCTTGTTGTCTGTTTACTTCTTTATTGTCTTCTCCATCCCCTAGATTACAAGTACTATGAGAGGAGAGACCTTGTCAGTCATGCATGTATTGCTCTGTGCTCAGGGCCTGACGAGGTACCTAGGATATATTAGGTTGATGCAAACATAATTGGGGTTTCAGACTGAGACTTTTAAATCATTGTAGCTAGGCTCGAAAACATCTTTAATAATTAAAATAAGAACCTTTGCAATAGACACATTTTGCCAACAAGAAATAAGTGTGTTTATTCCTGTAGCATAAAAGTCTGTGTTTCGGGTTTTAACAAACTCTTGGAAAGCATTTTCTGTCTCCTGCTGGTTGTGGAAGTGGTTTCCCTGCAAAAAGTTGTTGAGATGCTGGAAGAAGTGGTTGGCAAGAGGTCTGGTGAATACGGCCGATGAGGCAAAACTTCATAGGCCAATTTGCTCAACTTTTGAAGCGTTGATTGTGCAATGTGTGGTTGGGCATTGTGGAGAATCAGGCCCTTCCTGTTGACCAATGCTACCTGCAGACATTGCAGATTTTGGTGCATCTCATCACTTTGCTGAGCATACATCTCAGATATAATGGTTTTGCTGGGATTCAGAAAACTGCAGTGGATCAGACTGGGAGCAGACCACCAAGCAGTGACCATGAACCTTTTTTTTGGTGCAAGTTTGCCTTTGGGAAGTGCTTTGGAACTTCTCGATCCAGCCACTGAGCTGGTCATCACTGGTTGTCATATAAAATCCACTTTTCATTGCATGTCACGATCTGATCGAGAAGTGATTCATTGTTGTTGCATAGAATAAGAGAAGATGACACTTCAACGATTTTTTTGATTTTTGGTATTTTGATTTTTGACAGCTTCAGTGATCCTCTCAATTGGGTTGTCAACCTCCAATGGCTGGCCACTGTGCTCCTCATCTTCAAGGCTCTTGTCTCCCTTTGCAGAACTTCTTGAACCAACCACCACTGCACTGTAGGTTCGTTAGCAGTTCCTGGGCCAAATGTGTTGTTGAGAGTTGTCTCTGCTGCTTTACGGCCCATTTTGAACTCAAATAAAATCACTTGAATTTGCTTTTTGTCTAACATTTCCCTGAAAAAGTGAAAGTGAAAGTCGTTCAGTTGGGTCCAACTCTTTGTAACCCCATGGACTATACATCCATGGAATTCTCCAGACCAGAATACTGGAGTGGGTAGCTGTTCTCTTCTCCAGGGGCTCTTCCCAACCCAGGGATCAAACCCAGGTCTCCTTCGTTGTAGGTGGATTCTTTACCAGCTGAGCCACAAGGGAAGCCCTAGTCTAAAAATAAATATAAAATAAACATCAAATAATAAATCATTAGCAAAAAAATCAAGTGAGAAATGCACATTAAATTGATACAGAACGAAATCACATTTATTTAATGATGTATTTCAGTATCAAATGGCAAAATTCACCAATGCAAAATCGCAGTTACTTTTGCACCAGCCTAATAGTAATAAAGTACATATTTAGCAACAGGTCAGCTATTAAGGAGATTCCAAAATTTTCTTAGTATTTTATAATGATTATCTCTTCCTACAACTGATTCTCATTCCAGAGCTTTTCTTTTCTCAAGAGCTTTAACCAACAGCTGTGTTTGCAAAAAGTGCTGGTTTGTTGTCCCTTTCAGGACATTCAATCTTTTAAATCCTCCAAATATTTTGTAAAATGTAAGTGAGTAAAATCACTTCTGACCTGTTGAGAGGCAGTGTTTTTACTGACATAACTCTCATTTGAGATCACTTTATTAGAGCCTGCAGCTAATAAATCTCTTGGCCCACGTGAAACAGGATGGAATGATTTTCTAGAACACGTATCCTTTAACTGATTATTTGAGCTTCTTTTATTTAGTATATCATTTGTATGATGTTAGGGAGTATTTTTCAATTGATATATTGTTAGCTGTTGGCAATGTTCTTTAGCATGATAAAATTATAACTCAATAAACAAATATGTTTTTATAATTAAAAACTTGTATTATTTTTGAAGATGTGTAATTTTAGACCAACAGAAAAGATGTGAGAATAGTACAAAATACTATTCTCTACCTTTTACCAGATTCCTCAGCGTTAATATCTTACCACATTTAGTTTAATGGCCCTTCTCACTTGCCTTTTGGAGCTATTTGAGAGTAACTTGCAGATAGTCAAAACATAGCCTTTCTCTTTTGTGACCATTATGCAAGGATCCAAATCAGGAAATTAACATTGATATAATGCCATTAGGTGATTTATAGATCTTATTCACACGTCTTCAAGTTTCCCAATCCTGGATCGCAAGTTGCAAAGAATTGTCATGTGTCTTTAGTTTCCTTTAACTTGGGAATTTTTCCTTTAATGAATTTAACATTTTTGAAGATTATAGACCAGTTATTTTGTAGCAGGTCTCTTAGTTTGGGTTTAATTGATGTTTCACAAGTGACATGTTTTTCTTAATGTGTCCTATCAGGAGGCATATGATATTGATTTGTCCCATTACAAGTGTTTACTTTGATCACTTGGTTAAAAGTGATCTTCCAGATTTCTCTACCATCAACATATGCTTTTCCTCCTTGTTTTCAATAAGTATCTTTGAGACGATTTTCAGACTATTTAATATTCTATTATTCCTGAAATTTTCACCCACTAGTTTTAACATCCATTGATGAATATTAATTAATTATGATGATTATTACCAGTGGTAATTTTCCAATTCCATCATTTTTTTCCTACATTTACTATTTGGAGTTCTTAGGTAAGGAGAGCTTTCCCCATTTTATTTATTTACGTATTTGTCTTTTTCAGTATGAACTCATGGATTCTCATTTTATTTAATGGGTTATATATAATCTGTTATCATGTAAAATTTTTGATACTTAAAAGTTGTCATAATTTTGGCCAGTAGGAGACTTTTTAACTGTCTCCTGTGAACTTTTGATATGTTCCCCTCATTTTTTGAGTCTTTCCTTTCTTTCTGGAACAACAAGACATTCTCGGCCAGGGCTTGGCAAACTTTTTCTGTAAGTGGCCAGATAGTAAATATTTTTGGCTTAGTGGGCCTTATGGTCTCTGTTGAAACTACTTGACTCCACCCTCACAGCAGGAAAGCAGCCATAGACAATTTATAAATGAATGAGCATGGCTATGATCCAATAAAACTTTATTTACAAAGACAGGTGGCTGATTGGATTTGGCCTGTGGGCTGTAGTTTGCCAACTCCTTTTCTAGGCTAACTTTGTACTTTCCCTTCTGCAGTCTCAGAGTTGGCCCTTTTTCTAAGGAGCCTTGATTCCTTTCAACAGTGAATGATATTTAAACACTGAGACATGGACCCCAGATATGCTCATTGCTACTGGAATATCAATGATTCCTGGCCCTCTTAGAAGACAGGTAATATATGAATATATACATACATACTTGTATTACATTTGTGTGTGTGTATGCAATACAGACACATATATATTTGAATATTATAAACCATTGAATTACAGTGATAGCTCCAATTGCATTTCTGTACTGTGGGGTTTATTCTAGCCTTTCTACTTTCTATGTTTCTTTCTCCAACATTGAAACACCTCGCTCTTATTATCTACAATAGTACCAATAAGTAAACAAATATTATTTGTTCAAGCCTAGACTACACAGAAAGTAGAGTTGCTAACTCATATCTCTGTGAAAAACTAATCTATGATTAGAATTTAATTCTCATTTACCCTTCTTTTTTGTCTTTAGCCTTAGGGTTTAGTTAAATAATATGCTTAAAAGTTACTTGGGTTAGTTTTGTCCCTCCATTCCTTTATTATGTTGTATTTTTTCATTTTAAATATAGTAAGGATCACTTGTTTTTATTTGTACTGCATTTTAGCTATTTCCCCCATTCTTATTTTATTTTATGTTCCTTTTTTTTGAGTATGTGAAACATGAGTATGATTTCAAAAGTTAGAATATACAAGAAGGCATATGGAGTAAAGTGTTACATCGATTTCTTTTAGTGAGAAAAGAAATTCCAGTTCCTACTTTTTCTCCTTTTACCCTGTTCTCACCTATGCCCTGTAGTTATCTGTTCTCACTAGTTCTCATTTATTATTTTGTGTGTCTTTTTGCACAACCGAGCATATGTTTGTGTGTAATTTTTGTTTTTCCTTTTTTTAATATATATATGTATATATAAAAGGAAGTGTACTGTGCTTATAATCTGTCCTGTAATTAATTCACAGGCTCATAAGTTGATGAAAGTAGAACACTTGTGTGTGATGAAATGAGGGACTTCAGCTGAATCGAGGTACTGCAGGAGTGAGTGGGGACTTCATCTGGTTATGGTCAAGTTGATCCAAGAACAGGAAGCAGACTGGATTCACTTAGACTTTCTGCTTTAGGTTTAAAAGACAATAATGATTTTGGTAGCAGTATCTTCATATCATTCTCTCGGGACTATTCTAATCCACTCTCTTGTCCTCCAGTCTAGCAGTTGCCCTCTATGCCTAGTGCATTTGTGATCCTGGAGCCTCCTTTCTCTGTCATCTTGGGCTTTGTACTTCTTTTGTGCTGTGTTTCTTCCTCATTGTACCCCATGTCATCTTTTTTCTTAGTTTACTTTATCATTTTGGGGAGCATATCCTTTTTTTAGCTTCATAAGAAAAAAAATGTGAATTTTTTTTAGATCTATACTTCTGAATGTCTTTTATTCTACTCCCCCACATCTGATTTTTAGTTTGACTGCATATAGAATTCTAGGTTAGAAGTAATCTTCCTTAAATTTTTTTAGTATTTTATTGAGATCTAATTTATGTACATTAAATATTTCTAATAATTAACAGTTTTTTCTGAGGATCCAGTTTTTGCTCTGGTATCCCTTACCTTCAGTCCGAAGAATTTCCTTTGGTGTTTCTTGTACTACAGTTATGCTGGTAATGGACTTCCTTGGTTCCTCTTTATCTGAAAATTGTTTTAATTTTGTGTTCATTCTGAAGAATATTTTTAATGGATATAGAATTCAGGTTCGATAGTTTTTTTTTTTCAGCTCTTTAAAAATGTTGTCCTGTTGTCTTCTGGCTATCATGAAAGAAGATGATATGTGCTATGTCACTTCAGTTGTGTCCGACTCTGGGCGATGGACTGTAGCCTGCAGGTTCCTCTGTCCATGGGATTGCCCAGGCAAGAAACACTGGAGTGGGCTGCCGTTTCCTTCTCCAGGGGATTTTCCCAACCCAGGGATTGAACCCAAGTCTCTTAGGTCTCCTGCATTGGCAGATAGATTTTTACCTGTAGTGTCACTTACTTCTAGGAGGTGAATTCCTAGAAGATGATAAGATGTTTTAGAAGTACTGACAGTGTTCCACTGTCTTCTGGATGGCTTGAAAGAAGACAGTAAGAAATGATAAGAAATTCCCTGATGGTCCAGTGGTTGGGACAACAAGCCCTCACTGTTGAGGGCCTGGGTTCACTCCCTGGTCTCAGAAATAGGATCCCACAAATTGCGTGTCATGGCCGAAAGAAAAAGATAAGAAATCTGCTGCCGTTTGAATGTATTCCCTTCTGTGTAGTGTACCATTTTCCTTTGGTTGTTTTAGAATTTGTCTGTATCTTTGGCTTTTAGCATTTTGGTTATGATGAGTCTATATATAGTTTTCTTTGAAGTTTTCCTTTTGAAGCTCCTTTTCATTGAGCTTCTGAAAGAGATGGGAATACCAGACCACCTGATCTGCCTCTTGAGAAATCTGTATGCAGGTCAGGAAGCAACAGTTAGAACTGGACATGAAACAACAGGCTGGTTCCATATAGGAAAAGGAGTATGTCCAGGCTATATATTGTCACCCATTTAACTTCTATGCAGAGTACATCATGAGAAACGCTGGACTGGGTGAAGCATAAGCTGGAATCAAGATCACTGGAAGAAATATCAACAACCTCACTGGGTGAAGCACAAGCTGGAATCAAGATCACTGGAAGAAATATCAATAACCTCAGATATGCAGATAACACCACCCTTATGGCAGAAAGTGAAGAAGAACTAAAAGCCTCTTATTGAAAGTGAAAGAGGAGAGTGAGAAAGTTGCCTTAAAGCTCAACATTCAGAAAACGAAGATCATGGCATCTGGTCCTATCACTTCATGGGAAATATATGGGGAAACAGTGGAAACAATGTCAGACTTTATATTTTTGGGCTCCAAAATCACTGCAGATGGTGACTGCAGCCATGAAATTAAGATGCATACTCTTGGAAGGAAAGTTATGACAAACCTAGACAGCATACTAAAAAGCAGAGACGTTACTTTGCCAACAAAGGTCCGTCTAGTCAAGGCTATGGTTTTTCCAGTGATCATGTATGGATGTGAGTGTTGGACTATAAAGAAAGCTGAGTGCTGAAGAATTGATGCTTTTGAACTGTGGTGTTGGAGAAGACTCTTGAGAGTCCCTTGGACTGCAAGGAGATCCAACCAGTCCATTCTGAAGGAGATCAGCCCTGGGATTTCTTTGGAAGGACTGATGTTGAAGCTGAAACTCCAGTACTTTGACCACCTCATGGGAAGAGTTGACTCATTGGAAAAGACTCTGATGCTGGGAGGGATTGGGGACAGGAGGAGAAGGGGATGACCGAGGATGAGATGGCTGGATGGCATCACCGACTCGATGGGCATGGATTTGGGTGGACTCTGGGGGCTGGTGATGGACAGGGAAGCCTGGCGTGCTGTGGTCCATGGGGTTGCAGAGAGTCAGACATGACTGGGTGACTGAACTGAACTGAACTGAGCTTCTTGAATCTATATATTTATGTCTTTTACACCAAATCTGGGACATTTTGGTCAACATTTGTTTTACGTTTTTGGACTTATTCTCTATCTTTTGAAACTCCAAGTACCTATATGTTTGGTCTTTTGACAATATCCCTTAAGTCCATAAGACTCTGTTCATCTCTTTGTTCAATTTTTTTCCTTTTTTTTCAGATTGTATAATATGTATTAGTAAGTTTAAGCTCATTGATTTTTTAAATTTTTGTCTCTGTTTTGCTATTAAGATTATCCTCTGAATTTTTAGTGTCAGCTATTGTATTTTTCAGTTTTAAAATTTCCATTTTTAAAGTAAATTTTATTTCTCTGTTGAGATTTTCTATCATTTTATTCATTCACATGTCTTTTCCTTTCCCTCAGAGAGTATAGTATTCATGGCTGGCTTAAAGTCCTTGTCTTTAATTCTAACCTCTGTGTCATTTGGAGATTGGCACGTATTAATCTTTTTCACTTTAGAATAGGTCAGATTTTCTGGACTCCTTATATGCTTTTGATGTGGTCACCATGGGCTTCATCTATGATGACCTATATCTATACCTACTTGTTTTAAACTGAATGTCATATTAGTTCAGACACATTCTAAAAGATCTCCTATTTTTACTCCTCTCCCCCATATTTCATGTTTTTAATGTCTTATTTTACATTTTCATGTTTATCCTTTGCTGTTTATTATAGTTATGCATGTGTGCTAAGTTGCTTCAGTGATACCTAACTCTTTGCAACCCTATGGACTGTAGCCCTCCAGGCTCCTCTGTCCATGGGATTCTCCAGGCAAGAATACTGGAGTGGGTTGCCATGTCTCCCTCCAGGGGATCTTCCTGACCTAGGCAGGGATTGAACCCATGACTCTTACACCTTCTCCATTAGCAGGTGAGTTCTTTACCACTAGCACCATCTGAGAAGCTCTATTGTAGTTATAGTTGCTTTAAAATATTTTTGTCTTTTAATCTTCATAACACTTTATTTAAGTGGTTGATATCAGCCCTTACAATTAGTTTGCCTTTCCTAGTGGGATTTTTTTTTTCCTGTAAATTGTTACTTCTTGTTATAGCCTTTTCTTTTTACTTAGAAAAGACCCTTTAATATTTATTTTAGGATAGGTTTAGTATTGGTGAACTCTTTTAGTGTTTGATTGTCTTGAAGTCTTTATCTCTCCTTCAGTTTTAAATGATAATCTTTCTGGGTAGAGTATCCGAGGTTCCAGGTTTTCCCTTTCAGCACTTTGAATGTATCAGGTCATTCCCTTTTGGCCTGCAAAGTTTCTGCAGAAAAATCAGCAGATAGCCTTATATGGATTCCCTTGTACATGACTCTCCTTCTCTTGCTGCCTTTAGGATTCTCTATCTTAAGTCTAGCTGTTTTAATTATAACACAGCTTGGTATGAGTCTGCCTAGGTTCATCTTGTTTGGGTCCTTCCATGCTTTCTGTACCTTCTTCAGGTTTGGAAAGTTTTCAGCTGTAATTTTATCAAGTACATTTTTGACCTTGTTCTCTCTCTCTTCTCTTCCTGGGACCTCTATAATGGGAATATTGGTATGCTTGATGTTATTTCAGAGATCTCTTAAATTGTTCTCATTTCTTAAAGGTTTTTTTTTTTTTTTTTTTTTTGCTGGTCTTATTGGATGATTTCCGGTATTCTGTCTTCCAGATCACCTATACATTCTTCTGTTTCGCTGAGTCTGCTACTCATTCCTTATAGTGTGTTTTTCCTTTCAGTTATTGTATTCTTTATTTCTCACTGGTTCTTTTTATATTTTCTAGTTCCTTTTAAAAAAAGTCACTGTTTGTCTATTCTTTTCCCTAATTCAGCTAGTATTCTTATTTACTAATGCTTTGAATTCTTTATCTGGTAAACTGTTTATTTTTGTTTCATTATTTATTTATTTATTTTTAGGTGTGTTCACTTGCTCTTTTAGTTGAGAACATTTCCTCTGTATTTTTATGTTGCTTAACTTTTTTCTGTCTCTATGCATTTAGGTGAAATGGCTACCTATTGAGATTTTAAAAGGTGACAGTGTTCCTGTACAGTCTCTGTTTACTAAGTGCCTTCGGTGGAAGAGCTGGATTTGTTGTTAACAGGAGCCAACACCTTTCCGTGGGGTGTGCTGTCATCTTGGTAGGAGGAAGGGCTGGAGATGGAGGGGCTGGGTGGAGCCAGCTGTAAGGCAGGGCTTTCCCCTCTGCTCAGTGACCATTACTTCCTTATTGGGGATGGAGTTGGATCTCAAGCTGACGGAGCAGAAGTCCTGGAGGTTCTGATCCAAGTGGCTCTGCTCCCTTTAAGTGTGTGTATCTCCCCTCTCCCAGCACTGGTTCCCTTGCCCCAGAGGGGTCATTGCTGGAGCAAGAGGGGCCTGGGTGAGACTCTGAACTCATGACAGGGCTTAGGCTGTGGTGAGTTGGCTGCTGTCACAGATTGGAACCATCCCCGTGTGCTGCCCATGTAAATGCCAGCAGTGGCTGCATTTGCCATGCTGAGAGACACCTCCCTGGTGTCACAGAGTCACCTCTGTGTCACGCAGCCAAACTCTCTTCCCACTTGTAGTAGCCCTTGCTCCGGTGTAGAGCTGCAAGGTGAATACGCGTGCCTCTGGTATTCACTTACTCAGGCTTGGACACGTGCCAGTGCAGTTGTGGGAAACTTGGCAGCCACTGGAGCAGTCTTCAATCTGCCTTCTCCACCCTGCTTAGAATGCAAGCCAGCACTTGTGCACTCCTTGTGAGTGGAATCCAGCTGTCCTGCAGCTCTCCTGTTAGTCCGAATAGCTGTCTAACCAGCCAAGGGAACTTGTCTTCCCTGGCTGGGACCCCAGGACTGGGGTACCCAATATATGGCTCGAAACACTCACTCCCCAGGGTGAATCTCTGCCTGTGTATTCTCCGTTTTCCTCTGAATCCCCTCCCAGTGGCACAAGTCCTGACCTGATTGCTTCTCTTCCCTTCCTACTCAAATCTGTGTGGATCTTTTTATAGCCTCAGTTGTACAAGAGTCTTTCTGCCAGTTTCCAGTTAGTTTTCTGTGAGAATTGTTCCTCATGTAGATGTATTTTTGATGTGTTTGTCAGGGGGAGGTGAGTTCATATCTTCCTCCTTTGCCATCTTGACTGATTCCCTCCCCACTTCCCCCAGTTTGGTTTTAATCTTTTCCAGCTTTGATGCCAAGCATGGGCTCTTCTGACTTATTTATTTTCATCAAGAATTCACATGGTGTGATACTGAGAAAATCTTTAGTAATGGATTGTTTTGCCAAAAGTTTAACTTTCATTTTAGATTCAAAGGATTTGTTAACAAGAGAAACCATTTGTTGTACAAAAACATTTTCATTTTTTTTAGATTATTGACTTAGTTTCAATATATGGGCATTAAAAGAAAAGAAATAGAAGCAATAGAGAGAAGTAATAGTGTGTACATCACCAAATTGGGATAGCAACCTATATCTAGACTTGAACAGTGCTGGGAATTCCCACGTTAACAGCAACCTGGAGTTTCAGTTGGGAAGGGGTCCTAGGAGGTGTGTCCATTCCATGAGCAAGACTTCAGATTGTGGCTTTGAGGGCTGTTGTTTATAATTCCAGGCCACAGACTGGTATCATCATCAGTTTACACTGCACATAAAAATACAGCTCTGCTTTTTTTTTTTTAACTTTTATAAAGCTATTTGTTTCACCTTGTGAGTCAGAAGATTTTGTTAGACCCCAGGGGGTTAGCCAGGCCCTCAGGGGCTTAAGAAATTCCAAGACCCACTCCCTTTCTTATCCTGGACTTGCTCCTTCCTGGACTTGCTGGTAACAGTTGATGTCTTCACAAGTAGGCACATAGTCCAGGCAAGGTCCAGGCAAGCTCAGAAGCTGGTCAGAGGCCTGCTGCCCTACTTCTGAAGTCTGAACAAGACTACCTCTATTTTAATTTTCCTAACAAAGATGAGACCTGGACGATAGATGCATTAGGGTTTTAAAGAAATGAAACTGCTAGGACATGGATATTGGAAGATATTTATTATGAGGATTGGCTCATGCAGTTATGAAGGCTGAGAAGGCCCATGTTCTGCTCTCTGCAAGCTAGAGACCTAGGAAAGCAGGTGAGGTAATTCAGCCTCAGATGAAGGACTGAGAACCAGCAGGGCTGAGGGCAAGAGAAAACCAGGATCCCAGCTCAAGTAATCAAACTGGAGGGGTCAAATTCTTCCTTTCTCTGTTTTCATTTTACTCAGTCACTCAACTTATTGTATAATCCCTCCCCCTCATTAGGGAGGGTGAACTGCTTTATTGAGTCCACCAATTCGAATGCTAATTTCATCCAGAAATACTTTCACAGATGGACTCGGAAATAATGTTTAGCCAAATTTCTGGGCACCCTAAGATCCAGTGAAGTTGACAGATAAAATTAATCATTACAGTAGGTTAGATTAAAGAGTTGCATTGAAGAACCCTGAAGAGTTTTTGCAAATGCTGTGCATTCAATATATTCTGTGTTTTTAGGTGAAACATGGATTAAAAAAAAAAGAGATTAGTGGTTGAGAGACCTGTTAATTTGTTGTCATCTTTAGGCTTAGGCTACAACCTGAATTCACACAGTGCTAATCAAGTTGAAAAGGAAGGAATCTGTTTAGGATACATTTTGAAGACTGAATACACAAAATTTGGTAATAGAATATTCTTAATGGGGAAAAAGAAATGAGATGACTACTGTTTGCTGCCTAGAGATGATAATGATGTCATTAATCTGGATGCAGTACAAGGCTGAAAATCTGGTTTGAAGACAATAATAACTTGAATTAGAAACATGTTGCATTCAAAGTGCTTGCCAATATTCAGCAGGAAGTTGGAAAGTTCAAGAACTGTAGAGAGAGGGGTTGGAGATGTAGATTTAAAACTTTTTAATAGAGAAGTGAGATGAGACTTAATAGAATGTTGCAAATGGTAGAAACTGAAGAGGTACAAGAAAGAAGAGGAGTCAACAGCGAAATCTGAGAACTGCAGAGAGGTTAGAAGAGCAAAGAGAGTGCTGTGTCCTGGATGTCAGTGGAGAAGAATGTATAGTTCAAGGGGCTGATCAATGGCATCCCGTTCTAGGCAGGGCCTGGAAGAGGAGTGAGAGTGTACCATTGTTTTAGTGATGAGGATTTTCCTCCCTCAGAATACTGAAAGCCTTATTTCATTGTAGAGGTGAGGACAGAAGTCATATTCCAGGGGGATTACAGAGTATGTCATGGGGAAATGGACCTTATGAGTCTTGAACATATTTTCAAACTTTGGCAGAGATGAGAGTGAGAGAAATGGAATGGTAGCTGGTAGCTTGAAGTGTGCAGAATGAGAGCAGGGCCAGTCCCTTAATTCAGACGTATTCTGTTGGGGAGGCTACTGTGAGAGAAAAATGACTGTGACAAAGTTCTAGAGTAGATAAAAATTGGGTGAAGAACACACATTAAGGAGGATGGGTTTTAAACCTGTAGGGATATTTCTTCCTCTCATACAGGATGAGAGGATAGGACAGATGAAATCATAAGACAGCTTCTGTCAGCGAGAAAGAAGAGTGAGTCTGTATAGGTGCGAATTGGGAATTGAAGGTATTGACTATGAATGAGAGAGTTAAGTGTTAGGTTGATGCTTCCACTTCCAGTTATAGCATAGAAAATAATTTGAAACCGATCTTTCTTCTGAGAACTAGAAAAGCTCACTACCACCCTCCCTTCCTCAGCAAAGGAAAAAAAAAACACTGAAAGGTATTTGAAAGGTCATAAATGAATATCTAGGAGAGAATAAAAGCTTATGTTTTGGATTGTTTGCCTCCTACAGATGTTTACTAATTTTTTTGGAGGGATCAACTGAAAGACTTAGAAGCTGAGAATATGAATAGTGTGTATGATAATCCCTTAAGGCCAGAGTGATAAGGATTGAAATTTAGGCCCTGCTCACGTGGGAAGTGTCTGTCTACAATGCGGGAGACCCGGGTTCAATCCCTGGGTCGGGAAGATCCCCTGGAGAAGGAAATGGCAATCCACTCCAGTACTATTGCCTGGAAAATCCCATGGAGGGAGGAACCTGGTTGGCTACAGTCCATGGGGTTACAAAGAGTCGGACTGAACAACTTCACTTTGACTTTCTTTCATGTGAGAATCTGCCTGCAATGCAGGGAGACCCAGGTTCAGTCCCTGGGTTGGGAAGATCCCCTGGAGAAAGGAATGGCAACCCACTCCAGTATCCTTGCCTGGAGAATCCCATGGACAGAGGAGCCTGGAGGGCTACAGTCTATGGGGTTGCAAAGAGTCGGACGTGACTAAAGTGACTTAGCACAACAGAAAATTAGATAGAGCTGGAGAGAGAATTAATGAATTGGAGAATTACTGAAGTGATTGAGGGAGACATAAAGACATTGAGAAGGTCAAAATTTTTGATTGGAGTCCCAGATGAGGGGTTGAGAGAGAATGGGACAGAAATGATACTGAAGGAGATTTATTTGCTGGAAGCTTTCTATTGGGTTGACTGAAAAGTTCATTTGGGTTTTTCCATAACTTCAGCCAACCCTGCATAACTGTTGAAACTTACCAAGCAGTAGATTCTCAAAACCTTACTAACACCAAGCAGAATAAAAGTAAGTTCATGCCTTGGTTTATTGTAGTAAACCTATAGATAACCAAAAACAAGCAACCTAAAAAAAAAAAAAAAATTCAAAAGGCACCAGAGATGGGGAGAAGTAATAGAGTATATTTTCAAAGAACCAACAAGTAGACTAATGGCTAACTTCTCAACAGACACAGTGGAAGCCAGAAGGCAATGGAATGACTGACAATCTAGAATTTTAAAACCTGCAATAATGTCCTATAAAAATAAAGATGAAATACAGAGAATTCAGAATTTAGTTTTTCATTTGCACTAGCCACTCTTTAAAATGCTCGGAAGATATGTGTGGCTAGAGGCTACTGTATTGGGCAGCACAAATAATGAAAATTTCCATCGTTTCAGGAAGAATAGCAGACTGAAGATCATGAGGATATTTTAATATCCATCACCACACCCAACCGCCCCCCCACAGAAAAAAGGAACCTTTAAGTGAAATTAACAAATGCCTAAAAATGCAAATTAACAAAACTGATCTAAAAAGAAATTTAAAAATTGAAACTATTTAAATGTTAAATTTTTGAGATATCTTTGTCTGCTTGTAGTATCAGGGGGAATACTGTCTCCATAAAATTAATTAATATTTCCCTATTTTTTAGAAGAATTGGAAAAGGATTGGTATTATTTTTTCTTTCACTGTGAAGGTTCCTGGACTTTTTAAATTGGAAGGTTTAAAATCACCAGTTTAATTTCTTTATTTTTTACATGTCTATTTAAAATTTCTGTTTCTTAAGTCAGCTTCAGTAATTTGTGTTTTTCTAGGGATATATGCATTTCACCTAAGTTGTCTCGTTGGCATAAATTTGCTCATTGAGTCCCTTATAATTGTTTTCATTTCTATAAAGTTAGTAGACCTGTCCCTTCTTTCATTCCTGTTTTGTGGTCACCCTGTGGGAGGTGGAACAGACCCCTTCCCAATTAGTAGGGTGCCTGTATTGATTGCACTCCATACATCAAGAGAGTTTGAGAGAAAATTTACTACTTACCCAGGAGACTCTTGGGCAAAGCAGGTTGGGTATAAGCATGTCTGGCCTGGCTTGAGCCAGGTGGAAAGAGTGAGTTACGCCTTTATAGTGGTTAGGGAACTGGAGATTCAAAGGTCCATATGCAGGCTGGGCATTTATGAAATTTGAATTTACCTCTTGTGCCAAAAAAGGTGAGGATGCTATTGATTTTCTTACCAACCTGTCCAGGATGGGTCAAAGGGGAAGGGGGAGATGAGGCTTAAGATGAGTTAGTGGTTATACATGAAAAAAATGGAGCCATATTCTTTATTACAAATCCTGAGTTTGAGTTAATTTTTTTTCATTTTTGTTTTTTCTTCAGATTGGATAATCTTGATTGATCTGTTTTTCCATGTCTACCTATTATTTCTTCTGTTAGCTCAAATCTGCTCTTGAGTTCTTGAAGTGAAATTTTCATTTTAGTATTCGATCTTTCAACTTGAAATTTACATTTAGTTCTTTTAAAAAATAATTTGTATCTCTTTATGGATATTTTTATTTGATGAATCATTGTCATCATGCATTCCTTTAAAGACAGCTTCTTTTAGTTCTTTGAGCATATTTATAATAGCTGCTTTGAAGTCTTTGTGACTGAATCTAAAAATCTAGACTCATTTAGAGATAATTTTTATTAAAACTATCCCCTGCCCCAGTGTATGGATCACACTTTCCTATTTTTTTTCTTTTTGCATATCTTATAATTTTTGTTGAAATCTGGACATTTTTGATAATATATTCTGCATTCTGATTCCTTTTCCTTCAGAGTTGGAGGTAGTTGCTCTTTTTGTTTAGTGGTTTGCATGGGCTAATTTGTAGAGTCTGTTTTGTCCTATAGTATGTAGCCACGCATGTGTCTGTTCAGTTCGTTCTTTCTTTTTGTTTTTAAGCATGACTGTCTGGTAGTTGCCTCTGAGTCAGCATGTCTTAGCAGTCAATTTATGATTAGTTAGAAGTTACGTTTTAACTCCTTGCAACAGTGAGGCCCCCATCCTGTATCAGTGGTCCTGGCGAGACTTGGGAAATGTATTCAAAACTGAGGCATTATGTGGCTCTGCCTTGGCTTTTGCTTTCTGTATTTGCACGGCTCACATTCATCCAAGGATGAGCTCTTTAGGGCCTGCTCGTTTCCCTCCTGTATGGTTACAGTCTTTCCTGCACACAGGAGGAAAAAGTAGATTCTTAACAAGGCACCCGTTGGTTGTCTTATTGCCTGATTCTCCCTGTTAAATTTCTGGTTAGTTTACTGGTCTGGTACTTGCCCTAACTAGTATTGCAATCTCAGACTAGCTGTGATATTGGCCTTGGCCTTCCCTGTTTTTTTGCACCTTGAGTCACTATTGTTTTTGAAAATGCCCATGGACATGGAATTCTTCTTGTTCTGCTCTAAACAAATTTAGTTCCCTGTGGCCATGGGCTTGCTTGTTGCCTTAGTAGGACTTCCACATCAAGGAACTGGGAGTAGGTGTAGGATGGTGGGAGCTCCAGCTTAAACCACCACACATTCTCACTGTTGTTACTGAGATTCAGTAGATTTTCTTGAATAAACACTTCTCAATTTGTTGTAGCCTTTGGTTAGCATCTAGACCCTTAAAATGGTTGGTTATGATGATTTTTTCCATATGTATTGTTGGGGGTATATAATATTTGTCAGACTCTTCATTCAGCCATCCTGGGAGATTCTTCTTCCTGCGTTCTCTTTGTTTCTCTGACTCATTTTTAAACATTTATATTTTATTTAAATCTTAGTTCAGAATATGTTATGAAGTAGGGATTTATTGGCTATTTAAAAAAAGTAATATTAAGTAGTGTTTTAACACTACTTAACTATTTCAGTGAAAGTGAAAGTCTCTCAGTTGTGTCCGACTCTTTGCGAGTCACATGGACTATTGTGAGTCACATGGACTGTTTAGTTCATGGAATTCTCCAGGCCAGAATACTGGAGTGGGTAGCCTTTCCCTTCTCTAGGGATCTTCCCAACCCAGGGATCAAACCCAGGTCTCCCTCATTGCAGGCAGATTCTTTACCAGCTGAGCCACCAGGGAAGCCCAAGAATATTGGAGTAGGTAACCTATCCCTTCTCCATCAGATCTTCCTGACCCAGGAATTGAACTGGGGTCTCCTGCATTGCAGGCAGATTCTTTACCAGCTAAGCTACCAGGGAATGCCTTAATTATTTTATGTGTTTCCTAATTGTTTGTAATGTTAATTTTCTATTTTTTAAATGTGATACTTATTATAATCCTATCTATTTTTTATTCCTTTAATTATATTCTCTTCATGTGTTTTTATGATCTCTCACTTTCCATTGGCTCCATCTTAGCTTCTGAATAGGCTCAACCTTTTCTTTCTTTAAACCTCTCATGACTTTATCTCCTTGAGTTTCTTTCCTTCGCCACCTAGATTCATAAATTTCTTCCGTTCTTGCTACTCATAAGGCTGACTGAGACACAGGGCTAAGGCAGGTGAGATACCTAGGGCACAAACATTTAAGGAGGCACTTACTCTCGGAGTCTTGCAAGCGTGAAGTTGGCACTTGTGTGACTTTGCCTTTATAAATATTTTATGCTACAAAGCTTGCTTGCCTGTCCCTAGTCCTGGTCCTGCTACTCATATTTCTCTCTAGTATGTATTCATTTTAACCTGGTTTTTGTCCCAGATAGTCTTCATTTATTCAAAATTTCGAGCACTTACTCTGCACTAAACATTGGGTCTCAAGCCATCACTTCTTTCACCCAAACGCTTTCTTCATTTTCACTTTCTCAAGTCTAGTGCTTTTGCTTCCTCATTCCTACTTTTTTGTACCACGTAGCACTCTTGCCCACTGCTGCGTGTTCATCCTCATCCCAGCCCAACTTTTCAGAATGTGTAGCTGTTTCCGTGGCAAACACCCTCTCTAGGAGCTGGTGGGTGGTTGGGCGGTGTAGCAGTGGCACGCATTCTGGTGAAGATTAGAGAGTAGCCTGTGCTTTGAGTGTGCTTGTGCTTTCAGGATAGGAGCGTGCAGGTCTTCTCCAGGGGTAACGGGCTTCACAGTCATATCACTGGGAAGGAAAGAGTGCTTGCTTGTCCACCTGCTGCTTAGCGTCTTATATTCTTGAAATCTTTCCATCTCCTTTCAGTACTCAGAAACCCAAAAGCAGACTTTGACTCTCTGCTCTGCTCAGCCGGTCTGGCTTATTCTTGCCAATGGGGTTTCCTGGTTTTTCCCATTCTTTGCTGACTTGTTTTTCACATGGTTTCCCTGAATTGACCCTGCTTTGCTTGGTGTTCTCACTGCTTGTTCATGAAAACAAAACTCAGCCAGTCATTTAAGGAATGATTATTGGGCACCTATTCTATCCTAGATACTATGGGAGCCAGTGGGGTTTACAGTAATGAACCCAACCAAACATTTCATATCTTCCTGAGTTAGAAAAGTTAGGTGCGTATCACACCAACCGAGATATTTGCTGTAGAAAAAAGTTTTACAAAGGCAGCTTGCCTGTGGACTTTTGAGTTGAGATCTCTGTACCTCTGTCTCACTGGGCTGGCAGTACCTCCCTTGAATTTTGAACTCTTGCCTGCATCTAGACTTGGTATGAAGTATCCCATTTTCAGTTCTAGCTCTTGTTTTTGAATTGTCTTTCTTCTGCTTGCAGCTAGCTCCAACCCCTCACCTTACCCTAAGGCTCCCATTATTTGTTTACTTACCCAGTAGTTGGTGCAAACCCTGAACCTGTCTTCCTTTGAAACCATGAACCTTCTTCCTTTGAAAGTTATTTTTCTCTTGTTTTCTTATCATCAGACTATATTGGTTTTTTTCCCCATTGTATCTTTACTAGCTTCTTTGTTATGTTTTCTACTTCTTCCTCTTTGCATTTCTTAAAAGTTGCCCTAACGCAGATTTTGTCCTAAGCCCTCTTTTGTATCAGCTTACCCATTTTTGGTAGTCTCTTCCATTCTAGAAAACTTTGGCATACCATCTTTGTGCAAATGGCTGGCTAATTTATCTAAGTGATGCTCCAGTTTTCAAGTTTTTGAGGTAAAAGTGTGTAGTTAGTTCCATGTGTAGAGTATAAATAGAGGTATGTATTGCCACATAGAAGGATGTAATATTTCACGTTGTTTTTATCTCCCAGTCTCCTTACTTGAAATCTCACCCAACTGCCACCTCCCTGCTCTTTCAGATACGCCTGGTTGCCGAGTGGTGCCAAGTTGGCCTGTGTAAGGTCATGTTCACAGTCTCTTTGTTTCCATGTCTGCAGCTGCAGCTCTAGTTCAGGCCTTCCTTTCCTCTTACCAGCCTGTTCTGGTTTTCCTAAGGTGCAGCTGCTGCCAGTCTCTCTTGACTCCAGATGACTCTCAGTGCTCTGCCAGGTTAATTTTTCCTGAAACACAACTTTGATCTGTTGTTCTTCTCTTCCGCTCATTCATGCTTCAGAAATTTCCCTACTGCCTTTGAAAATGGGGCTGGTTTTCTAGACCTTCCAACTTGTTTTGTTTTCCTTGCCACTGCCTCCCTTCATATAGGCTGGACTGTGTCCAGATGGAATTAACGTTGCAAGAACCTCCCTGTGTTTTTCTGTTTGCGTTCTGTATTTCCCTCCCCCCACCCCCCGCTTTTGCTGCAGCATGCATTTCTCACATTCTCAGCTCTTCCTTAAAATCTTTCCTGAAGTTCTCTCAGATTTCTGGACCTGGAGGTACTCTTCTTCCATCATATATACACGTACCCATACTTAAAAAAAATAAAGTGCTTATCACTCCCCACCTGTATTGCTTGTTATTTTAATATGATTTTTAAGTCTCCTTAACTTTTGTATCCCTCCTTGTGCCTAGCATAGTGCCTTGTGGAAACAGCTGTTGGATGAAGGAGTGGGCGAGTACATTTCTGAATAAAGCCAGTGGGACAGTCTGGACTCCGGAAGGTGCCATCCCTCTGCCTTGGTGCTTGTCTCAGACTATCTGTTTCTCTCTCTTCTTGAAACTTTTTGACTTTATCTCTGACTCTTGTCATGTGTCACTGAGTGGTTTGTTACTCTTGGTCTCTGTTGCTTCTTTCTTGAGTTAGTATTAATTTTGACTAAAAGAAGAATGACATCATTTTGGTGAAGATGTGTGTGGGAAATTTAGTGGAAATGGAAGCTAGTGTTCAGAATGACATCTTGATCCATTTTATTGGAAAGCAGGCTGCCCACCCGGATTTTGGAAATTTGCAAGTATAGGCTTGAAGCCTGGGCCGGTGGCCAGCAGAGAGTAGACAGAGATGTTGTGATGACATGTTCAGTATCCAGGTGGAAGGCTGGGCTTGGGGGGTGCTGCCTGCAGGGCTCTACATTCCAGTCCGCTGAGCCAGGCAGCTGCTTGTATTCCTTAGGAGCAGCCGCCTGAGCTTCTGGTCAGAGGACTGTTTTGAAAGTGATGGCAGGTAAGAGAAGGGAAGTAGATGTCTAACTACAATACTGCATTTTTTTTTTAAAAGCTAGTGAATCTTTGGGGGTTCCACGCATAGTTTTGGACATCTGATTGTGGCAGTAAGTTAGGTTATGTTGCTGAACTCTGAGAAATTGATTTATTTGATTTCACAGAAGAACATCATTTGTCTAAGGTTAAATTTAGTAAATACTGCATCTCTTGAGCCCTAGTTTAGTACTTATTTCGTGATAGCCTTTAGATTCTAGATCTTTATACCATCTTCAAAACCATATTCCCTCCTGCTCTTGTGCATTTCACTAGCTGAACAGAACCTCAGAATTCCTTAATTTTCACCCCGTTGCCCTATTTGTGGAGGTTTTTAGTAGAAGTGGCTGGGCCAGGCAAGCAGGCTGTGATACCCATGAGGCTGAACGCTTTGAAAAGCAGCTCAGGACAGATGGTGTGCTTGACTAACTGCCGACCAGAAACTGACACCAGGATCCAGGGGGACACCATGTTGCCTTTGCCGTCCAAGTCCTGAATCTCCTAGAGCACAGAGGAGGCTTCAGGTTAACTGTTCTTCAGTCACCTGTCTCTTTTTGGTTTCAGCTAGTGACACCTGAGCTGCTCAAGGCGGGAAGAATTCAGAGCAGTGGAGGCCCTGCGGGATCTGGAGAGAGGAGGTGACCTTGGAACCAGTAATGAGCCATCCTGACTACCGGCTGAACCTCCGGTCCCTGGGGACCCCCAGAGGTAGCAAGCGGAAAATGGAGTTTACTCTAGCAACTGGAAATAAAACTGGAATGGAGGCACAGAGCAGGTCTTAGGACTAAAGAGGGACTATAATTCTTTTGGTGACCTCTTAAATATTCTCCCTGTAGGTTATTTACTTTAGAATTGTGTGGTTTCTTATTATCTTAATATATTGTTATATTGAGTACAGCTGTTTAATTTCCTCTAGAAAAATGATGATCTTTTAGTAATTCATGTTTTAAAAGTTTGTGTCTATAGACAGCAAAGCATACTGAGCCCATCACTTGTATTCTGTTCCATGTATATTGTGGTGCTGATTTAAAATTCAGGTCTCATCTGTGTATATTTTATTCATGTTTTCTTACCCAGTTTTCCTTTTTATGACTATTTGAAATCATTATCAGGGGATTCTATTATTTTTTTGGTCTTTAATTTTTTTTTAAAGGTAAAATATCCCCAGTTTTAAAAATACAAAGATGTTTGAGGAAAAAGTTGATTGCTGCCTCATGTTTCTAGATGTGTCCTCTTTGCTAGGCCCACATGGTGTTGGTGCTTCGCCAGGTGACAAAAAGTCAAAGAGCAAAACCACACGAGGGAAGAAAAAGAGCATATTTGAAACCTACATGTCCAAGGAGGATGTTTCAGAAGGCCTGAAGAGAGGAACACTTATCCAGGTGCTTAAAATATACTAGAAGGCTATTCCTTGAATATATGGAATCAGAAGTAATCAATTATTCATGAAACTATTTCTCTGTGCTCTCTGCATAAAGAAATGATGCCATCATAGGCTCAGGGCTTTCCACTTCTTGAATCCCCAGAGCAACTAGAGATGAGACCTGTAAGGGTTGTCTGCTGCTGCTGCTAAGTTGCTTCAGTCATGTCTGACTCTGTGCGACCCCATAGACAGCAAGCCACTAGGCTCCTCTGTCCCTGGGATTCTCCAGGCAAGAACACTGGAGTGGGTTGCTATTCCTTCTCCAATGCATGAAAGTGAAAAGTGAAAGTGAAGTCGCTCAGTCATGCCCGACTCTAAGAGTGCTTTATTGGAAGGGGTATATTAGAGCCAGGCCGTGGCTTGGTGCAGTTAAGTGAAGAGACGGAGCTTCTCTTGGGGACCAGTGTGAGCTCCTAAGAAAGAAGTGGGATATAAGGTGTGGCTGTAAGATACATTGTACGTCAGTTTGCCTGGAGCACGTGGACGCTGACTACAGAGAATAAGGTAGAAAAGGAAACAGTAAATAGCAGCAGACAATATTTGTTGAGAGCTTTATAGTTTGCTAGATATTTTTACAAGCTAGTTCAGCAGTTTGGCTCGGCAAACGTTGGAGTATCCACTGTGAGCCAGGAGCTGTTGTATAGGAGCATCCCACACAGGGGCTTCCGAGATGAAGGTGGGTGAGGCTGCCTTTCCTACGTTGAGCCTGTGGCCCCGTTGTGGAGCAGACATTTTTGTGGACAGATATTTGAAGATAAAGGGTAGGTGCTCAGATAACAGTGTGACAAGAGTGTATGGGAGAATGTTCAGGGAAACTGGGAAACTGTAGGAGGTGACCCCTGCTGTGAATAGTGAAGGATGACTGTATTATATGAGCGATGTGTGTGTGGGAGGGAGATAAGGAGAGGGCGTGGCACTAATGAAGACAGGAACTGTGAAACAGTATGGAGTGGGACAGCGCAGGTCTTTTCAAGTGTGAAATCTGAGGCAGGTAGTTGGTAATGAGATGAACAGGGAGGTGAGGCCACATATCCTTTGAATTAAGTCTGTTTTGTATAATTCTTAGGTTAGTATACAAACATTGCCATCTGTTACTTGGCTTACTTGAAGATGTTGACTGTGTTCTATTTTCTCTCATTCTGAGTGTCTGGCTTCTCTATTTGTATTTGGGGCTGGAGATCCGCCAATTAACAGATACTCTCATCTTCTTGTCCTTTTTTTTTTAAAATCACCTTTTGTATTTACCTGTGGGTACAGTACACACACTTAATAAGACTTTGAATGAAAACTTATTTGTAACAAATTAGTTGCTCTTTATGATTTCAGAGGTTTTTTTTTTTTTTTTTTTTAAGCACCCTTTGGTTTCTTTGATAAGGCCTCTCAGGAAAGTTAAAGCTTTAGCTGGACATTTGTTCATTCATTAATCCACTTATTTGCTGTTATTGTTCAGTGCACACACTGCACTCCATTCCTCTGCAAGTGTCTTGGCCCTCGTCTTGTTCCATGTATGAGGACCTGTTGTGCTTTTCCCAGTCTTATCTCCTGTCCTTCTCTTCCAGGTACGCTCTGCTCCATTCACTCTGATCTTCGAAATGTCCCCAATAAAAACTCTGCTCTTTGATTGCTCTGTGACTCTGTACACGCTGTTCCTGATGCTGGGAATGCTCTCTCCCACTGTCTTGATATAATCATGCTTGACCTTACCTAAATGTTACCCCCTTTGTGAAGCCTCACTTAATTCTCCAACCAGAACTGGTTGTTATCACTTTTCCTGAAGCCAACCTTTTTGTTTACCCTTTATTCTAAACTTATTATCATTTCTTGGCATTTGAGTTTCCTCAAACAGATTGCTTACTTCCCTGTGGTCAGGTTCATGTCTTATTCCCACAGATTGGCCCAATAACTGGCATTTGATCGATGCGTAATACATTTATATCGAATGAATATTTATTTACTGACTGAATAAAGGATCAAGGTACTGTCTTGGAAGAAGAGTGAGCGGACCCTCAGTTGTTATGACTTGGAGGAAAAATCTTTTATAAAATCCATTGAGATAGGGTGAGGGAAATATTCTGCAATGGTATTATTTTTGCTCCTCGTATTAGTTTTTGCTTTTGAAACAACTCTTTGCTAATATTAAAACAAAAAGCTGATCAATATAACAACTCTGGTTCCCAGGAGTTTGTAAGTGATTCCTCCTGGCCTGTGACATCATGGGACTCTGCAGCCAGAGTATCCCCCCCACAGATGAGAGCAGTTGCTCTTTGCAGATGGGAAAGGAATGGGTTCCAGATATGAGGTCACCTTGTGAAATATACAACACTGTGAATAAGGGTTTCATAGACAGAGAAACAGTCCATCTGTGCAGGCCCTGATTGGTAAGGTAAAAGCTAGTCAAGGAAAGATATTTGAATGTTGTGGCATTCATATCTTAATGCTACATCTTAATTAGATGTAAGTGTTCGTTAACTTTTGTATGCAGACTTAAGTATATTGTGACATCCTTTGTCTTTTTCCCATCTAAAGAAAATTTTATTGAAAGACAGAGATATTTTTTAATAGGAGTGGAATAATTACTTTATTTTCAGTGCTTTCATTGTTGTTTTGTCATGTGTGGCGAAGAGAAGTCCACAGTGACCAAAGAAATCTCTTTCCTGTGTTTGAACTGACTGGCAACAACACGTGGTCATGTTCATGTAGTTTTGAAATTTTTTTTTGAAAATGAGTTTTCGTGTTGAAAAACATATGTCCTGTTTCTCTCCATAGGTACAGTATTGGGAAGTTATTATGGGAGGTATTGGGGAAAATGAGAGTCTGGGATAGAGCAGCCTGGAAGGAGTTCAGGTTTGGGGTGATGACCAAAGTGACATGGGTATAAAGATGGTAAAATTGATTTGTTTCATATTCCTAGTGGGTCTTTGGCAAAAGATGGCTCAGGCTGAGCCCCGAGAGCTGCCTGAGGCATGAAGTCAAGTTTCTCCTGGGCTAAAATGTTGGTGAGAAGGCAATGGCACCCCACTCCAGTACTCTTGCCTAGAAAATCCCATGGACAGGGGGAGCCTGGTGGACTGCAGTCCATGGGGTCGCTAAGAGTCGGATACTACTGAGCAACTTCACTTTCACTTTTCACTTTCATGCACTGGAGAAGGAAATGGTAACCCACTCCAGTGTTCTTGCCTGGAGAATCCCAGGGACGGGGGAGCCTGGTGGGCTGCCATCTATGGGGTCGCACAGAGTCGGACACGACTGAAGTGATTTAGCAGCAGCAGCAGGAAAGTTGTTATTGGACCCTGAAAGAAATCCTTGTCCAGGAAGACAGGACAGGATGTCCTGTCTCTAGGACATTCACCATTTATTAAGAGGGAAAATCAGCTAGAGAACATTTAGATGTGAGTTAAAGAGAAGAATAGTGGGTTATAGTGGACTGCCCAGTCATTTAGAAGGAACAGATGATATTCATGACATTAATACTGGTGGGGTGGGAGAACTTCAGCTCTGCAGACATGAATTAATAAGCTTTAACAAGTTTTCTTGACCACCTGCTAAGTGCAAAGCATATACCAGTGAGCAATACAGGCAATTCTCTGGGGGAGACAGGCAAAAACAACCGAAGAAATAAAGAGAAAATTACAGTCTGTGTTGTGTGCTTATAAGAAAGCAAGAATAATGAGAGAGAATAACTATGGAGTGCCATTCTACATAGGGAGATTAGGCCTCTTTGAGGAGGTGACTTGAGTTGAGATCTGAAGGGTGAGATTGAACCAGACATTTGGAGAACTAGGAAAAGAACATTATAGGCAGTGATAGAAGTTAGTAGAAGAATGGCAAGTGGTGATTGTGAAAACTGATAAACATCTTTTTCTATTGTGATTATGTAACTGTTACTCACTTAATACCATTGTATCATGATTGGTCAATAGAAAAATAATAGAACTCTGTATCACCAAAACTGCCATTTAATAGAAAAACTTGTAATCATTTTTAAAAATCCAGATGCATATACAAATGTGCAGGTATTGCTTTGTTTTCACTAGAGCTCCAGATATGTTTCTTATGAGCAGCCATGTTAAAAACAAGTGGACTATATGATGATCTTTATCAGTTTGTTTCACTTTTCTATTTCATATTCAGTGCTCCTATTTCATTTAGTTTACGTTTTCCAATTTCTCTGTCTCTTCTTCTTCTTCTTTTTTTTTTTTTAGGTCTTCTTTCTCAAGACTTTATCAGGTTTAATACAAAAGCTTTTTGTATAGCATATACATATAAATAATATGTATACTATATTTTAGAAAACTTAATCAGTTTTTGCCTGACTGAAAAAAATTATGACATTTCGATTCTGTTTGACTTAGTATGAAAAGAATGCTAGATTTCTAATTAAAACAAAAAGATATGCAACAAGCAACAAAAGTTTATTGTATAGCATAGGGAATGATAGTCAATATCTTGTAATAACCTATAAAGGAAAATAATTTCAAAAATAATATATGTGCATATGTATAACTGAATCACCTTGCTGTGCACTTGAAACATTGTAAGTCAACTATACATTGGTAAAATATATATATTAAATTAAAAAAATGAACCTATACAAGGGAACAGATTGGAAAGTGGAAACAAACCTAATCTTGAGCTGTCATTTTATACCTCACTTGAAGCCACATAACCTTGGATTTTTTAAACACATAAATCAATAAATGCCTTTATTTTATTTTATTTTTTAAAGAATGGCAAGTGGAAAAAGGCCTAGTATTTTTGAGGACTTAGAAGAAGGCCTGTTGAATATACTGAGCAAAGGGGATTATGTTGGGAATGAATGGGAGAGTTAGGCGGCTGCCAGTCCGTGTAGGTTCTCTAGGCTGTGTTGGAGGGTTGGATTTTGTTTAAACAACTGATGGGGAGTCATGGAAGAGTAATAAACAGGGAAGGACATGGTCTATTCTATGCTTTTAAAACAACTCTCCAGCAATTGTGTGATGAATAGAGTAGAAGCTGGGAGACCACGTAAAAGGCTGTCACTCTAAACCAAGCAAGAAAATACGGTGATGTGAACATGGGTGGTGGCAGTGAATGATGTGAACATGGGTGGTGGCAGTGAAGTTGGAGAGAAGTGGGTGGACGTGGAGCTAGTCCTTGCATGACCTGTTGATGGGTGAATTGTGGAGGGTGAGGCAAAGGGAATCATAATGGATGACTCCACAGTGTTTGAGTTAAGCTGCTGGATGGATGATGATGCCATTCACCAAAATAGGGTAGACTGAGGGTTGTAACTGGCACTGTTCTTTTGGGAAAAGGGAACAGATGGCACAAATGAGTGAAGAGGGGTCTGGTGGTGGCTGTGGCAAATGGAGAGGAAGCCTGCTGTAGTTAAGACCAAGGACTCTAGAACCAGACTGCTTGGGCTTGAATGTGGTGTGCAAGTGGGCACCTCTCAATTCAGTTCAGTCACTCAGTCGTGTCCCACTCTTTGCTACCCCATGAATTGCAACACGCCAGGCTTCCCTGTCCTTTACCAGCTCCCGGAGCTTGCTCAAACTCGTGTCCATCGAGTCGGTGATGCCATCCAACCATCTCATCCTCTGTCCCCTTCTCCTCCTGCCTTCCATCTTTTCCAGCATTAGGTCTTTTCCAGTGAGTCAGTTCTTAACATCAGGTGGCCAAAGTATTGGAGCTTCAGCATCAGTCCTTCCAATGTATATTCAGAGTTGATTTCCATTAGGATTGACTGGTTTGATCTCCTTGCAGTTTGAGGGACTCTCAAGAGTCTTCTCCACCACCACAGTTCAAAAGCATTAATTCTTCAGCACTCACCTTTCTTTATGGCCCAACTCTCACATCCATACATGACTATAGGAAAAACCATAGCTTTGACTGATGGACCTTGTTGGCAAAGTAACATCTCTGCTTTTTAATATGCTGTCTAGGTTGGTCAGCTTTTCTTTTTAATTTCGTGGCTGCAGTGATTTTGGAGCCCTCTCCACCTCCTTGCAAAAATAAAGTCTCTCACTGTTTCAGTTGTTTCCTCATCTATTTGCCATGAAGTGATGGGACCAGATGCCAGAATCTTAGTTTTCTGAGGCACGTCTCAGTGCCTCCATTTTCTCATTTTATAAAAAGAGGGTAATGGTACCTACCTTATAGGGTGGTTTTGAAGGTTAAATTAGTTGATAGACATAAAGCCCTTAAAACTGTGTGACGTGTAATAAGCCAGTATAAGTGTTATTTACGATTTTTTTCATTGCTGTAAGAGAAACATCTGTTATTCAACTCAGGTGGTTGCTGCCATGTGGCTGATTTTTCATGAAAATCTGGAAATACATATTTATATGTGAAATTGCTCAGTTTTAAGCATTTTCAAACATCCTGTAAGCCAAATAAAACATGTTTGTGATTGCCAAGTTAGACTCATTAGCCGAGCTATATGGTATTTTTCTACAGTAATGTTCAGCTCCTTGGGTGTAGGCATGGGCACTCAGGCAGGTAGTTGGAGTCAACTGAGAGTGAGGTTTCATTAGTTGACTACAAGAGGAGGAGGACCCTTGGCTTAGGGTTTGCAGGAGTGATAGATAATGACAATCCATGGCAACTCGGTAGCTGGGGAAGGAAATAAACATAGTGAGAGGAAGAGAGTGAGCTAAGAGGCAGAGCATTAGTAAATCAGGGATCTGACCAGAAGGTTTGAAGACGACAGCACCAAAGAGCTGGAGCAGGAGCCAGTGAATGAACTGCTAAGGATTCTGGGGGTCTGGAGAGAGAATGGGCAAAAAAAATGGATACTTTTAAAGTTGCAGTGGGGAAGCCAGGGGGGAAGGTTTTTCTCCTCTGGTCCTTGAGCTGTATGGGATAGGAGAGAAAAGCGACTCCCTCTGAGAGGACTTGAAGGGAAGTGTTTCCATGGTTTCCATGGAGGCCAGGAGGCACCAGAGCCTTCAGCAAAGAGATGGAGGATGTAGGAGCCACACGTTCCAGGCCTAGGAGAGAGTTTAGGGGGAAAATGAGGGGGTGAGGGTTTGGGGCAAATTAGGCGATGGTCATAAAAGGTGGAAATGGAAGTCCTAGACTTACATAGGCAGTGAGTAAGACAAGGCATCTGCTAGACATCTCTTTCAGTTACAAGGCCATTTCTTGACATGCTTGCTGACAGCATCTTCTGTCAGGCTGTGGGGATGACTGAGGTCCTCTCTGGACTCTGCTAGAGATTCTTCTTTCTTAGTGTGGTCACTCACGTGGTGTTATGTTCCTGAGGTGCAGTTTGTAAAGTCTGCTCCAGTCAAATTGCAAATGCTTTTCTTGAACCAGGCTTCTCTCCCTCCTTGTACACTTTTATGTATCAGGAAGTTTGGGATAGACAATCAAGAATAGGATCTTGGGACTTCCCTGGTGGTCTAGTGACTAGGACTTCGAGGTCCCAATGCAGGGGGGGCCTGGGTTTGATCCCTGGTTGGGAAACTGGATCCCACATGCCGCAACTAAAGATCCTGTGTGCCGCAACTAAAACCCAGCACAACCAAATAAACACTTTAAACAAAGAATAGAATCTTTTAGGTCCTTATAATATTTGTTCTTTTAAATAGAGCTGAGATATTTTATAATAACTGTTAATGGAATATATAACCTTTAAAAATTGTAAATCACTATGTTGTACACCTGTAACTCATACAATGTTGCACATCAACTATATCTCAATAAAAAAATCACACACACACACAAAATCAGGCTAAGATACAGCCCTGAGCAAACCTGTTTATTTCCCTGAACCCAGTCATGGCATCTCTGAGTGCTCTATATTTAAAGGAACTTTCAAAGCAGAAGGTATTTTTAGCTCTGTGCTTCTTCATGTACTAACCATTCACTGGGAAAAAAAAAGAAAAGAAACTTGGGTCAGAAAATGAAGTTAAAAAATCAATGAGTTTACTTTTATTTATTTGGAGTGTTTATTTCCCCTCACTAGACTGTAAGCTCTGAGGGTAGAGACTCTCTTTCCATTGTGTCCTCATCACCTAGCAAAGCGCCTGGCATACTAGCTGTCAGGAAATAAGGAAATATTTGTTGAGTGAGTGGATAAAAGTAATAAGCTTTTTCCTCCCTCCCCCAACAAGAAACAGCTGTCCTAAAAGTGAAGTTGTAATGACACTTGTAAGAAGAGACAGGCCTCTGGGGGCTTTCCCTGCCTCACTTCCCAGTCCCCTGTCTCTTACCCTGATATAGCATGGTGGTAGAAAAGTATTTGTTCTGTTAATCACTCTTTTTAAAATACATATATTAAAATTTTTTTCATTTATTCATTTTTGGCTGCACTGTCTCTTTGCTGCTGTGTGCGGGCTTTCTTTAGTTGTAGTACGTGGACTTCGCGTGGTGGTGGCTTCTCTTGCTGCAGAGCACAGACTCACAGTGCTGAGTCTTCAGTAGCTGCAGCACAGGCTCAGTAGTTGCAGCTCTTGGGCTCTAGAGCACTGGCCCAGTACTTGCAGCACACAGGCTTAGTTGCCCCTGGCATGTGGGATCCTCCTGAACCAGGGATTGAACCCGTGTTCCCTGCCTTGGCAGGAGGGACTCTTAACCACTGGGCCACCAGAGAAGTCCCCTCTTCACCAGTCTTGCCTATATTTCTCTTCTGACTTATCTTCAAATTTTGCTCCTCCATCAAGGACCAAATCGGACACCATCTCTGGAGCCTTGCTTAGTATCCCCAGCTGTCCCCTCATTTGCAGCTTTCTTCATGTTTTACTCTATAAATAAGGACTGAGCTTGGTTCTCATTCTCTCTTCCACATGTTTCTCTGAGGATCTTGCATGTAATCAGAATTCAGTAAATAATTATTGAATTAAGGACTGAATGAGGGTTTGTAGTAGTCTATGTGGGATTTAATAGTAGTATAAACTGTTACATGGAAATTTGTAATTTAAACATGGTGTGCTAGTGAAAGAAAGAATTACTTTCTGCTTTATTTTATGCCTTCACCTATTTTTTAATTGTGTATCTTTGAGTCTTTCAATATTTTAGGGGAGAAATGTTATTTAAAATGCTTTTTCAAGACTCCCTTTGAGTCTAACTCTTAGGAAAATAACTGCCTCCATCCATGTGTTCCAGTGGCCTTCCAGTGCAGCTGTAAGTGGGGAGGGTTACAGCTTCCTGCAAGGGCCTAAAATACTGAACTGCTATTGAAGACAGCCCCCACCTGCACCTCTGAGCATAAACAGAAGCAGACCCCTGATTTGGTGCTGGAATAACATGAAGTTGAAGGCAGACTGGGTGGCCTGGCTGTTGGAACCAGGATTCCCATTTACATTAAGAGCTAGTTCTGGACCAATTTGAATTATTGACTCATTCAGCTCTGCAGAGGGGCCCAGAGTAAAAATATACATCCAGTATCTTGAGACTCACTATTCAACTTGGAAGTCAACCTGTATCATTTTGAAAATTGTCACAGAAACAAGCAGTTATGGGAATGTCCTGTAGAATTAAAAAAAAGGGCGTTGTATAGGGATGCCTAATCCCCAGGTAACCTTGTTCTTTACACTTGAAGACTAGCATATAGGGGCACAGAAAACCCCAGTAGCTGCCACTTTCCCATTCCACACCAAGCTCTGTTGCTTCTCACCTCTTCCCATTCACTGCAAGGTGCCAGTATGAGCTTTCAGTGTTTGATGGAACTCTGTAGTATAGACATCAGTATAAATCATTTTATGCATTTAATGAATAGTTCTCATACATCTAACTTGTTTCCTAGATCGAACTGTTTAATTAATTTTAATTTTTTATTGAATAATGACATATGTATGGAAAAATCTTAAGCGTGTAACTAGTTAAATTTTTACAGATTTTATTTTATTTTTTTATTTTAAAGGGTGTTTTGAGAATTAATCCGAAGAAGTTTCATGAAGCCTTCATTCCTTCCCCGGTAAGTTCAATAACTTTATAATAAACCTAATGTCATGTTTAATTTTTTAGATGTGCTATGAAACTGAAATCATATATTCTAACTAAAAACAGAGTAGTGAAACAGAATTGAAGATGGGCAAGGATTTGTTTCAGATTTAAATAAACAAATTTTCCTTGGGTTGACAGCCCCTTCTGCCAGTCTTAAAAATCACACTTCAGATGAAAGGGATGGCATTTGTTACTGGCTGCAAGGCTCAGCTGAACCCTCACAGACAGCCACCACTTCTTAAAGGATTTATGGGTGTTTCCACTGGTTTAAGTTTAATCTTTCTTAAACAAATATGCTATCTACTTTCAATCTACTGCATGAGCTAATCTTCAGATATGTCCAAAAATAATGTGTAATGCTTTTTTTTTTTGGTTAGATTTTCTCACTTCACTGTTCCACAGGTGATAGGACTTGGTACAAGGCTCTTTACTGCTGAGTCTTTATATGCTGTCTTAGTTCATGACTCATTTGAACACGCTGTCTCTGATTAAGGGAAGTTCACTCTGACATCTAATTAGCAGCAGGTCTCTGGATAAGGCTTGATTGTGCAAAGCTGGAAGAGCCGTATTCTTAAATTCTTGACTTAATTTTTCCAGGATGCCATAAATAGTGTAGCCATAGAAGTACATTTTTCACAGTGGAAGAGATTATAGGAGGAAACTTTGGCTTCTACATGAAGAAATGGAATACATATATTTTGGTTACTGCATTTCATTATGAGAAATGATACGTTTAACGAGCATACAAGTTCAGTGGTGTATTCCATAGGTGTTATTGTTGTTGTTTTCAGTAACGGAAGACATATTCCAAAGCTCAGTTTAGGCCTTTTTTCCCTTGCCCGTGTCCAGAAGCTAAGGATTCATGTTTGTATCTGAAGTTTAGGTCTCAACACTGGGTTAGATAAGCAGTATCTCATGTCATCTTGTGCTCTCGTAGTCACCTTCTGTTCCCGTGATAGAACAGGGTATGTATATACTGACCGTGGTACTTAGATGAGAGAATTGAGTGTCAGCTTTGAGTTTAGTAGCTTAGCTGTGAGAGCTATTCCATCATGCAGTGGAAGCAGAGTTACATGGGTGTTAGATTTCAGAGTTTGCTCATAAGGTAAATTCACAGTCAAGAATGATAAAAATTACCCATGAAAACTTCTTAGGAATATGCAGTGTTGGAGACGAATTAACCATCTTTCAGAAATCTAGCATAACCAGCATTTTCTCTATATTTGAAAGAAGGATTGTTTCTTTATTGGCACACCAGTTGGAGGAGCTCAGTTGTATGAGGGCCCCCAGTGTGTGAAAAACATGGATTTTTAAGCATGAGAATCACACCCGTGCAGTAAGGAGTTGGCCCTGAGACGTACCTGGTTTCAAATCACCCATCTCCCTGCATACTGACATTTGCTCTCATTGATTTGAATGATAAGTGAAACTACATACAGCATTTTGAAAACTTCACTGCCTGCTTTCTCTCTCTCCTGAGTACACAGTATTGAATTTCTGTAAGTTAGTCCCTTGTGAGGCCAGTTTCTGATGAATGTATGGCCTAGGACCAAAGTACAAGTGGAGGCATGAATACCTTATATTAAATACTTAAAAAGTTATACACCAGACAAACAGTTAAGTGAAATATGTTCCTTGTCAAATATACCTCCATGTACTTGAACTTGGGTTCAAAGTAGAGTTCTCATGCTATTTGGAGCTCCATGCTGAAAGGTGGTGGCTGCATGGAGAGAGTCTACCTTCTGGCCTGCCCCTCTTCCCTTCCCAATCCTGGCTCCATGTCCCCTCTTTGCTGCTTTCCTGCCTCCTCCCCCCATTCAGTGAGAACCCTTCCCCCTCTAGGTGAGCATCTCACCCCACATGTCCAAGCTCTCCCCATACCCCTTAGAGATACCCACCCATCAGCCGCCTGTGGTGTGTGTTTGGGAAGACAGACCTGGGGAAGATGCTCATATATGCCCTGGAAGTGGGCTTGGGTCTGATTAAAATTCATTTGGCCTTGAGAACTCCTTACCTGATGAGGAGGGATGTGGTCAGAAGAGGGCCAGGGCAGGGGTTCTCTGAAGTGTGGGCCTACTTAGGTTCCCTTAAGTTAAATTCGTGTGATTTAAATTTGCAAGTGATCTGCTGCCACTGTTTAATCTGGCTTGTTAAAGAAAGTTAAGAAGCAAAAGTCATTGATGTTTCAAGAGCTCAAGTTGTTCTACTTGAAATTGTGTTCCTAGCATGTCCTACTTAGAATTTTTTTACAAAGTCGTGATATTAAGATTGGCTTATTTCTGTACCTCTTTTATTCTCTTATCTGGCTATTGATGGAGTAATAAAATTGTCTCGGAGGGAAAAAGTGCTAAATGACTCACCTCTAAGTAATTAAGAACGTAGCATAGGAGCTTAGTTTGGTGCTCTGTGATGACCTGGGGTGGGGCGTGGAGGTTAGGAAAGAGTGGCCCACGAGGGAAGGGATATATGTATACCTATGGCTGGAGAAGGCAAAGGCACCCTACTCTAGTACTGGAAAATCCCATGGACAGAGGAGCCTGGTGGGCTGCAGTTCATGGGGTCGCTGAGAGTTGGACACAACTGAGCGACTTCACTTTCACTTTTCACTTTCATGCATTGGAGAAGGAAATGGCAACCCACCCCAGTGTTCTTGCCTGGAGAATCCCAGGACGACGGAGCCTGGTCGGCTGCTATCTATGGGGTCGCACAGAGTCGGACACAACTGAAGCGACTTAGCAGCAGTTAGCAGCGTGGCTGATTCACTTTGTTGTACAGCAGAAACTAACACAACATTGTAAAGCAGTTATACTTAAAAAAAAAAAAAAAAAGACCAGTTGTAACTGATTGTAGATAGTCTGGTTTTGGACACTGGAACAATCCTGCATTCTAGTTTTGTGGGTTTTCTGGTCAGTTTCAGGTTTTAGAAGCGTTATAGAAAGCAGTTGAAGGAAGAGATAATAGAGGCAATGAATTACATGCCTCTGTAAATCCCATCACTGGTCTAGATTTCTGAGTGTATGTAGCTCATATCCATGTCAACTGTGAACTTGTATGAACTGGAAACATGCTCCCAGGTAGACTGGGAGGTGGGCTGTGAGATCAGGGCCTGAATATTACCTGCCCCCTGCTTTACCAGGGAGAATAGAGATACGAATTGATAGGAGATGTGGCTTCTGCTCTGACAGTAAGAAACAGAAAGTTTGCTTAATTATAAAATAAAGGGGTAGACTAAATATTGTCTAATGTTCCTCATAACTTTAAAATTCTGAAACTTTCTGAGAAACAAAGTTAGACTAGATTTGATGAAATTTACTCTTGTTGACTCTGAAAACAGCTGAGAACTTACACAGTGTCACTTTCTGTGTTAAAATTGCTATATATGTCAACAGGAACAGTGAATTGATCGTCAGGTATAAAAAAAAGTACTTTGTTTTGGGAGAATATGTTTTAGGTTTCTTATAATTTCTACTGATAGAAAGTTGATACTCATTTTCTTATGACAAACTCAAGATACATACAGAAGTCATGTCTATGTCTGCCTGCTGTTGTCCTGTTGTTCTCGGTGAAAGTAAGATACAGAATTAGAATAAAATCATGCGTCTTTTCCAAAAGACCAAGATGAACTGATGTTATTGAGATGCTTTTTTATCCTCTTTGCGGATAAGATAAAGAGAAGAAATAGACCAGATGTCAAAACCTGGTTTTTATTAAAAAAGCAAAGTTTCAGCTCAGAACTATATTGCAAAAAGTTCTGTACAGCTTTTTGTGCATCTTATCACCAAGAGGCACTCTTTGTGTACCTGTAGAATTTATGTTTGGCTCAAAGGAAGCTGTTCTATCGATGGAGGATGTTCTGACCATTATGGCATACTTGGGTTGCTTCCCAACTCCAGCCTCCTAAATACTTACTTAGAATACCCCCAGATCCCTTTAAATTTCCAACAGATTGATCATTAACCACTTCTTGCCTGCCCATTCTTTCTGATGGGTAGAGCAAGTCTTATGGCATTCAAATAAAGGACTGAACTCTTCGGCTTTAAGAGGTAGTTAGAAAAGGTTGACTCAAACTTTAAATTTTGAGCTGCCTGTGAGTTTCTTTAAAATAAGAGATTCTGTAATAGATGCAAACTTCTGAATGAATCAAGTTTGAGCTGAGTAGTGATGCAGTCTACTCATAGATCTGGATTGTTTGAGATTCAGCTCAGCTCTTCAAATTGCCATAGGTAAAATAGGTAAGCAACAAGGATTTACTATATAGCACAGGGAATTATTAGAGAAGGAAATGGCAACCCACTCCAGTATTTTTGCCTAGAGAATTCCAGGGACAGAGGAGCCTGGCAGACTACAGTTCATGGGGTTGCAAAGAGTCAGACACAACCGAGTGACTAACATTACGCTACACTACAGGGAATTATTATATAATCAATATCTTATGATAACTTCTAATGGAATATAATCTGAAAAAATTACTCAATCACTATGCTGGATACCTGAAGCTAACACTACAACTCTACTTCAGTTAAAAAACAGACCAACCATGGTTTGCTTTCCCTGCTGCCTTCCTTGGGGGCGGGTGTTGGGGGAGGGCAGGGAATATGCCGGCTTCCAGGTAGACAGCCCAAATCCTGGAGCTGGTTGTTTCCCTGCCTGTGGTTGGTTTACTTAGGGTATTATATGTTGATTTTCTTCTTTCTTCTTTCAAACTGTCTGCTTTTTACCTTTCTCTTTGCTTAAAAAATTCAGTATGGAAGGGGTACCATCATGCTCAAAGATGGAGAAGCTCTATACAGTCAAAAAACAAGACCAGGAGCTGACTGTGGCTCAGATCATGACTCCTTATTACCAAATTCAGACTTAAATTGAAGAAAGTAAGGAAAACTGCTAGACCATTCAAGTATGACCTAAATCAAATCCCTTATGATTATACAGTGGAAGTGAGAAATAGATTTAAGGGCCTAGATCTGATAGATAAGAGTGCCTGATGAACTATGGAATGAGGTTCGTGACATCGTACAGAGACAGGGATCAAGACCATCCTCATGGGAAAGAAATGCAAAAAACCAAAATGGCTGTCTGGGAGGCCTTTCAAATGCTGTGAAAAGAAGAGAGGCAAAAAGCAAAGGAGAAAAGGAAAGATATAAGCATCTGAATGCAGAGTTCCAAAGAATAGCAAGAAGAGATAAGAAAGCCTTCAGCGATCAATGCAAAGAAATAGAGGAAAAGAACAGAATGGGAAAGACTAGAGATCTCTTCAAGAAAATTAGAGATACCAAGGGAACATGTCATGCAAAGATGGGCTCAATAAAGGACAGAAATGGTATGAACCTAACAGAAGCAAAGATATTAAGACGAGGTGGCAAGAATACATGGAAGAACTGTACAATAAAGTTCTTCATGACCCAGATAATCACGATGATGTGGTCACTAATCTAGAGCCAGACATCTTGGAATGTGAAGTCAAGTGGGCCTTAGAAAGCATCACTATGAACAAAGCTAGTGGAGGTGATGGAATTCCAGTGGAGCTGTTTCAAATCCTGAAAGATGATGCTGTCAAAGTGCTGCACTCAATATGCCAGCACATTTGGAAAACTCAGCAGTGGCCACAGGACTGGAAAAGGTCAGTTTTCATTCCAATCCCAAAGAAAGGCAATGCCAAAGAATGCTCAAACTACCACACAATTGCACTCATCTCACATGCTAGTAAAGTAATGCTCAAAATTCTCCAAGCCAGGCTTCAGCAATACGTGAACCATGAACTTCCAGATGTTCGAGCTGGTTTTAGAAAAGGCAGAGGAACCAGAGATCAAATTGCCATCATCTGCTGGATCATGGAAAAGCAAGAGAGTTCCAGAAAAACATCTATTTCTGCTTTCTTGACTATGCCAGAGCCTTTGACTGTGTGGATCACAATAAACTGTGGAAAATTCTGAGAGAGATGGGCATGCCAGACCACCTGACCTGCCTCTTGAGAAATCTGTATGCAGGTCAGGAAGCAACAGTTAGAACTGGACATGGAACAACAGACTGGTTTCAAATAGGAAAATGAGTACGTCAAGGCTGTATATTGTCACCTTGCTTATTTCACTTATATGCAGAGTACATCATGAGAAATGCTAGACTGGAAGACACACGAGCTGGAATCAAGATTGCCAGGAGAAATATCAATAACCTCAGATATGCAGATGACACCACCCTTATGACAGAAAGTGAAGAGGAACTAAAAAGCCTCTTGATGAAAGTGAAAGAGGAGAGCGAAAAAGTTGGCTTAAAGCTCAACATTAAGAAAACCAAGATCATGGCATCCGGTCCCATCACTTCATGGCAGATAGATGGGGAAACAGTGGAAACAGTGTCAGAATTTATTTTTGGGGGCTCCCAAAATCACTGCAGATGGTGACTGCAGCCATGAAATTAAAAGACGCTTACTCCTCGGAAGAAAAGTTGTGACCAACCTAGATAGTCTATTCAAAAGCAGAGATATTACTTTCCAACTAAGGTCCGTCTAGTCAAGGCTATGGTTTTTCCTGTGGTCACGTACGGATGTTAGAGTTGGACTGTGAAGAAGGCTGAGCGCCGAAGAATTGATGCTTCTGAACTGTGGTGTTGGAGAAGACTCTTGAGAGTCCCTTGGACAGCAAGGAGATCCAACCAGTCCATTCTGAAGGAGATCAGCCCTAGGATTTCTTTGGAAGGAATGATGTTAAAGCTGAAACTCCAGTACTTTGGCCACCTCATGCGAAGAGTTGACTCATTGGAAAAGACTCTGATGCTGGGAGGGATTGGGGGCAGGAGGAGAAGGGGACGACAGAGGATGAGATGGCTGGATGGCATCACTGACTCCGATGGATGTGAGTCTGAGTGAACTCCAGGAGTTGATGATGAACAGGGAGGCCTGGCGTGCTGCGATTCATGGGATCGCAAAGAGTCGGACACGACTGAGCGACTGAACTGAACTGAACTACTCCTTTCGCATCTTGGTTATGAAAGCATGCAACCCTGTTTTTTTGCTTTATATATTTTTGTTTTTGACCTGCCTATAGTAGATCTGGTCTTATTTGGTGATTTTTTTTTAGAATCATGGTAACCTGCTCTTAGGTGTTCATCACCAATTCTATTTGTTCCAAAGAGACTGAACTTCCTCTAGGTCTGCTGTGGCTAAATAGCAATACCAGTGTTCCTGTTAAATCAATGGGCAGATTGTGGAGTCTACATTTGTAAGCTAAGGGAGTTATTTTTGATTCCAAGCCTTGGTAAGCTGACTCTTACATTCCTTTCTCCAACCTAGGATGGTGATCGAGACATTTTTATTGATGGCGTTGTTGCTCGTAACAGAGCCTTGAATGGGGATCTGGTGGTCGTGAAGCTGCTTCCAGAGGAGCAGTGGAAGGTGAGTTAAGTTTTCCTCTTAAAACTAGAGACTTCCCAGGGCCTTTTGCATTCCATAGTGCATCAGTGAGACAGCATAAACTGATACAGTCCCAGACCCCTCAGGCCCTTCGTTGCCTCAGAAGCAGGCCACAGAACACTTGGGATGTAGATTCATTGGATGGGCACACACCTAATGATTTGAGTTCTCCTTGTTCCCTCCCCTGTGATCTGTCTTCCTCTCACATGCTTTGCCTTGATTTCTGGTAATTTTTCAGGTAGTAGAAAAGCTTGCAGGGGACATTCAAACCTGATAACGTGTTATCCAAAGTTTAATGCTGGGAAAACTGGAAAGACAAAGCCATAGGGATGGTGGCAGTCTTCACACGTTCCTATTGCCTTTCCTGTAAACCCAGGCGGTACATGTCTAGTTCTGTGATGTCCAGTTTGGTGGTTGGGCTTCCCTTGGCAGGCAAAAATAGACTGTGTATTTTTATAAAACAGAGATTTGATAGCAGATGAAAATGTTTTTAATATGAGAATATTCTGGGTTTTAGTTTCTGTCTATGTCTGTCAATTGAAAAGGAAGATTTGCTTTCGTTTTGACTATTGTTTTAAGTAAGGGTCAGTCACTAGAATGATTCATAGCAGTTTCTTTTTAATTGTATAAAGCTGGTAACATATATCTAAATATTAATTTTTCTTCCTAGTATGCTTTGTATCACATCTTTTATTTTATTTGGCTCAGTTTATTGCCATTTGAGATTTTGGTGTCTTCTTCAGTGAGAGGTATTAAAGCAGAGTGATTAATAGAGTGGGCTTTTAGGCAAGGCTACTTGGGTTTGCATCTCATCTTTGCCAGTTGCCTGTATAACCTTGAGTGAGTTATATAACCTCTCTGTACTTCAGATGCCTCATCTATAGATTGGGAATAATCATAGTACCTACTTCATACCTACTTCCTAGGTTTGTCATAGGATTAAATGTGAATATATGTAAACATCTTAGAATAATTCTTGACCCGTGGTAGCAGCTCAAGTTTTTATTATTAATTTTTCCAGGAATGTGGGAAGTACTTCCTTTTCTCAGAGCTTTGTTGAGGCATAAATTAAATTCTTTTTTGTTATCTGATAGGGCTATAATAATTGAGTAAGACTTATGTGTCAGGGATTTGTAGGGTGCATGGACATTAGTAATGATCAAGATGGACATAGTTGTTGCTCTCATGGAGTTTTTAGTCTGGTGGGGATGGCAGCTAGAAAGAGACAGATACTACTTACACTTACATGAATTTAAGGATAATTTTGATTGATTGAAGTTAAGTGCAGAGGGTGAATTATGCTAGTCCAGATCTACCCCTCCACCCCTGCCCCAGCTCTCATCCCTCTGCTGTGATGTGCTTAGTCGCTCAGTTGTGTCCGATGCTTAGCGACCCTCTGGACTGTAGCTCACCAGGCTCCTCTGTCCATGGGGGTTCTGCAGACGAGGATACTGGAGTGGGTTGCCGTGCCCTCCTCCAGGGGAACTCCCATCCCAAGTTGCTGCCAGTTGTGCAGTCTCCTTCCTTGATTGCTTGAAAGTGCCAACTAAGAGTTGGCTTCAGGTCCTAGGAATATAGATTGATTTAGGTCATTTCCTCTTTTCTTGAAAGCATCATCTAGCAGTGTTGACCAGGTTTAAGATGACAAGAAGAGTACATTACAGTCTGGTCTAACCAGAGGAAGTATTTCTAGAAGTCATTAGAGAGCTCTGTAGGCAGCTTTATAGCAAACAGGCAGCTGTATAGTAAAGGTAAACCAGAGAAGGAACAAGAAAGATGAAATCTCCCAGCTGTTCCATTCCTGGATATTTACCTTAGAGGAATAAAGGTATTTGTTCATATAAAGATTTATATATGAAAATTCATAGCAGCTTTTTAGTGATAGCCCCAGACAGATTGGAAACCACTCAAATGTCCATAAGCGTGTCAACCAGTTTTGTTATATCCATTCAGTGGAATACAACTTAGCTGGTTAAAAAAATATATATGGTATTGATTGATACATGTAATACTTAACATGGGTGAATCTCAAAATAGTTGTGATGGGTGAAAGAAGCTAGACAGTACATGCTCTATGATTCTTTTATATGACTAGAAAATGCAGACTAATTTGTAGTGACAAAAGGCAAATCATTGGTTGCCTGAAGTGGGAGCAGGAGAGATGGATTGCCTTGGGGCCCCAAAGAGACTTTTGGGGGCTATAGGCATGTTCATTTTTGTGATGGGATAGTTTCATAATTGTGTATGTTAAGACCAATCAGTTTGTGTACTTTAAATATATGTAGTTTATTGAATGTCAGTTATACCTCAATAAAGCTGTGAAAAATCCTGAAAATGAAGAAACCAACGAATGAAATAAGATATTTGGACAAATGAGTCTGGAGCTTCAAGAAGAGCTTGAAGCTCGAGATGTCAATTTGGGAGTCATCAGCTATACAGTGAATGAGGTCACCTAGAGAGTATAGCCAGAGAAGGCAGCTGAATACTGAGTTTTGGGGAAAGCCAAAATTTAGAGGTCAGCAGGAGGATCTTTAGAGGTCCTGGAGAGAGGACTCTGTTCCTGATAAAGTGGAGTGTTCCACCTCTGCCTGGTTTAGAGAAAAGGCTGCTGCATTCTGAGGGTGCAAGGGGCAGAGGTCTAAGTGAAATGGTATCAACACACTCAGGCGCTCATAGTCCATACAACCTGCTTGAATCTGAGGAGGCATTTTTGATCTACCTTGCTTGATGACTTTTTCAGCCCTCTTGCTGGCAAGAGGAAGCTTCATGGAAGAAGTCAATATACCAGCCCTTAAGCATGGAGGAAGAAGATGTTTAGTGAAATCGTCTCAGGATTAAGCATAAGAAGCCAAGTCCGAAGAGGGGCAGAGTCAGGATCTTTTGAAGTCCTTTTAGCTGTCATTTGTAATGTTCCTTCTGTTGTATTTCCACAGTATAAAAATTACTTTTCAGTTAGCAGTTGCTGTTGTTTAGTTGCTAAACACATCAACTCTTTTGGGACCCCACGGATTGTAGCCCACCAGGCTCCTCTGTCCATGGGATTCTTCAGGCAAAAATAGTGGAGTGGGTTGCCATTTCTTTCTCCAGGGGAATCTTCCTGACACAGGGATCGAACCTGCATCTCCTGCCTTGCAGGCAGACTTTTACCACTGAGCCACCAGGGAAGCCTGCACTTTTTAAAATGCTAGTGCTCCTTGTTTATGTTGTCCACTCTTAATCTCTTTAATAGCAGTCTTGTAGTGAGAAATATTGCAGAGACTAGAGTGGACCGTGGCATCTTTCAAGTCAAAAGAAAAGTAGGCGGAGTCCCTAAATCTTGGGTGCTAGGTATTGGCTGAGACCCCAGAAATTGTGCTAGAGCTTAATTATAGAAAAACCTCTGATGATTTTCTTGCCAATGCCTAAGACTTGTGAATCAGCACAGAAAGAGCTGTGCACTTTGGAGCTCTCTTGGCCCTGGAGGCTGCCTTCAGAGTTACTGGAAGGTAGGCCAGGCAGCTCATCAAGAATTACAGCAGTCACTGCCCCATGTGGGAATGCTCTCTAGGCAGGTGGTAGAGGGGAGTCTGGAGAGGAGTGGTATTCATGAAGGAGGTTTGCAGAGCAAAGCTAAGAGTAGCTGTTTGAGAAAGATGGGTGTAAGACTATCTCATTAGAATTGAGGCCAATCCTATAGGCCAGTACTTGTCTCTAAGCTGCAAATGATTCAGCCCAGGGATTTTTGTTAAAATGCAAATTCTAATTCAGTAGATCTGAAGTCGTGCCCCAAATTGTGCAAGGGTCCAGTCAACATTGGTGCTACTGGTTCTGGAACCACACTAAGTAACAAGGCTATACTATGTGACTCAAGAGGGAAAAAGAAAGAAGAAATTAGGGAGCTGGGGCTGAACTCTCTGTACCTAGGATCTGAGACTTAATTGGCAGAAAGATAGCTGAGGGAAGAAATGTGAACCTTAACACCTTGTACCTGGGCCATGACCCCCCCGGGATGCTGGATCCTTTGTTAATGATATCCTTTTGAGCAGAGATTGGCATGGATACAGAGAAAGGTCTAGACTGGCAAGGGGGGACCCTACCCTTGGAGTTGCTGCTTGAAGTAGAGTCGGGGCAATGACAGGGGGTCTGTCAGGATGGGTATGTGTGTAGGCCCTCTTGGGCTTTCAGAAGGTTTGAAGCGTAGAGGATGGCTCAGGGTTCCTTACTTGTTCCATTTCTTTGGAGTTCCTAAGGGTCTTCACAGCGGCTGCTTGACAACTGCTTTTTATATTAAAGTCAGCCCTGTCTGCCTACCAGTGTAGGAGACGCAGGAGATGCAGGTTTGACTCCTGGGTTAGGAAGATCCCCTGGAGTAGGGAAATGGCAATCTGTTCCAGTATTTTTGCTTGGAAAATTCCAGGGACAGAAGCCTGGCTCCAGTCCTTGGGGTTGCAAAAGGGTCAGACAGCTGAACGACTGAGCACACACATACTAAGTGCAAGTATTTTACAACTTCCCCTGCTGAAGAGGGGAGCTCTGTTGACTGTAGCCCACCTGTGACAGTTGTTGGTGACAGGGTCAAATGAGAGAGAAGAGAATATTCAGACTGTCATCAAGAATCCCTGACATGTAGAATATAAACATCTCACAGCATACTGGCCAATTGTATTACAGGTTTGTTAGTACAAAAGCATATTGTTATCAAAGGAATCTGTAGTCAATGGTGTGAGCAAATGCGAATTAATTGGATTATTCATCTTTGCTTCTTTATGCTTGTGTGCAAACCCCTCTTGGGTATGTAAACAACAATTCTTTTCGCTGTAGTAGTAAATAGTCAATTTATTTCACAGCATGTTTTTTGGCAAAATAGATAGCTGTGAAAGTATCAAGCTGTGAAGCAGTAATAAGAAATAATTTGCTCTTATATAACAGTTTTAATTTCAGAATTCTTCTATGCTTTTGGTATGTATCTGTATTTTTTATTACAGAAATCTGATGAAGGATAGTTGAGGCAAATGATAGTTTCTTCACTTTGTCAACTGGGAAGTTTAGTGACTTGTATGAGAACTTGGCGTTTTGGGAACCAAAGGTAGACTACATATCTCTCGACTTAGAGAATCCCATGGACGGATAAGCCTAGTAGGTTACAGTCCACGTGGTCGCAAAGAGTCAGACACAACTGAGCGACTTCACCTCACCTCACCTAGCTTATTGCTTGTTGCTTTCCTTATTTTTGCTTTTGTTGTTTTTTTGCTTTTTTTTTTTTAAGTGCGAGTGTGTGTATGGATTTTTATAGGCTGAGGATCTGTAGCTTTCCTCAGGTTTTTAAGGTGGATGGTCATATCCCCAAATGGTTAGAACCATTGATCTTGATGATTCTGCCTGGAACAGTGCAGGGTACCTGATGGCTTCTCACCCTCCACCCATCCGGCCCTGTGCTAGACGCTGAGGTACATGCTTGAACAGGTCACATGCTTTGCTCTTAAGATGCTCATAGGCTGGAAAAGGGATGGAAACAACTGTAGTAAAGTTTGTATGATGGAGAAATACATGTTGTTGTGGGAGCACTAAACTCTTGAGATAAATGGGGAAGATTTCATAGAGGAGGTTTCATTTGAACTATGGTTTGAAAGATGTGAATGGAGAAGGAGAGAGGTTTGGCTTCAAGATTTCCCCCGTCCAGGAAGACTAATGTCCTTGACCCCCATTTACTGAAGCTCACAGAATCTTGCTCTTTGCTCTGTAAACTCTTCTGATTGCCATTTATTTGATCTTTGCCTCTTCCATTTCCTTTCCTTTTCCCCATCAATTTCATCTTCCATAATCATAAACAACCTTGCCCTTCATCCTTTTTAAACTCTAATAAATTAATCCTATTTTACTTCTCTTAATAATCTGATACAGTGCATTGCAAATAAGTTTATATAAACTCTGTGGCAGCTGCTGCTTGCTAACTTTTTAGTATTTACTGTGTATCAGAAATGTGTTTAGTGCCTCATACCATTCTTGAGTTTGCCTGTTTGTCTATCTCAGTTTAGTAAATGGGGAACCTCAGGTTTAGCTTAAACATCTTACTAATTTAGGTAACGTATAACCAGGGAGTGATGGAGTTGGAATTGAGTCACATCTCTTCAATTCATGATTCCATTGTTATTTGTTATTCCATAGATACAAAGGAGAGAGTTATTTGATTTGTAGATATGATACTGTCAGGTGTCATAAAAATCAACATAAATCCAGAAAACAATAATACATACTTTAGCATAAGTCAATATCCTGAGTTACCATCATGGTAAAGACTTGACTTTATCATTTGAGATGCCCAAAGGCCTGGTATTATTCTTATACGATAAAGAATTTAGAAACAGTTATTAGAATTTGAGTGGGTTGAGTGTTTGTATCCTGAAACTAGAGAGATATGATAGCTGCCCAGGGCATTATGGAGGCAGGTGTTAGGAACATATCTTAACAGACATCTGCTGTACATAGTAGATAAGAAACTGAGAGTGCTCACCCAATTATAAAGTCAAACCAAGAGATACAATCCGCTGGACAAGAATAGAATCAAAGAGGTTACAGACACCAATGCCATTCTGGCTGTTGGCACCAAGTCTCAAATTCATGGGGCATGTGACACAGGTATTCCAAAAGCAGGTAGGCATTTGTCATGTAGGGAGTACATCCTTCTGGGACTTTGGGACAGGGTTCTAATTCCAAAGATGTGGGACCATCTTATTACAAGAAGACTGGTAGATGCAGCCACTAGGAGTCAAAGATAGTGTATAATCCCTAAGTTAGGACAATTGGTTAGAGCAATACTGGGAATGAGAACCAACACAGAAGACCAACCTTGAAAATCAGAATTCTGGGCCTTTTTGACTGTACCAAAGGAGATTTGGGAGCCCAGAATTCAGCTGTGGTATCTTGGATCTGGGAGTTGGGTTCAAGCTAAGTCCTCTATAGGACGAGCCAGGGTTGTTTAAATATTAACTTCTTTGCTTGATTGGGAACTAGGGTGAGCAGATTAGTTGATGCAGCCATACTGAGTGGCCTAGAGAAAATCAGAGTAAAGAAGGCTGATAAGAGCATATTACAGTTAAATCAGGTGAAACTGAAACAGAAGTTGACTGGCTGATGAGTCAGGGGTGGATTTCAAGTGAAATTTCTTCTCATTGGAACTTAGCTTCTTTTTTTCTTTTGTCTGAATATTTAAAATATAGTAAGATAGACTGGAATAGATTTGGTATATTGATGCCCCCTGGAAAACTGTAATGTTATTCATTTATCACCTAGGTATTTGTTGAATTCTTGTATTGTACTGAGAAGGTAGAGTGAGAATAAATCAACCAAGCACTTTGTTCAGTTCAGTTCAGTTGCTCAGTCGTGTCTGACTCTTTGCGATCCCATGAATCGCAGCACACCAGGCCTCCCTATCCATCACCAACTCCGGGGTTCACTCAGACTCACAATCCATCGAGTCCGTGATGCCATCCAGCCATCTCATCCTCTGTCGTCCCCTTCTCCTCCTGCCCCCATCCCTCCCAGCATCAGAGTCTTTTCCAATGAGTCACCTCTTTGCATGAGGTGGCCAAAGTACTGGAGTTTCAGCTTTAGCATCATTCCTTCCAAAGAAATCCCAGGGCTGATCTCCTTCAGAATGGACTGGTTGGATCTCCTTGCAGTCCAAGGGACTCTCAAGAGTCTTCTCCAACACCACAGTTCAAAAGCATCAATTCTTCGGCGCTCAGCCTTCTTCACAGTCCAACTCTCACATCCATACACGACCACAGGAAAAACCATAGCCTTGACTAGACGGACCTTAGTTGGCAAAGTAATATCTCTGCTTTTGAATATACTATCTAGGTTGGTCATAATTTTTCTTCCAAGGAGTAAGCGCACTTTGTTAGCTAAGTCTAAATTTCTCTTGGGACAGGATTATTTCATTTAGTTTACAACAGAGCAAAGTTTATACATGAAATAAGAAGGATGGAAAAACAGGGACAATTATTTGATGTTTTCTAACATGTCTTGTACAGTTGAAATAAGAAAGAAAACTTATTTTTATTCAGAATGCTCATACTTCAACAAGGAAATAATAGAAGTATGGATGGGTATTTTGGAAAAGATTGACACAGAAAGAACTTGAGCTTGAAAGAATAAAGGAAGTGCTGATAGGAATAACTACTCTTGTTCTACATTAACCAAACCAAAAAAATCAAAGTGCACATTTAATCCCTAATTTTCAATGGCTGTTCCAAATCTTTTTATGGTCACATGAAATTGGTCTAGTGCAGTAAATTGTTTCCTTTGACAACTAACTTTTCCTTTAAGTGATTGTTTTAAAGTTTTGTCTTCCAAGTTCTTCTTTAAATATGCACCCATCATACTAGATTATATTTAATCCAATCTCTTACATAACCACTATCATTTTGGATTGTTCTCAAGTCCAGTGGAATTAGGATTTCTTAGAACTGTTTGGTTTCTTGGCTGGTGTGGCAGGCCCAAAAAGACTTGGAAGGTACTTCATCTTGAAGGGCAAGGTCTCCGGAGCCTCCACCCATAACAGTATGGTAGGTAAGGTATATCTACTACCATGATCAGATTTTCCCCAAATTGTTATATACACAAATCTATTTTTAACAATCTTCTTTCTTCTTCTTTATTGCCAGCTCTCGGATCAAATACTTCAGGTTCTTGCCTGCTTTAAACATGCCTTCACATCTCTATAATTCAAATTGAAGTGTCTAAAATAAGGAATGTATCATTTAAGGATAGAGTCGCTTATTTGTGCTGGGAAACTCCCAATTAATATTTTAGGATTATTTGCTAGAAAACTAATTCATTCCTCCTTAGATGCATAGAGATGGTTTGGTGAATTCACATTCATTGTAAGGAATGAGTTAATATAGATAAAGCACTTAAAGCAATATTGGCACATTATAAATGCACAAGAAATGTCAGATATTATTCTTCTTCTTTGAAGCGAGGACTGAGGGTTATAGTCTGGCCAGGATCATGTAATGACTCAAGTTTACTATTCCTAGCTCTTGAATTTACCAGTGATAACATTTACTCATAGCAGACATGAAATGCTCCTACAAAGTGTCAACATAAAATGTTAGTATTTCAGTATACATTCCTTTGAGGAAATTGCTGGATAATTGGATGGTAGGCAAGATTATGCAATGACATGGTTTATTTCTTACTCATGCCCTTTGCCCATCACTGTCATCTAGGGTTGTGTTTTGCCTGATCATCACTCCAGAGTCCAGGCTGAATGAAACAACTGCCGTCAGGAGGAGTCCTCTTTTCTGTGGCAGAAGAAAACAGAGTCTCAGAGGGGCCATATTTAAAATGCCTTTGTCCTGAAGCAGCTTGTCAATTCTGTTCACAGCTCATTGGCCAGAATGAGTCACCTGACCCTGCTCAACCACAAGAGGGCCAAAAAGCACAGTTCTCCAAAGTGTTTGCAGTTTGGGGTGGCAGTTTGGTGAACTGCACTGATAACTGTCATGCTGGATTAATTAGATTCATTATACGTGGCATTCCTGGCTAACCATCTGAAAAAAGTATGCCACTGGTCATTAGGGGAGATCAGGCAAAAATTTCTACATCACTTACTATAAATTCATCCCCACTAATGAAAAAAAGAATTCAGAAATACCTGAAAATGATCTAGATGGGCTTTAAAATCACCCTTAATTATGTAATTCTTGCCTTAAAGTAAAATGTGTAGTACAAAGTAAATTTATTAATCTTTGAATTAAGCTAATGATATAATTTTTTAATGAAAGGCAAGGAAATTTTAAGGCATTTATTTGGTAATATTTATAAACCATAAAGGGCTTCCTGGTGGCTCGAACGGTAAAGAATCTGCCCACAATATGGGAGACCCTGGTTCAATCGCTGAGTTGGGAAGATCTCCGGGAGAAGGGAATGGCAACCCACTCCAGTAGTCTTGCCTGGAGAATTCTGTGGACAGAGGAGCCTGATGGACTACAGTTCATGGGATTGAAAAGAGCTGGACACGACTGAGTGACTGACACATACACACACACACACAAAGAATTTATTGTTATTGTTAGTAGCATTTTGATATTATTGCTTGCTACTGCTACTGTTAAACATTTACATTTTTCATTTAAATTTTGTTAAAATTTTCATTTTTAAACAATTTTTCAATAGGCATATATTACCCTACCTTTTATAGAAACTAGTCATGATTTAGACATAATTGTCTAAATTGTCATAATTAGTCATAGACATAATTGTTTTATGAATTTAGGCAACTAGGGAGAGGAATGTGGTAGATTTGGAAACACCTACTGTTTTAGTATTTTAGAACTTAAAATGCAAGATAGAGATATAAAGTGGCAGGAGATGAGGCTGGGCTGGTAAATGGCAGGTCAGGAGAGCCGCATCATGAAATGTCTACATACTGTGTAAAAGAATTCTGCTGTTACCCTGTAGGTGTTGGGGAGCCATTCAAGGATTTTGAGAAGTGATGTAGTCAGATTTGAATAGTAGAATATCATTTTGGTGGTAGGGTGGAGGATTTAAAGGAAAGGAATAAAATTGGTGGGAGATTGATAACAAAGTTATGAATATTTAAGAGTCTCAGTGAGAGATGGTAAGAGTCACAGTGGCCATGAGGGTTGTAAGGAGATGAATTTAAGCCTGATTAGTAAGATGGAACATGGCAATTGGATGTAGTAGGCAAGAGAGAAGGAAGAAGCTGGGATGACTCCTACTTTTCAGGCTTGGATAATTCAGAGGATGATGGTACCATGTGCTAAGTTAGGAAGGGGAACAGGGACAGATGATGGGTTTGTTTGGATATGGTGAATTTGTGAGGCCAGGGGACGTATAGGTATGTAGAGCTAGGAGACAGTTGGATATTAGAATTTGGAGTTCACAGGTGAGACCTTGGCTAGAGGTAGAGACTTGGGTAACCTCAATGACACTTGAATAAATTTCCTTGGGTTGATGTATGGAGAGATGAGGCCACTGAGAATGGAGTCTGAGGAACACCAAAACTTCATGGCCGTGGAGAGGAAGAGAGATCCAGTGTAGGAGACTGAGAAATGGTGTCCAGAGAGGAAGGAGGAGAGCCAGGAGAGAATGCTAGGCTGGGAGCCAAAATAAGGGACATTTGAATGAGGAGAAGTAGTCCACAGTGCCTTGTTGCTGATAGACCCAGGGAGAAATTTTAATGAGAAGTTAGATTTGGCGAATATGGAGCCATCTGTGGCACAGATCAGAGCAGTTTCAGTAGGGAAGAAAAGAAAAGGCAGAAACCAAATCACAAACAGCGAAGGACAGCACAAAGAAGGCTGAGAAAGGGTAGTAGTTCAAGGAAAGAGACACAAAGATGATGGTTACCTTTGTTTTCATATGAGATAGAAAAACTTGACTTAAATGTAGTATCTTAAGTCAGATTTCCTAGAGGCAGAGCTTGAGAAAGAAAATCTTGCCCAAGTTGTCTATTTTTAATGAAAGATTTCTAAAATATACCAAATTACTTAAAATTTAATCAGTCAAATCATGACAGATTAAAAGTTCAAATTTGAGAACAGTGTACAGAGAATGAACTAGATTTAATGCTAGAAGAAGTTGGGACTGGCTGGTAAGAGAATGAATTGATAATGCAGAGCACAGAACCAAGCGTAGGACAGAGACATGCTCTGAAGAAAACCAGATCAGATCTAGAAGCAAATGGCCTGTGAACAGTTGATGTCCCTATGGTAGCTTGGGAGACATAGGCACCTTTTAGGGTAGGAATTGGCAAACTTCTAAAAAAGACAAGATAGTAAAATGTTTGAGGCATTGTGGGCCACATGGTTCTGCTACAACTTCTCAACTCTGCCATTGTAGCACAAAAGCAGAAAAACCTCATTTTCAAAGCAGCTGGATGTGGCCGGTCAGCGGTGGTTTGCTGATCCTCGTTCTAGGGGCGCATTAGACCTCATGAAGTACCTTGCTCCTGCCCAACTGACCAAGAAGCTGTAGGAGCCTTCCCAGACTCCTGCTTCTCCTCTTGAATAGCATGACAGCTATGCTGGGAAGAGTTTTCCTGTTTTGACTCCATCTCGGTATTTCAAGCTTTTAGTTCTTGAATCTTTTGATTTTGAATCAGAAAATGTTGGTCTTTGGGGAAGAATGGATTCGTGTATGTATATATATATGGTTGAGTCCCTTCACTGTTCACCTGAAAGTATCACAATATTGTTAATTGGCTATACCCCAATAAAAATAAAAAAAGTTTTTTAAAAAAGAAAATGTTAAGAGTCTCTATCTCTGTGAGTTCTTGGAGATTAGCTTGCTTGGATTCTGTGTTTTGTTTTGATTTGTTTTCCTTATAGTTTTCTCTTGAACAATAGATGTGAACATTATAGTGGCAAAATTAACCTTAACTTTGTTTCCTTACTGCTGCTTATTCCAGCTTCATTCCGTTTCTCATCCAGTGTCCCTGGGCTCTACCCTTACGCTTCAGGCCTTTTGCCGTTTACTTGAGCAGTAGGTAGTATGCATCTGTGCTTGAAGTGATCCGAGAGAAGATAAGCAATTTTCCACTCAGTCCGTGGGAAGTACCAAATGAGGCCTATTTGTGTTGCAGGAAAAATTGTCAGTGGCACGGTTAGAGGAGGCCTATAGTAGATCAGCTGAAGGTCAGTGCTTGAAGCAGTTGACAAAGATCAGTTAAGGGATAAGTATAAGGCTTCACATGGGAAGTGAGCTCATGGTCTGGAACCAAGATTCTAGCAGGTTGGAATATAGAATTAATGGTGGAGATAAACAGTTTAAAATACAGACTGTCAGCAGGGTCAGGGTAGGGCTTGTCTATTAGTGCAACTCCTCTATTACCGCTTTGCTGCATGCTTACTGTGAGTCAGGCATCACGCTGTGCCTTAGAAATGCAATATGGAATGAGATGGGTGGGATCTGCTTCTGCATCTAAACCACAGACCATGGAGAATGACTTGAATTTTCTCAGTTCTCCCAAAGATGATACTTAAATAGTGCCATTCTAAATTCAAAGTAGAGAAGGTAACTCATTATGTGTAACGGATACCTCAGTGTATATGGGCTTAATTTTCTTGAGCAACCTGGGTTGAGAAGGTCAGTCTAGTAGACTAGCATTGAGTGCTGAGGGCAGTATATAGTAAATCCTGGAGTGCAATGGGCCTACACAACAGGGGTATCCTGTTAGGCTGCAGAAGGTCTGGGAATGCTTTCTGGGGGACATGAGGTCTGAATGGAAAGTAAGTTTTAACTCCATGAAGAATAAGAAAGAGAGATTGGATGGAAAGGAGAGCCTGCTGCTGCTGCTAAGTCGCTTCAGTCGTGTCCAACCCTGTGCGACCCCATAGACGGCAACCCAAACCAGGCTTCCCCGTCCCTGGGATTCTCCAGGCAAGAGTACTGGAGTGGGTTGCCATTTTTTCTCCAGTGCATGAAAGTGAGAAGTGAAAGTGAAGCTGCTCAGTTGTGCTGACTCTTAGTGACCTCATGGACTGCAGCCTACCAGGCTCCTCCGTCCATGGGATTTTTCCAGGCAAGAGTACTGGAGTGGGGTACCATCGCCTTCTCTGAAAGGAGAGCCTAGCCTGCTCTAAATCCTAAAAGTTGTTTATTAGCTGGAATGGAGGCCGGGAGGAGAAAAGGAGTGCCTGGAGTCCTTGTCATCCTTGCTGTGGGCTCCTCCTCACTGGGCACTGGCCAAGGCTGGTTGTAGACTCTAAAGACCCTGATCTGTGAGTGTTAAGATGAGCTGGGTACTGTTGCAATTCTTGGTGCATGGTTATTTCTTTTCCTGGAACTGCTGGTAGAATGAGGTTTGTAATACACTATGATGGAGTTGTCAGCCCATAAACATTGTAATCTCAGATATTTTGAGATAAGATTGGGTTGTCTTTTGATGGTAAAGAGTTTGGTTCTTGGCAGCCTGGGTGCATTGTTTTGGGGCCTTTTGTCTCTCCTCTTCAATATACACTCAGTGTTGGGTGTGGTATTCCTTTCGGGGTGATCTGGATCTTTGCAACTCAGAGTGAGGGATGTGTACCAGCAACATTACAGACTCTCGGGCTCTACCCCAAGACCCACTTGAGAAAAGATTCGCAAGTGATTTGGGTGAACATTTAATTTTGTGAGGCACTGATGTGGATGATTAAAGAATTAACTCTTCGGTTTTTGTTTGTAAATTACTTTGGCACAATAGAGGAGGGAGGGAAGAGATATATGACACTATTATAGGTGAGTCACAAATTCAGTGTCACTTGTTGGGGCTTCAGAAATTTGAAGTAATGTTTGCCATGTTTTAGCTAAATTAGACTTTGGACTTCCCCTTACTCCCTGCTGTTTCCTCAGTGAGCTCTAGCAAATGAAGGACAGAGAGATTATTCTTGTAGCTTTAGTTAGAAAAAGTCTACTAATTAGTTTATTGAAAAAAAGATTTCAGTCTATATCTTGAGTTGTTTTTATGCCAGTGAGTTTTCTGTAGCGCCCTTTCTCCCTCATTTTTGGAGTTTAGAGGAGAGGAGAGGACAGTTCTGCCTGAGGGAATTGGTTAAAATTTCTTAGAACAAATGACATTTGAATTTTAGTTTAAAAGGAGAGTTTGCCAAAAGAAAATTCAGGCAAGAAGAGAATCTTTTAGGCAAAGGAACTATATGTTTGAATGAATATAAGCATATAATTCCTCCCGGGTCTAATCTGGTAGGGGCAAGCATTGTGTCCTATTTATGTTTATATTCATGGCATCTTGGGAAGAACATAAGCTTTTTGAGTTAGACTGGCACCTGCATTCTAGTGCATATGTGCTCAGTTGTGTCTGACTCTTGGCGACCCCATGGATTGTAGCCTGCCAAGCTACAATGGGATTTTCTAGGCAAGAATACTGGAGTGGGTTGCCATTGCTTCCTCCAGGGGAATCGAGCGCTAGTCTCCTTTGTCTCCTGCATTGCAGGCAGATTCTTCACCCCTGAGCCACCTGGGAATACTAGAGTGGGTTGCTGTTTCCTCCTCCAGGGGATCTTCTGACCTAGGGACTGAACCCGGGTCTCTTGCGTCTTCTGCACTGGCAGGTGGATCTTTACCACTGTGCCGCCTGAGAAGCCCCTGCATTCTAGGCCCTTTGCTTATTGACCCTGAGGTTCGGAGACCTCATTTATAAATATGATTTATACTTAAGTTTTTCAGTAAGGATTAATGAGCTACAGTCACCTAAAGTATTGTCTGGGAAGTAAGTGCTTTAAAAAGTTCTTTCATTTCTTTCCCTTGTATCTAGTTTCCCAGTAACAGACGTACAGTAGGTACAGAATAAATACTTGAACGATTTTAGTGTTTCCAAACAACATGAGAAAAATGACTGATTTTGTTTCTTTTGATGTAAAATTTTGTAACTAAAAAGCACAAGGTGAATTCACTAAATTTAGTCGTCTTACAAAGCAAAAATTTGTTTTCTTAAGAATGAAGTTTAATTGTAGGAGAAAACAGCACTGAATCAAGTCAGGTTTGCTGGGTGTTTGAATATGGGAGCTGGATGTGATTTATACCCTCTGAAATCCAAGATGGACTGTGTTGATTGTAAATGTTTTCTATAATGTTTCTTCACTACGGATGATTTTTTATTTATTTTCATCTTACCGTCCTTTGGTTTGAAGAGTTAAATAAGTATGGTTGTAGAATAAATTGTTCCAGGATAGTCTTTTTCTCCCCAAGGCCCAGATGCTGTAGCTCACCTACTTCTCAGTTAATATTAGCTCAGACTGGAGTCATCCAGCCCTTTGCTCCAATTACATTCTTACTCCTTTGAGTGACATGAAAGCCGTTCATGACCTACCCTCTGCCCTCTTGGGCAGCCTTAAGTGTACCCTTAGACTTCAGACATGTAGACTGGAGGTCTTTAAATAAGTACCATGCAGCTGCATGCCTGCATTTTCTTTTCATACATATTGTTTTCTTTGCTTGCAGTTCTCTGCTTGTATCTCTCCCTCTCCCCCCAACTCATCTTTCAAGACTGGGTTCACAGGTTTTTGCTGCTTGTAATGTTTCCTTTCCATAATTGTTTCCCAAGGTTGCTGTTTTATTGAACTGAAAAATCTTCAGATTTTTTTTTATCCTTATTTTGGAGCCTTTGTATTATTTTAGTTCACATTCCAATGGTATTTGATGTTTTCTTTTGGTTTTTATTTATGTTGCTTATTATGAATGATTCCGATTATATGGTGATGTTAAAATTCGCAGCTACCATTTATTGAGTCCTATTCTGTAACAAGCACTCCAATAGGGCCTTTGTAAACATTGTATATTGCAAATATAAATTACTTTGTAAGGTGGGCTGAACTGTAGTATTTATTTTTCATTATTCAGGTACTCATTTCTAAATAGGCTAAAGCATATTGATTTAATTCATGAGGGGGCAATGTGTGGCAACAGATGACATATCAGTCTCTAAATCAGAAAATTCTTGAATTTAGGTTTTTGTTCATACTTCCATCTTCAAGGTATTTCTGTTAAGGCTGAAAAAGCTTAGAAAATAGGTTGGTATCAGTTTTATTATTAAATTATTTTAAAAGTAAAGATGTGTTTTTATAATAAGCAGGCAGATACTTATATATGTGTTAGTGTCTCCTTTATTCTTAATTCATTGGTGTGATGATTCGTTGAGCAAATATTATTCTGGGTGTCTGTGATACACCAGATAAAGGAATAGATATATCATTGAATATAATAGACAATGTGCTTCCCTCATGGAACATGAAGAAAGTTTATATCATCTGTTAGGCCTGAATGGATCCAGGGAAGCTTTTTTTCCCAAACCTCTTTTTGTTTCTTTGTTTATGAACCCTAAGGAGATTTAACTGGATTTCCTAACATTTGGAAACTGCTTTAACAAATGCAAAAATGAGAAGTGCTTTTTAACTGTTTCTAATTCAAAGGAAAATTCTGTTCTTTCATCAGAAAATAAGTTCTCTTTAGCTGAGTTCATTTGAGGAAAGAAAACCCGGTACTGGTATTATATAGTTGTGGTATGATTTTTTGTCTTAGAGGTAATAAATGACTTTCCTAAATTTATTCATTTTAGGGTTATTTGGCACATTTTATGAGGTGTAAAACTGATTAAAAATGAATCACCTTTCATTTTATTTTCCTTTCTTCCATTTTGCCTTGCAGCCTTCCACTGATAGCTTTTGTTTCTGAGAAGCTGCATTGGGAAAAAAGGAATAGCTCTCTTCCTCCTTCCTTGTTCTTTAGGCCATCATCTTGAATCCCTAATGTGAGTTGAGAAACAGAATGTGCACTTATGTCTGTATGCATTTGTTTTGCCTAAAGCTTTACTTTTAAGTTTAAAGGATTTGTTAACAAAAGAAACCACTCCTTACATACAAATAAACAGTTTCAATTTTTATAGATTATTTGACTTAATTGCAACAAATAGTCATTAAGAGAAAAGAGAGTCTTCCCTGGTGGCTCAGATGGTAAAGTGTCTGCCTGCAATGTGGGAGACCTGGGTTCAATCCCTTGGGTTGGGAAGATCTCCTGGAGAAGGAAACGGCAATCCACTCCAGTACTCTTGCCTGGAAAATCCCACGGATGGAGGAGCCTGGTAAGCTACAGTTCATAGGGTTGCAAAGAGTCGGACATGACTGAGCGACTTCACTTTCAGACTTTCACTTTCTTTCAGACTTTTAGGAGAAAAGAAGTAAAAATAATAGGGAGATGTAAAAGCTTATATATCACCAAATTGGGGTGACAACTATATCTAGACTTGAACAGTGCTGGGAAGTCTCACGTTAACAGCAGTCTGGAGTCCCAACTGGGAAAGGGTCCTGGGCAGTGCATCCACCCAACTGGTGAGACTTCAAATTGCAGTTTGGGGGCTCCCACTTACAATCCCAGGCTGCAAACTGATATCGTCATCATCAGTTTGTGTGCAGAAATACATCTCTGGTTTTACTTTAACTTTTACAATGCTCTTTGTTTCACCTTTGTGAGTCATGACTTCTTAGACCCTGGGGGCTTAGCCAGACCTCCAGGGGCTCAAGAAATTCCAAGACCCACTCCTTGTCTCATCTGAAGTACTGCTTGACTTGCTGGTAACAGTTGGTGTGCTCACGGGCAGGCACATAATCGCAGGTCAGAGGCCTGCTCTCCTGTTTCTGAAGCCTGAACAAGGAGGAAAGGAGAGAGAGAATGAGACTCAAACAGTATATTAAAGAATAATGGCCAAGAATTTTCCAAAACTTATAAAAGACATCAGGCCCAGATTTAAGAGACTTGAAAAAGCCCAAACAGGATTTAATACAAAGCAAATCATATGTAGGCACACTATAATAAAACTTACCAAAGCCAAAGGGAAAATTCTTGAAAGGAGATAGGAAAATAAGATACCTTCAAAGGAACAACAGGGGAAATAAACACACTTTTCAAATGAAACTGATGAAAACCAGAGGATGATAGAATGGTATCTTTTAAAGTACAGAAAGGACATAATTGTGAACTTAGATATCTGTACTCAGGAAAAGTATTTTTCAAAAGTAAAAGAAAAATTTTGATGTAATAGATTTCTTGAAATGTCCAACAAAATGTTCAGAAGAAAAATAGAAAATCTGAATAGTTTCATATCTAGCAAAAAATTGAATCTTTAATTCATTTTTTTAACAAGGTAAATTTGAGGGTCAAATAGCTTTACTGATGAATGCTTCCAAATATTAAAGGATGAAAAATAGCATCAATCTTAAAAAATTTCAGGGGAATAGAAAAATGTTTTATGAGGCCAACATATCCTTGATATTAAAAAATGACAAAGATGGTCCAATGTAAGAAAATTATAGGAAAATCTCTCTCATTAACAGAGATAGAAATATTAAAACAACAGGAAATTGAATCCATAGGTATATAAAAAGGATAACATATTAGGACCAAGTGGGGTTTATTCTAGGAATGCAAGGTTGGTTTACTATTCAGAACTCAATTAATAGGGAGGGGATGGTCCAAGAGTACAGAGTTATAGTTTTGCAAGTAAATTCTGGAGATTTGCTCTATAGCTTAAAATTTGCTAAGAGGGTTGATCTTAAGTATTTTTACCACAAAAATAAAATTAAAGTGAGTGGGAAAAAACTTGGGAGGTGACAGATACATCTATGGTCTTCGTAATGGTGGTCATCATTTCACTGGATGTAAACTTATCCCCAAACTTACTGACTTACATATGCTAAATGTGTAGAGCTTTCTGTACGTCATTCATAATCTCAATGAAGTGGTTAAAAATAGGGGGAGAAACTCAATAAAATTAACCACATTAATAGAAGAAAAGGAAAAATCATATGATTTACCTCAGTTTTTGCAGAAAAATGTTTGGTAAAATTCAGTACCCCCCAACCCCTTTTTGGGGCCTATCAGTTGTTATGCCCAAGCTGTGAAATCTCCCAATGAGTACCAGGGAGCCAATATCCGATGCAAAAGCAAGAGAGTTTTTATTACCAAGCTCGAGCTGGGGCTCCCACGGATACCGACGCAGTGGCTATAGGGAGGAGCCCTGAGCTCTGGGTTACATTGCTTATATAGGGTATTCGCGTGCCAGAAATTTGAAAAACAGGAGTTTCCGGGTTGGGAGATGTCTAATTGGTTACCTTCTGTGGAAGGGTTAGGTGTTGGGTTCTGATTGGTCCACGGGTAGTGGGGGTGGGGTTAAGGGATTTCTAAAGGCTCTTTTCCTGAAACTTACAAAATGGAGTAGCTTAGATTCTTCATCAGTCAGTTCAGTTGCTCAGTCATGTCCAGCTCTTTGTGACCTCATGAATCACAGCACGCCAGACCTCCCTGTCCATCACCATATCCCAGAGTTTACTCAAACTCACGTCCATCGAGTTGGCAATGCCATCCAGCCATCTCATCCTCTGTCGTTTCCTTCTCCTCCTGCCCCAATCCCTCCCAGCATCAGAGTCTTTTCCAGTGAGTCAGCTCTTCGCATGAGGTGGCCAAAGTGTTGGAGTTTCAGCTTCAGCATCAGTCCTTCCAAAGAACACTAAGGACTGATCTCCTTTAGAATGGACTGGTTGGATCTCCCTTGCAGTCCAAGGGACTCTCAAGAGTCTTCTCCAATACCACAGTTCAAAAGCATTAATTCTTTGGCTCTACTGTGCCAAAAAAATCTTGTGAGATCTTAGTTCTTGAGATCTTGTGGGATCTCAGTTCCCCAGCCAGGGACTGCACCTGGGCCATGGGATTGAAAGCCTAGAATCCTAACCATTAGGCTGCCAGGGAACTCTGAGTACTCCATTTTTATAGAAGTTCATAGCAAACTAGTAATAGAAGAAACTCCTTTAATGTGATAAAAACTTTTAACCAAAAACTGCTATAAAACATCATAATTAATAATGAAACTCTGAAAGGTTTCCTTCTGATAGTTGAGGGTATAAAACAAAAATGCTCATTATCACAACTTCTGTTCCACATTGTACCAGAAGTCATAGTCAATGCTATAAAGCACAGGAGAAAGGTATAAGGATTGGGAAAGGAAACCAGTGGTCATTATTTTTAGACTGCTTAATTTTATACACGAAAAAATCCAAAACAGTTAAGGCTGTTACATGCAAAGTCAGCCTGCAAAATTATTTGTATCCTTGAATACCTATAACAAACCAATAATCATTAAAAAAATGATACCCTTTATATTAGCATATAAAAAGGAACGCCTTAGGGTAGATACAATGAAAGATTTGTAAGACTGACTTCAACATGAAAAATGACATGATGTTATCAAGAGAAGTTAAAGATGCCTTCAGTTCAGTCCAATTGCTCAGTCATGTCCGACTGTTTGCGACCCCATGAATCGCAACACGCCGGGCCTCCCTGTTCATCACCATCTCTTGGAGTTCACCCAGACTCATGTATATTGAGTCAGTGATGCCATCCAGCCATCTCATCCTCCGTTGTCCCCTTCTCCTCCTGCCCCCAATCCCTCCCAGCATCAAAGTCTTTTCCAGTGAGTCAACTCTTCATATGAGGTGTCCAAAGTACTGGAGTTTCAGCTTTAGCATCATTCCTTCCAAAGAAATCCCAAGGCTGATCTCCTTCAGAATGGACTGGTTGGATCTCCTTGCAGTCCAAGGGACTCTCAAGAGTCTTCTCCAACACCACAGTTCAAAAGCATCAGTTCTTCGGCGCTCAGCCTTCTTCACAGTCCAATTCTCACATCCATACATGACCACAGGAAAAACCATATCTTTGACTAGACAGACCTTAGTTGGCAAAGATGCCTTAGCTAAATGTTCATGAACTGAAAGGTTTGATGTAGTAAAAATATTCTTTCCAAACTGATGTATAGATTCCGTACGATCCCAACAAGCTCCCTGTATATTCATTCTGTTGAGATTTGTCTTCTTCTTTTTTAAATAATAAATGGATGTTGAATTTTGTCAAATGCTTTTTTCTCCATCTATTGAGATGGTCAAATGATTTTTATTTTCATTTTGTTAGTATAACTTCATTATTTTAAAGGTGAGGAAGCTAGGATATGTTTCCAGTTAGAAGTAATGTGACATGCTTCAAGTTAAGCAAATCTAGGACCTTAGCTCTTGAGGGCTGTACTTCTGTGACTGTTTCTTTAATATCACAGACATTCTGGAATCCAGAAGGTATCAGTGCACGCTGTTTGGTTGCCATGTCATGCATCAGTTTGGGTCAGGATGGAGGATTCTGAGAGTGGGTAGATTTCTCCGGTTTTAATTAGAAATATAAGCTGATATTGAAGATTGTAGGGAGGTGCAGCCGAGAAATTCATTTAGCCGTAAATGTCTATTATGCCTGTGTTTATGCTATGCCCTGGGATGTCCTTGTCATTGATTTTCATTGTTTTGGGTACTCACTTCCCAGAAATTGCTTCCTGCTGTTCCAGGTTTTTAAGACTCATGCTGGTTTATAGCCTTCCTTTTCCTTGAATCAGGATGAAATTAGATAATACCCTTACTTTTCTTAAGTGTGGAAAACAGGAACTGGACTCTATATAGTTGAATGAATAGAAAGCCAGGTTGAAGTCATTGCTTACAAAGGATCTTTGGGGTAAAATGCCCACAGATTGAAATATTGCCTAAATGGTTGAAGAAAGCTCTTGAAAGTTAATGTAACAGGTGTTGCAGGTAAATGCATGTAAACATGTTTGATCCATAAAACATTTTTATTTGTGCCTGTTTTTAAAAAGACAGCTGGTTTCTTCTTTTTACATCTCTGATCCTGAGTTCATAGTACTATATTTTGGAAAAGCTAGAAATATTAAATAGTGCTTTGAGGGTAAAGCATCTCTCAGTATTTCCATTATAAAATGCAATTTTAAAGGGTTTAGAAGTCAACTATAAAAATTTGTTCTTGGCTGATACTTTGTATACAAAAATCTCTGCCCAGGGTAATTTTCAGAAGAATTTTGCAGTGGCATAAATTGTGAGGTTATATGGCAGTACCAGCTTACATTGAACTCATTTTTATGCTTCTATCAAAGTGGAGGAAAAATGACAGCTTTTAAAATGATTCAAATAAAACAATATGAAAATTATATTTCTAGCTCTGTGCCTTTAGAAAGTTTTGGTTAAAAATGTTATTCTACCAACAGAAGACTCACCATTGGCCTAAGTATCCAAATAATAGCACCACCAAACCCAATGTAAGCCACCAATCAAGATGATTTTAGAGTAATTCTTCTAAAACCAGATCTTAACAGCTGATTTTGAAAGTAGCATTTGGCCCGTCAGTGACTGTGTAACCCCAAAGAGATCCTTTTGGACCCCGCTTGTTGAAAAACAAACACAAACCATAGGGCTTCCTTGGTGGCTCAGATGGTAATAGAATCTGGCTGCAATCCAGGAGACACGGTTTTGATCTCTGGGTTGGGAAGATCCCCTGGAGAAGGAAATGGCTACCCACTCCAGCATTCTTCCCTGGAGAATCCCATGGACAGAGGAGCCTGGCAGGCTACCATCATGGAGTCGTAGAGTCAGACACAACTGAGCAACAAACACCTCACTTCACTGTTGAAAGATGGCTTTTTGTTGGTACCTGAGCTTACCTGTCTGCAAATTAAGGAAAAAGTACTAGTGGGAAAGCAAACATATGTTTATTTCTTACATGATTGGAGACTTACCCAGTCAAGCTGAAAAACCTCTTGTCCTTGTGACGTTCTCAAAGCTTTGCACAGGTCTTAGCTTGCAAAGGTCAACCACAATGTAGATAAGTTCCTTGTTCTTACGTTATTGTGAATATATGTGCACTTTACGGGCTTCCCTGGTGGCTCAGAGGTTAAAGCGCCTGCCTCCAATGCGGGAGACTCGAGTTTGATCCCTGTGTCAGGAAGATCCCCTGGAGAAGGAAATGGCAATCCACTCCAGTATTCTTGCCTGGAGAGTCCCATGGACAGAGAAGCCTAGTAGGTTACAGTCCACGGGGTCGCAAAGAGTCGGATACGACTGAGCAACTTCACCTTACAGCCTGTGGCCAGGTTTCCCTTTTTTTTTTTACTTCTTATTCAAAGTTAAATCACATAAGCAGATTTCCTCAAGGGATAATTCTATATGTGGTGGCCAGACTGGTCCCAGAGTTCATAATAACTTTCTCTGGTATGTCAACTTGTGAATGTTGGAAGTACAGTTCTGTGCATAGAGCCCAAAGGGAACATTAGAGGTCTTGTCAATTTGAAATGAAATGTGACTTTGTGTGAAATATGAATAAAAAATTATATTGGGTTATATATAATTGTTCAGAAATGTAGTCTGCATGGTAGAGAAGGAATTACCTCATTAGTGAAAGTCTTCCCTCCTCTATTGTCTAAAGTAATGATGCTATACCATACTTCGGTCCAAGCAAGATTAAAAACAACAACAGGACCAACAGAAAAACCTTTAGTTTTGCTCTGAAAGCAAACAACTTTCTTAAACAAAAATATTTATCAGCATTTATTCAAAGATCTTGGGAGGTTTGCTTTAGATTTATAAGGTCCTCTTGTGTACCTGCTGGGGCTTGTAGGTCTGGGTGTGCCGAGGTAGAAGAAAGCTTGCCTTGGCTTCAAAGGCTGAGGCATATTGCTTTCTTTACATATAGTAAAATTTAGCCTTTTAACATTCAGTTCTATGAATTTTATAGCATGTGTAGATTTGTGTAACCTCTACCACAGTCAAGATAGAAAACAGTTTCATCCTACCCACAAATTCCCTCTTGTCTCTTTTTACTCAACACTTCCCCTTACCCCACAGCCCCTGCCAACCATTAATCTGTTTTGTGTCCCTGTGGATTTGCCTTTTGCAGAATGTCATATAAATGGAATTGTTTTGAGTCTGGCCTTTTCCTATTAGCATAATGCATTTGAGATTCATCTATGTTGTTTAGAGTTGCTGAATAGTATTCCATTGTATTGATGTCCCAGAGTTTGTTTACCCATACACCAGTTGAAGAACATTTGGATTATTTTCAGCTCTTGACCATTAAGAAGAAAACTGCTGTGAATGTTGCTGTATATGTCTCTGTATGAACATATGTTGTTTTTTTTTCCCTCTTGGTCAAATGCCTAGAAATGGAATTGCTGGGTCATATGGTAAGCATATGTTTGTCTTTATAAAAAACCATGCAGCTGTGTTCCAAAGTAGTTGTACCACTTTTCACTCCCATTAAAAATATGTGAGAGGTTCTGTTTTTCCATATCCTCACCAGGATATAGTAGTAGTATTTTAGCCGTTCTCATGGGTGGATAGTGATATTTACTTTTCGTTATTGTAGTTGTTGATTATCTTTTGTTTTTGTGTTTTCCTGATGAAAGAATGATACTAAACAATTTGTGGGTGTGCTCACTGGCCATTCATATAAATTTAGTTTTTTCTGGGATGTCTGTGCAAATTTTTTTACGGATTTTGCAGTTGGTTTGTTTTTGTGTTAATGAACTGTAAGCCTTTGTGTCCTATGAATAAAGACTTCTGAGAGGTGTGTATGTGTATATACATTTATTTATTTCAGGTCTTCTGTTACTTTTTTTTTTTTTGTCTAGTTGTTTTATGACTCTGTGATTGAGGATCTTTTTATTAGGTACATGTAACTTACAATCATCATAACTTGGTAATGCATTGACTCTTTAAAAATTAAAAAAATTTATTATCTTTAAGATTTATTTGGCTGTGCCAGGTCTTAGTTGCAGTGCATGCGACCTCTTAGTTGTGGCATGTAGAATCTAGGTCCCCGACCTGGGATCAAATCCAGGCCCCCTGCATTGGGAACGTGGAGTCTTAGCCCTGGACATCGGGGAAGTCCCTGCACTGGCTCTTTGATTAACATGAATTGATCCTCCTTGACCCTTGTAATGCCTTTTTTTTCTTGACTTCCACTCTTTGTGATTATTTAGCTACTTCAGTTTTATAAGAATGTTTTCCTGGGTGGGAAATAATAGAGAACATCTGACATGACATAAGAAAGGTTAATCATGGAGGAGGAGGGGCAGTGACATAGTAGGGGAGAAGGTCCTACCCAGTGAGCAAAGCACTCAAGGGAAGAAAATAGGATTCCAAGCTGGATCACTCTGTCTGTGGTTTGAGAGTGGGAGGAAGGAAAGGATGGTTGCAGATACAAGTAGATTTTTGGAGTTGGCCATACCTTAAATCTATTTTAAAAATCTAGCAGTAAGCATACAGCTTATAGTGTGCCAGCAACCACTAATCAAACGTGGTTTCAGTTTTTATTATCAGTACATGAGTGTGGTAGTTAAGTGTTGGCTGACTTTTCAGATAATTGTGGTTAATCTGTTAGTAGTAAATTGGCTATATGGAAAATCTTAGGTTCTGGGATTGTGGTCCTGTTTATATTAATGTCCTGAATATCCCTTGCTCTGAAAATTTTTTTATTGTATACTGCCTGTTTTTTTGAAATGGTGTCTACAAATTGAGCTTATTTTTCAGTGAGGGCCAGCATAGTGAAGTATGTCTCAAGGATGTGAAATTCATTTTGCTACAGATTGTGTGAAGTGAAGGAATCTGAGGGCAGGCACTGCAGCTACATCTCTGTACATGTAAAAACTTCAAATACAAATAATCTTTATTTGACGTGTGCTGTCTACATCCATGAGCATATTGTGTAAAATTTTTAGGTTTTTTCTTTCCTGAATGATGTTATGTTCTTGCTTTGATTCCATATCAAAAATGATCATCATTCTAAAAAGGGAATGATCTTTGGTTCATAGAAACAGTTGAAAATTATTATTACTAGTAGGCTTCTACTGTGAATACAAATGCAAAGAAATTACCTTTAAAAAGAACCCCACTTTGATCATTTCTGAGGAGAACTTCAACTTTGTTCTTTACTAGGATTGAAAACTGGCCACAATCCTCAGACCCAGGAGGGTATCAGTCTACCTCCTTGCTGCAGGAATGGGCATGTGATTGATTCAGGAATGGACATGTGATTGATTCAGGAATGGACATGTGACCCGAATCAGTCCCAGCAATGTAGTCCTGAGACTTTTGTGCAGAGCACCTGGGCATGAATTTCTCTCTCTCCTTTTTCCCCCACTCTGGTCTCTAAAAGAATGGGATATATTCTAGAGCTATTGGAGTCCTTGACACATGAAGAGAGAGGCTGCCCTGGTTTTGAAACTAATATTGAGGAAATCTGAAATCTCTCTCTCTCTACCTCTCTACCCCACCCTCCCCCACTTCCATTCCTCCCTCTGCAAATATCAGATGAGCCTCTCAGTCTGATCAGAATGACTCAATTATGTAAGCTGATCAGTTACTTAAAAAAGCCAATTCAAGTTTTTCTGTCTCTTGCAGCTAAAACAGTCATTATTAATATACTGAGTATATTTTAGAGACTTAAGTCAACACACAGTAAAGAGTAAGGTTAAGAGAAAAGAACCACTGTGTACAGAGTTACCAGTAAATGTGTGTATTCCTTCACTAAATCTCAATAATCGTCTATTCCTTTCATGAACTCTGCTCTTGGAAGTTCTTCTATCCAGTTCTTCTCTCTCTTAGGAATTCTTCCCTAGGGTTTGCTTCCCTACTTTTGCTTCCATCTACCTTCTTGCCTGACTGTATTTGTTCCTGAGTTTGAGAACTTGGTGTGATATTCTGCCAGATTCTCTTCCCTACCTGTGTACTCTTTCCTGGCATCAAAATATTTGATACCTTGCTATGGAGAGTATTCTCGGTGGAAATCTGCCGAGTTCTGTGACTTGTCCCCACTCTAAGGGGGGAAGTGTGCCTGCTTCCTACTCTCCTTGGTGACTAGGCACAAAGGTTTGGTTGCATCAGGGTGAGGTTGTGGGTAGTTAGTTTCTTGTGGTGGCCATGAAGAAAAGATTGCATGTGTTACGAGACATCCAGAATTCTGTTTCAAGCCCTGTGATCTCTGGAACCATGTGCAGAAACCCTAAAGCCAGCCTCATCAGACCTCTGTGCTCTGAGAGAAATTCTTCTCCTGAGCCCAGGCCTGCTGCTGTATAGGCTCCTTGATGAATACAGATCGTTTCTCCAAGATCCCTTTTTCCTTTTTTTCTTAAAATATTAAAAAAAAAAGAGCTGAACAATTTAAAAAGGAGTTAATAGTTCTCCTAACTGTGCTCACAGAGAAATAGAAAGGAGGGATGGATCCTACTGTTCTGAGTTGTTAGAAACCTGTGTTTGAATTGGTTGGTGTGATCTAAGCCAGGAAGCAGTTTGAAGTCTGAGTGGTGTCTAATGGAACGAATTGGCAGATAAGATTAAAATAGTTAAAAAATGTCAGTGGATAAGAGAAGGTAAGGTCTTTGAATGCTAAGTCAAAGAACAGAGACTTAGTTTCTTTAGGGAAGAAAAAAAACCATGAAAAATTTTGAGTAAGAAGGTAATTTAATAAGAATTTTTTTTTAATTTCTGGAAATCTGTAAGATGGTGGCACTGAGAATACCAGGGAATTTGTGGAAATATAAGAGCTCTCGTAAAAAAGACAAGTGAAGGACTTGGCAAAACAGGATGCCAAGAAAGAGTCAAATTTGGTTGTGAAGTTTTGAGTTTGAAAGGCCTGGAAGAAAATGCTTGTGGTATTAATGAAAAAGAGAAGAGGAAGGGGAAATACTTTGAGGGAAGGACTAGAGTGGCTTTTGATGGTCTGAGTTTAGGTGATAGTAGCGCATTAGGGTGGCATTGTGTTGGAGACACTGTGCTAGGTACTGTATTAAGTGCTGGGAATACAACATTGAACAAACGAGTATGAAAAAGTCCCTGCTCTCATGGAGCTTGTATTTCACTAGGAAAGACATAATAATGTACATACAATGCCATGCTCAATAGTGATAAGGACTGAAGAGGAAAAATAAAATAAGGAAGAGAGATGTGAATTTGGGGGTGGGGTTGAGATTTAAATAGGGTGATCAAAGAAGGCTTCATAGAGAAAGTGATGATGAGTAAGCACTGAAGGAAGTGAGGGTCCTTGTGCGGATCTTGGGGAACAGTGAATACATACCTAACTTGCTCAGGAGTAGCAGAGATGCTGAGGAGGGGAATAGTTGAAGTCCGAAAGATTACCAGGTAGGGGTAGAGGTCAGGTACGGCCTCTGCATCACTCAGGACCTGCGATTTAGCTCTGAGGGAGTCAGAAAGCCTTGCAGGATGTAGAGGAGAGAATTGACCTGATTTGACCATCCTTCATAGGCTCACTCTGACTGCTGTGTTGGGAGAAGGCAAAAAGAGGACAAGAGTAGGAGCAGCCCCCTAACGAGGCTCTTGCCTGTATCCAGGTGAGAGATGATGGACCTGAAACAGGATCGAGGCCGTGGTGGCCACGAAGCTAGAGCTGATAGGATGAGCTGATGGCTGTGATGTGGGTGGGGGGAAAAGAGGAAGGAATTGATTCATTGATAAGGCTAACAAGAGTTTTGGCCTGAGTAACTGGAAGAAATGGGAATAGTTTTTCTCCTTTTGTTAACTGAATAAAAGGTACTTTTGGATTAACTACTATAGGCAAACAGAATTCCCAATTGACATATATACCTTTAAGAACATCTGTAATATGTCTTTAAATTGATAGGATCCATGGTCCTTTTTAAAATGAAAGAAGCATATTGGCAAGCCTTGTCAAGAACTCCCTGTGGAAATATCAATTGCTTTTCTTGGCTCCAAGGTATTTCCTGAATAGTGTATTATACTTTGTCCCAAGTGTGCCATTAAGGGATTTGAAAGTTTGTTAAAACATGTGTGGCAAGTGAGTGCCGTCACTTAAGCCCAGCCAGAGAAGCCAGGAAACGAAAAGCAGCTCCTACGTGGACTTTGTGACGTGCATTACCTGTGAATCAGAGGCTTAGGTGGTGGGTTAGGCAGGACACTATCTCCAGCGCACAAGGCCAGCAGACTCTGTTGTAAACAGCCCTTTCAGTAGAAAGTGCCCGAGGACATCCTACCAAGTTGATAACAACTCCTTGCCTGCCTGGTGCCCACACAGCCCCCACCCATGTCATAGAATTTATTTGCTTGGAACAGAATTTTTCAGTGCTAATATAGACTTGCTCTTTTATGCGATTTAAAATAGTACTCTTCAGTGATGGCTTTTGTGTTTAGGGAACGGTTTTTCTATATCGGTACACAGGGAGGCTATGAAATGTTTCATGCTTGGAGCTTGGGTAAGCCATCAAGATGAAATGTTACTTGGCATTTTTCTTTAGGATTCTATTTAAATTAGTTACAGGTACTCTGTTGCTCCCCAGTTTTAAAATACATTATATTAATTATAAAAAGATGGGGAAGAAAACCAATATGAGTTTTGAAGTCACAGGTTTCTTGATTCTGGTGAATTTGAGCTGCTCTCTGCAGTTGATAATGTATACCACTCAGTGCAGACATCATCCACTCCTCTTCTAAAAAGCAGAGACATCACTTTGCTGACAAAGGTCTATCTAGTCAAAGCTATGGTTTTTCCAGTAGTCACATATGGGTGTAAGAGTTGGACCATAAAGAAAGCTGAGCACCAAAGAATTGATGCTTTTGAACTGTGGTGTTGGAGAGGACTCTAGAGAGACCCTTTGATTGTAAGGAGATCCAACCAGTCCACCCTAAAGGAAATCTGTCCCGAATATTCATTGAAAAGACTGATGCTGAAGCTAAAGCTCCAATACTTTTGTGATCTGATGTGAAGAACTGACTCATGGGAAAAGACCCTGATGCTGGAAAAGGTTGAAGGCGGGACGAAAAGGGGACCACAGAGGATGAGGTGGTCGGATGGCATCACTGACTTGATAGACATGAGTTTGAGCAAACTGTGGGAGTTGGTGATGGACAGGGAAGCCTGGCATGCTGCAGTCGATGGAGTCACAAAGAGTCAGACACGACTGAGCAACTGAACTGACTGACTCCCTTTCTAAGGGATGGATTGGCACTTCACACTGTGGGAAGTGGTGCTTGCATCTTGGCTTTCTCTTCATCTAGGCACTCGTGGTTTTTCTAGCTAAAACTGTTGTTTTCAAATTGGTGACAGTGTACTTTATGGTTACTTTTGGGTTTATATTGAAACTGGGGTTATAATTTAGATATGAAGGTTTGGAATTATTTTAGAAAAATGCATTTATGTAAACATCTTCCGGTTTTATTCATTTGCATGTGTGTCTTGTGATAAGTTTCATCTCTGGTAAAATAACCAGGTTTCCAGATAGGGCAGTCATGGAGGGCAGTGCAGTATGGTTTAGACAAGCATACTCGCTTTCCTGAAGGAAAACGTGCATCTTCTTGTCTCCCTCTTTTGCCTGTGTGTCCTTCCCCAGCTTAGTCCTGTGTTCATCTGTCCAAATCCTGAGGCAGGCAGGGCGTGTAGTGAATAAGCCAGGTTGGGAGTTGAGTGAATCTGTTTTTTACTTTCCCTCATCTGTTTCACAAAGGACTGGACCAGTTTACACTCATTTTGCTGTACATTCTTGCTGATATGTGGTGTTACCAGAATATTTAGTTTTTGCCCATCTGTGGGTCTGTAGGGATATCTCTTGGTGATTTTAATTTATATTTCTCTGATGACTTAATGAGGCTGAGCTTCTTTCCATCTTTATTGGCTGTTTGGCAATAAAGATTCACTATTTTGTTAAGTGCCTTTAAGCCTTTTCCCCGTTTGTCTATTGGATTGTCTTTCACTGATCTATAGGAGTTCTCTATGTATTCTGGATATGAGCACTACCATGGCTTATCTTTTAAATTTCTTTTACATTACTGTGGAGTAAAAGGAAAATTTAATGGAGTTGAATTTATCATTATTTTGTTTCATGGCAGTGCTTTTTGGTTATGTTTGAAATGTATTTCCCTATATGTTTTCTCAGATATTATTTTCTAAACTTCTGCCAGCCTTTTAGATTAGCGTCTTCTTTAGCCATTTTCCAATCACATGGTTGCACAGGGTCTCTGATTTAGCAAGTATTCTTGTTTTCAAATTAGGGATGTTCCTTAAGGCCTGTTGCCAGTCCATTGTTAACACAGGGCTTGTGTTCCCTTAAATTACAGAAGTCATGCTGTTCTCACTGTCCTTTTCCAAAACGTGCTATCTTCTCTGTGTCTCTGGTCTCAAGATTCTGGGCTTAGGCCTATTCCTTTCAGAGGTAAGCTTCTTGTAACCTCCTTTCAATTTCATCCCTGACGGGTTCTCAGGGTCCCGTCCAGGTCCTACTGAGGAGGCCACATTAATGCTCTCCAGTCTCTAGAGATTGCAGCCTGTTGGAAAAAAGGGGATCACTTTTTCCTTTCATTACACTGCCATACCACCCTGTCTCCAAAAGGAGACAATAGGGAGATTAGAGATGTATCCATGGTAAAACTAACTGCAAGGTTTAATTGATGAACATTTCTCTGTGTGCATGTGCGTTCTTTTGTGTTTTTACTGCTCACTTTAATGGCAGAGTTTTGCGATCTCATCCTGCCCCATTTATGGAATGAGACAGAGTGAAAAAGTTTTGTGTGACCCAGTGATTTGGTTCCCGCAGAAACCTGTTTCCGTCCTGTCCTCCAGAGACTAGACTAAACCTCCAAGGGGGAAATGGCCCCAGTTGCAGGGTGCACTCTCAGAATAGTAAGTGCAGGCAGCTGCCTTGTTCCCTCAGGTCTGTGGAGGAAACCTGAGGAAGTTTCAAAGTCCTCAGTTAACCAGGTCAGTAATGTATCCATTTTCCTAAGGCCTCCCTCCTTTCACCCTGGAGTTCAGAGCTTTCCAAAATACTGATCAATCTAAACCAGTAGCCTCCAGCACTAGAGATTTCGTATTGTACAAATATAAATTGTTTTGTACATCCACACAGAGCATTTACTGTCTACTTGTAGATGTGCTTTTCTGTGGAGGAAACGTTTATAGCTTTCATGTGATTATCAGAGGGAATGAAAATTATCAGAGGGAATTCTCAGTATGTCATCTCTGTGAAACTTCAAAATTGAGAACCGCTGAACTAGACTTTTCAACTTTTTCAAGATCAGTCCCACAGAAGAAGGCCTGTAACTTTACAGATCCAAGAAAAATTGGGCTACTACTTTCTAATCCTCGAACTCTTGTGTCTGGAAACTGTTCTGAAAACTCTCTTGCATCCTGATAGTCTTTTATATTCCTTTTTCAATTTTCTACCCTTTTATCCATCTGTTTATTCCTCAAATATTGAGCACATAGATTGATTATGCAAGTTGCTGTAGAATAATCAGATATATAATTGGTGAACATATAATCTGTAACAGATGAGGAAAATCACATGCATAGGTAATACTTGTGCTTGTGCTCAGTCACTAAGTTGTGTCCACTCTGTGTGACCCCAGAGACTGTAGCCTGCCAGGCTCCTCTGTCTATGGGATTTCCCAGGCAAGAATCTTGGAGTGGGTTGCCATTTCCTTCTTCAGGGAATCTTCCTGACTCAGGGATTGAACCCTCATCTCCTGCATTGGCAGGCAGATTCTTTATCACTGAGCCACCTGGGAAGTCCATAGATATACTGTAGTGAAAAGAAAGGGAAGTCCAGTAGAGGAGGTATGTATAAATTGCTTTGGGACTTTAGAAAAGGATTCCTGCCTCTGTTTTGGGGCAAGCAGCAAGGCGTGAGGAGGAAGTGAAAGACTATGTGGTGGATTCTAGGGTTATAGAATCCAAACGATTTGGGTCTTTAGAGATGGGTGGATTTTAGATATCTGTAGATGTTAAAGAAACCTGAGCACTGAAGAATTGATGCTTTTTAACTGTGGTGTTGGAGAAGACTCTTGAGAGTCCCTTGGACAACTAGGATATCAAACCAGTCAATCCTAAAGGAAATGAGTCCTGAATATTCACTGAAAAGATTGATGCTGAAGCTGAAGCACCAATACTTTGGCAACCTGATGTGAAGAACTGACTCATTGGGAAAGACCTTGATGCTGGGAAAGATTGAAGGCAGGAGGAGAAGGGGGTGACAGGGAATGAGATGGTTGGATGGCATCACCGACACGATGAATATGAGTTTGAGCAAGCTTGGGGAGTTGGTGATGGACAGGGAAGCCTGGTGTGCTGCTGCAGTTCATGGTGTTGCAAAGAGTCAGACATGACTGAGCGACTGAACTGAAATGAGATGTTAAATGCAGTCATCTCCGGTTCTTTATTCATTCAAATGCGACTTGAGTATATATGTGACCTAGCCTTGGTCACTTTATGGAGTTTATATTTATCAAGGCAGGTGGATTCTGAACAGGTCATTTCATAATTAATTGCTATTTATTCATTCATTCAACAAATACTTGAGTGGCTACTAAATGTTTTACCCAACTCTTAGAATATAGCAGTAAAGAAAATAACCTCTATGCTCATGAAACCCACATCCTAGTTGAGAGACAGAAAGTAGGTAAGTATATAATAAATTGCCAGGTAGTAATAAGTGCAGTGATAAGAAATAACAGTGATGTGGGGCTGTTTCAGTTAATGTGATCAAGGGAGGCCTCTCTGAGAGGAGGATATTTGAGCAGAGACTTAAACAGAATGAAGATAGCAATTCCTATGAATAGCTGGGCAGTCTCCTGATAGAGGGAATAGCAGATTTAAAATCTCAAGGTGAAGATTTTAATGTTCTAGGAATAGCAAGGAGATCTCTGGGATTGGCATGTAATTTGCAAAGGAAGAAACTATAGAAGATGAGAATGAAAAAGTAGATATGGGTCAGATTGGACAAGACACCATGGCCTGTTGATGGATGGATGCTAGGAAGCTGTTGGGAGAATGGCATAGTGTGATTTGTTTTAAAAAGACAACTCTATCTCCTTTGGTCCAAAATAGAAGTTGGGAGACTGGTTATCATAGTAGTTCCACAAGGATATAAAGGTTGCTTGGATTTGTACAGTAACAGTCAAAACATCACGAAGCTATATTTTCAGGGAAGGGCCAGTGGGCTGTCTTGATGGATTGGATGTGGGTGTGAGGGAGACAGTCAAGAGTGATGTCCCAGTTTGGTGCCGTCTGCCGAGAGAGGCAGCGCTGGGAGAGGGGTGGGATCTGGTGGGGACCAAGGGTTCTGTTGTTTGAGGTGCCAGCTGACATTCAGATGAGGTCAAGTAGGCAAATGGATATGAATCTGGAATTCAGGGAATGGTTGAGGCTAGGATTTTAATTTTTTGGAGTTAATAGCATATAGAGAGATTTAAAGCCATGAGACTGGATGAAATCATCTTGGAAGTGAGTGTAAATGATCCCCTCCCTAGTGGTGGTTAATATCTTCCTCTGTTCCTTAATCGTGTCAGATTCAAGTTCAATGTAGGAGAAAATTACTTTATAGATAGTGGTATGTACTTCCTAATTATAGTACGTCAGGAAGCAATTTGGTTCTTTCTCTTTTTATGATATTTGTATTAATCAGTGGGCTCAGGTATTGCTGTTCTGGTCTATCTGTTATAAAACTCCATCCCCATCAGCATTTAGCAACCATTGATGATCATTTTTGGAATCCATCATATCAATAGGGATAGCAGAAAGGTGTTAATGGATGTCTTTTCTTCCTTCTTAATTAGATGAAAGTCTCCTGTAAAGAAGCACTTTGCCTCATCAGCTGTTTGGTTAGCCTGAGGTACAGTCTGTACAGGAAAGGTAGGATGAATGTTTAGAATTTCCTAAGGTTGACCAGAGACACCTCTTTCATGATGATTTCTGAGTCCTTTTGATGAGACTCCAGTAGCCTGTAAGTGCTTCCTTGTTTTCCCCATATGACAAGATCTTCTAGGTTCCTTTTGCTGATTTCTTTTTCTAGACTTGAATTAGCCATTTCTCTAAGGAGGTGCACAGCCCTCTTAACCGATATATGGTATGGAAGGGTTTGAGAGTGCCTTTTGTATCCTGTGCCCTTAAGGTGATCTTTTCCCCCATAACATTTACTCTAATGTGTACTGTGATAATAAAAATAGAATGAAAATACTTTAAAAATGCAGTGTATTGATTTATATTTTAACTACACAGTTTTGAATGACTTGATTTATACATTAAACCCTACTACCTTAACAGCATTTTCTGCTTTAGTAGCTCAAAATTGAAATTAGTGCCTAAAACATTAATTCTTGAGTATAGCTAATCTAAACCATGGAGATTGTCACAAAATCAGAACTGAGTTGATTTTGAAATGTGCTCTTCAGTTAAGCTTGCTGTACTCTGGTTATTGTTTCCCACTGGGCTCTTCTTCCCATTGACTCTTCTTTGAACTTAACGTGTATAAGCCAAAGCATAATTCTTCGTATGTAGGTAGGCAGAATCATGGTGATTACAGAATTCTTTTTATAGACTACTCACACACGTATACACCAGTACAAAGACTACCTTTCAGTGTGGGATAGTTAAGCCTTCACACTGTATAAAGTCCATATTCTGGTTACCCCTCTAATATTTTCTCCATGGTATGTAGGAACCAAATCCTTTGTGGAAGCCATTAGCAGCAGAAATAAAAACATAATAGAACGTAATTCAGGTATGACCTAAATCAAATCTCTTATGATTATACAGTGGAAGTGACAAATAGATTTAAGGGATTAGATCTGATAGAGTGCCTGATGAACTGTGGACAGAGGTTCATGACATTGTACAGTTGACAGGTATCAAGACCATCCCCAAGACAAAGAAATGCAAAAAGGCAAAATGGCTGTCTGAGGAGGCCTTACAAATAGCTGTGAAAAGAAGAGAGGTGAAAAGCAAAGGAGAAAAGGAAAGATATAAGCATCTGAATGTAGAGTTCCAAAGAATAGCAAGGAGAGATAAGAAAGCCTTCCTCAGCGATCAATGCAAAGAAATAGAGGAAAACAACAGAATGGGAAAGACTAGAGATCTCTTCAAGAAAATTAGAGATACCAAGGGAACATTTTATGCAAAGATGGGCTCAATAAAGGACAGAAATGGTATGAACCTGACAGAAGCAGAAGATATTAAGAAGAGGTGGCAAGAATACATAGAACTGTACAAAAAAGATCTTCACGACCCAGATAATCATGATGGTGTGATCACTCATCTAGAGCCAGACATCCTGGAATGTGAAGTCAAATGGGCCTTAGGAAACATCACTACAATCAAAGCTAGTGGAGGTGATGGAATTCCAGTGGAGCTGTTTCAAATCCTAAAAGATGATGTTGTGAAAGTGCTGCACTTGATATGCCAGCAGATTTGGAAAATGCACCAGTGGCCACAGGACTGGAAAAGGTCAGTTTTCATTCCAATCCCAAAGAAAGGCAATGCCAAAGAATGCTCAAACTGCCACACAATTGCACTCATCTCACATGCTAGTAAAGTCATGCTTAAAATTCTCCAAGCCAGGCTTCAGCAATACGTGAACCATGAACTTCCAGATGTTCGAGCTGGTTTTAGAAAAGGCAGAGGAACCAGAGATCAAATTGCCAACATCTGCTGGATCATCGAAAAGCAAGAGAGTTCCAGAAAAACATCTATTTTTGCTTTATTGACTATGCCAAAGCCTTTGACTGTGTGGATCACAATAAACTGTGGAAAATTCTGAAAGAGATGGAAATACAAGGCCACCTGACCTGCCTCTTGACAAACCTGTATGCAGGTCAGGAAGCAACAGTTAGAATTGGATATGAACAACAGACTGGTTTCAAATAGGAAAATGAGTACGTCAAGGCTGTATATTGTCACCCTGCTTATTTAACTTATATGCAGAGTACATCATGAGAAACACTGGGCTGGAGGAAACACAAGCTGGGATCAAGATTTCCAGGAGAAATATCAATAACCTCAGATATGCAGATGACACCACCCTTAAGGCAGAAAGTGAAGTGAAGTGAAGTTGCTTAGTCGTGTCCGACTCTTTGCAACCCCATGGACTACAGCTTTCAAGCCTCCTCTGGCCACGGACTTTGCCAGGCAAGAGTACTGGAGTGGGTTTCCATTTTCTTCTCTGGGGGATCTTCCTGATCCAGAGATTGAACCCAGGTCTCCCACATTACAGGCAGACACTTCACCTAGTGAAGAGGAACTAAAAAGCCTCTTGATGAAAGTGATGTTATGTTATGTTAAGCCACTCAGTCATGTCTGACTCTTTGTGACCCCATGGATTGTAGCCCACCAGGCTCCTCTGTCCCCCAGGCAAGAATACTGGAGTGGGTTGCCATTTCCTTCTCCAGAAAGAGAGTGAAAAAGTTGGCTTAAAGCTCAACATTCAGAAAACTAAGATCATGGCATCTGGTCCTATAACTTCATGGGAAATAGATGGGGGAAACAGTGGAAACAGTGTCAGACTTTATTTTTCTGGGCTCCAAAATCACTGCAGATGGTGACTGTAGCCATGAAATTAAAAGACGCTTGCTCCTTGGAAGGAAAGTTATGACCAACCTAGATAGCATATTAAAAAGCAAAGACATTACTTTGTCGACAAAGATCTGTCTAGTCATGGCTATGGTTTTTCCAGTAGTCATGTATGGATGTGAGCTGGACTACAAAGAAAGCTGAGCTCCAAATAATTGATGCTTTTGAACTGTGGTGTTGGAGAAGACTCTTGAGAGTCCCCTGGACTGCAAGGAGATCCAACCAGTCCATCCTAAAGGAGATACAGTCCTGGGTGTTCATTGGAAGGTCTGATGTTGAAGCTGAAACTCTAATACTTTGGCTATCTAATGCAAAGAGCTGACTCATTTAAAAAGACCCTGATGCTGGGAAAGATTGAGAGCAGGAGGAGAAGGAGACGACAGAGGATGAGATGGTTGGATGGCATCACCAACTCAATGGACATGAGTGTGGGTAGACTCTGGGAGTTGGTGATGGACAGAGAGGCCTGGTGTGCTGCAGCTCATGGGGTCGCGAAGAGTCGGACACTACTGAGCGAATGAACTGAACTGAACTGAAAGGCCTGGAACCTTTGTTTACCATCTTTCCAGAAGACTGCATTTTACCTTATAGTTTAACTCTGGCATGTAAGTTGTTTTCTCTCACCCCTGCCCCCAGCACTCTTCTCTCTGAGATGAGATGTGTAAGGGATGACTCGTAGAAAAGACCTAGACCGGTGATCGTGTGTGGCCACCATGCTTTAGACAAAGGGTATACATGTGTACCTCCTGCCTATGTTTTGGGCTGTTCTGACAGTGCCCAAGGTTGTGTTAATTCTGAGGATGATCAGGGGCAGATTTTCCTATATGTTATTGATTTTGCTGGGCACAATTTAAGGAAATTGAGTGAGTTTGCTGATTTGAGAGATGACAGGTTCTTTTTCTCCTCTAATATGTTAGTGAGTGCTGTCTTTTGAATGATATGCTCTGGGTCAGGTGTGCAACCAGGGTGGACTTATGTATCAAGGTGAAGAACACATAGAGGAGAACTAGTTTTGTAAATTGTGTTAATGTAAAACTTAGCTGTTGCTTCACTCTTATATGTTCTCATATAGTAAAGGGCCTAAGGGGCATCTCTTTAGCGAGTTCTGGCTTAGCCTGTTGAGCTTTCCTTTTCTTTTTTACTATCAAAGAAAAAAAGTCTTGTTTGTTTGGAAATAATGAACAAACAGGGAAATAATGAACAAATTAATGAATGACCAAGTGAATAAATAAGTGAATCTGACAAGAGTCAAAACAAGGCAAGAGTTGAAAGAAAATTTCATTAAATATATTCAGAAATTGGAAATCAAGTTTTCAGAAGATTTTATTAAAGGCACCATTTGCTCAGAGAAATTCACCATTTCTTACAATTATTTCTGTTATGACATTTTCATGAAGTCAAATATTTTAAAACTTTGGGAATATATTTTTGAGTCTATATTTTGATGGTGTGAATATCTTTGGAATATTTTATTTTGATTTTTTTGGGTGGATATTATAATATTCTTTGTCTGGGGATAGCTGTTTTAATTGGAATCTGTGACATTACAGTGTTTGGAGAGAGATTTCTTTTGATAACTTTTTCTGCTTGTATAAAATGAAGATCTTTTATTAAGTGTGATCTTTTTGTGATCTAATTTGAACATTAATCTGGTTTGTTGAAAGCAAGCATTTAATTTGAAACCTCAAAGTTAAACTCAGAAAAATATTCAGTTCAGTCGCTCAGTTGTGTCTGACTCTTTGTGACCCCATGGACTGTAGTACACCAGGCCTACCTGTCCATCACCAACTCCCAGAACTTGCTCAAACTCATGTCCATTGAATCGGTAATGCCATCCAACCATCTCATCTCTGTCGTCCCCTTCTTCTCCTGCCCTCATGCGAAAAGTTGACTCGCTGGAAAAGACTCTGATGCTGGGAGGGATTGGGGGCAGGAGGAGAAGGGGACGACAGAGGATGAGATGGCTGGATGGCATCACTGACTCGATGAACATGAATCCGAGTGAACTCTGGGAGTTGGTGATGGACAGGGAGGCCTGGTGTGCTATGATTCATGGGGTCACAAAGAGTTGGACACAGCTGAGCAACTGAACTGAACTGAACTAGGTTGGTTATAGCTTTACTTCCAAGGAGCAAGAGTCTTTTAATTTCATGACTGCAGTTATCATCTGCAATGATTTTGGAACCCAGCAAAATAAAGTCTGTCACTGTTTCCATTGTTTCCCATTCTATTTGCCATGAAGTGATTAGACCTTTCAATTATAGACACATAGGGAAACCGCTAGAAGCTCCCTTACTTCACTCAGGTCTCTGCTCAAATGTCGCTTCATCCAGGAGGCATCCACTTTAACCACCCTACTGGTAAAGCAGCCTCAGTCTCCAGTGTCTGTGTATGCTTTTTTATTAGCACTTATCACTATTAAACTTTTTGCTGTTTATACTGCTGTATCCTTGCCACTTAGAATAGTGCCTGGCACCATGAAAGGTATTCCATAATGATTTGTTGAATGAGTAAATTATTTATTGTCTGTCTCCCCAATAGAATTCAGACCTTAAAAGGATGCCTGGCACAAGTTTGGCCTTCTAGCATTTGCTTGAAAGAATGAAGTGATTGTAATACCAATAGTATTCAAATTCATGTGCGTGCGTGCGTGTGTGTGTGTGTGTGTGTGTGTGTGTGTGTATGCTGCTCAGTCGCTTCAGTTGTGGCCGACTCTTTGTGACTCGATGGACTGCTGCCCGTCAGGCTTCTCTGTCTGTGGGATTCTCTAGGCAAGAGTACTGGAGTTGGTTGCTGTGCCCTTCTTCATATATATGTGTGTATATATATATGTATACATATATATATGATCACATCTTGATTTTATGTTTAAACTGCACATAGATTTCTCATCCAGAAATGGATTGTTGGAAGGATGTAGTTTCTAAGTAAAGTCTAGATCCAACACAGTCTGCTATCTATTTTGCTAATGTGGATGGACAGATTTACATATAGGGTCACCTTTTTTCAGTGGCTAAATAACACTGGTATATGTTAATATCATGCTGATAGAAATCAAGGGTACTGTCATATGAGTATCACGTGACTAACTCATTGAATGGATTAGTAGTGAATTCTTTTCTCTTTGCTTCATTTTTTAAAGTTGAAAAAGTTTGTCATTCTTATTTCTAGTGTAAATGTCTGTTAGTTGTTTGCTTTCTAAGCTGATCTCATGTCTCAAAATGGAAATTAAGGGCTTATATTTTTTATGAGAACATTTTATAAACTCTTGCTCACATTGAGTTTTGTTTCTATTTCATTTTACATTCTTGTGGTTTCATTTGGGAATGCAGTAACATACTGTGTTGAGTTCTTCTATCATTTCTCAACATCCTGGTTGGTCCCATGTGATGAACCCTTGTGAAGCAGGGTGGTACTTCTGGTATTCAGGTCCTTTGTGGAAGAGGGGATGAAAGTATATGTCCGAAAACTGAGAAGTGGATATAGCATTAATCTTGGGCATATTGAAGAGCTGGGTTGATCATAAGGCAGTCTGTACATCTGGAATATAAAGATTCTTTTTCAGACTACGTGGTGAGTATCTACTGCTTTCGAATGTGCATTTTTCCTTAGGAAAGAAGAATGAAGACAGAAGAATCTGCACTTTCCCTTTTTCTCCTCCACTGATTTAGCAGAACATTTCAATTTTCTTCAGGTAATTAAACCGGAGAGCAATGACAAGGAAACAGAAGGTGCCTATGAGTCCGATCTCCCCGAGGAGCTCTGTGGAAGCCAGCTGCCGCAAACAGTCCCTGAAAGGCTATAATGACAGTCCTGATGTCATTATAGAGGCGCAGTTTGATGACAGCGACTCAGAAGATAGACATGGCAACACTCAAAATGCTCTGGTTGATGGTGTTAAGACACTCTCAGTTTGTGTGCAGGAAAAAGGTGAGTACAGGACGCTTTCTGACATTTTTATTTTGGTAGATTGTCTTAAGTGTTGGAATTCTTTCTGTGCTACAGAATTCATCACACAGTACAGTTGGTGTCTTTGCAGTTTCTAACCTGTGGCAGCTTTTAGGAAAGGGGATCTCTGCAGGCTTCCAGCTGCTGTTTATGAGGCAGGGACAGACTGCTGCTGGTGGTTTGTGTGGTCAGTGGCTGCTGTTGTCACAACAGCTGTTGTCCCTGTAGGCTTTGCATTGTGTTGATAGCTCACCTTGACATTCCTGTGATGAGTTCAGTCCCACCCTGTGGTTGATGGGAACAGAATTAAACCAATCATTAAATCCTTCCCCCCAAAAGCACTTCATTTTACCCTAGAATTTGCTTTAATTTTAACTCAGAACATTTTGTCCTTAATGATGGGAATGAAAAATGAAAAGTGTTTGCAAGTGAAAATGTTAGTCACTCAGTTGTGTCCGACTCTTGCAACCCCATGGACTATAGCCCGCCAAGTTCCTCTGTCCTTGGAATTCTCCAGGCAAGAATACTGGAGTGGGTAGCCATTCCATTCTCCAGGGAATCTTCCCAACCTGGGTCTCCTGCATTGCAAGGAGATTCTTTACCATCTGAGCTACCAGGGAAGCCCAGTGGTGGGAATGGATCACTTTACATGTGATACGTAGATGATCCTTATAGAGTGTTTTGACTGTAAACCTTTAAAAAAGCCAGTCTTATTTTCTCTGATCAAAATTTAAACCATGAGTCGCCTGGATGCTGAAAAAGCAATTGCAGACATTTAGGGGAGGAGCTGTGACCAAAGACCCCTACCTGAGTGCACTCCAAGAAACTTAAGGGAAAGGAACAAAAATTGGAATATTTCGATGAATAGATTTCTAGAAGGTTTTAAGTGCAGGGAATCTGTTTTCTAGCCAGATTGAATTTTATGTATGTCGTGAAATGGAAAAAACTGACCTGGCTAGGCCAACTAGATTATGAGGTTTTTTTTAATCAGGAAGAAGTTTCTGGCACAGCCCCCATGAAAGGCTGGAAGAAATGCCAGAAGATTACTAAAGGAGGATGTTGAGCAGACACGCTGTGATAGAGACTGGTGAGCACAGTTCTCTGACTCCTGAAGAAAGTTGGAGGTGATTTCAGGAAGTGACTGCATATAAGGGTCACCCTATGTCTCCACTGCTGATGAGGGAGTGATCTGGGGCAGTGAGCATTTTCTAAAAGCATATGTTGTGTTCTGGTGCCAAGTACTGCTCATCCAGAAGGACTTTCCAACTTTGAAATTCTGTCTGAATAGGAGGCCCCTGCTTTCTCACTGCCCCACCAGGTGCTGACCTGAGGACACCCAGGTTCTTTCTGTTTTTGTGGCCTGTTTATAGACAACTAGTCGTTTCACTGTTCACGGCCCAGCCAATTTCATTTGGGTGTTATTCCCTGAAAATTCATTCTCCTGATGTTTCTTCTTTTTTCTTTTAAAAATAGTTGGATACTGTGACCCTCTTTGAGAGTACATGTGTATCATAATGGCATCAATACTGTGAGACATGTCTTTTCTGTGAGAAGACCCTAAATAGTTAAATTGTTTATCGACAAGGTCACCAAGAGAGAGAGATACTTGAAGGACAAAGCCAAGGGGAGTTAGTACTTTAGAACTGATGGGGTTATTATCCCAAAACTACTTTGTGGAATCCTTGCTCAGGTGATTGAAGTTGGCAGACATCAGTAGCCTCTTTTCCCCCAGGCTCCAAGTTGAAGGGTTAAGATGCCTCAGTTTCTCATTGGTGGTTGGTACCAATACGAGGGCAAGGAAGTACTGACGATGGAAGTGATGGCAGAATTGGTGCCTGGGGTGGATATTAGTAATCCACTTTGCTCTTTGGGAAATTCTGATGATGGACCTACTCTTGATATATGTCATCTAGTCCCTCCATCTCTGTTGCAAGTAAGTATCATTGAGTCTTTGCAAGTCCACTGTATGCAGTGTTTTCCTTACTCTTTTTATGGTCTTCCTATCCTACTGTTATTTATATTGCTTCCTTACTGGCCCTGACTGAGGGAACAGCCTTAATCCTTCCCTCAGTATCTGGTACCAATTTCTCTTTCCTGCTAGCCTCTAAATAGAGAGTTGGTGAAACCGCATGGCTGTTTCTCATTTCTTGCCCTCTTGATATTTAGGAAAATTGCAATTTGCTCTTTTAAAAATCATGGTGTTTTTAGACTATTTCAACCAGCTTCTTTTCTCTGGATAGTATAAAATCTGGTTACAGTTAGGATGTTAGTATTTTTTGCACCATTTAAGGGTTTGAAATTTGTTATTGAAACAAACCATAACCTTAAGAACATCATAAACTTTTCCTACGACTTCTAGAAAGGTTCTTTGCTTTGTCTTCTAGTTACAGATGGATTATTAATCCTAATCACACTTATGTGCAGAAGAGGGCTTTTTATTTATTTTTGTTTTAATATCTTTTTAAAAATCTGAAGCAAATGCTATATATTGCAGTATGCATTGTATATCCCTCTTTGCCCAGGATTCATATCTTTACTGTAATTACCAGTTTCTGTGGTAAGTGAGCAAGTATCCTCAGCTGTCTGCAGCAAGTACTTTGCATTCAGAGAAAAGTTTCTCTGAGCATCCCGGATCTACATACTAGTTTCTTCTAGAAAGACAGCATGGATCTGGCTCACCCTCAACCCCTGAGAGAGAATGGGCCAAAGACCTGGGGCCCTTTTCTAGGTCCAACCCCACAGCCTCTCAAGGCTAAGCTTTTACCACTTTCTAGGCAGTGGCATTATCAGCACAGGAAATGGCCATCTGGTTGAGACCAGGGGCAACCCAAATAAATATCCTTTGGTATCAAGTATTTGAGTAACAGCCACCTGATTAGCCATCTCCTAAGGAGAAGAAAAGTCATGACTGAGTGGTGCAGTAGCTCTTTGTCATACACCTTTGGGAACTTTAAGAAGAGTTTTGAATCTTGGCATTGGTGACTCAATCAGCCTATGACATGCTTTTCCTGTTCTCTCCCTTAGTAGGATCTGTCAGAGATCTTGTTCAGTTTCCTGGTCTGGAAGTAGGCTTCTGCAAGTACCCTGAAGGCTTGGGTTTGACTGTAGAGTTGGTGGCATTTTCAATTCTCTCTTTTTGTCTCTGGCTGCCTTTAGCTCTTTCTTGAAGGGGAGAATCCACAGGGAATCCTTGTCCCTTTATGGGGTCTGACTCAATCTGTTACTCCTCCTCCTGGGGCCTGCTCAGGTCAACCTCCGGAATCAGGAAGAGCTCTTTCTTTCACACTTAAAATTCATCTCCTTCCAGTGGCAGCCCTGTTCAGTGTCTAGGTTTAAGTTGTCTTTCCTTTGGTAAAAAGTAACTGTATGTCCCTTTGCCTGAGAAAAGCAGGTCTGTATGATTATTCACCTGTGATACTTTGAGGTTACTGAAATCCCAAGATCCCTAACTGTTTGGAAACCCTTTTTACTTCACAGAGAGGAATGGTTGGTCTAGCATAGGATTTGGGTCTTAGGTAGACATTGTAGGTCCTGACCATCTGTCTCTGCCTGAATCACACATGATAAGAATGCAATACCCACTTAGTCTAAAAAGCAGGGAAGCAAAAATCCCCACTGTACCCTTCTAGCATAGGTTTGGGACAAGGCTTTTCTTTCTCTTTCTTTTTAATGATACTTTAAAACACTGGCACAAAACATTATTCAAAAATTAAATAAATGGCAGTTGACCCTCAACCACAATTTTTGACTGAGTGGGCAACCATTCCTCCCTGTGAATTCCTCAAAAGAAACATATAAACCAAGGATAAAGCAATGCAGAGGAGCACTTCTTTTATAACTAAGGTTTTGACCAAGGCAGAGAGATTACAGCAGTCTACACTTGCACTAGCAATTCATGAGGCTTTAAAATTTTTTTAAATTTTATTGAAGTATAGTTGATTTATAGTAGTATATTAGTTTCTGCTATACAGTGAAGTGATTCAGTTATACACACACACATATATATGTGTATGTATATATATATATATATATATTCTTTTTCATGTTCTTTTCCATTATGGCTTATTACAGGATATTGAATATAGTTCCCTGTGCTATATCATAGGGCCTTGTTGTTTATCCATGCTATAGAAAATAGTTTGCATATGCTAATCCTAAGCTCCCAGTTCTTCCCTCTTCCACCCCTCCTCCCTCTTGGCAACCACAGATACATCCTTTATATCTGTGAGTCTGTTTCGTGGAAGTTCATTTATGTCATATTTTAGAGTCCACATATAAGTGATATCATATGGTATTTGTCTCTCTTTTTCTGATTTTCTTCACTAGTATGATAATCTCTAGGTCCATTGATGTTGCTGCAAATGGCATTATTTCACTCTTTTTTAAAAAATTATTTTTTAATTGAAGGATACTTGCTTTACAGAATTTTGTTGTTTTCTGTCAAACATCAACATGAATCAGCCGTAGGTATACATATGTCCCCTCCCTACCTGACTCTTTTTTTTTATGGCTGAGTATATTCCATTATGTGTGTGTGTGTGTACACACAATATTTTCTTTATGCATTCATCTGTCGATGGACATGTCTTCCTATGTCTTGGCTTTTGTAAATAGTGCTGCTGTGAACAATAGAGGTACATGTATCTTTTTGAATTATGGTTTTGTCTGGATATATGATCAGGAATGGGATTTCCTGATCATATGGCAACCCTGTTTTTAGTTTCTTAAGGAACCTCCATACTGTTTTCCATAGTGACTGCATTAATTTACATTCCCACCAACAGTGTAGGAGGGTTCCCTTTTCTCCACATCTATGAGGCATCTTCTGTTTTCTTGTTCCTGCCAACAGTTTTCAAGTTTTTATTCTCCAGAGATTAAGTTCTGTAAATTGCCTTTTCATATTGTTTGCCCATTGTTCCGTCAGAGTTAACTGTTCTATTGTTGATTTGCAGGAATTTCTTGTCTTTTCTCCATAATAATCCCTTTTCCATTTCAGGCATTGCAAGCAATATCTGTTTTCTCTCCTTTTATTCATTCATCTATTAACTTTATGGTGTTTTCATTGAACACAATTTCTTAATTTTACTGCAGTAAAATTAATCAAATACTTTATAGTTTTTTAGTTTTTCCCTGTGCTGAGGTCACATATCCCACACAACCTTTATTAACTCCACAGTGTTACCTTTTGCTGAACTTTATGAAGTTAATTATTTACTGATTGAGAGTATTATTTGGTTTCTCTCCTTTAAATCTATTTTTGTTGTTGAACCATCCTTGAATTCCTAGGATAAATCCTACTTAATCCTGATATATTTTTATTTTTTAAATATAATACTAGATTTACTTAGGTAATATATAGTGTAGGGTTTTTTGTATTATGTTGAATGACCCTATCATTTTCTTATCATAGGTTAGCTTCATGAAGTGTCCTGATCAGTTTTTGAGTGTTTACTATTTTCCCGGAACAGCTTGTATAAGAGAGGAATTAAGTGTTCCTTAGAATTTGGTAGAACTCATTGTAAAATTGTCTGCACCTGCTGTTTTTCAGAAGGTGAGATCTTTGCTCTTTCAGTCTTTTTTATACTGATTGGTCTGTTTAATCTCTGTCTTTATTTTTGGTGCCAATTCTGGCATAATTTAAGGGGAATTTATCCATTGAATTTATGAGCACATAGATATTCCTAATACTCATTGAAAATGAAAGTTGCTCAGTCCTGTCCGACTCTTCATGACCCTATGGACTACACAGTCCACGGAATTCTCCAGAGCAGAATCCTGAAGTGGGTATCTGTTCCTTTCTCCAGGGGATCTTCCCAACCCAGGGATTGAACCCAGGTCTCCTGCATTGCAGGGTTTTTTTACCAGTTGAGCCTCCAGGGAAGCCCAAGAATACTGGAATGGGTAGTCTATCCCTTCTCCAGGGAATCTTCCTGACCCAAGAATCAAACCAGGGTCTCTTGCATTGCTGGTGGATTCTTTACCAGCTGAGCTACCAGGGAAGCCCATTAATATTCTTTAATTGTTAAAAAATTTCCTTGTATCTGTACTTTTGCCTCCCTTTTCATTCTGTATTTTAATTGTTTGACCCTTCTCTCTTTTTTTCTTAACTCTTGCTTGCCAAAGATCCATCTTATTAATTGTGTTGCTAATCCTGTTTGTGACGCCAGTTGTCTTGCTCTTCACACCATGCACACTGTTCCCTGAACCCATGGTAGGAAAGCTGTGAGCTAATAGGCTGGAAGGAGACTCAAGGAACCATAGGAACTGCAGACATGTTTATTCTCTCCTGGCTGGCATGGCAGCCGTAACATAGCCTCTCTCCTGGCTGATGCAGCAGCCGTAGCAGCAGCCACAATATAACCATAATATTATAATAATGAAGCCATAACATAACCTCATATAACATAACCATGATGTTGCTCCAGTGTAGCCCTGATGCAGTTCACACTGGCATTCCGCACAAAGTAGCCCCGTGACCAAGCTCCTTTGTGATGTGCATGTACAGTGCTATAAGTAATCTCAGCCATTACACAACCATGCAGAGTCAGTGTGGGAGAGGGCATGAGAGTGTGGGGTGAGAGAGCCTGACTGGTGCCATCTTGTTAATTTGCCCACATTAATCTTTTCAAGAAGCATGATTTTTGGTTGTGTTATTCTTCTGTTTATTGTTGATGGGATGTTGTTCTTTGTATCATTGATATTTACCCTTATCATAGTTACTTAATTCCTTATTTGGGAGGGTTTCCTTTTTGCCCTTTTCCCAACTTCTTTTTTAAAAATTCTTTTATTTACTTAATTTATTTGGCTGTACTAGGTCTTAGTTGCAGCCTGTGGGATCTAGTTCCCTGACCAGGGATTGAACCTGGCCCTTTGCATTGGGAGCACGAAGTTTTAGCCACTAGACCACCAGAGAAGTCCCTTCCCAACCTCCTCAGTTCAATAAGTCTTTGCAGCTTTTCTTGTTTCCTTTGAAATGCTTTTAAAGCTATAAATTTCCCTCTGAATACTACTTTTGCCATATCTAGGATATACCTGGATATATTTTTGTATACATACTAACCATATATGTAGTTACAAATAATAATCACAGATATTTATTGAGCATTAGCTATGTGCTAGGACCTAAGGACTTTATAATTAGTGATTATAACAGATTTCTATATATTAATCTTGTATCCTGTAACATTACTGAATTCATTTGTCACCATTGGGTGTAATGTTAACTCAGAGTTTGTCATAAATGGCCTTTATTATATTGATATATATTCCTTCTTTACCAACTTTGATGAGAATTTTTATCATGAGTGGATAATTAATTTTGTCAACTACTTTTTCTGTGTCTATTAAGATGATCATGTGATTTTTATCCTGTTTCCTAATGTATCACATTGATTGATTTGCAGATATTGAACCATTCTTGTGTCCCTGGAATATATCCCACTTGATTATGGTACATGATCCTTTTATATATTGTTGGATTTGGTTTGCTAATATTTTGTTGAGAATTTTTGCATCTGTGTTCTTCCCAGATATTGGCTTGTAGGGTTTTTTTGGTCATGTCTTTGGTTTTGGTATTAGGGTAATGGTGGCTTCATGGGGGTACTCTGTCCTCTTCACTTTTTTTAGACTAGTTCAGGGAGGATATTATAGTACTTCTTTATATGTTTGGTAGAATTCCCTTGTGAAGCCATTCAGTCCTGGACTTTTGTTGGCTGGGAATTTTTTTAAATTACAAATGCAGTTTCACTACTAGTAATCACTGTGTTTAAATTGTTTGTTTCTTCTTGATTTAGTCTTGGCAGTTTGTATGTTTCTAGAAATTTGTCCATTTCTTCTAGGTAATCTAATTTGTTAGTGTATAAGTGTAGTATTTCCTTATGGTTTTTTTTTTTTTTTTTTTTTGTATCTCTGTGGTATTGGTTGTTCTTATTCCTCTTTCATTTCTAATTTTGTTTGTTTGAGTTCTCATTTCTTCTTGGTGGTTCTGGTTAGAAGGTTATCAATTTTGTTTATTTATTTATTTAAAAAATAACTGCTCTTGGTTTCATTGATCTTTTCTGTTGTTTTTTCATCTCTATTTTATATCCTCTGTGATCTTTACTATTTCTTTACCACTGCTGACTTTGGGTTTTGTTTGTTCTTCTTTTTAGATGGTAGGTTAGATGGTTTATTTGAGATTTTCTTGTTTCTTGAGGAAGGCCTGTATTACTATAAACTTCCCTCTGAGAACTGATTTTGCTGCACCCAATAGAGTTTGGAAGTTGTTTCCATTTTCATTTGTCTTGAGGTATTTTCTGACTTCCCTGTTGACTCATTGGTTTTTTAGTAACATGTTGTTTAATCTTTACATATTTGTTCTTTGCCCATTTTTCTTTCTGTAATTGACTTCTAGTTTCATAGTGTTGTGGTTGGAAAAAGTGCTTAATATAATTTCTATCCTCTTAAATTTGTTGAGACTTGTTTTGTGGTGTAGCATGTGATTTATCCTGGAGAGTGTTCCTTGTGTTCTTGAAAAGAATGTGTATTCTGCTGCAATTCATTCTCATTTTCTCATGTCTGTAAAGTAAGAATCAGTAAGCTTAACTGGCCCCACAGGCCAAACCCAGTCATGTCCACTCATTTACGTATTCTCTAATCCACTTTCAGGCTACAAAAAGAGTTGAGTAGTTGTGACACAGAAGTCTGTCTTTGGGTATCCCACAAAGCTGGAAATACTTACAACTTATTTAAACCTGTAATTCTCAGGTTATTTGGTCTCGGGACACTTCTATGTTCTTAAGAATTACTGAAGACTCCAAGGTGCTCTTGTGTATGTAGGTTATATCTATCAATATTTCTATATTTAAAATGAAAACTAAGAAAGCTTTAAAATATTGCAAAATAAGTGTACTTGCTTCTACAAGTACACAAGTCTACATTTAAGAAAAACTTCAGATTTTAGAATAGTGATTTAAAATTGGATATTAGTGAGGTTAATGAGATTATAGTAGATAAAACAATAGTCAAAATCCAGAGGCAAAAATGAAAGTAACATCTAAAATGTGCTTGTTTATACTTTAAATTGATTATCTTAGAAAATTCTAGAAAACACAGGATACATCAGCACACATTCCAGTAGTCATTAGAGCAGGGGGGTAGCAAAGGTATTCTGTAAAGGGCCACATTGTAAATATTTCCAGCTTTGTGGGTACCCAGAGACAGACTTCTGTGTCACAACTACTTAACTCTTTTGTAGCCTGAAAATGGATGTAGAGAATATGTAAATGACTGGATATGACTGGGTCTGGCCTGTGGGGCCAGTTTAGCTTACTGATCCTTATTTTACAAACATGAGAAAATGAGAGTGAAAGAGACAAATAATGTCTTAGTATTATTATGAAGAGTCTTGACCTTGTGAATCCTTTGGCAGGATCTCAGACCACACTTGTAGAACCACTGGCTTAATCTATTGAAATTGATAGTTGATGCTGCACAAGACTTTAGTGAATGTTTTAATTATATATTGTTAGGAAATGCAGCACTGCTTCAGTTCCTTAGTTTCTTGTGGTTATTGGATTGGTTTTTTGTCCATGTATTGGTACTTAAAATAATTTGGATAAAAATTTATTGCCTCAATCCTTTTGCTCAATTGTGTGGTCCTTTTTTGAGGACTGTTTATGCCCTGTTTTGACTATAGTGTGATCTGTATATGTCTTAGTTTATCAAACCTGTTCACAGTGTGAATTGCAGAATCTTTACATCCTCTTAAAATGTTTAATAGTTATAGCATTATTGTACTTTAGGGAAAAAACCAATGAGTATCTTGTGTTTTTTTAGTATTAATTTGAAAGGAAAATTTTCCAGCAATTTCCTACATACAATCATTGATACAATAAGAAAGCTCTTGGTGGCATTTTGTCTCTTTAAACTAGATACCTTAATGAATGCTCTTATATTTCCAATAATTTTCTCATTGGTGGTTTTGATTTTCTAGGTATAAAACAATTTTATCTACAAATAACTTTGCCCTTACCATTCTAATTTTGTGCTTTTCATTTATTACCTCATTGCATTGGCCGTTACTTTAAGAACTGTGTTACATAATGGTGGTGAATGCCTTCTTCCGGACTTTAATAGGAATGCTTCCAGTATTAAGCCCTCAAGCACGGTGCTGGTTGTTGGCTTGAGACCTAGTTAACCAAGTGTCCTCTTTCTTTTCTACTTAAAGTTTATATGGGAATGGATATTGAATTTTTATTTTAAGTGCCTGTTGAGCTTCTTTCAAGATTTCACTTTTTCCCCTTTGGCTTGTTTACTTGATGATGTATATAACATTGAATAATTCTTACATCCCTCATACAACCGTGACCCTCATTTGGTCATGGTGTATAGCAGGTTTTAACATGTAACTCAATTCTGTTTGCTAATGTTTATTTTTGATTTTTGGATTTATAATACAAGATGTGAGTTTCTTCTTACTAGGCAGTCTTTGTTGTGTTTTGGTGTGTGTGTATATATGCTCAGTTGCTCAGTTGTATCTGACTGTTTGTGACCCTATAGATTGTATGTAGCCTGCCAGGCTCCTCTGTCTGTAGGATTTCCGAGGCAAGAATACTGGAATGGGTTGCCATTTCCTCTTCCAGGGAATTTTCTCCACCCAGGGAGCGAACCTGCATCTCCTGCATTGGCAGGCAGATTCTATACCACTGAGCCACCTGGGAAGCCCTGTGTCTTGGTATCAGGCTTTGTTAACTTTGCGGGAAGAACTGGGAGTCTTTCTTTTTCTCACTGCTTTGGAGCAGTTAGAATAGCATTGAGAAGGATGAAGTGTTCCTGGTACTTGAACCATTTAAAGCACTCAAGGTTCAAACATGGGTTAAGCTGGCAGCTTTTTCCATGTCTAATGATTATTTGTTTCTATAGGGTTTTCCCCTCTTCTTGTGTTAATGTTGATAATTTGTATTTTACAAGAAGATTATACATTTTAACACCTATTCTAATATTAATATTTTATAATCAGTTCAGTTCAGTCTCTCAGTCATGTCCGACTCTTTGCGACCCCATGAATCGCAGCACACCAGGCTTCCCTGTCCATCACCAACTCCCAGAGTTCACTCAGATTTATGTCCATCGAGTCCGTGATGCCATCCAGTCATCTCATCCTCTGTCATCCCCTTCTCCTCCTGCCCCCAATCCCTCCCAACATCAAAGTCTCTTCCAATGAATCAACTCTTCGCATGAGGTGGCCAAAGTACTGGAGTTTCAGCTTTAGCATCATTCCTTCCAAAGAAGTCCCAGGGTTGATCTCCTTCAGAATGGACTGATTGGATCTCCTTGCAGTCCAAGGGACTCTCAAGAGTCTTCTCCAACACCAAGGTTCAAGAGCATCAATTCTTCGGCGCTCAGCTTTCTTCACAGTCCAACTCTCACATCCATACATGACCACAGGAAAAACCATAGCCTTGACTAAATGGACCCTAGTTGGCAAAGTAATGTCTCTGCTTTTGAATATGCTATCTAGGTTGGTCATAACTTTTCTTCCAAGGAGTAAGCATTTTCTAATTTCATGACTGCAGTCACCATCTGCAGTGATTTTGGAGCCTCCCAAAATAAAGTCTGACACTGTTTCCACTGTTTCCCCATCTATTTGCCATGAAGTGATGGGACCGGATGCCATGATCTTCATTTTCTGAATGTTGAGCTTTAAGCCAGCTTTTTCACTCTTCTCTTTCACTTTCATCAAGAGGCTTTTGAGTTCCTCTTCACTTTCTGCCATAAGGGTGGTGTCATCTGCATATCTGAGGTTATTGATATTTCTCCCGGCAATCTTGATTCCAGCTTGTGCTTCTTCCAGCCCAGCGTTTCTCATGGTGCACTCTGCACAGAAGCTAAATAAGCAGGGTGATGTACTCCTTTTCCTATTTGGAACCAGTCTGTTGTTCCACGTCCAGTTCTAACTGTTGCTCCCTGACCTACATACAGGTTTCTCAAGAGGCAGGTCAGGTGGTCTGGTATGCCCATCTCTTTCAGAATATTCCACACAGTCAAAGGCTTTGGCATAGTCAATAAAGCAGAAATAGATGTTTTTCTGGAGCTCTCTTGCTTTTTCCGTGATCCAGCGGATGTTGGCAATTTGATCTCTGGCTCCTCTGCCTTTTCTAAAACCAGCTTGAACATCAGGAAGTTCATGGTTCACGTATTGCTGAAGCCTGACTTGGAGAATTTTGAGCATTACTTTACTAGCATGTGAGATGAGTGCAATTGTGCTGTAGTTTGAGCATTCTTTGGCATTGCCTTTCTTTGGGATTGGAATGAAAACTGACCTTTTCCAGTCCTGTGGCCACTGCTGAGTTTTCCAAATTTGCTATAGAGTTGTACAAAGTGTTTTTCAATTAATTCCCACTGCATCTATAATCAAACCTTTCAGTTTGCCCCTAATTTTTTATTATACTAGGAAGTGACGTGTCTGTTTTTTAGTAGAGATTTATTTCTTCTATTTTTATTTATTGTCAGTAATCTCTACTTTTATCTTTAGACATGTTAAGTCTGAGGGAGTTAGGTGTAGTTGGAAATGTAGGTTGAATTTCATGTCATAGTTTGGGTGGGAAATGTAATTTAAATAATCATTGGCGTCTAGTTAGTTCCTTGAAGAGAACCCCTTCATTCTAAGGGTTTCTTTAAGAGACTATCAGAATACAGGGCCTCCCTGTTCTCTCCTGCCACCTGCGTTTCCCTCCTTGAAAGAAATAAATATTATCACATTGCTCCCTGCCCTACAGACTCCATAAGAAACTCTTGTAGGTTTAAAAGTCTTCTGTGTGTGTGATAAAATATATATAGCACAAAATTTGCCTTTCTAATCATTTTAAAGTTTACAGTTCAGTCCTGCTAATTACAATCATGATGTTCAACAGCCATTACTACTATCTAGTACTATCCCCACACTTTTTAAATCATGTTACACAGAAACTCTGTAACAGTTGAACAGTAACTCCCTGTTTAATCCACCCCAGCCTCTGCAAACCACTAATCTACATATTCTCTTTAAGTGGTCTATTCTTTTTTTTTTTGTTTTGGTCTATTCTCGATATATCATATATAAATGGAGTCATACAATATTTCTCCTTTTGTGTCTGACTTATTTCGTCTAATGTCTTCAAGATTCATCTGTGTTGTCACATGTATGAGAATATCATTCCTTTTCATGACTGAGTAGTATTTAATTATGTTGAATATACATTTTGTTTTTCCATTCATGTTAATGGACACTGTTTTGCTTCTACCTTTTGGCTCTTGAATAGTGAATAACGTCGAAATGAGCCTTGGTGTGCAGGTATCTGAGTGAAAGTGAAAAGTGGAAGTGAAAGTCGCTCAGTCGTGTCTGACTGTTTGCGATCCCATAGACTATACAGTCCATGGAATTCTCCAGGCCAGAATACTAAATGTATTGTAAAAATGAGCACTGGTGTGCAAGTATCTGAGTACCTGTTTTCAGTTCAGTTAGAATTGTATTCAGGAGTAGAACTGCTGAGTCATATGATGCTAAAGCTGAAACTCCAGTACTTTGGCCACCTCATGCGAAGAGTTGACTCACTGGAAAAGACTCTGATGCTGGGAGGGATTGGGGGCAGGAGGAGAAGGGGACGATAGAGGATGAGATGGCTGGATGGCATCACCAACTTGATGGACATGAGTTTGAGTGAACTCTGAGAGATGGTGATGGACAGGGAGGCCTGGCATGCTTCGATTCATGGGGTCGCAAAGAGTCGGACACAACTGAGCAACTGAACTGAACTGCTTATACTACCAGCATATTCTACTACCAGCATATACTACTACTATATTCAGGAGTAGAATTGCTTGCTGAGTCATATTCTGCTACTACCTACATCACTTTGCCTACACTACCTGTATCAGCTGTTTGAGAAATGTGGATATTTTTAAAAGAATTTTAAAATCATGAAATACCTAGCAATTAGAAGGGTTAACAAAGATAAAAAACCATGAGGAATCTTGAAATAATAACAGTTGCATTTGTTCCTTATTGCAATATACCTAGAACTTGTCCAGTTCTTTCTCTGGCTTGTTGTTTTCACGTTCTCCTCTTTCCATTTTTTTTATTGAGTCACTCCTACCTATTTTCTCTTTGATGTTTCATTGGACCTGGGAAATTGGAGCTTCAGAACATTTTTCTAGCATTACAAGTAGTTTATTTTATAGAATATACTCTCCTCCAATCCATTCCTTACAGCACCTAGGGATAGGCATGCTTGTCAGCCTTTTGTTAGCACTTAAACACTGAATTATTGGGATAGAAATTTAAATAAAAGGTAGTAATCTGTATTGAGTGCAGTTCATGCTGTTACCGAGAAACAGAAGTTCCTGGGCCTCTAGCAATCAGTCTCTGTGCCTGCCCTTCTCCCAAGTAGAGGTGAATGAAGACTTGAAGGTCTCTGGAGCCACCTCCTGCCCCCTGGTTCTTTTAACATCTTTTGTGGTATTACATTCCTAATTCTCTTGCTTGACTTTTAGCTTTATACTTGCCTACCTGGATTAGTTAATAATCTAGTTTTGGGGGCTTACAGATCAACATCTTTGTGTGATGGTATCATTTTCTTCCTTTTTTCAGTATGTCTACTTAAACCCCTCTCTGGTACTTTTCAGGTTAGGCAAGTCCAGACTAGTGACAAGGATCATATCTATTTACAGTTACATTAGCCATCATAAAATTTTGGACCTACTTGAGTCCTACAAGATCAAGTACTCTCCTTGACATGTGTTAGTCTACCCCAGGGCCTTCCCGTGGAGCACTATTTCATGACAGTAAATGAAAATAGTTCATTTACTGTAAGTAAGACGGCAAGGTCAACTTATTTTACTTTTGATATAAATGATACCAGCCCACCATGGTAATATAGTCTTTTCTTGCTGATCAGAGGCTCTAATGAACAGTTGTATCCTTTTGATTAAGAAGTAGGATAACATTAATTTTTGATGCATGTAGGTTACTAAAAACACTTTAAAGTGTGAGATCTGAGGCAAATGTTAATTAAAAATGTATTGTAAAAATTCTGCTTTGATTAAAAGGTTAGAAACAACTGATCTAGTTCACCCCTTTTGTTTTACAGACGAGGAAACTGAGACTCAGAGAAGTTACTTGGCATGTCCAGTGTCCCACAGGAAGTTAGTGAGTTCATTAAAGAAAAACACCTTATACCTCTAATTACAACAGATAATTTCTCCAAATGGGTTACATTTTTTGAAGAGCAAATAGTGCCAGATCAGTTTAATTTCTTTCTACAAGAATTTGTTGAGCATTGTTCTTTGCCCACCTAGAGTCTATTTTCCTCTTTCCCTTTTGCCTATATACCCAGATTTTCATCTGGACATCTGCCCCTTTCTCCGAATTCCTTGGGCTTTGAGCTAAGTTGATCTCAGCTGCTGAGTTTGGGTTGCCTTATACCAATTGGTTAAGTTGCGTGGTCACCTTGTGCTGATAGGACTTTCTGTACTGTTCGGTACTGTCTCTAGCCACTTAGTCACATGTGGCTGTTGAGCATTTGAGATATGTGACTGAGAAACTGAATTTTTAATTATATCACTTTTACTTTATTAATAAATAGCTCAATGTGGTTTGTGACTACTGCACTGGGCACATTGTAGTGTCATACCATTTCCTCTTCTCGTAGGCACATGACCTAAGCTTTCTAATCAGAGTGACTCCTGTTTAGAATTCTGGGATGCAAATAGTGTCCTAATGGATGTGAACACAAAACATATCCCTGGTTGGTACTGGAAGCTCTCCTGTGACTTGCCAAGTGTCATGGAAAGAAGAGTGAAGAAACAGAAAAAACTCTGGGCCCCCTACAACCATCACTGGGCTGAGCCTTGGATCATCTGACTTGAGGCCTGCCTGCCTTCTGAACTTCTAATTTCATTAGTCAGTGAATACCTTTGAGATATAAGCCAGTTTATGTGGAATGTTCTGTCATTTCAACTAAGCATTCAGACAGATACAGAGGGAACGACCAGGCAGGCATCCTGCCACTTCCTCGGTAAAGAAAGGTGAATGAAGAGTAAAATCCGGATGCTTGTCCTTGAGGTGAAATTATTCCATGAGAGGAGATAAAGGAACAGACATGTGTTCTGGATCTTGATGGCCCTCTTCCCCTTCCATGGGAACTGCCTTTACTAAAGTGGTCAATGTGCTCTGCCCTGTCCCCAGGACTTATTTGGATACTGAGTGGACATCTGACCTAAGTCATATCAATACATTGGCTGGCCAGGGACCCATGAGATTTTTTTTTCTCCACAGCTGGAGGATTCTAGGGAATAGCACAGGATGCATGGGGTGGAGGGTGAGGGGCAGTCTGGAGAGAAACAGGCTGTGGTGAACTTCCATCCAGTTATCTGTGTTTGCTAAGAGATCTGGTTTATGGAAAGTCACCCAGCATTGTTAAGGAAAGGAGACTGATTGTTAGGAAGAGGGGAAGATTGGGGCATGGCAGTGGGACCAGTTAAGATGTTTGAAGACCTGGCTGAGAGCAAAGGCAGCTGGCATGCAAGAGAAGGGATAGGGAGGCAAGATATTTTGGAACCAGAATTGACAGAGTTCATTAGTAGATCTGATATGGGACATAAGGCAGAGGAACACTCAAGAATGAGACTAACTTGATATCTAATTAGGCAACTGCACAGGTGTTGACATCTTAAGTGAGAAAAATAAGACCAGGTTTGAGATGGACGATGAATCTACATTCTGATTATGTGTTGAATTTGAGTTGTATGGGGGACATTCAGGTTGTGACATTCAGTGAGTGATTGAAAATAGAAATATAGACGCAGAGGAGGACTGATGCGAGTTCTAAATCTGAATATTGTTAGTTAAAGCTATGGGAAATAGGAGAGATTATCGGGTAGATGGTCCACAGTTGGAGTTACCTGAAGTAAAGTAGTCATTATCCTATAAACCAAGGCCTGAGCTGGTAGATATGGAAAACTCAAGGGTGGTGGTTGGTATGTAACTCTGATAAAGATTTTGAGAGCCTTGCACGGTGCCTAACAGAAAAGTGTATGGAAATAAGTGATGACTATGTTCTAGAAATGAAGGAATGTCTCTCTTACCTTAATGAATATCAAATGATTAAAGATTATTTTTTTAAAAAGACTGATTCTCACAATTATTTAAAGTAACTTTTATTCCTATCCACTCCAGTATTCTTGGGCTTCCCTTGTAGCTTAGCTGGCAAAGAGTCTGTCTGCAATGCGGGAGACCTGGATTCGATCCCTGGATTGGGACGATCCTGTGAAGAAGGGAAAGGCTACTCACTCCAGTATTCTGGCTGGAGGATTCCATGGACTGTATAGTCCCTGGGGTTACAGAGTTGGACACGACTGAGCGACTTTCAGATTATTCAGGAAGGGCCTTTTTTTTTTTTTTTGCATTTAACCATTATTTTGAAAGAATGGCTTGAAAGAGAAAAGTTTACTGAACTGGGAAAGTGAGAATCATTACAGGTGGGAATGGTTAATGTCTTCATCCCCACTTAGCTCGATCTGGGATTCTGAGCAGTTTTGTCTGTGAAGTTAGTTTTCAGGTCCTCAGACTCCAAGAAGGGAAGGCCCCGTCAAGACACCCTTCCTCATCCACCCCCTCCGTCAGCATATGCCAACTTTATTCAGTCAAGTAGTGAAGTCTTTTTTGTAGCTTAGTGTTTGACCTGCTTTCATAAAGTTTCATATGGCTTTTGCTTTGATGGAGACCCTTTCATTGCCACTCTGCAGATTTATGACTCATCTCTCTGACATCGGTTTCCCCTTTCAGTTCGGGTTCAGTTGCCCAGTCGTGTGTGACTCTTTGTGACCCCATGGACTGCAGCACACCAGGCTTCTCTGTCCATCACCAGCTCCCAGAGTTTACTCAAACTCATGTCCATCGTGTCGGTGATGCCATCCAACCGTCTCATCCTCCATTGTCCCCTTCTCCCAACTTCAGTCTTTCCCAGCATCAGGGTCTTTTCCAAGGAGTCAGTTCTTCCCATCAGGTGGCCAAAGTACTGGAGTTTCAGCATCAGCATCAGCCCTTCCAATGAATTTTAGGACTGATTTCCTTTGGGATCGACTGGTTTGATCTCCTTGCAGTCCAGGAGACTCTCAAGAGTCTTCTCCAACACCACAGGTCAAAAGCATCAATTCTTTGATGCTCAGCTTTCTTTATAGTTCAGCTTTCACATCTATACATGACTACTGGAAAAACCATAGCTTTGACTGGACAGACCTTTGTTGGCAGAGTAATGTCTCTGCTATTTAATATGCTGTCTAGGTTGGTTTCCAGATACTGCTTTAAAAAAACAACCTCAATGAATGAGTCACCTCTATCAGTTTAAGTGGAACCAGCCTCCCACCCCTGCACACCTTTCACTAGGCCCCTCAGTCAAGCTCAGCTGCCTTAGTGAAGTCTCTCCGCTCCGCCCCCCAGTTAGTTGACCCCTATCTGGCCAGTCCCCTCCACTCTGACTCATTTGCTTGAGCCAGAGGCAGCAGTCGAATATGAACTTGATAGGCTCGACTTGGGAGCTGATGTTCATTTCTACCCTCCTCATTTCAAGGCTCACTTAATATCCGCTTCTGCAAACTGAACTACTATATTCTCAATTCTGCAATTCACCTCGGTTTCCCTGTACCTACTATTGCAGGTATAAATGCTCCTTGAGCCCACCCTGGAGCATTGGGGCCAGGATCCAAACCTGTCTGGCCAGTCCTGTTTGCATCTCCACCAGGGAAGGAGGAGCCAACAAAATGTGGCAGTGCTCTTAGTAGGAAACAAAAAAGTATTGAACAAAAGCTTTCACCAGTCATTCTTGCCTCTTAGTGCTTTTCCTTATTTGTTAAAAAGAAAAAAAAGCAAACACTTGAGATACCTGCCTTGACTTCTTCACAGGTTCTTACATAAGTCAAATGAGGTAATGGAAGGGAAAATACCTTGAAAGGGATAAAGCGTAACATTGAGTTATGGGCCTTTTCCAAATCTTTTTTTTTTTTTTTTTTTGAAGCCTGTTGCCTCTTAAAGCAACAAGTGTCAAATGAGTTTTCCTGTAGAGGTTCTCATACCACATGATGTCAGTGATGAGCTCTAACGGCTCTTTACGGCTGTCCTTGTCCACCAGGGGCCTCCTGCCTGTCTCTCCAGCTTGTGTTCTTGCTCCTGCCCACTCAGACCTCACCTCCAACTAAACTGGACCTTGTATTGTCCCTGAGCACCCACTTCCCTCTTCCATCTTGGTGTCTGCATGCCTCCTCTTTTCTGCCATGCTGCTGCTGCTGCTAAGTCACTTCAGTCGTGTCCGACTCTGTGTGACCCCGTAGACGGCAGCCCACCAGGCTCCCCCCTGGGATTCTCCAGGCAAGAACACTGGAGTGGGTTGCCATTTCCTTCTCCAGTGCACGAAAGTGATAAGTGAAAGTGAAGTCGCTCATTTGTGTCGAGCTACTTTGTCGCGCAAAGTCAAGTCGCTCACTCATTCATTAGCCATGAATGCTGCCTAATTCCCCAACTCTTTCTCTGAAAATTCCTAACCTTCTAATGTCAACTGTCATTTGAAGTGTATACTAATTATCACTGTGTAACAAATTTGCCACAAGCTTAGTGGCTTAATAGAACGTGTTTACTATCTCACATCTTCCTGTCCCACCGGCTTATCCCACTGTAGGTCAGTGGAACATAGTAAGAACTATGTACTTGGCTTCTGCCTCTGGCTCCTGACGGGCTTCCCTGATGGCTCAGCCGGTAAACAATCCACGTGCAATGAGGGAGACTGTGTTTTATCCCTGTGGTTGGGAAGATCTCCTGGAGAAGGGAACAGCTACCCATTCCATTATTTTGGCCTGGAGAATTCCGTTGACTATACAGTCCATGGGGTTGCAAAGAGTCGGACGTGACTGAGTGACTTTCACTTCTGGTTCCTGACACAGAGCTCCTAAAGACCTTGGAATTTCCTGAGTGATAGGGGTGCTTGTTCTTATATTTGGTCTTTGACCCTGGTTCCTTGACACAGAGTTCCTAAAACCCTTGTAATTTCCTGAGTAATGGTGGTAACAGGAGCATCTTAACAGAGCTCCTACATCTCTTGGAATTTCCCAAGCGGTAGGAGCATTTACTGTTCTATGCGGCAAGTCTTGGTGGACTCCTGGATAGCTTCAGGATGAGGTTGCTCATGAAATGATTCTAACCATTTCACACAATGGTTAGAAGCTTGACATTTGCAGCCCTACTGCCATCCTTTAGGGAGCAGAGAGCAACTGAAGGTTGAGTTAATAATTGCTGATGCTTACTTGGTGAAGCCTCCATAAAAGTCCTGAACTGTGGGGTTTGGAGAGCTTATGGCTTGTTGAATACATTCATGTCCTGGAAGGGTGTTGCACCGCTCAACTCCATGGGGACAGAAGGTCCTGTGCTTGGGGTCCTTCTGGGCCTCCGGTGTCCCCTCTCTGGCTGTATCCTTTATACTAAGCAAGTCAATGTAAGTTAAGTGCTGTCCTGGGTTCTGTGATGACTCATCAGTCATAATGATGACAGATTATCAGACCTAAGGGTGGGGCCATGGGAACCCCTCTATTTGTGGCCAACTCAGAGTGTAGTGTAGGGTATCTGGAGACCCACAGCTTGTGTTTGGTGTCTGAAGTGGGCAGGGGCAGTTTTGTGGGACTGAGCCCTTCATTTGTGATGCCTGTGCTAATCCCAGATAGTTCATGTCAGGACTGAATTAAAGTGTAGGACGAGCAGGCAGTGTCCACAGAGGACTGGAGACTTGCTTGGTGTGGAAACCCATACAGTTGGTATCCTAAGTGTTGTGAGTAGAGGAAACAAGGTTCCCCTTTGGTCAGGAATCTGGGCATGGCCCAGCGCAGTCCTGCTTCAGGGTTTCTCACAAGGTTGCAGTCAAGGTGTTGGTCATCTGAAGGCTCTCCTGGGGAAGGGTCTTCTTCCAAGTTTATGTGGTGGTTGGCTGGCCTCAGTTCCCGGTGGGCTTTTGGACTGAGCACCTGTTTCCTTGCCAGCTGCTGCCATGGGACTCTGTGAATGGCAGCGGGCTTCATCAGATCCAGCAAGGGACAGAGTCTGTTATTAAGTGGAAGTTACAGCCTCTTGGAACCTAATCATGGAAGTGACACTGTGTTGTCTTGGCCATGTTCTGTTGGTTAGAAGCAAGTCATCGTCCTACCTACTCTCAGAGGGAGGAGGGAGTTATGTCATAGTGTGAAGAGCAGGAGGCGTGAGGGTTACTGGGGCCCCTCTTTAGAGTCCACTCACCACAAGAGGTTTTCCCCATGAGCCTGTACTTACTTCTTCCAACTAAATGTGTGATCTTTCCTTTCTGTGACTTCTTTGTTTCTGTGTGTGATTCTTCTTTATTGCTACTTTTTTTTTTTCAGTTCACTTTCCATGACTGATATTATTGAGGTTGAATATCTTCTTTGTTTCCCTCATATAACTGTTTTTGCTCACCTTTCATCTGCTTCTAACCTCCAGATCAAAGTCTTGTACTCAGGAAATATTCTGCAAAAGATTATTCTTTCCTCCTTTGAAACTGAAGAAGGACTAAACTGGTTGCTCTCCTGTCTAACACCTGAATCCTTTTTCTCCATAGCAGCCACACAGGATCCATTATCAAACCTTCAGATTTGCCAATTAGGCATCAGAAGCAGTGACTCATCCACAGCTATATAACCTGGCAGCAGTGATCTGCCTGATTTGCATTTAGAGCTATTCTTGTTACCTTATTAAGGAGAAGCAATTTTTCATTAAAGAAGCTTCAAACATTAGCTACTTTTGAGTGGTGCATTGTTCTGTTTGCTGGGAGCTTGATGGCTCTCAGGAATGACGTAACCTCTAAGAATTTTTTTTCTTCTTTAAACTGTTTTCTTTTGCCTGGTAATGATTATTTTGGAGCTGTGCCATTTTTAGGTATTTAATAATAACAACTGAATTGATAAAGGGGCTGGCTCTTTAGAGGCAGCATTTTAATTCTTTTTGCCCAAGCAGTGAGCTGTGTCTTATTATCCCTGTTGGAAATGTTCAAGAGGGTGAAATGTCACATGTGCTTTAAGGGACTTAGAACATGAGATATATATATATATATATATATATATATATATGTGTGTGTGTGTGTGTGTGTGTGTGTGTGCGTCTGTGTGTGTGTGAGAGTCGCTCAGTCATGCCCGACTCTTTGCGACTCTATGGATTGCAATCCACCAGGTTCCTTTGTCCATGAGATTTTCCAGGCAAGGATACCGGAGTAGGTTGCCATTTCCTTCTCCAGGGGCTCTTCCCAACCCAGAGGTCAAACACTGCAGGCAAATTCTTTACCGACTGAGCTACAAGGGAAGCCCCATATATATATGTTTTCTGTATGTTGGGTCTGGGCTCAAAACACAGCAAAACTCATTTTCTTTAGCTTCCTATGCTTTGAGGCCAGTCTCTACCCTCTGCAATAGCACAGCACCTTTTTCAGTTTTTGAAGTTTTGATGGATAGCAAATCTTTAGAAGGCAGGTAAAGAAACATTAGTCAGACACTGTTATTTCAGGTACTGAAAAGTAATAGGTCAAGCTTGGTCCCTTTAAGAAAAACTTGGATGGAAGTCAGCTTAAACTTGGAGGAGTCATTCATCTGTGGGGAAAAATGTAGAATTAGTAAGTCAAAGCCAGCTATAGATGGGAGCACATAAGTATGTGTGCCTACATTTTGGGTCTTTGGGGAGCCATGAAGCTCAAAACCAATTAAAGCTTTAGTAGAGAGAAATTTAAAAGTGGTTTCTCCTAAGGCAAGGGAAAGATTTGGAGCAGAGCGTGCTCAAAGAAAAGCAATGTTGATGATGTAATTAATACAGTTAACAGCTGGAAATGGGAATTGGTGCAAAGCCCCATTTGAGAAGACCCTGTGAAGAACTCAAGTTTGGGCTCCAAAGTCACTGTATCCAGGGCACAGTTTCAACTCAGGAACCTGAGTGTATCTTCATGGTCAGCCTGGTGAGAAGAGTGACCAAGTCCTGCCACAGTGAGTCCCCCCGTTGTTCATCTCTCATCAGTCTATTAATTAGAACAAGGAAGGAAACTGGTTGCTGAAGGTTCCTTTTAATTGCTGGAGTGTTAGTATTCTTTTCATTCATTTTTTCATCTTGTTACTCTTATGTGGAATCCTTCTTTTCCAGTCTATATACATCTGTCTACATTCAGACAGTGTTATCATCTGGTTGATAATCCCATCCTCTGCCCCAAGATGTAGCACTGGATCTCCAGCTTGAGTGGAGGGAGGTAGTCACACTTATACCCCACAGTCACCCAAACTCAGGATGGGCCCAGGGGGGCTGATCAACTTCTCGTATCTTATTCAGGCACATCTCTGAAAGCATGTTTTCTTTTTCATTCTCCCTCTCACTGTTGTTGTTGTTCAGTCACCCAATTGTGTCCAACTCTTTGCGACCCCATGGACTGCAGCAACTAATCACTTCCATTAATGCTGTTCAAATCTTGAAGGTTCTGAGGCATCATGGGGAGAGGGTGAGATTTAGGATTGAATCCTGCCCTTGTCATTTCCTAGCTGGTATCCACAAGCAAGCGTGTTATTTAATTTTCGTGATCCTCAGTTCCTAAACGATCTTTTAGAGCCTCATCTTTAAAATTGGCATGATAAACATGCCTACCTCATTGGATTATTGGAGAATACTACATGGGAGGACATATAAGTCCCCTAACCCAGTGCCAGACTTGTGCCACAGGTGCTCAGTAACTAGTTACCATCACTGTTTTGAATTCATGGAGCACAGTGCCCGGCATGTTCAGGGCAGCTGTTTGAGGATGCCATTCATTTGTAATCCTCACCTGGGTTTGTGGAACCTAGCTCTGAACGTATTAGGTATCCTCTGCCTCCCTAGCACTTTTCAGAGATGAACTGGCTTCTGTGTTTCAAAAACCAAGAGCTATTGCCCACCTACTTCCCCTCTGGAACCCCCTCAACTTTCCAGCACCAGACAGCAACTGGCTTGTGTCCAGGCTCATCCCCCACCTGATTTATTTTGAGGCAGGGAAGGCGACCTCTCTCTGTCCTGCTGCCTGAGGTTAGTCCTTCCCTCTGTTCTGGATCCTATCCCTTCCTGCCCAGGGTCCCCTCCCTTTCTTCATGGGGACCTCTTCAGCCACGCCTTCCTTACTGATTCTTTCCTATCAGCAATTAACTGTGTTCAGGCTTCTCTTATCTTAAAAGCATAAAAGGAACTGTGTTGTGATTTCCTTCTCCCCCACAGCTTCCACCCTGTGCCACGCCCACCTTCACAGCCAGCCTTCCGGAGCCTGGTGCAGGCACACCCTCGACCCCCCCAGTTCCCACGCCCATGCTCTGCTTCACTCCATTTCCTCCTGTGACCTTGTCACCACATACACCCTGCCAACCACACTTTCCTTATTGAGAGGCTTGCTTTCTTTGGCTCCTTTGACTTCACATCTGCCGGATCGTTCTCCTACCTTTTCTGATCATGCCTTACTTACCTTTGCAGACTCTTCTACTTGTGCTTTCTTAATGCTGTTCCTGCTGTTGTTCCTAGAACTGCTCTGCTCCTGACTCTCTTCCCTTCTGATTCTGAACCATTTCCAAGGAAACTGGTTTATTTGTTCATCTGTCCTTGGTACACATGTAATATGCTCTTTTTCTCTCCTGCCCAGACCTGTCTCTTAAGCATCAGATCTCATAGCCATCGCCTCAAACTCACCTGCCCTTAGGTCCCTGCCTGGTTGCCTGAGGACACTTCCCCTAGCTGGTCAGCGCACAATCGCGTAGAGAAGTGGTTCCGCACTTTAGTGGCCATCAGAGTCCCCTGGGAGGTGTGTTCAGTGGCTTGGCCCCATCCCTGGAGGGTCTGAGTCAGTAGGTCTGGGGTGGGGATCTGAGAATTTGTCTTTCTAAGAGTTCTCAGGTAATGCTGATGTTCCTGGTTGGGGAACTATACTTTGAGAACATCTATTACAAGGAAATGAGACAATCTTTTCCCATTCCTTGTTGTTGTTGTTTAGTTGCTGAGTCATATCTGACTCTTTTGCGACCCCATGGACTATAGCCCGCCAGGCTTTTCTATCCATGAGATTTCCCAGGCAAGAATACTGGAGTGGGTTGCCATTTTCTCCTCTAGGGGATCTTCCCGACCCAGGATTGAACCCACGTCTCTTGCATCTCTTGCATTGGCAGGTAGATTCTTTACCACTGAGCCATAAGGAAGCCCATTCCCATTCCTTACTCTACCCCATGGAATCTCCCCAGCCTCTAGTTCCCCACTAGCATCTGAATAATCTGGTAAGTTTTGCCTTTTAAATACCTCTCTGTTTGGAATCCTCCATTCCTTTTGCCACTAGTCTGATTTATTGAAGTCATCTGCTACCTGGCCTTTCTGCCTCCAGGTTCACTTCTAAATCTGTTCCCCATACAGCCACCGGTTAAACCATGAGCTGATTAAAGCATGTCATGTTAGTCCTCTGTATGCTTCCTTCCCTAGCTCTCCATTGCCTTTGGGATAAACCCAGACTTCGTGACGTTGACCTAACCTCTGCCTATCGACATAGCACCATTTCTTCTCCTTCCTTACTTTGCACGGAATGCACCTAGCATACAGAAAAGTGCAGGCAATTTAGATACATATTATATAGCAGTTACTGGGTGCTTGCTGTGCTCTAGCCACTGTATATACGTTAATTTCATTTACTATTCCCGCTAACTCTGTAAGATGGGTTACATTTTACAGATGAGGAAATGTGACCCAATTTGTAATGTTGTCATTGTCCTGCATACCAGTCCCTGTCCAGTTAGTTGTGTTCAGGGTAACAGGGTTGGATTTACTCAGAACTGACTACCAAGAGCTAATGATAATGGCTGTGACAACAGCAACGTTAATAGTGACATCTAACAGTTTTTGTTAATGTACTTTCTGCCAGGACACTACATGTGAACATAACTCATGTGTACTGTTCCTGATTTCCAAAGGAGGAAGCTGAGAGAGGGAGTAACTTGTTCAAAGTTACAAGTTCAAGATCACAGGACCTAGATTTGATTTTTAGGTCTTTGGACTCCAAAGCTCATGCTTTTAACCACTCTTGTCATTTCTGTGAGTGGAAGCAGTGAAGTTATTTAGAGAGCTGTTTATCACTTGGCACCTTCTAAACTTTAAAATCCAGAGGTATCTTTCAGTGAATTACACAATTTTTGGCAACCCTCCTATCTCCTCACTGGAACCGACCCACATTCACCCATCTTTCTTCTAGATCTTGTCATACTGTAATGAGAAGACTTTAGACTTGAGTAATACTGGATTCTGACACCACCTGTACTAACCATCTCCTTGGATGAACCCTGGGATAAGTTATTTTACCTCTGTGAACTGCTGATTGCTCTAAAAACCAGAATAGTAATGCTTCCCTCATGGGGTTGCTGAGAATCAGTATGAGAATTCCTGGCTCTTCTCTCCATCCCTTGTGCTTCTGCTTAATGTAGCACTGGGCACTGTCACAGTGCCTTCCTTTCTCTCATAAGAAACTCCCTTGCTGCGTTTCCTGCGCAGCTTACCATTGTCCCTCTCCTGTTCTCACTCCTGTCACTGCTCACTAGGCTCTACACTGCCACCTGAAAATACTTCTAAGATACAAACCTTAGTGACTATCTGTTGATAGTAATGGTTGATGGTTACTCAGTCATGCACCATCAACTGAAACAACAAAAATATTTGGATAAAATACAAAGCCAAGACCAAACCAAACCCAGCCTTCTTCCTAAAGCATTAGAGAGCTCGTAGGCATTACCGTTGGAGAAGGCGATGGCACCCCACTCCGGTACTCTTGCCTGGACAATCCCATGGACGGAGGAGCCTGGTAGGCTGCAGTCCATGGGGTCGCTAGGAGTTGGGCATGACTGAGTGACTTCACTTTCACTTTTCACTTTCATTCATTGGAGGAGGAAATGGCAACCCACTCCAGTGTTCTTGCCTGGAGAATCCCAGGGACGGGGGGAGCTTGGTGGGCTGCCGTCTATGGGGTCGCACAGAGTCGGACATGACTGAAGCGACTTAGCAGCAGCAGGCATTACCATGTTAAAACTGTAATGGAGAACCCATGCAAGAGTGCAGATTTGCCCAGCGGCTATAGGAGACAGATATAAAGCCCAGATATCTCATAAGAAACTGGGACCCCAAAGGACTACACTATCAGGCTGAGGGTAGACCTGAAACATACCAGCTGTCTTGTGGAATTGCAGCCCAGGTTCAAGCTGACTGGATCAACCAAGGAATCGAGTCTTGAATCAGTTTATAGGTTGGTTGTGCCTTGGGGCATCTGGCAAAATCTAGTGGACACTCTTTCAAAAGGAAGGTTTCTTCAGCCTAGGTCTCAAATTATTCAGTAACCAGCACATAACCAGGTACCCAAGGAAACCATACTCAAGGGCAAGAATCATCAGCAACCACAGACAACAGAAACAGCCCTTCATAGATGTCATCAGGTATTGGAATCATTGCCATCTATAAAAGCTATTGTTTAAGGAAATAAAAGCTTGAATATATCTGCAAAGAATAGGAAACTAAAATGTGACATAGCAAATTTAAAAAGGAGCCAAATAAAACTTCTAGAAGTAAACATAACAGTAATGAAATTTAAAACTCAATGGATGAGGAAAGGTATATTAATTAAAAGTTTAAAGAGAAGAATTCAATGGATGAATTTAACAGAAGACTAAATAAAGCTGAAGAGAAAAATTAACAAACTGGAAGACAGTAAGAAAACGTTATCCAGAGTAAAGCATGGAGAAAACAGATAGGAAGTGCAGAGGGAGAGGGTTAGAGACATAGAGGATAGAGTGGGGTCTAAATAAGAGACCTGGAAAGCGGATGAGAGAGAAAATGAGCCAAGGTGAAATTTAAAGGTGATGATGACTATTTCCCATAACAATTGAGCTGCCAAACTTCAGATTTATGACCAATGATTATATGTAGAATTTTAAAAATTCAAACTTAGCTACATCAAGATGAAGTTACAGGAAACCAAAGGGAAAATCTCAAAAGCAGCTAGAGAAAAAGACAGATTATCTTCAAAGGAGCAATAGGCTGACCCTTGACTCCTCATCAGATAGGGTTCTGATTACGTTATTCTCAAATCTTTGAACCTCTTTCCATCCCTATAGGTAAAATACATGCTGTTCAGTGTGAAGCCTTTTGTAGTCTGGTCCCTGCAACATGTTTAGACATAGAGAACCTTTTTCCTTCTCATTTTAGTCTTGATTGTGTGTCTTTATACTTGGTTTTGTCCCTTTCTGGAATGCTCTGCATGCCCATACATCTAGCCACCTCCTGATTGGCCCTCCCGTTTCAGCTCAGGGCTTCACTGTCAAACTCCCTAGCCCCCTTCTTACTGTAGTCACCAACTCTGTGCACTTTCAGTAGTGTTTACATTTTGCTTCACCTTGTGGCTCAGCTGGCAAAGAATCTGCCTGCGATGGGGGAGACCTGGGTTCAGTCCCTGGGTTGGGAAGATCCCCTGGAGAAGGGAAAGGCTACCCACTTTCTTTCCCAATACTGGGAAAGAATACCCAGTATTCTGGCCTGGAGAATTCCATGGACTGTATAAGTCCATGGGATTGCAAAGAGTTGGACACTGAGTGACTTTCACTTTCCCGCACATGAGTTTTCTGAGGACAGAGCCAGGGTCATTTGCAGTGCCTGACACCCCACAGGTACCTGGGACCTTCACTGAGTTGATGCTTCAGGGAACGTTTCATACTCAAGGGCATACCATACTTGCCTTGAGTATGATATGCCCTTGAGCATTTCAGGGAGTCCCATGGCCACTTAAGCAATGTCTTTTTAAAAACATGAAACTGCGGGGTTTGATTTTTTAATTTAATTTGTTTCATTTTATTGTTGATTGTGCTGCACGTGGGCTTTGTCTAGTTGTGGCGACCGGTGGCTGCTCTCTGTTGAGGCGCACAGGCTTCTCACTGCAGTGGCTTCTCTTTCTGCAGAGCACAGGCTCTAGGGCGCATGGGCTTCAGTAGCTGCAGTAATGGTGGCTCTCAGGCGCTGGAGCGTGAGCTCAGTAGTTATGGTGCACAGGCTTAGCTGCTCTGTAGCATGTGGGATCTTCCCAGACCTGGGACTGAACCCATGTCTCCTGCGCTGGCAGGCAGATTCTTATCCACTGTACCACCAGGGAAGTCCCTAAGCAATATCTTGACATAGGTTTTATGGCATTTCCCCTGGTGCTCTGATTCTTGCTTATATGGAGAATAGGCTGCCACAGCATCAGGACCTGCCTGTTGTCATCACCTGCTCTGCCCCTTCATTATTCCCATTTCCCTGATGAACCTGCAATAACAATATCCGCTCTACCTATTGTGTGAAGTTGTGTTGTGGCTCAAACGAGGTGATGTATGTGAACATACTGTGAACATTCTCTGGCACTAGGTGATTTCAATAGCTTTACTTCAGAGTGAGAGGCTTGCTCGGGCTGGCAAACTTGCAACACAGAAAATGAGGGTAACGTGAATGTTACCTGGCCCTGTGAGGACCTGTGTTACATTTCAGTGAGGCCTGTAAAATAAGTTCTCCTCATTGGCTCATTATAAGAGATCTGAGGGGAATTATTTTCATGTACCAATTTATATGACAGTTTTCATTGAATTCTTGGTGGAAATTGTAAATTTCTGTGACCATTCAGAGATGGAAAAGCTTAGATTTGTCAGAGTTTGTCACTCTTTGCATTGGAAAGGTTGAAACACCTTTTTGCCCAGTTCCTTGCTTTTTTCTTCACATTGCTTTCACTTAGCATCACAGTCTAATCATCCGAAAAGCCGATGAGTTTGTCAAGTGTTCAGAATCATCAGCCTTGTCAATCCATTGCTTATGTATGAGAAGGCCAAATCAGAATCATTTTTAAGTAGGTGGCAATTCCAGCTCTAGCAGACCATGGCGTTTTTCTTTTTGAATGTTTAAAATAGAAGTTTCAGATAATCAGCATAAAGAGATTAGGATTTCACTGGATTTTTGCTCTTAGAGTGTTTCTTGGAGAACATCGTGAGTAGTTGCTGTATTGTAATGTGTCTAATTTTTAGAAGGTTCTCTTTTTTAGATGAAGAATATTGGTAGTCGCTAGTTTCTAGACATTTTTAACTAGAAGGGACCACGGAATGCATGGGGCCAGCTCTGCCTTCAATATGGCAAAACTGAAGACTGGGCCACACAGCCTTTTCCTTTATTGAGGACTGCCAGCAACTCTGCCCTATTGTAGTAATTCATCAAGGAGTTTTATTGTTCTGTCAAAGCATTCTTCCTGATATTCAATCAAAGGTCTTTTAACGTAAGCCCCTTTTCTTGTATTAAGTCATTTATAGTGATGCAAACACACTTAGCAACATCCTTCTCAGAAATCTCTCTCAGATTTTGCCTCTGTTCACTTCCACTGCCACTATCTTAATTTAGATTCTGATTGTGTCTTGCCTAGCCTGTAAAACCCAGTTTTCAAAGATCTCTTTAATTGTTGTGTCTCTGCTCCAGAATACTACCAAATTTAGAGCTATCAAATGTATGTGTCCCTGGCCTTTATAATACTTGGTAGGATAGTATCTAAACTTATGTTTCACTGTAAGGACCTGTGTGTTCAGTTCAGTTCGGTTCAGTTCAGTTCAGTTGCTCAGTTGTGTTCGACTCTTTGCGACCCCATGGACTGCAGCACGCCAGGTTTCCCTGTCCATCACCAACTCCCAGAGCTTGCTCAAACTCATATCCATGTGTGTTAGGAAGTATGTTCTGCTGAGAGTGGCATTAAATCCTAAAATATCACTGACCTAAATAAGAAGGTTCATTTCTAGCTCACAGAAAAGAAGAACAGAGGTAGACAGGTCAAGTCTTGTAGGATAGCTCCATAGTCTTCAACTGTGCTGTGCTTCTCTGCACAGTAGAATGCACCTTGATCTGTAGCCTCTAGGACCAATATGAGTGCCTGAGGGCCAGCTCTCACATCTAGATTCCAGCCAGCAAGAAGGAGGAAAGGATAAAAGGCTGTGCCTCCATCCTTTAAATCACAACTTTAATCTTCATCTTCCTTTACCACATCAGGCTCTTTCATAGCTCTGGACCACTGTACCAGGTCTGGCCTTTACCTGGAATGCCCTTCAACTTTCTTTGTTCAAACCATTTGTATATCCTTCAAGTCCCAACCTGCTTCCTCAGTGAATTGTTCTTTCTTCCTTAACAGGGACAGCACATTACTCCATACTTGAGCATGTGTCAGTGGCTGAGCTTCATGAACTTACCAGCTGAAGTGACTTGGGTTTGAATTTCTTCTCTGAGGCTTGTGCTATAAAGTATAAGTATGGTTCAGTTCAGTTCAGTCACTCAGTCGTGTCTGACTCTTTGCAGCCCCATGGACTGCAGCACGCCAGGCCTCCCTGTCCATCACCAACTCCCAGAGTTTACCTGAACTCATGTCCATTGAGTTGGTGATGCCATCTAACCATCTCATCCTTTGTCATCCCCTTCTCCTCCCACCTTCAATCTTTCCAGCATCAGGGTCTTTTCAGATGAGTCAGTTCTTTGCATCATGTGGCCAAAGTATTGGCGTTTCAGTTTCAACATCAGTCCTTCCAATGAACATTCAGGACTGATCTCCTTTAGGATGGTCTGGTTGGACCTCCTTGCTGTCCAAGGGAATCTTAAGAGTCTTCTCCAACACTGCAGTTCAAAAGCATCAGTTATTCAGCACTCAGCTTTCTTTATAGTCCAACTCTCACATCCATACATGACTACTGGAAAAACCATAGCCTTGACTAGATGAACCTTTGTTGGCAAAGTAATGTCTCTGCTTTTTAATATGCTGTCTAGGTTGGTCATAACTCTTCCTTCCAAGGAGTGAGCGTCTTTTAATTTCATGGCTGTATCACTATCTTCAGTGATTTTGGAGCCCCCAAAATAAAGTCTGCCACTGTTTCCCCATCTATTGCCCTAAAGTGATGGGACCGGATGCCATGATCTAGTTTTCTGAATGTTGAGCTTTAAGCCAACTTTTTCACTCTCCTCTTTCACTTTCATCAAGAGGCTCTTTAGTTCTTCACTTTCTGCCATAAGGGTGGTGGTATCTGCATATCTGAGTTTATTGATATTCTTGGCATATAAATAATACTTCGAGCCAGGGTCCAGATCTCTTTTTTTGAGTTCCAGAACTTCATGTTGAACTGCTTACTCAATATCATCACTTGAAGGTCTCACTGGTGGCTTCTCAAATGGAACCTCCTCCGAAATACTGATTGAACTCCTGATTTTCACTTCCTCTAGTCTTCCCTGTGCCAGCAATTCCTCCATCAACCTAGCTGCAGATATCAAAAAGCTGAAGTAATCCTTCATTTCTTATATGTAATAATCCTCACACTCTCATATTTAATTACCACCAAAGTCTATTAGTTCAGCCCTAAAAATGTCTTAAATTGATCCTTTTAGTTCCATCTCCAGTGCCAGCCTTATAGCACTGTCCTCTCGTGTCTGGACTTGGCAGTAGCTCTTCACTGGCCTCCCTACATCCACCCTCTTAGATTGGCCCAATCTCAAGTCAGGCAGTAACTTTCTTGAACAAAATCCTTAGCCAGCTTCCTAATGTATGCAGGTTTAAATTCAGGATCCTTAACTTCTGCAGGGCCCCATCTGACTTGACTCCTGCCTACCTCTCATTTCCATTTCTTGCCACGCCTTTTCTTGCTCACATGCTCCAGCCTATTGGTCTTTCCATTCCTTGACTGTGCCTAGGACTTCACACCTCCACCCCTTCCCAAGTACCATTACCACCCAGGGTCTTTTGTCCCCTTCCTCACTCCTACACACACCTCCTCATGTCTCAGCTCAAATGTCACTTGCACACAGGGCCTTTCTGTGACTTCTTAATCTAAATCCTATGTTCTCTGTTGTTCCTCCTTACGAGTGTTCATTCTTAGCATTTATCACAGTTTATAACTTCATATTGATCGAGTGTGTATTTATTGAATATCACTCCAATGTTAAACTGTGTGTTCCCTAAGAGCTGGGATCATCTTTCTTTTATTCACACTGAATCCTCAATGCCCAATGCTAATAAATACACATAGATTAACTATAATAAACAAGTGGTTTTGTGATTAAACAATAGGTTCTCTCATTAAATTGACAGCTTTGCTATTTGATATGCCAAGATGTAGGTTTGTTGGAAATTTATTAAGGTGACTCGCTTTTCTAACCTGGCAGTGTGTTTCTTCACTTATATTGAACATATTTTTGGTGTTCACCTGTAAGGCTACAGGCTTCAGTTTAACTTATAATATTAGAAAGAATCTTTGTCTGAACAAGCCTTATTTCTGCCAGGATATCCATATTCAGCATGCAAGGCTTCCCTGTCCTTCATTATCTCCTGGAGCTTGCTCAAACTCATGTCTGCTTAGTCAGTGATGCCATCCAACCATCTTATCCTCTGTTGTCCCCTTCTCCTCCTGCCCTCAGTCTTTCCTAGCATCAGGGTCCCAGTGAATCAACTCTTTGCATCAGGTGGCCAAAGTATTGGAGCTTCAGCTTCAGTATCAGTCCTTCCAATGAATATTCAGGGTTGATATCCTTTAAGGTTGACTGGTTTGATCTCTTTCCTGTCCAAGGGACTCTCAAGAGTCTTCTCCAGCAATCCTTATGAACATAGACCCTGAAAAGGTCATCTCTGAAAATCATGATTGGCCATTTCCTCTTTTTTTTTTTTTTAAATGCAACCTGGCATAACCATTAGAACAGAAGAGTTGCTTATGGTTGGAATGGAATCTGAAGCAATAGTCATGTTAAGACAGAGCCATCAGTGACCATCACAGAAAGCTGCCTGCCCAGGATTTTGGGCTGTATTGGAAACCCCCTCACTACCGTTTCTTGATTGCCAGGTCTTGATATCAGACATCTAGGTAGAGTATACTTGTTCGTGGTAATTCTAGCCTCCTAATCTTCCCTGAATTTACCTTGTTCTGCAGAACGTATTGACAAGATATGTTACAGGATAGGTCAACAATTTGTATAGGTTTTTTTTTTTCTCCCTAAGAATGTCAATCTTCCCTGGTAGCTCAATCAGTAAAGAATCTGCCTGCAGTGCAGGAGACTCAGGTTCGATCCCTGGGTTGGGATCCCCTGGAGAAGGAAATGGTAACCCACTCCAGTATTCTTGCCTGGAAAATCCCATGGAGGGGAGGAGCCTCGTGGGCTATAGTCCGTGGGGTTGAAAGAGTTGAATATGACTTAGCAACTAAACCACCAAGAGTATAAAAGAGGTTGTTCTGGAAGCATCTGATGCATTTGGAATCCTGAACTTGGTCTAAAATAAAAGATAAACTTAGATGATGTCCCTCTTTTAGTGATAAACATGATGATTGACAATGGGAAAGTTTTCATTTGTTTTTCTTTTCTGAAAACACTAAGAATTCTGCTTTCAATGGGCACTAGGTAGGTAGATTTTAGCATAGATGGAAAAGCATACAGTTGATGGTTCTTAAGCCCCAGTAGGTCAGATCATGTCAGTGTTTCCAGAGTACGCCCAGAATAAAGTTGGCTTTCAGCTGAGCCTTTGCTAAGAGGCCAGTCCTGAAAAGGATTTATTTATTTATTTTGGCCATGATAATGTCTAAATGATGATAAGTTCAAGTCTCTCTTAGCTAGCTGGAGTGAGTCCCACATGAATTGGTTGTGACCCCTAACATCTAGAAACTCCAGGGTAGTTGGATAAGAATATTTTGTGGGGGAAATCTAATGTAACACATGAAAATATAAAATATTAAATGTTCAGAAGTGTGTAATTTGCTGCTTTTTTTTCATGAGTGGTTTTAATACTTCTGGTCCAGAGCCTAACTCCCTCTTTACTGGAGAGATGTAGTTTCAGTTTTTGGGTGAATGTGCATTTTATAAGTTTTTAAAGAAAGGAAATTAAACATTAAAAGACTTTAAGTACTTTACTCTTTATATAATGTCACTAAGAAAAGCCAGGAAAATCAGGATTGGCTTTTTTATTTGTTTATTTAATAAATATAATCTATTTTCCACCATTTTGTTTGTTATGGCTGGTACCAAAGTACTTTTAAAAGTTAACATTTATTTTGATTTTGTTTTATTTCAGCAGATGTGCATATAAGTTAATATGTCTCTCTTCTTCCTTGTGGGTGGGGACAGTGTATAACATTTAGTTTTTTGGCATTTTGACACAGGCGATTTAGTTTAATTCAATATATCTCCACTTATATGATGCCTAATATATGAATAATGTTAAACAGATAAAATGTGGCCTGCTGAGTGTGAGCATTAATACAAGTTGGTGATGTAATTGACCTTAGCCAAGTCACTTAACCACTGTGGGCCCGGGTTTCCTTTTCTGTAAAATGAGTAATTTGGGGTAAATGGTATCCAAGAATCCTTGCTGCTCTGAGTTTAAAAACACCATGAGTCTGTATGCCTCATACTCTGCATCTCCCTGATGTCTCCTCTTCTTCTGTTCTCTTGTTTTAAATTAGGCAAAGAGGATGCTGGTGCACCAGTGACAAAAGATGAGAATACCTTCACATCACAGAGCTCCAGAGTGTTACCAGAGAAGTCGCTGCAGAGATCAGCAAAGGTCTCTGCCTGTTTCTTTCACTTGCCTGGCTTGTAGCTGCTTCCTCTTGCAGGCCTTGCATACAATTCAGCTAGGACTGTAGTTGCTCAGTTCATCAGAAAAGTCAATGGAAGCAGGGAATCATAAAAAGTGAATCTTTTAAATATATATACATATATAAACTTTAAACATGTACCTATATATTCACTTGCCTGTCTTTGCCTGAAGGGCCAAGGCCCTTTCTTGGTGTATGGAGGTATTTATTGAGATTCTGTGTTATCTTTCTGCATAAACTGCACTATAATTTCTGGTTTGGTTTATTTAAAGCAGAGTGAGAATTGAGGCACTGGTGAAGCAATATGAGTGTAGATGCCTAGATTTTTACAGTTTTTGGCTCCAGTTGCTTTTATTGTTGTCATGACCATATCTAATTCAAAAGTAAGTTTTAATAAAGTATTTTTTAGTTCCTCCAAAGCATTTAATTTAGTTATCATACTACAAACCAATTTGTTTGTTTGTATTTTTTTTTGCATAATTCAGCTTTATTTTTTAATGATATATGCTGGTGACATACTCAGATATGGGATCAGATGTAGCTGATCCTCGCTACGGGGGTGGCTCCGGGTGGAAGGAGTGGTACCAAAGGTGAAGTGTGTGAGAGCACGTGGTCTCCCCACTTTTGGCACGTGTACCCTAGGAGTGCAGTGTTGATGCTCAGTCTAGCAAGTTGGTTAGAAGAGTGTCTCCTGCATACAGACATGGGGAATTTCTAAATTATATTACATATATATTATTGCCCACCTCCTACCCAGCCTAGTGCCCATTCAGTTACCTAGATCTTTATTTTAAGAAGCATTTTGAATACTAACCATATACTAGGCAACATGATAGGTGTGAAAGATTATAACGAATGAAAAGACCATGGGCTGGATCTGGCTCACAAATTTGTGCCTTTAAAAAAAAAAAGAAATACTTTAGTTTTTTAATTTTTTGGCCACACCATGCACCTTGTAGGATCTTAGTTCCCCAACCCTGGATTGAACCTGGGTCCTTGGCAATGTAGTGGTAGTGGAGTCCTAACCACTGAACCACCAGGGAATTCTCACAAATTTGTTTCTTGTTTGACCTGGTGCTGCTGCTGCTGCTAAGCTGCTTCAGTCGTGTCCGACTCTATGCAATATTTAAAAATTTTGACTTAGTAGCTTTCATTTTAAAAAAGATGGAGTGGTTCGAGTTTAAAAAAAAAAAATCAGGCTTCTGGCTTCTCTCGACAAAACAAAACATCTGGGAACACTGGGCCTCATTCTTAAATGACTTTGACTTTGGTCAGAACTGAGTAGAGGCAACCTTTGTAGATGGAATTTGTGTTCTGCAATTTGCTGCTGCCCCCCAATGGTGCTCTCTCTATTTTTTTTTTTTTGTATAGTTTCTTAGTTTGATCTAAAATTACCAGGCAAACAGTACTCATATGCAAAACTGACACTGAGGTAAAGTCTTTTAGTCACAGAGCATCACTGAGAAGTACTTCAATGGGACTTAGAAAAACTCTTGGACCCAGCGAGGTGACCAGGTAACGTTCTGCCTTCTCCCAACTGTTGTCTAGTACTGTAGATAAACAACATTAACCATATATGTATCCTTGGTATTTTCAGGTGGTTTACATCTTGGAGAAGAAGCACTCACGTGCAGCGACTGGCTTCCTCAAACTCCTGGCTGATAAGAACAGTGAACTGTTTAGGAAATATGCCTTGTTTTCTCCCTCGGACCACCGGGTGCCTAGAATATACGTGCCTCTCAAAGACTGTCCGCAGGACTTTGTGACCCGGCCCAAAGACTATGCCAACACGCTGTTCATCTGCCGCATCATGGACTGGAAGGAGGACAGCAACTTTGCCCTAGGGTAGGTGACCTTTGGCGAGAAAAACTACCAAAATTAGACACAAGTTGGTTTAGGTAACATTTAGATAAACATTTTTGTGTGTATTTTAGTTATTATTTCTTCATTAAAGCATGGTTTCTAGGCATATTTTGCTCCTAGTTCCTCAGAAATGGCCCTTAGCTACCACCTCAACTGGTCACCTATAGGTTCCTTGAATTGCCAGGCATTCACCCTTTTTGTTTGTTTCTGTTTTTTGCATAAAACATAAGTACATTCTAAGCCTCGACTTACTTCCTGTTATGTTGTGAATCCTGTTTGTACTTGTGAATTTGCAAAGAATTAATTGCATCCAACAGTCACACCCCTCCTTTCAGACACTAGTGTTAAAATATGTGAAATTGGAGGCATATTCATTGGACCTCAGTTTCCCAGGCTTAAAAACTAAGAATGTAAAGATATGTTTGAATGATGTGCTTTTTTGGTATTGATCCTTCAGAGGTTTCCTGGAGGAAGAAATGGCAACCCATTCCAGTATTCTTGCCTGGAGAATCCCGTGGATCCAGGAGCCTGGCGGGCTACAGTCCATGGCGTCGCAAAAGTCAGACATGACTGAGCAACTAACACTTCAGAGGTTTCACTTAATAGCATTAAATGTTAAATCTCCCTGCCAAAAGCAGGGGAATGGTGCCATGTTTTTACGGAAGCTTTCAGAAACCAGTCTCACTTAAGTATAGATTCTGTAGCCACAGAGCATCATCACTAGCCACTTCATTATCATCTGAAGAAGCTGTTGGACCCAGCTGTTTGAGCAAATGCTGCGCCTGTTCCCTTCTTACAATTGATGTTCATTTTGAAAGAGAAGCAGTATTAAGTTTTAGCTATATCTGTAGCCCTTTATTATGGGTGGCATCTGGTTTATGCTTCACAGGAAATGCAAATGAAGGCACAAAAGCTGGAAGAGTTTGCTCGGATGCTACTCTCAGCCTGATTTGGTGCCGTGCTGTTGGTCAGCTAACTTGTACAGGACAGACCCTCCTGGGAACGTTCCTTGGTTATGAGTGTCAACACAATGGATGGCCACCAAGGGCAGCATTGATGAAGTTTATTCTCTGCTTAGCCTTTTATGGTTAGTGAAGAAAAGCAGGTCATATCTGTGTGTCCTAATAAGGCAATTTAAAATATACTGTCCTGGGCCATCCCTGGTGGTCTGGTGGCTAAGACCCTACACTTCCAATGCAGGGGGTTCGGGTTTGCTCCCTGATTAGGGAGCTAGATCCCACATGCTACAACTAAAAGTTGGCATGCCACAGCTAAAATTTCCACATATACCTGCAACTCCTGGTGCAGCCAAATAAGTAAATGAATATATTAAAAATATGTATATACTATCCTGGGCCACTCTCTCAGTGATTTGAACATCACCGCTATTGATACGTTCTCAGAAACACTCAGGAGCACTTGCACTTTCTTTTCTGTTCTCAAGTGATGTGATTGCAATGTCATAATTTTGAAGCCTAACTCATTATCCAAAAGTGATGTCAACCCCTTGAGCCCTAAATAGCCCTTCTGAGCAGCTTGCCAGTTTCTCACCATCCACTCAAAAGGCTCGATAATGGCTGTGCCACCTGGCCCTGGTAGTTGTGCCCGCCACTCTCTGCTTGGCAATGAAAAGGGAACATTTCACATCAAGGCAGGAAATCCAGCCTTGTCTTTATCTGCCTTTCTGTCATATCCCATTGTGTATACTTGATTGGGCTACTTCCTTAGTTTTTGAGCTGTAAGGGTGTAGTCAGGGTATTGTCAGGAAATCTTCACAGACTGAGTTTCTTATTGTTCATATGGCCCTTCAGGTGCCATTACTTCATCAAATGATGAAGCCTTACTTCATCAAAAACTCTTTTCTTATGGGTAAAGTACAACAGTAATCAAAAAAGGAGTTGAGTCTTTGAAGCAGCAAGGACATTTGCTGAATCCAGAAAAATAGTATTTTAAAATAATAACCATATGTTACATACAAAAAATTAAAGATTCTCCTATTTAGATGGAAAGGTGTGCTTTTCTCTACCTTCTTACTATAAAGACATTAAAAATTGTCTTTTTGGAAGTAAGTCTGTTAAAAAGTCTTTGTGGAAAAGAAAAATTTATCTTCAGAAGTAAAGTGCGGCAAGTTTCCATGATGCAGTTCCCTGCTGACGTCTGTCTCACGGGGGGGTGCAGGCCGCAGCTGTTGCCCGTTGGTGGTCGCCTTGCCGTTTTGTTCTGGCTATCAGTTACTGATCTTCAGGAGCTGAGGTCACCGTTTCCCAACCAGGCGTGCTGTGCTATGACTGCCTGGGTTTCCTTTCTCATCCTTGCTAGGTTTTGACCAGGAGTGTGGAGGTAGTGCTTGCTACAGGTGTGAATGTGTGTGGTTTGCTTCCATAGAAATCACGCCTCAAAACCACGTTTAACCAAAATGCCTTCCTTTTGAATTTGTTCTCTGCCGCAACACTCTATCCTTGAGAATTATTGAACCTCTGCCTATACAGTTGCCACAGATCATCCAAGTCCAAAGCCATTTACTTCATCTATAGTTAAATTCAGTTCACAAGACAAGTGTTAATCGTATGTGTAAGTCACTGCTGTATTATGTGAGAAATACAAAGGTAAACAAGCCCTGGTTTCTTTAGAGAGATTATAGCCTAATTCAGAAGGACTTTACATAAATGTCATAGGATTAATTATTTTCTAGGAAATAGACTGCTGCTTGTACTAATTGAAGTGAACGTGGCAGTTGGTGTAAGGAATTGGTGGTTTGCCTAAAGCCTAAAGCCCAGGGCAGTGAGTATAGCACGTCTCATGGGGAACTCAGAACTAACAAGGTAGCAAAGGAAACACAGCTTCTGTCTCAACTACCCTGAGCAGTCCAGCCACCATACGGCTTCTTTTCTTTACCCCGTTCTGCACATGAGCTGTATTTTTCTGCTCTTTTCCACACAGTAGCCATTTCCCTTCTCAATAACACATATGGCCCCCAAATGGTACTGCCAGTCCCCTGCAGGTCACACAGTGAAGTCTAGAGCACAGAATTTCTAGAGTAGAAAATCTTCATTGGTCTATTGAGACAGTTATTTGCTCAACAATTTTAAACAGAGCTGGGGGTTCCAAGGTCCCATGGTCCACTGCCTGATCATCAGGGAGCATGGGACTCAACTCTCTTACATGGAATGTGAACAAAGCAGATGGATTGAATCGCCTGTCTTTTAGCCCTATGTATAATACAAGGCAGAATGCTATATGTTCTTCCTTAGGAATAAGATACTTTTCTGAAAGTGTAGAGAAGGTGGATGAAGGGGGAAATCTAGAGTTGTTTCTTGAGAGTAGAAGCTTCTTTGCTAAAGAATCGCTCTGACTGGGAGTCCAGAGTAGGTGGGAAGGGCCATGGCTGGAAGCAAGCCAGATGTCACACTGAGATGAGACGTGAGAACCTGAAGTGAAGGAGCTGTACAGAGGGAATCAGAAGGAATGAAAAGAGTCAGGGGAGAGGAAGAAGCAAATTTTCTCAGACATGGTGACCAGCTGGAAACGGGGCATGAAGGAGAAGGACAGAGTCTTGAATGAACTCTCAGGCTTCTGATTGGGTGACTGGGTAGATAATGACAATGGCATTTAATCACGATTCACCAAGAGCATGTTTATCTCTTGTTCCCTTCACTTGTGCCTCATTGCTTGCCATGTCATTGCTAACTCTGTTCATAGCTCCAAACTTTTGCACACAGCACTTCCTTTCTCAGCAGTGGCTTTCTCCTCTCTGTAGTGTTTAGTGAAATACTCTGCTTTTAAACTTCAGTCAGTTATCTGCTCAGAGAGTGTTCCTTGACTGAGTCTTCTGTCATGGGCATTCCCGTCATTTCTAATAATATCACTCTTATAGCTCTTGTCTGTATTACAGTTGCCTGTGTATGTTACTTACTTAGCCATGAGCTTCTTTAGGGCAAGGATACTCAGTGAATGTTTACTGGCTGGTCAGATAGGTAGATGAAAATGATTTGGTGACCCCAGGGTCTTTAGCCATGTTGACTAGCAAAATATTCTACCGTAAATCAAACTAGAAAACACGAGTGGTTTAGAACAGAAGGTGATGAGAACCAAGGTTCTTTGGCTTCAAAATCAACACTTGATAACAACATCTAGTCAGTATATAAACTCAAGGGGAGAACCCCAAGCTTGGAATTTTTAACAAAAAGATTAAGTAGAATGTGCACATTAATAGAATATATAATTTCAGTAGCTTTGGAAGGGGCCTTCAGGAGGCTGTCAGTCTTGGTGCCTCCATCAGTGTAAGCATTGCTTCTCTGGCACTCCCAGTAGCACCAAAGTGCCAGTTAAGAAGAAAGAAAGAAAGTGAAGTTGCTCAGTCATATCCGACTCTTTGCGACCTCATGAACTGCAGCCTGCCAGACTCCTCCGTCCAAGAATACTGGAGTGGGTTGCCATTTCCTTCTCCAGGGCATCTTCCTGACCCAGGATTGAACCCAGGTCTCCCACACTGCAGGGAGACTCTTTACCATCCACACCACCAGGTTAGCTCATTTAAGGGGAGCCGAAAGAGTATTACAGTACTAGAGAGTTCTGGTTGTTAAAAAGTTAGTTTTTATTTTCTTCTTGGAATAGTCATGAGAGATTTCAGTTGAGCCCTGTTCACCTGTGTGTATGTATATGTATCATATACCACACTTTCATGGATCTTAATCCTGTAATGCTATCAAAAGCCTAAAGGTAATCTGTTCTTAAGGAACTCTTACTGGCTTTTAGGCATCACTGCTATTTGCTATGCATCACAACATACTTAGTACTTTTTATATTTAGTACTAGAACTCTTGTCCAAGATACTTAAAAAGCCACATTTGCTTCCTTGCTGGAATGATTTGTAATTATATAATCAGACTTACAGTTTTAAGAGCTTCCCAACTCTCATGAAGGGATAACTAGAAGGTTTGGGATGGACTTGTACACACACTGCTATACTGAAAATGGATAACCAACGAGGACTTACTGTATAGCACATGGAACTCTGCTCAGTGTTATGTGTCAGCCTGGATGGGAGGGGAGTTTGGGGGAGGATGGATACTTGTATGTATGTGTGTATGGCTGAGTCCCTTCACTGTCTCCCAAAACCATCATAACGTTGTTTGTTAATTGGCTATACCCCAATACAAAATAAAAAGTTTAATTAAATAAAAGCTTCCCAACTCTCTTAAATCATTTTTTCCTTTAGAAACTCTTACAGTGGAATTCTTGCCTGTATTTTCTCAGATCTTTGTGAAATCTGTTCTCCTAAAGTCTAGAGTTTACAGTCCAAGTCTTTCCTCCCAGGATGTCATGAGCATGGAGATACCAAGATCACTTTCTCCTAGATTGGTCATAGTTTCTTCTTCTGGAATATTTAAAGATAAATCTTGAAGAAAATGGAAAAGTTTTACAGCAACTACTGTGAAAAGCATAATAGTGTTTCTTGGCAACATTGAAGACTGACTAAAGATCTATGGCATGAATTGACCCAAAGCAAACTGACATATTTTATTTTATTAATACATAAACTAGCAAAGTTTGGTAGCTTTGAGGGTTGAGAAAGAGGAAAATGAAGAGGTCAGTGCGTGTGTCGCATGGTTGAAAAATTTGGTGTTTAACATGGGATTGTCCAGGCTTAATGTCATGGTACTACACATTATAAGAGAGGAATGGACAACAGCTTACATTGAAGAGAAGGACTGGGTGAGGTGAAAGGAGGGGAAGGGGAGTTCTGATTGTCGATGCATGTGGTGTGGAGGGAAGTGGTTGATGGGGAAGGGAACCGTTCTGCTATCTTCTTCAACTCTTGCTTTTGTACCCATAACACTTAGTAATCAGACCATCAGATACATTTGTTGACTGACAGAAGCAAATACTTTTACTCTTCTATTCAGGTTTGATAGATGCAAAATTTCTTATGTGGTAGATATGAATTTAAGAGGTAGACATTACATTAGTGTGTATTTAGGAAGATGAAACAATAGCTAGGTTGGTAGAAAAAAACCAAACAGGATACATTGGTTTGTTTCATGGAAGCCTAGCCTATAAGATTAGTAAATTGAAAAACAGCTCCATCCAGTCCTTTCCCCTGTGCAGAGTATTTCACCTTTTCAAGAGGATGTTCATTGTCTGAAGACTCTCCTGAGGAAGAGGCTGTGTTACGTAATCCTGAAAACTTGTATTACCAAACTCAGACTTTGTAAGACCTTTTTAGGAGGAGTGACTCTATCTTGGCTGGTGGCTCTTTCTGTGTGACTGTTGGGCTCTGCCTCGTGACTTCTGAGGACCCACTTTGGAAAAAGCTGTGTATGCAACACTGAGAGAGTATCTTGGTCCAAACAGAGCAAAAGTACAAGGAGTGGAAGAGAGTAGTCCTCCTGAAGGCTTTGCTTCCGAATCGTTCCCTCCTTGCACCACATGCAGTCATTAACACTTCTTCCATGGCTGTCAGGTTCATCCACAATCTTCTTGACAATATTAAAGTATTAGAGAACCTTAGCTACCATCAGCCTTCTCCTTTACTCCTTAAATGCTTTTAGCCTCCTTTTTGCTCCCTTCACACTGACGTTAAACTCTTTACTGTCAATCTTCTAGGCTTTCCCTAAGATCAAACGTTGTTGAGCCTTGCTTCTCTTCCGCATTTTGCCATCACTGATCCGCCCAAGCTTTTTCTAAAATCTCCAGTTCTTTACTTACTGACTTTTGCTGCATCATAATACTGAGCCAGAAAAGGGGAAATGATGTGTTCTTTTCTCTTGATTTTAGAAAATAATACCTAAAATAATACAGCTCAAGTCTTTGCCACACTCTGTTTTCACTGTGTCTCATTACTGAAGTTCTGAGCCCTAGGTGCAGCCATGTTTATTGTTTTCCACTTGCAGGTTCTCAGGGATCGGATACCATTGTATCTGTTTGTATAGAGTTTCCAACATGGGCCAGTATGCATGAAGGCATGAGGGCAGTAATGATAGTGACGATCACTGCAAGAGGGTAGGGCTGCCTTTCTGTGTGTAGCCGAGTTTTAAGGCTAAAACTTGATGAGCAGTTGTGATGGAAAAGGAGGATGAATGGCTTGCAACGCCAGTGTTGACTCTTGCCTTTCCAGTTTTCTTTAAGGCCTAGGGGCCAATTTGTAGGATTTTCTTGTCTTAATTTCTCCTGCCTGTAGCTGGTCTTTTCCCTCAGTAAGGTTTCAATGGCACATTACCCAGAACAGTGAACCCTAAAATGCTGATTTGTATAGAATATTTACATGTACACATAGCTCCCAACTGTAAGGAGCTAGAAATGTTTCAGCTCTGTCCTGATTAATTTTATAGTAGGACCCAGTTGTCATATCATGGATTGTGAATGGGAATAGTATGTGTGGAAGAAATCTGGTGAATGAGAAAAACTGAGGTAATGATCATTTTAATTATTCTAACTAGGAAAGCTTTCTCACATCTATTTGTTATTGTGGTAGCAAAATTTTTAGAAAATTTTAATTTTTTCTAGTACATATATGCTATATACTTAATATTATTTAAAATATATACTATAGAAAGTGAAAATTTTTCAGAATTTCATCCCCTGAAATAATCAGTATTAAGAGTTTGGTATATATTTGTCTAAAATATTATTTTTAAAATATTAATTAACATCAATTGCAAAATATGTTTCACAGTTAAAAGAATACATGTAACATTTATGTGATTTTTGAGTTCTGGTATTTAAACCAACCCTTGAACTCACCACCCAGATTAAGGAATCTGTCACAATAGTGTTGAAACTCCCTGTGTGTTCCTCTCTATCCTAACCCCTAATGTTTTCCCCAAGAGGTAACCATTGTCTCAGACATATGCTTTTCCTTATAATTTGCTCATATTTATGTCCCTGAAAGTATTAGTTTTGCTTGTTTCTGAACCTTATAAAAAATACAAGGCTACACATATTCTTCTGTGACTTGCCTTTTTTTCTTTTAACATTATGTTTCCAAGATGCATTCATATATTTCATTCATTTTAATTCATAATATTTCTATTTGCAGAAATATAATTTTTTTATCTAGCAGTAAAGAGTACGACTTGACTTAGCAACTGAACAAATGACAACAAATTACTAATAAGATTGAGCATCATTTCATATGTTTATAGTCTTTATGTTTCCTCTCTTAGAGACTATCTTTGTGTCTTTACTCATATTTTTTCCACAGTTAATTTTTTGTTTAGATTTATAGAAATTGCAAAAATGGTAGAATGTTCCTATATTCTTAACCTAGCTTTTCCTTATGTGAACATCTTATCATAGAATATTTGTCAAAACTAGGAAATTAACCCTGGTCCAATACTATTACATAAAGTATAGAATTTTTTCAGATCTTATCAATTTTTCTACTAACGCCCTTTTTCTGTTCGAGATTCTGGTCCAGGATTCTACTTTGCAGTTGTCATGTCACTGCAGTTTTTCCAATTTGTGACCATTTCTCAGCCTTGTCTTCCGTTTTGACGATTTTGAAGAGTACTGGTCAGGAGTTTTGTAGAGTGTTTCTCAGTTTGTGTTTGTCTAATGTTTTCTCATGGTTGGACTGAGCTTAAGCATCATTGAGAAGGATACTACAAAATGAAGCACAACACATCAGTGGGTACATGATATCAGTATGTGTACTGGTGATGTTAGCCTTGATCACTTGACTAAGGAGCTGTCTGCCAGCGTTCCTAACTTTATTATTTTCCCTTATAAATATACTATTTAATATACTTGGGGTGATATTTTTGAGACTTTGTAATTCTCTTTTCTTAAAATTTTACCCACTCATGTTAGCATCTTTTTAAATTTGGCCTATTTGTCATTTGATTTTCTGGAGTTAAAAATATACTAGAAAGCAACCTTTTAGCAGTTAATAATATGAAAAATACCTTTCCCTCTGTTTGCGAATTGTCTGTTCATGTTGTTAATGTTGACTTCTGAAAAGCAGGCACTTAAATTGCATTTTTTAGCTTTTTGGTGCTCATGTATAAAGTTATAATTAATTTTTGTGTATTAACCCTTTATCTAGCCTCATTGCTAAATCCCGTTATTAATTTTAATACTTTCTATATAGTTTCCTTTGAATTTTTTCTGTAGGTAATCATATCATTGGTAAACAGATTTTTTTCTTTAATTCAAATCCCTAAAATATTTCTTTTTCAAGTCTTCTTGAACTGGCAACTCATAATTAAAGAGGTGATATTTTCCACATCAGTAAGTAATGTCAGGTCAATTTTGAGTGAAAGAAATAGTAGCAGGCCTTTTTTTTCTTGTTCTTAATTCTTTGATATGTTAATATTAGTAACTTTGCTAATGTGGCAGCTGGTTATTAAAGGACTCAGGTGTTTACTTAGGTCCACGTCTTTGGGTTTTGTTTGTATTTTACCATCTTCAATTTTCTTCTTTTTCCTTTGGAGTTTCATAGAATAGAATACATTTTTTCCAGGCTCAAGAGCATTACTTTATTTATTCATTCAACCGTCTTTTACTGGGCCCTTAAGATGAACAAGGACTTCCCCGGTGGCTCAGACAGTAAAGTGTCTGTCTACAATGTGGGACACCCGGGTTTGATCCCTGGGTCGGGCAGATCCGCTGGAGAAGGAAACTGCAATCCACTCCAGTACTATTGCCTGGAAAATCCCATGAACAGAAGAGCCTGGTAAGTATCTCAGTGTAAGATACAAAAACAAAGAAATGTGTATTCCCTCTAGGATGTTTCTCCTCATCTATTAATAAATAAGAGATGTACCTAAAACATTGTTAGACAGCTGGAAAGAGACATGTTCCAGAAAGGAAATAGAACCAAAGGAGAGTAATAGTTCTGACGAGAGAGATCTGCTCTGGGGGAGGAATGGCTCCATGGCCTTGCTGCTGTATTTTGTGAAGGTGAATGAGCCTGTTTTGTTTTGTGGGCCTAGTTCAACATGGAAGTAATAAAGAAAGTGCCTTTAAGATAGAGATACATTGCTTAAGGAAGGAGCTATATAGTCCTTTTATGCTCTAGAACCAGCAGTACCATGTCAGTATGTCATGGATTTGTTGTTCAGTTGCTCAGTTGTGTCCAACTCTTTGTGACCCCATGGACTGCAGCACACCAGGCCTCCCTGTCCATCACCAACTCCCGGAGTTTATTCAAACTCATGTCCATTGAGTCAGGGGTGCCATCCAACCATCTCATCCTCTGTTGTCCCCTTTTCCTCCCACCTTCAATCTTTGCCAGCATCAGAGTCTTTTCTAAGGAGTCAGTTCTTTGTATCAGGTGGCCAAAAGTATTCTAGGTTCAGGTTTAGCATCAGTCCTTCAAATGAATATTCGAATTGATTTCCTTTAGGATTGATGAGTTTGATCTCTTTGTAGTCCAAGAGGCTCACAAGAGTTTTCTCCAACATCACAGTTCAAAAGCAGTGCTCAACCTTCTTTATAGTCCAGCTCTCACATCCATACATGACTACTGGAAAAAATCATAGCTTTAGGTATATGAACCTTTGATGGCAAAGTAATGTCTCTGCTTTTTAATATGCTGTCTAGGTTGGTCATAGCTTTATTTCCAAGGAGCAAGCATCTTAATTTCATGGCTGCAGTCACCATCTCCAGTGATTTTGGAGCCCAAGAAAATAAAGGTCTCTCACTCTTTCCATTGTTTCCCCATCTGTTTGCCATGAAGTGATGGAACCGGATGCCATAATCTTTGTTTTATGAATGTTGAGTTTTAAATCAACTTTTTAACTCTTCTCTTTCACTTCCATCAAGAGACTCTTTAGTTCCTCTTCACTTTCTGCCATAAGGGTGGTGTCATCTGCATATCTGAAGTTATTGATGCTTCTCTTGGCAATCTTGATTCCAGCCCGTGCTTCCTCCAGCCTAGCATTTCACATGATGTACTCTGCATAGAAGTTGAATAAGCAGGGTAACAGTATACAGCCTTGATGTGCTCCTTTCCAAATTTGGAACCAGTCAATTGTTCCATGCTGGTATTCACTGTTGCTTCTTGACCTGCATACAGGTTTCTCAGGAGGAGGTAAGGTGGTCTGGTATTCCCACCTCTTTCAGAATTTTCCACAGTTTGTTGTGATCCACATAGTCAAAGGCTTTAGCATAATCAGTGAAGCAGAAGTAGATGTTTTTCTGGAATTCTCTTGCTTTTTCGATGATCCAACAGATGTTGGCAATTTGATCTCTCCTTTTTCTAAATACAGCTTGAACATCTGGAAGTTCTTGGTTCACGTACTGCTGAAGCCCAGCACAGAGCATTTTGAGCATTACTTTGCTAGCATGTGAAATGAGTGCAGTTGTGCAGTAGTTTGAACATTCTTTAGTATTGCCCTTTTCTGGGATTGGAATGAAAACTGACTTTTTCCAGTCCTGTGGCCACTGCTGAGTTTTCCAAATTTGCTGGCATATTAAGTGTAGCACTTTAACAGCATCATCTGTTAGGATTATAAATAGATCAGTTGGAATTCCATTACCTCCACTAGCTTTGTTCATAGTGATGCTTCCTAAGGCCCACTTGACTTCACATTCCAGGATGTCTGGTTCTAGGTGAGTGATCACACCATTGTGGTTATTTGGGTCATTAAGATCTTTTCTGTACAGTTCTGTGTATTCTTGCTACCTCTTCTTAATAACCTCTACTTCTGTTAGATCCATACTGTTTCTGTCCTTTATTGTGCCCATCTGTGTAAGACTCTTGAGAGTCCCTTGGACTGCAAGGAGATCCAACCAGTCCATTCTGAAGGAGATCAGCCCTGGGATTTCTGTGGAAGGAATGACGCTAAGGTTGAAACTCCAGTACTTTGGCCACCTCATGCGAAGAATTGACTCACTGGAAAAGACTTTGATGCTGGGAAGGATTGGGGGCAGGAGGAGAAAGGGACGACAGAGGATGAGATGGCTGGATGGCGTCACTGACTCGATGAATGTGAGTCTGAGTGAACTCCGGGAGATGGTGATGAACAGGGAGGCCTGGCTTGCTGCAATTCATGGAGTCGCAAAGAGTTGGACACGACTGAGCGACTGAACTGAACTGAACTGTGTATGAAATGTTCCCTTGGTGTCTCTGATTTTCTTGAAGAGATCTCTAGTCTTTCCCATTCTATTATTTTCCTCTATTTCTTTCCACGTTCGCTTTGGAAGACTTTATTTCTCCATACTATTCTTTGGAACTCTGCATTCATATGGGTGTATCTTTCCTTTTCTTCCTTGCCTTTTACTTCTCTTCTTTTCTTAGCCCTTTATAAGGCCTCCTCAGGCAACCATTTTGCCTTTTTGCATTTCTTTTTCTTGGAAATGGTTTGATCACCCCTCCTGTACAGTGTCACGAACCTCCATCCATAGTTCTTCAGACACTCTATCAGATCTTATCCCTTGACTCTATTTGTCACTTCCACTGTATAATTGTAAGGGATTTGATTTAGGTCATACTTGAGTTGCATAGTGGTTTTCTCTACTTTCTTCAATTTAAATCTGTATTTTGCACTAAGACGTTCATGATCTGAGCCACAGTCAGCTCCTGGTCTTGTTTTTGCTGACTGTATAGAGCTTCTCCCTCTTCGGCTGCAAAGAATGTAATCAGTCTGATTTTGGTATTGACCATCTGGTGATATCCATTTGTAGAGTCATCTCTCTATTATTGGAAGAGGATGTTTGCTATGACCAGTGAGTTCTCTTGGCAAAACTCTGTTAGCCTTTGCCCTGCTTCATTTGGTACTCCAAGACTAAATTTGCCTGTTACTCCAGGTATCTAGGAAATGGCAACCCACTCCAGTGTTCTTGCCTGGAGAATCCCAGGGATGGGGGAGCCTGGTGGGCTGCCATCTATGGGGTCACACAGAGTTGGACACGACTGAAGCAACTTAGCAGCAGCAGCAGCAGCCCAGGTATCTCTTTACTTGAATAACAACAATAAAGTCGGTTTTTAAGAGAATGGGCCAGACATTTTGATGTAATGTTGAGTCATATTGTCCTAAAGCAACTGTTTCCATCTTTGCAGACAGTGAATGAAAGACAGAAATTACTTAGAACGTTGTAATATTTGAGCTCTAACAGATGAAAGTTACTTTCAGTATTCATATAAAATAAAATTTACGACCAAAATAAAAATATAAAACAGATCCTTCTGTTAGAGGAAGATATACAGTGTATAAATCAATTCTCTACTAGATTCTGCTTTTGTTTAGATCCTAAGACATTGTGGATTTTAGAGTGACAGCAGAATTTATAAGTAGGCAGCATATGATTCTTTCTGGGGCATCTAAGTTCTGAATGCATCTAAGTTTAATGCTGACCTGTTAGATTTTTATCTCCTGCAAGCTGTTTAGTCTATGCTGCTATCACATACATCTCAAGTGAATATCTGTGATAAATTATTTAAATATGGCACTTGAGAAATGTTTTCTGGAACTTAATAAAAGTGAATATTAATTACTACTAATAGAAACTTGGAGTCATTGATCATAGTTGGAGGCCCTAATCAAAATATAATTTCTTCTTTATGAGCCATCTTCCAATTTCAATGAACAATTCAAGATTCTTTGGACTTAGAGCCTGGTGAAAAAAATTGCCAGAACACAAAGCAAGAATAAAAAATGAGACGAAAGACAAAGTGTTTTTTTCTTTAAATGTCAGCAAAGGGCTGATGATTGCAGTGACTTGTTCTGACAAATACTAGGTCCATCATCACCTGCTTACTTTTGTCCTTTACTTCACCTTCTCACCCCAGTGGAAGTGGATCCAGCACTCAGCACTTGTCTTTTTTATTTTATTAATGTTACATTTATTAATATGATACAGTAACATTATATATTGTTATTTTTTAAAACTTACTTTGACAACCAGGTGTCTAATTATTTTGTATTAAACAGCTTCTTACCAAGAATGGCACAACGTATAATACTTTCTAATATTTTTTTATGCAACTTTGCTTTGTTTTTGCAATGGTTTCTTTAGCAGATTTTCACCCAATTCGTGGCCACAGTCATAATTGTGCTTATATACTTATCTATAAAGATAGAGCATAGGAAAATACTCTGAGAGCAGAATAAGTACAAAATAAGAAACTATGTTGAAATACATAGAAATAACATATGTGTGCATGATACAGATGGAAAAGTCAGTGAAGATGACTTGGCCAATGTTTATAAAACATTTGTTTTCATCCAAACATAAGGCACAATGCAAAAATGTTAGCACTAGTTTTCTTCTGGAAAATTTCTCCATCTCTTGGTAGATTATTGTTTTCACTTAGTAGTCTTTCAGAAAGGGTTTGTGAGAATTATATTCCCTGAGTTCTTGTGTGTTAAAAAAACCCCAAAAACTTCATCTTTAAGTCCACAAACTTCAGTGATAATTTTCTGTATTAGTTTTTCCTGAGACATGGTATACCATGTCTGTAAAATTTCTTTGATTTCAGGGAAACAGTCTTAATGATACTTTTGAAAATGCTTTCTGTTTTATATATGTAGTTCCTTCCTTCAGGAATATGAGTCATGCCAAAGTTTGTTCTCCTTCATCTGGCTTTCCTATCTGTTTTCCCTGTAATCTTTTCACACTCTTTGTATATACTTTCTAATTTCATTTTTTCCCACTTCTTTCAGACTTTTCTCTATGAGTCTTATTTTTTTCAAATAGTTTCAGTTCTTCATTAATTTTATTTTCCTTTCTACTTATTTCCTATTTCCTAGACATAGTCAGAAAACTAGAAATCACACTAGTTTTTATTTCCTTTTGTGAAATTTATTTCTTATGCACTTGGATCTTTACTTTGAGCTGTTCTTTAGTGGTGATATTTTCATAAAATTTTTGAGTTCTTGCTAGCATCTTTGGTCAAGTGAGTAATTTATGTGTCTACATGCATATAAACTATGTTTTATTCTTCTCCCATTTTTCTTGCCTGTTTCTTCCTTTTTACATGAAGTATTTTTTAAATAGAACAACTGGAATGGCTCCTCTTCCTGCCTCCCACCCCATCTTTAAATAATGAGTTCTTAGATTTTAATGTTATATTTTTAGAGTTGGATATTACAAAATGCCTTCTGTTCAGGCGTTTAAGCCCTCCATTACAAGCATAAGATAATCAGTTTTGACCACTGCAACCTCACCAAGTAGGAATAGGATGGCCACTGTGTTTTAAGGCGGCCTCACAGAAACTGAGACTCTTACCTCATATCAGAATGTGTTTCTTTTCATATTCTCTAATAAATGCTATATGATCTGCTTTATTGTTTATGCTTCTCCCAGAAACTGTGTATGCTGTTGGATTATATGTATGGTTAATTATTTTACATAGTTTTTAATACTATGGGGAGAATTATGTAAAATTGTGTTTTCTATGTAAAACATGGTCAAATATATTGGTAATTTCATGTGTCTCAATATATGATTATCTTCTTTACATCATTACTTGCTACCCTTGAATCCTTATTTCTGAATCATCTCTCAGCTGACTTGAATTGCAAGTAGTTTTTTAGAAAATATTTTTTCGCTGTGTCTGGTCTTAGTTGAGGCAGAAATCTTGACTACAAAATATTTAATGAGATAACATAATAAACTTGAACAGTATTTGATAAATCTATGGATTATGATGCTTATATAAGCAGGGTAGGTAGAACAAATGAAGACAGTCAAGCCAAATCCAGAGTTAGTGTTTCTTTTAGTGGAGAAAGATTACTGCCCTCTCCATCAGAGGAGAGCTCAGCGAACTTCATCTGCCTTCACCAGGTTGGTGGGTCCTCCTGCCATGGTTCTGTATTAGAGGCTCAGAGTTGGACACAACTGAGCAATTTTACTTTCACTTTTCACTTTTCATGCATTGGAGAAGGAAATGGCAACCCACTCCAGTGTTCTTGCCTGGAGAATCCCAGGGATGGGGGAGCCTGGTGGGCTGCCGTCTATGGGGTCGCACAGAGCTGGACACGACTGAAGTGACTTAGCAGCAAGTGTGGTGGTCTGGTTGGCATTGGTGAGAGGAAGCTCACGTGTGGAGCTCATTTCCTGCTACCAGGTACTTTGTTCTGATGCCAGTTGAGCAAACACTGCAGTGCCTGAGGAAGGGGTTGGTTGACATTTTCAAGGTAGATCATCTTGCCCCCACAGTGAGAGTCTTATGCTGAGCATTTTCATGGAACACAAATAGCTGTGCTCTAGGCCCGTTTCTCCGTGTCTGTCCCTCAGATGTCTTTGTCACCAGTCCTCCAATCTTTCTTCTTTCAGGTCCCTATCCATCTGGCTAAACTTGTTGTCACTGCCCATCAGGCCATCTTTCCTCAGCCAAAGTAGACCATGGATGTATTGCTTCAAGTTCTACCTGCAGGGAGGAAGTTTCTGCTCCATTGTCTTTTCAGAGACCATCCCTTAGAATGGATATACTACCAGAGTCCACTTATGATTCGTGACAATGAAAGGTCAGTTGGAACTAGGCATCCAAGGTATTCAGACCTTTCTGCATCTTCCTGCATCTTTTATTTCCTAATCTTGTATTTCATATATATATATGAAATATATATATCATATAACATATATCTACATATACATATATAGATAAATGTATATGGTTTGGTTCTCTTGAGGCTTACTCTTTCTGATAAGTATTCCTACTTTTCATGTAAGAGACTTAGTGAGACTCTGAATTTAATGATGGTAGTGATTTATCACCCTTTGATTTTTGTTTATTTGCTGTCTTAGCCTGGAAGCTGCAATAGACTCAGAAAACTTTTTGATATACATAGGAAGTCACTGAGTTCCCATCTTAGCCTGAAATTAAGACATTAGAAGTGGAGCACATGATTCTTTTGTTTCTATCCTCTTTTCAGGTTTTCTATGTCTCTTATTATTTCTGTGAGCTTTTGGTATCTTTCCAAAAAATTTCTTTTCAAACCAGAGTTAGTTTCTCATGCTTACACCAAGAACCAGACAAACATGTTCATATTAGGAAATGAGTGTAGAGAACAGGACCTTAGGAACCTGTGAGAATACTTAATTCTTTAAGTGGGTTGGACGTAACTCATGTCCCACTTGATTTACAAAATGCTAATCAGTCTCCAAAATGTCCTTTAAACTTAAAATGCGTTGACAGCAGGTTTCCCAGATCCTCAACAGGAACTTCATTCTAGTGAATGAGGATAATATACAGATAGTAATGTTGTCATTTTGAAAATTAGTGAGACCTGAGTTTTTAACTATCTGGATCCTTGGTTGCAAAACAGGAGAAAACAACTGTGGTTGAAAAAGGAATTTATTAGAGGGATATTGAAGGGTTCATAGTAACAGTGAGAGTCTTGAACGTCCTGAGAAAGTTATGGGAAGGAACAAAGGCCAACCTGGAAAACCAAGAACAAGGTCTAGCCATTTCTTTTATCGGGATTAGTTTGGCCACGATGGCAGTAGTTCTTACCACTTGCAAGACAGCGTTGCCACTGGCACTGCTACCACCACTGCTTTCACTGGCAGCCCTGTAGCCACCATGAATGAATGCTAAGCACCCCTTGTCTTTGTGTCACTCTTCCCATTCAAAGCCTTGAGCTGAAGCAGAGTCTAAGTAGGAGGCTGCTCATTTCTGTAATGGGAATTATACTCCTTTGGCCCACTTACATGCAGTGTGGAAGTCTTTCTAATTTGCATTCCTTTGCTTCATTTTCTTGCTTTATAGTTCTCACTGGGACTTTTGATACCATGTTTGGTACTATTGGTGAACAGTACCAACTGAACCAAAGAGAGTAAACTTGTTTTCTTCCTGATCTTGAGGAAAGCATTTAGACTTTTGCTGTTAAATTGAGGATGTTCCTGTTCATTACTCATTTGCTGAGTGTTTTGATCATGAATAGATGTTGAATTTTGTCAAAAAATTTTTTTATTCTGTTGAGATGATTGTATGTGTTTTTCATTGTTTACTAGCTGAGTAATTAAATAGATTAAATTTTTGAAAGTTGGACAGATCTTGAATTATTTGGCCCTTTTATATATTGCTGGACTCTGTTTGCTAATATTTCATAAGATTTTAAGTCTGTTTTTCATGAAGGATGCCTCATTTTGATATCAGAGTAATTCTGGCTTCATAACACTAGTTAGGAAGTGTACCGTCCTATTCTATTTTCTGAAAGAGTTTGTGTGAAATGAGTATTAATTCTTCTGTAAAGATTTGGTGAAGTGAAGTGAAGTTGCTCAGTCGTGTCCGACTCTTTGCGACACTGTGGACTGTAGCCTGCCAGGCTCCTCTGTCCATGGGATTCTCCAGGCAAGAATACTGGAGTGGGTTACCATTTCCTTCTCTAGGGGATTTTCCCAACCCAGGGATCAAACCTGGGTCTCCTGCATTGGAGGCAGACGCTTTAACCTCTGAGCCACAATGAAACCATTTGGGCCTGCATTTTGTCTTTGTGGAAACATTTTAAACTATGAATTTGGTTTCTTTAGTAGATGAAGGGATATATAGTGTTGGTATCTCCTTGACTAGTCTTAGGCAGTGTGTATCTTTCATGGAATTTATCCATTTCATCCAAGTTATTTGATTTATTGGCCTAAAGTCATTAATAATTCCCTTATTATTTTAATGCTCAAGAGATCTATAATAATAGTCCCTCTCTCATTCCTGACATTGGTAACTTATTCCTTATTTTTCATGATCAGTCTAACCAGAAACTTACCTATTTTCTTTTCTTTTCAAAGAATCAGCTTTTGATTTTATTGGTTTTCTTTATTGTTTATTAATTTTCTAGACATTGCTTTTTATTTCTTTATTATTTCCTTCCTTCTGCTTACCTGGGATCTAATTTGCTTTTCTATTTCCAGTTTTTTAAGATAGAAGTTTAGTTCACTGACACATTTCTTCTTTTGTAATATGAGCATTTAATGCTGTAAAATTTCCTCAAAGCATTGCTTTAGCTGCATCTCATAAATATTGATATATTGTATTTCATTCAGTTCAAATATTTTCTAATTCTCTTTTTATTTCTTCCTTAACCCATGGGTTGTTTAATTTTCATATATTTGTGGATCTACCAGATAGCTTTCTTTCATTTTTTTCCCATGTATTTTTGCTGTCTTTGGCTTTTTATGTGATTTGTGGGAAATCACCACCTACCTTTGAGAAGAAGGCACTGGTCTGAGCCACCATTGTATGTGAAATGCCCACAGGCTGCCTCAAGCCTGTGCTGGTGGGCAGGTGTATGTATCAGCAGTGGGCTACTCTCTCTTGGCTGGTATATGAGAAGTGGGGCCAGCCATTCTACCACCACTGCCATGTTCTAGTACTGAGGCCGAAAATTTGTTAAAAGTCTGCATATAAGGCAACCACGTCCCCAGTCCTCCTATACCACTGTGTACCTATGAACTCTAGTAGCCAGGCATCTACCCTTATATAAGGAAACAGAATCTTCTTCAAAGAAATCAAATGGTCTCAGAGAAGGCCCTAACACCAGAGCTAAACTCCTTGTAGGAATTACTAAAGGTAGATTCCTGGGTCACCCTGGTGGATGAATAGACCTATGCAGTGGAGGAGGTAGCCAACTCTGGTCTCCTCAGCACTCTCGACGAAGGCAGCTGATTGAAGACTCATGTTGTATTTCCTATTGACTATCAGCATTCACCACTTAACTTTAGACTTGGCTGTATGTGGCATGCCAGTATTGACAAGAATGGAGAGTTATCAGTTTTGATGTATGTGTAGATGACCCACAGATAAAGAGTAAAATCAGCCTGCTAAAAGATGGAACCCTACTCATAGTGGCAGGACTGTCCTGTTCAATACAGTCTTATTTTTAATGGACCAAGATGCTAAAATGTGAATGATTATTTGCTGGGTGACTGGATTAAAGATAATTTCAGTTTTCTTCTTGTTATATTTCTATCTTTTCTATTAATAATGTTTCTAAAGTGGATATATATAGCTTTTGTGTTCAGACACAACGTCTTAAACCATTAAGGCAAAAATTAGTAGACTTGTGAAATAAACAAAAATATCAGATCTGATCTAGTGAGCATGACATAAGGTATAGTCAGTGTGAAACTAGTGATTTAACAGCAAACTAGATTGATCAGAATCGTCTCTAAAGGTGTTTACAAGAGAAGTAATTGACAAAGTTTTCACTTCTCCACAAAGAACAACTGCAGGAGTCACACAGAGGGTTGTCTGGCCCTTCTCCATGGGTCAGCATTCCTGAGGAAAGGTAACAGTACACTGTAATCACAGCATTAACAAGACAAGAGTATCCTAAGCTCTTCAGCTTGGCCCCCTGTTCATCCACTGGTGATGGTGTTCCTGCTGGGAGAGGGGCAGGAGAGTCTGAAAGACAACCTTAACTTAAGAGAGGAGACAGGTTGCCCGTGTTCCATTACTAACACAGTCTTTCCTGTCTGTCCCATACACAGGCAGCTAGCGAAGAGTCTTGGGCAGGCTGGTGAAATCGAGCCTGAAACAGAAGGGATACTTACAGAATATGGTGTGGATTTCTCTGATTTCTCTTCAGAAGTTTTAGAATGCCTCCCTCAAGGCCTGCCTTGGACAATTCCACCAGAGGAATTCAGCAGGAGAAGAGATTTAAGGTAAATATCTGAAACCCTTTAAAGAACAACACGTTTTCTACCTTTCTGTCTTCTGACTTAACTTTCTGAGGCGCTGGCCTCAGGTGTTGCCATTTTTCCACCAACACTCAAGTTCTGTGCAATTGAACTCAAGTGCTCTGTACCAGAGGTTGGCCAGTGATGCCTTGTGAGCTAAACCTAGCCTATTGCCTGTTTACTCACAGCCTTGAGCTAAGAAGGCTTCCTAGGTGGCTCAGTGGTAAATAATCCATCTGCCAATGCAGGAGACCCCAGAGACGTGGGTTCCATCCCTGGGTCGGAAAGATCCCCTAGAGAAGGAAATGGTAACCCACTCCAGTATTCTTGCCTGGGGAATCCCATGGACAGAGAAGCCTGGTAAGCTACAGCTTATGGAGTTGCAAAGAGTCAGACGTGACTGAGCACACTTGCATGCACTTGTGAGCTAAGATTGGTTTTTATATTTTTCATGGTTGAGAAAAATTGAAACAATTTTTATGAAAATTATATAAAATTCATATTTCAGCGTTCATAAAGTTGTGCTGAAACTTAGCCATGCTTATTTGATTATATATTGTCTTTGGCTGTTTTTTTGCAATACAATAGCAGGGTTGAATAGTTGCAACAGAAGCCATATGGCCTGCAAAGCCTGAGATATTTGCTGTCTAGCCCTTTATTGAAAATGTGTGCTGACTCTTCTAGACCATTCTAATTTCAACGGGTACAGTTGCCACCTTCTTTTCTCATTGCTAAGCCCCATAGGTCTGGTCCAATAAAGACAGTGTTATCTTGTTAGAAGTGCCCTCCTTTATATGGGCCTCTTCAGGCACAGAGCAAAGGATTCAAGACTTCTGTGCCTGGAGCTTCATTTTAAAGCTTTACTTTTAGGTCTGGAATTTGTTGGAAAGTACTTTTGTGGTATTTCTTTTAACAACATCTTCTTTGAAGATGTTTCTTCATTGTGGGATGTTAGTTCTTTTCTGATATTTCTCTTCAGAATTTGGTTTCAGTGTTGGCATTGATTTTGGATGCCACATGGAGATATTCAGAACCAAGAAACTTTTCATACAACCCACTGAGGCTGTGGAAGGTTTTTGCTAAGGTCATCCCGTGTCAGAGTCTTTTCCACCACCACACTTGCTCACTTCATGTAGCTGAACTTATGATACCTTAAGCTTGTGGTGCCCATTACTCCACCTAGTTTGAGAATCTTCCTTTCCGGCTCCCTCTTGCTTTTGTATCTTTTAGGAATTTACTTCTTCTTTTTTTTCTTTCTTGCCAAGGGTAGGCAAGGAAAAGGAGTTGATGATTCCCTTTCCTACTTGTTAGTGGCTCAGATGGAACACACATTATATTTGAAGTCAGCTTTCAGAAGTAACCATTGTTCATAGAACTGCTTCTGGTCAGTTATCTTGTCAAGGATTTTGGGCTCCTGAGGCCATAATCTTATTACTCTCTCTGAACCTTCATATTCTCATATGGAGGGACTTGTTTTCTGAATCTTTTCTTAAATCTAGGTATCTATTAAAAAATTAATAAGAAAAAGATAGAATGGATGACTGAATTTTGTTGTTTGAAGTGTAAGTTAGTAGAGCTAATCCTTTGTAGCTATTGACATTTTAAATGTATCTACCCTTGCAATTCACGCTATTCAAAGAAGTATATTAGGGTACATGTACATGAATGTTTGTTGCTACCTTATTGTAAAAGTGACATTGCTGATGTCCACTAGTAAAGGAATGGTTACATAACCTATGTCATATCAATAAGCTAGCATTCTCTGCCATTGTAAAAAGAAGGTAGACCCATGTGGACATTCCTAAAAGAATGTCCATCATATATTGCAAAGTGAAAGAAGCAAGTTTCAGAACAGTAATAACAATATGAGCCTAGTTTTTAATAGTCAAATTATATAAAAACTATGTAAATGTATATGTATAATATACATGTATACATAAAAGTATATATATATATATTTAAAAAAAAGTCCTGGAAGGAAACACATGAATCTGCTGACAGTGATTATTGTGCATGGACTCAGTGAAGTGGTAGGAGGTATGGAGGCAGTATTTTACTTTTCATTTTATAAATTGCTTTATTATTCAAGTTATTTAAACAAGTAACCTTTATAAATTTTTAAAATTATGAATGGAAATATCAGAAGAGAGAGGTGCTCAATCTTTCCAAGTCTGACTCCTACTGTGCAGGTAAATAATAAGTCATGCCAATAGTCCCCGCAGCCAGTATTGCTCAATTCCCCTCTCATGGCCCCACATTACCTTTTTCTTTGGCCCCTGTTACCTTCCGAGTTAGACCACAGACTAAGAGGTCTTGCTCTGCAGAACGCTTCTGTTAAAATATACCTATGTGTCCTGCAAAAGGATCCAAAGATTGAGGGAGCCTGTGGAATGCTCTCTGCTGTTAGCATAGTAACAGGGATTTTTTTTTTTCACTTTTGTAAATATCATTTTTGCCTGTCACTATCTTTTTTAATTTATTTATTTATTTTAATTGGAGGATAATTACTTAACAGTATTGTGATGGTTTTTGCTATACATCAACATGAATTGTACAGGTATACATGTATCCCCACCTCTGAACCCTGCTCCCACCTCCCTTCCCACCCTATCCCTCTGAATTGTCCCAGAGCACCAGCTTTGGGGGTGCCCTGCTTCATGCATTGAACTTGCAATGGTCATCTGTTTTACATATAGTAATATACATGTTTCAATGCTATTCTTTGAAATCATCCCACCCTTGCCTTCTCACATTGAGTCCAAAAGTTTGTTCTTTATGTCAGTAACAGGGTTTTTTTTTTTAAAAACAAAACAAAACAAAACAAAATAAAACACTTTAACTTCCAGGAGGTTTTTATCTGTCCATTATCCTCTAGAATTATTTTTCTAAAATTCAAATCTTATTCTTTTGTTTTTACTCCTTTGGCTTAAAATCTTTCAGCTGCTTGTGATGCCTAAAGTGGTAACCTCTAAACTTTGTTGGACATGCATTTCCTGTAACTTCCATGCCTTTATTCTAAAATTACAAGTGTATGTACTACTTCACTAATTTATTATGTTATTAACATACATAAAAGTGGAAAAATAACAATGAAACAAATTTAAGGTATTTTATTTTACTTTAAAATGATAGAGAAAGATGTTCATATTATCATTAATCTTCTGGTGAAAGCAATGTGATTGAATATTTTATTTTTTTATTTTGCTTGAGCAACTTGCAATATGGAAATACAAAGGTCTGAGTGTAAATTTTTTATATTTTGATACTTAGTTTGGTTTTAATGGTTATCATAACTGAAAAAGATGCCTCATATCTTAGGAAGAAATGAGCTGAACTCACTAAATCATGATACTCATTTTTCAATCCTATTCACTGATCATATTTAGATTCATTTTGAAATCCATCTAATAGACTTCCACCTTTCAAGATGTCAGTTCTTTCTTGTGGGAAAATTGAAAGGTGCTACATTTTTAAAAATGATTTCATTATCTTCAATTATTTTTCAGTTGGCATCTTTAAAAACTAGTTATAAAATTACATGAGAAAATTTAAGTGTACAGATAAGAACAGTTTGGTAGCTTATAAGATTAGGTCATTTTAGGTCCCCGAATTGTGTAATAATGAAATGTTTCAAAACATCCATTTTTAGAATTTTATATTAAAAACTTGAGTTTCTTGTTTTATTTTGCTTTCAAAAAGCAATAACTTTTAAAAATCATTGTTAAAAGATCACATTTACTTGAAGGGGCAGATTAAGTGTATTTTTTTTCCTAAGTATCTGCTAGGGAACATATGATTGACAGTCACTGTTTTGAAATCATAATGTGGCTGATAATGAATTCATGTTAGGAGCAGAAGAAAATGTCAACTTTGCTATTTTCATGGTATTAGTGCTATTACTATTATTAGTTTAATATTATCTTCAATCTGGATCTTTGCAATAGTCTTTTTTTTAGCCACATACCTATTTTGTAAGGATTAACTTTGCTAAAACCATAAATCCATGGTACTGGGCATGTGTAATTACCCACTGTTCATAGTTGGCTGAAAATAAAAAACCAAAAAATGTGCCAATATCATTGCCTTTTGTGTTCTGAACACCTGAGGTTCACCTCATTTACCACCTGATCCACACATCTTGTGAGTGTGCCAGGGTTAATACATGTGTTTATGTAGCCACAGTAAATAATTTCTTATTTTTTTACAATAAAAAATAGAGAAGTACTTAGTATACGGAAGCGTTTGGATCTGATTACCTTTTCCTCTCTATGATTGGTCTTGTAATAAATTTATTTCATTTTTCTATCAACAAATATTTATTGAACACCATCCGCGGCAGTAGAAATTCAACATGAGTAAAAGTAGATAATGGTTTCTGTTCTTGTGGAACTCTGTCTTGGAGCAATAGTCAAATATGGAATTATAATGGAAGAGAGATACTTGGTACAAGAATTTATAATACTGTTATTTCTTCTGCTCAGAGGTTCAGTGCCCTCAAAGAGGTTTTGCCAGTATTTTTCTAGGAAAGTCAAAAGAACTAGGAATGAATCCTAATATACCCTAAGAAACATGCTATGAATAAATAATACATATTCTGTAAACTCCTAAATCAAACTTTTTTCCTTTTCCTCTCTTCTTCTTTCTATGGCGGTTTAGTCGCTAAATTGTGTTTGACTCTTGTGACTCCACGGACTGTAGCCCACCAGGCTCCTCTGTCCTTGGGATTCTCTAGGCAAGAGTACTGGAGTGGTTTGCCATTTCTTTCTCCAGGTTATCTTGCCAACCCAGGAATCAAACCTGGGTCTCCTGCATTGCACGCAGACTCTTTACCAACTGAGCTATGAGGGAAGCCTCTTGTGTTTATATATTTTATATATATATATATATAAAATATATGTGTACATGTAATATATACCAACTATACTAAATCAGTCACCGGAAATCAAAGGCAAGTAAGGCCCAGCCCTTGTTCTTCATGACTTTACTGTTCGCAGGAAGGCAGATTTATACTCAGATAAATTACAGCAGAGAATGGCAAGTCCTATAATATCCGTATGAACAAATTGCCAGTGTCATTGGTGCTAGAGCTGAGATCTGAGAAATGAGCAGGCATTTCTAGAACTAGAGTAACTAAGTAGTCTTCAGTTTAGTGGCAGGCTGTGGCTGCAGAAAGGGTGGGGTGTTCCCTAAGCCTCCCAGATCTACTGTAGCAGGGCTCTCAACTCCTATGGTTTTGATGGCTTCTTGACCCCCTCTGCTGGGCCGCCCTGCTGTGGAGCCTGTGATGTTGCCCTGGCTGTAGCTACGTAAGGACTTCTACATACCCGTTTAGGTTTGGTATTTGAACAATTATATTTGGAACAGAAAAGTTCCATCAATCTTTAAACCTCATAATCCAATTATGTCAGTAAAATTCCAGTTTTTAGTCCAGTGGAATTGGGGTAATATTTTGCAAACTGAAGTTGAGAGAAATAGTGTTTATTTTGAAAAGAAAAATGGTTGGTTAGCAATTTTCAAGAAGGAAGGCTGGTGTGAACTCCTAGGAGGAATCTGGCCCTTCTGATTGGGAGCACCATTTTTCTGGACCTTGGGCTTCAGTCTCTGCAGAATTGGTGCTTAAATGGCCTAACCTGCAGCTCTCCTTAGCAGGGCATTTGAGGTTAAAAAAAGCAACACCAATACTGCAAGCCTTTGGGGATCAGGAGGAGAATATATCCAAAGAAACTGCTTAAAGGGTGTTGCACCAGAAGCCCAAGAAACCCCAAGGTTATTTCTGAGACTGGCTCCAGTTATTTCTAATTTCATTCATATTGTTTTGCTTCCTTTGTTGCTAAACTGAAACCGAAGCTTAAAAGCTTAATTAAAGTAGAAAGTGAAAACCTAAATTATTGGAGGGGGAAAATACCATGCTAAACTGATTTTTATACTTCAGTAGTATTGTAGAAGTTTGGATCATGTCACTTTTCAGTAAAACCATGAGCTTCCTTGAAGTGGAGTTGATTTCTATAGTTTTTCACAGCAGAACTTGTGGATATCTATTTCTTTACTATTCCCTCAATAAAAGGAAGCCCAGTGACCTCCACTGGACCATTACAAATGCAAAACTTGGCACTTAAAATTGCTTGCTCTAAATTTTCCAATTGCTTTCCTTTTTTTTTTTTCCATTTAATGTCGTTCTGCCAACTAGTGATTTTATTATTATAAACAGGACATTGTATTCACTTTTAAGAAGAAATATGAAGCTGGAGGTAAAATTACAAACTGCACCTTCTCAGCTGCCAAAATAGAAAACAATGAGCTAAAAATACTGAGCACAGAAAGGGTGTTGTGGTGAGAAATATTGAAATATCTTCAGGATGGAACTGTTCCAGATAGACAGAAATTTCCTCTCACTCCAGGTAAAACCAACCTTGAAATAGCAACTTGAAAGGAGAGACATATAATACTAACCTCTTTCAGGTCAAGCTTCTTGTGGGAAAGCTTTCAAACATAACTAACATTAAATGACTAATGATCTTGCTGTTTATCAGGAAGTCCAGTCTGATTAAATTGCCATTTAGAAAAGGTCCCTCTGGTGAGGGAGTGTGGCAGCATAGAAGGAGCACTGGAAGTCAGGGACTAGCTGGGTGACCTTGGGAAAATCAATTACATTTGGGGAAACAGTGAGCAGAGATGAAACTGGTAAAAGTGTATTATTTGACCAAGTTAGGTTTTCCAAAAGGTGTTTTGGTAGGCTTCAAGTTCTTTGGGATTTTAATATGTGCTATGGAGAAAAAAGATTGCGTGGCCATCCTATTTTGGAAAACATTGGGTTAATACATTTCTTACAACATTTTTTTTTTGTAGATCATCTCATGAAACTAGTGTTCCTTAGTATACACTATGAAATTGCTAAACTAAATATTTCACAACGTAATAGGTCTAATGGTGTGTGACTGTGTTTGGGATGTCCTTTCTGAATTATTCAGAGCAAAATTCTTGGATTTGAAAGAAAGTGGTATTCCACTGGTGATTATCTGCCACATTTATCTGACAAATATCGACTGTGCTTCACTGTGGGCAACAGAGGAATTCAGGAACTGTGCTTTAAAGCACTCTCAGCTCTTCCATTGCCAAGGGAACCCTTTCTTTTCTTGCCTGGTAACTCTCAGCTCTTCCATTGCCAAGGGAACCCCTTCTTTTCTTGCCTGGTGGGAAGCAAAGTTTAATTGTGTTAGCTGCTTAGTCGTCTCCGACTGTTGCAACTGCATGGACTGTAGCCTGCCAGGCTCCTCTGTCCGTGGGATTTCCCAGGTGAGAATACTGGAGTGGATTGCCTTTTCCTTCTCCAGGGCATCTTCCTGACCCAGGATTGAACCTGGGTCTCCTGCATTGCAGGTAGACCCTTTACCATCTAAACCACCAGGAATCCTGGAGGAAACTGTCATTGTCATTTGAAACAGCAATGCTGCTCCCTTCATATAAATCCCAACTCACTGTTTATGAAAATACATGAAACTCATAGATAGTAACAAAGATGAATGGGTCTGAAAGTAGATCCACAAGTGGATATTCTTAACTATAAGTACTTGAGTAGTTTGTTAACATAGAATTTATATTGATAAGTAGCATTAAATCTCAAAGAAAATAAATAGCCAAAGATTAGTAGATTTTATCTGAACAGGTAGAAAAATGGCTGTTGACAGAGAAGACAGTATTTGAACTTATACTCAGAAATAATTTTGTACCATTTTGCAAATATGAATGCATAGGAAAGATGATTAATTTCTATACATTCTAAATACATAAAATTTGTTTGGAAGTTATACTGTAATGATTAAAAAAACTTATTTTTATGTGGGTGGCTGAGGATTTAGAGTAAACTAGTAAGATTTAGGGATGATTGAATGTCAGAGTGGCAAAGTCTCTGAAATGTTTTTTATATGGAGATATTTAAATACCATAAAATTCATCTTTTAATGTACAATTCAACAATTTCTTAGACATTCTTAAAATTATGCAACCATCACCACTAATTTCAGAACACTTTCAACCCTTGCAAAAGAAATCCTAGACTTATTGGCAGTTGGTTCCTGTTCCCTCTCCACCCTAACTCCTAGCAACAGTTAATCTACATTCTGTCTCTATGAATTTCCCTATTCTGGACATTTCCTATAAGTAGATTCATGTAATAAGTGGCCTTTGTATCTGGCTTCTTTTTCTTGGCATAATATTTTCAAGGTTCACCCATCCTGTAGCATGTGTCAATATTTCAACCCTTTTTATGGCTGAATAGTATTCCACTGTATGGATATACCATGTTTTGTTTACCCATTTGTTGATGGACATTTAGGGTGTTTCTAGTTTTTTTGTGTGTGTTTCTAGTTTTTAATCATTATAAATAATGCTGCGGTGAATATGTGTGTACAGATTTTTGTATGGACCTATGTTTTCAGTTCTGTTGAGTGTATACCTAGGGAGTGGAATTGCTGGTTCACGTAGTCACCTTATAGTTAACCTTTTGAGTAACTCAAACTTTTTTTCCAAAGTGACCGCACAGCTTTACATTCCTACTAGCAGTCTGTGAGTGTCCTAATTGCTCCATGTTTTCACCAACACTTGTTCTCTGTATTTGCAATTATAGCGATTCATACAAGTTTGAAATACTAGCTCTTTGCTGATAACATTCACTGGGTGGATTGATTATATTATCATTATAAACTGTCCTTTTGTCTCTAGTACCAGTTTTTATCTTGAAATCTATTTGCTATTAGTTTAGGTACTCCACTCTTTTGATTATTGTTTGCATGTGAATCTATATCAAAAGGCATACCTATATCTCTTCCATTTTAAATGATATAACTGAAAAATAGGTTTAAGGGACTAGATCTGATAGACAGAGTACCCAATGAACTATGGATGGAGGTTCATAACATTGTACAGAAGACAGGAATCAAGACAATCCCCAAGAAAAAGAAATGCAAAAAAGCAAAACAGCTGTCTGAAGAAGCCTTACAAATAGTTGTGAAAAGAAGAGAAGCCAAAGCAAAGGAAAAAAGAAAGATATACTCATTTGAATGCAGAGTTCCAAAGAATGGCAAGGAGAGATAAGAAAGCCTTCCTCAGAAATCAATGCAAAGAAATAGATGAAAACAATAGAATGGGAAAGACTAGAGATCTCCTCAAGAAAATCAGATATACTAGGGGAACATTTCATGCAAAAATGGGCTGAATAAAGGACAGAAATGGTATAGACCTAACAGAAGCGGAAGACATTAAGAAGAGGTGGCAAGAATACACAGAAGAACTGTACAAAAAGATCTTCATGACCAAGATAATCACGAAGGTGTGATGACTCATACTCACCTAGAGCCAGACATCCCGGATGTGAGGTCAAGTGGGCCTTAGAAAGCATCACTACGAACAAAGCTAGTGGAGGTGATGGAATTCCAGTTGAGCTATTTCAAATTCTAAAAGATGATGCTGTGAAAGTGCTGCACTCAATATGTCAGCAAATTTGGGAAACTCAGCAGTGGCCACAGGACTGGAAAAGGTCAGTTTTCATTCCAATCCCAAAGAAAGGCAATGCCAAAGAATGCTCAAACTACTGCACAATTACATTCATCTCACAGGCTAATAAAGTAATGCTCAAAATTCTCCAAGTCAGGCTTCAGTAATATGTGAACCATGAAATTCCAGATGTTCAGGGTGGTTTTAGAAAAGGCAGAGGAACCAGAGATCAAATTGCAAACATTCCCTGGATCATTGACAAACCAGAAAGAATGTTCCAGAAAAACATCTATTTCTGCTTTATTGACTATGCCAAAGCCTTTGAATGTATGAATCACAATAAACTGTGGAAAAATCTGAAGGAGATGGGAATACCAGGCCCCCTGACCTGGCTCTTGAGAAACCTGTACGCAGTCCAGGAAACAACAGTTAGAAGTGGATATGAACAACAGACTGGTTCCAAATAGGAAAAGGAGGACGTCAAGGCTATATATTGTCACCCTGCTTACTTATATGCAAAGTACATCATGAGAAACACTGGGCTGGAAGAAGCACAAGCTGGAATCAAGACTGCTGGGAGAGAAATGAATAACCTCAGATATGCAGATGACACCACCCTTATGGCAGAAAGTGAAGAGGAACTAATGAGCCTCTTGATAAAAGTGAAAGAGGAGAGTGAAAAGGTTGGTTTAAAGCTTAACATTCAGAAAACGAAGATCATGGCATCCGGTCCCATCACTTCATGACAAGTAGATGGGGAAACAGTGGAAACAGTGGCTGACTTTATTTTGGGGGTTCCAAAATCACTGCAGATGTTGACTGCAGCCATGAAATTAAAAGACCCTTACTCCTTGGAAGGAAAGTTATGACCAACCTAGTCAGTTCAGTCGCTCAGTTGTGTCCAACTCTTTGCGACTCCATGAATCGCAGCACGCCAGGCCTCCCTGTTCATCACCATTTCTTGGAGTTCACTCAGACTCAACGTCCATTGAATCCGTGATGCCATCCAGCCATCTCATCCTCCGTCGTCCCCTTCTCCTCCTGCCCCCAATCCCTCCCAGCATCAAAGTCTTTTCCAGTGAGTCAACTCTTCACATGAGGTGTCCAAAGTACTGGAGTTTCAGCTTTAGCATCATTCCTTCCAAAGAAATCCCAGGGTTGATCTCCTTCAGAATGGACTGGTTGGATCTCCTTGCAGTCCAAGGGACTCTCAAGAGTCTTCTCCAACACCACAGTTTAGAAGCATCAATTCTTCGGTGCTCAGCCTTCTTCACAGTCCAACTCTTACATCCATACATGACCACAGGAAAAACCATAGCCTTGACTAGAGGGACCTTAAACGGCAAAGTAATGTCTCTGCTTTTGAATATGCTATCTAAGGTGTTCATAACTTTTCTTCCAAGGAGTAAGTGTCTTTTAATTTCATGACTGCAGTCACCATCTGCAGTGATTTTGGAGCCCCAAAAATAAAGTCTGACACTGTTTCCACTGTTTCCCCATCTATTTCCCATGAAGTGATGGGACCGGATGCCATCCAGCCATCTTCGTTTTCTGAATGTTGAGCTTTAAGCCAACTTTTCCACTCTCCTCTTTCACCTTCATTAAGAGGCCCTTTAGCTCCTCTTCACTTTCTGCCATAAGGTTGGTGTCATCTGCATATCTGAGGTTATTGATATTTCACCCGGTAATCTTGATTCCAGCTTGTGTTTCTTCCAGTCCAGCATTTCTCATGATGTACTCTGCATATAAGTTAAATAAGCAGGGTGACAATATACAGCCTTGATGTACTCCTTTTCCTATTTGGAACCAGTCTGTTGTTCCACGTCCAGTTCTAACTGTTGCTTCCTGACCTGCATACAGATTTCTCAAGAGGCAGGTCTGGTGGTCTGATATTCCCATCTCTTTCAGAATTTTCCACAGTTTCTTGTGATCCACACAGTCAAAGGCTTTGGCATAGTCAATAAAGCAGAAATAGATGTTTTTCTGGAACTCTCTTGCTTTTTCCATGATCCAGCAGATGCTGGCAATTTGATTTCTGGTTTCTCTGCTTTTCTAAAACCAGCTTGAACATCAGGAAGTTCATGGTTCACGTATTGCTGAAGCCTGGCTTGCAGAATTTTGAGCATTACTTTACTAGCATTTGAGGTGAGTACAATTGTGCGGTAGTTTGAGCATTCTTTGGCATTGCCTTTCTTTGGAATTGGAATGAAAACTGACCTTTTCCAGTCCTGTGGCCACTGCTGCGTTTTCCAAATGTGCTGGCATATTGAGTGCAGCACTTTGACAGCATCATCTTTCAGGATTTGAAACAGCTCTACTGGAATTCCATCACCTCCACTAGCTTTGTTTGTAGTGATGCTTTCTAAGGCCCACTTGACTTCACATTCCAAGATGTCTGGCTCTAGATGAGTGATCACATCATCATGATTATCTGGGTCGTGAAGATCTTTTTTGTACAGTTCTTCTGTGTATTCTTGCCACCCCTTCTTAATATCTTCTGCTTCTGTTAGATCCAGACCATTTCTGTCCTTTATCAAGCCCATCTTTGCATGAAATGTTCCCTTGGTATCTCTAATTTTCTTGAAGAGATCTTTAGTCTTTCCCATTCTGTTCTTTTCCTCTATTTCTTTGCATTGATCGCTGAAGAAAGCTTTCTTATCTCTTCTTGCTATTCTTTGGAACTCTGCATTCAGATGCTTATATCTTTCCTTTTCTCCTTTGTTTTTCGCCTCTCTTCTTTCCACAGCTATTTATAAGGCCTCCCCAGACAGCCATTTTGCTTTTTTGCATTTCTTTTCCATGGGGATGGTCTTGATCCCTGTCTCCTGTACAATGTCATGAACCTCATTCCATAGTTCATCAGGCACTCTGTCTATCAGATCTAGACCCTTAAATCTATTTCTCACTTCCACTGTATAATCATAAGGGATTAGATTTAGGTCATACCTGAATGGTCTTGCGGTTTTCCTACTTTCTTCAATCAGTCTGAATTTGGCAATAAGGAGTTCATGCTCTGAACCACAGTCAGCTCCTGGTCTTGTTTTTGTTGGCTGTATAGAGCTTCTCCATCTTTGGCTGCATAGAATATAATCAATCTGATTTCGGTGTTGACTATCTGGTGATGTCCATGTATAGAGTCTTCTCTTGTATTGTTGGAAGAGGGTGTTTGCTATGACCAGTGCATTTTCTTGGCAAAAGTATTAGTCTTTGCCCTGCTTCATTCCGCATTCCAAGGCCAAATTTACCTGTTACTCCAGGTATTTCTTAACTTCCTACTTTAGCATTCCAGTCCCCTAGAATGAAAAGGACATCATTTTTGGGTGTTAGTTCTAAAAGGTCTGTAGGTCTTCATTAAACCGTTCAACTTCGGCTTCTTCAGCGTTACTGGTTGGGCATAGACTTGGATAACTGTGATATTGAATGGTTTGCCTTGGAAACGAACAAAGATCATTCTGTCATTTTTGAGATTGCATCCAAGTACTGCATTTTGGACTCTTTTGTTGACCATGATGGCTACTCCATTTCTTCTGAGGGATTCATGCCCACAGTAGTAGATATAATGGTCATCTGAGTTAAATTCACCCATTCTAGTCCATTTTAGTTTGCTGATTCCTAGAATGTCGACGTTCACCCTTGCCATCTCTTGTTTGACCATTTCCAATTTGCCTTGATTCATGGACCTGACATTCTAGGTTCCTATGCAATATTGCTCGTTACAGCATCGGATCTTGCTTCTATCAGCAATCACATGCACAACTGTGTATTGTTTTGCTTTGGCTCCATCCCTTCATTCTTTCTGGAGTTATTTCTCCACCAATCTCCAGTAGCATATTGGGCACCCTAATGACCTGGGGAATTTCTCTTTTGTATCCTATCATTTTGCCTTTTCATGCTGTTCATTGGGTTCTCAAGGCAAGAATACTGAAGTGGCTTGCCATTCCCCTTCTCCCATGGACCACGTTCTGTCAGCCCTCTCCACCATGACCCGCCTGTATTGGGTTGCCCCGCAGGCATGGCTTGGTTTCATTGAGTTAGACAAGGCTGTGGTCCTAGTGTGATTAGATTGACTAGTTTTCTGTGAGTATGGTTTCATTGTCTGCCCTCTGATGCCCTCTTGCAACGCTTTACCATCTTACTTGTGCTTCTCTTACTTTGAGCATGGGGTATCTTTTCACGGCTGCTCCAGCAAAGCACAGCTGCTGTTGTCTTACCTTGAACGAGGGGTATCTCCTTACCGCCGCCTTCCTGACCTTCAGTGTGGGATAGCTACTCTAGGCCCTCCTGCTCCTCGCAGCCACCGCTCCTTGGGTTGATCCCCCAGGCCGCCAGCCCTGACCTCGGGCATGGGTGGCTCCTTTTAGCTGCAACCCCTGGCCTCAGGCTCAAACTCGGGGTGGCTCTTCCCGGTTACTGCCACTGGCCTCGAGTGCTAGGTGGCTTCTTCTGGCCGCCCTTGACCTTTGACGCGTGGTGTCTCCCCCGGCCACCCCTGACCTTGGACATGGATGCCCCTGACCTCGGACGTGGGGTATCTCCCCCAGCCGCCCCTGGCCTTGGACTTGGGGTAGCTCCACCCAGCCGCCGCCCTGTCCTTGGATGTGGGGTGCCTCCTCCCGGCCGCCAGTGACCTTGGACATGGGGTGTCTCCTCCCAGCCACCGTAGCTCCACCCAGCCACCACCACTGGACTCGGACGCGGGGTGTCTCTTCCTGGCAGCCACTGACCTTGGACATGGGGTGTCTTCTTCCGGCCGCCGCCCCTGATCTCAGACGCAGGGTGCCTCCTCCCTGCTGCCACTGACTTCAGAGGCTGGCTAGCTCCTCTCGGCCGTTCCTGCGCCGTCACAGCCTGGTACTCTAGGCTGCTGGCCCTGACCTCGGATGTGGGGTAGCTCCTCTCATACACGCTTAGTGCGCCAGCCTGGCTCTCGCAGCCATCCTAGCTTAGTGCGCTGGCCCGGCTCTCACAGCCGACCAACCTAGACAGCATAGTAAAAAGCAGAGATGTTGCTCTGTCAACAAAGATCTGTCTAGTCAAGGCTATGGTTTTTCCAGTAGTCATGTATGAATGTGAGAGTTGGACTATAAAGAAAGCTGAACACTGAAGAATTGATGCCTTTGAATTGTGGTGTTGGAGAAGACTCTTGAGAGTCCCTTGGATTGCAAGGAGATCCAACCAGTCTATGCTAAAAGAGATCAGTCTTGGGTGTTCATTGGAAGGACTGATGTTGAAGCTGAAACGCCAATAGTTTGGCCACCTGATGTGAAGGGCTGACTCATTTGAAAAGACCCTGATGCTGGGAAAGATTGAGGGCAGGAGGAGAAGTGCACAACAGAGGATGAGATAGTTGGATGACATCACTGACTCAGTGGACATGGGTTTGGGTAGACTCTGGGAGTTGGTGATGGACAGGGAGGCCTGACATGTTGCAGTTCATGGGTTCACAGAGAGTCAAACACGACTGAGTGACTGAACTGAACTAATGTGTGAACTCTGAAAATCACCTCCCTATCTCCCTAAGTTTTGTTACTGTTACTGTTCTTATTGCCCTTTGTGACTTCACTGAACTAATTCTAATTGTGTAGAGTCTGTATTCTTTGTTGTGTGAAGTCACTAAAATTTCTGCTTTGTTAGCTTAGTGGTCAGCTAATGAATGAACGGAGATTTTTAAATGCTTTGAACCAATAGTCTCCTAGCCTTTGCTGAGAGCCTCTGTGCATGTATTGATAGGGTCATACCTCCAATTTTCAGACGTGCATTTTACAGCTCTGCCTTAGTCTTCACTTCCTGCTGTGCAGAGCTTCAAGGTCAACCAGAGGTGAGAGCTTAAGTCCTTTTCTGGTGTCTCTTGGCATGTACACAGCCTTATGCATGTGTGCAGCTGTCTCAACCCCCAGGAAGATGTCAAGTCTTTGCAAAGACCCCTGGGGAGTCCTTTAACATTTTTGGTTAGCTTCTTATTTTCCAGGTGTTACTGCTATCTCAGAAATCTGTGATATTAAATAATTGCTGCTGACTGTTTTTAGCAAGCACCTCTGAGGCTATAAGTCTTTTTGCATAGGAGTTAGATATGAGTCAGGTCAAAGTAACATGAATGGGGTTTTTCAGGGAACTGCCAGACAACTCCCATAATGGCAAGAATGCAGATTTTGTTGAGCTTTTGAACCTGTTCTGTCCCCTCCAGTGGCTGCTAGGCTGTTGGTTTTCACCAGAATTAGAAAGCTGTTGGTTTTCAAGGCTACCTCAGAGCTGGGGAGAGGGCCATGGGAATAAGGCAAGTAAAAACCGTACAGAGCTCACTGTTCTAATTGAAATTCATCTATTTCTCTTGAATAAATGTACATCAGATTTTTATAGGCCTCTGGTTAATTTCTGGAAGTATTAAAAGGTTCATTTTAACCATTTCACCAATGTTACTAAAGCTTGTATGGAGAGGCCCATACTCTTCCAGTCCCACTGCTGTCATTCTCAAGTCTCTTCACTCTTTAATGCCAGGGAATGGGCTAAAAGGAGACAACTTCCAGCAGAAAGTTTTGAGAAAGAAGCAAACCCGCACTGAAGATAACAGAAGAGAAAGAATTTGAAAATAAGGGCCATGAGAAGTAAATAATTGTATGGGCAAATCATTCTTAACATTTAGAAATGTTGGACAGCTTGACATCTATATCAGTGGAGTAAAATTAACAACTTTATTGATAATAGGAAAAGAGGGGAATAAATTTCTTAGCTTTCTATGCAATATCTTGTTCTATACTTAACCCTTCATCTTTCCCCCAAACATTTTACTCCGTGGTAGTTCTGCGACTTGCCCTTGCCCTGTATTGCATTTCATCCATTTTTCGGGACCCATCTTCACTACTGTGAATCTTTCGACATCTCACTCTGAAAGTATTCGTCATGCCCCGTTCTTCTTTCCCTTGACCATTTGTTCATACCTATGTTATAACACTTGCCATACTGTATTTCTAATTTACCCATGTACAGCTCTCTCTTTCTGATGGAAAGCAGTGTCCTCAAGAACAAGGACTAGATCTTACTCGCCTTTCTGTTCTAGAAACTAATTGGTATATAATAAATCATATATGTATATATATGTATAAGATAAGGGAGAAAAAGACAAAAAGGGTTTTATATAGAAGTTTGCAGAATGTGTTAATGTATTCAGAACTGAACTGAATGTGTTTTTAAGCAAGAGTAAGAATCATTCCTATTTCTTTTTGATATTCCTAGGCAAAAATATAGATTAAAAAAAAAACACCATCCAGTACCTTTAAAAAAGAAGTTGTTAAGATGTTTTCCTATCTGATTTTAACACTAAAGAGTATAAGTGTTAAAATTACTGTAATAAAATAAGGCACAACTTCTATTTCTGACAAAACGGAGTAAACGCATTCTTCCTGGCTCTTTGTGTTAACAACTATAAACATGGGGTATAACACAACAAACACATATAGGAAGATTCTGGAAAGGAGGGGAAGAGAAGGTGGATTGCCTAGGCGGTCTCAGGACTCGAGGGCCAGCATGCCAATGATCCCTTGGTTTTCTTATTGTCTCCTACATATCCTAAGTAGGGTACTGTGGAAATTGCCAACCTGGAATGGCCAAAAAGCACAGGAAAAGTGATCTCCAAGAGAAACCTTTCTGTTCTAGCCAAAAGACCAAGAAAAGGGTGGTCTAAAACAGAAAAGCTTTTTAGCAGTGCTCACCATACTCTAACCAAATGCCAGTGGAAAAGACGCACACACGCACACCGTGGTTTCTGTGGGCCTGGGCACAGTGTTAACAGTCTACACCCCGCCCCGTTGTATCTCTTGAAATCAGGCTGCGGTGCTCCAATTGCTCCCTCCCTCCGCCCCACTTGGTGATGTCTGTGGAGCCATGCAGGGACTTAATCTTCCGTTCTGCCTGCCACAGTGCAGGGGACGCTGATTCCTGCTTAGGGAGATGTCTGCGGATCTGAGAAGGGGACTAATTTTCCCTCCCCTGCCCAGGAGAAGTGGTTGGCGGTGCTCTAATTCCCCTGCCAGAGTGGTATCAGTGAAACTAAGCATGAAGCCGTTACTCCTTCCCCTCTTAAGTGGAAGCAGGCATGCTCCAATTCCCTGACTGCGATAGTGTCACTGGGGCCAAGCAGGGAGCTCACCTGTTCCCATCCAGTGGAAGCAGACTATTCTGTTTCCCTCACATGGGTAGAACCGAGAGTGGAGTTGACCTGTCCACTGTCCAGTAAAAGGAAGCATTTTCCCACTGTCCCCTGAGAGCACTACCAGCAGTTTCCAGTGATGAGATGAGCCTCCTTTCCTGCCTGGCAGCAAAGAGACTATTGGTCAGGGCCACTTACCATAACATCCTTGCCTGGTTTCAGTGGAGCTCAGGGCAACCTGAGCCTCTGCCTTCTGCCAGCATAAACAACATGGTGAGAGAGGGATATTTAGCACTTACGTGCTTCCCTCTCCCTTGTGTCAACAGGGATTTGAGCTTCTGCCCCCAAATTATAGTGACAAAGTAGTGTACACCAGACTTTAGCTTTTCGTATTCCTGAAGGCAGTAGGGCTTAGTGGGGAACTAGGCTTATACCCAGCTAATAATGGTTGATAACTTCCCAAATTTGGCCAAAGACAAGCCTGCAGACTCAGTAAACTTTGCATGCCCTATAAGGAAAAGCATACTCCTCCCATGTGTCTTATGCTCTTGGTACATGCATGGAATGTTGCTTTGCTTATGACACCAGATGTGTGTAAGAGCAAATCTTCGTCACCTTTGGTCAGTCAAAGGAAAAGTGATCACAGGAAAAAGTGGATTAACTAGGATAGCTGTGGTCAAAAATACAGATAACAAGTGTTAATGAGGGTGCAGAGAAACTGAAATCCTTACAGATTGCTGCTGCGAATGCAAAATGATGTAGCCACTTTGGAAAACTGTTTGGCAGTTCCTCAAACAGTTCAGTTCAGTTCAGTTCAGTCACTCAGTCGTGTCTGACTCTTTGCGACCCCATGAATTGCAGCACGGGAGGCCTCCCTGTCCATCACCATCTCTCGGAGTTCACTCAGACTCACGTCCATCGAGTCTGTGATGCCATCCAGCCATCTCATCCTCCATTGTCCCCTTCTCCTCCTGCCCCCAATCCCTCCCAGCATCAAAGTCTTTTCCAGTGAGTCAACTCTTCACATGAGGTGTCCAAAGTACTGGAGTTTCAGCTTTAGCATCATTCCTTCCAAAGAAATCCCAAGGTTGATCTCCTTCAGAATGGACTGGTTGGATCTCCTTGCAGTCCAAGGACTCTCAAGAGTCTTCTCCAACACCACAGTTCAAAAGCATCAGTTCTTCGGCGCTCAGCCTTCTTCACAGTCCAACTCTCACATCCATACATGACCACAGGAAAAACCATAGCCTTGACTAGATGGACCTTAGTCGGCAAAGTAATGTCTCTGCTATTGAATATGCTATCTAGGGTGTTCATAACTTTTCTTCCAAGGAGTAAGTGTCTTTTAATTTCATGGCTGCAGTCACCATCTACAGTGATTTTGGAGCCCCAAAAATAAAGTCTGACACTGTTTCCACTGTTTCCCCATCTATTTCCCATGAAGTGATGGGACCGGATGCCATGATCTTCGTTTTCTGAATGTTGAGCTTTAAGCCAGCTTTTTCACTCTCCTCTTTCACCTTCATCAAGAGGCCCTTTAGCTCCTCTTCACTTTCTGCCATAAGGGTGGTGTCATCTGCATATCTGAGGTTATTGATATTTCTCCCGGCAATCTTGATTCCAGCTTGTGCTTCTTCCAGCCCAGCATTTCTCATCATGTACTCGGCATATAAGTTAAATAAGCAGGGTGACAATATATAGCCTTGACATACTCCTTTTCCTATTTGGAACCAGTCTGTTGTTCCATGTCCAGTTCTAAGTGTTGCTTCCTGACCTGCATACAGATTTCTCAAGGGGCAGGTTAGGTGGTCTGGTATTCCTATCTCTTTTAGAATTTTCCACAGTTTATTGTGATCCACACAGTCAAAGGCTTTGGCATAGTCATTAAAGCAGAAATAGATGTTTTTCTGGAACTCTCTTGCTTTTTCCATGATCCAGCAGATGTTGGCAATTTGATCTCTGGTTCCTCTGCCTTTCCTAAAACCAGCTTGAACATCAGAGAGTTCACGGTTCACGTATTGCTGAAGCCTGGAGGTAATAAGCCATCAATTTGGCTGTTAAAGAATTAGAAACATATCCATACTTAAACATAAACATACTTAAATGTGGATGGATGTTCATAACAGGATCTCCTTAATAGCCAAAAGATGGAAACAACCTAAATGCCCGTCAGCTGTAAACGGGTTAACACGGTGTGGTGCATTCATTCATTGGAATATTTTTTGGCCGCAAAAAGAAATGAAGTACAGATACATGCTGCAACATGGAGGAAACCTGAAGACATAACGCCAAGCTAAAGGAACCAGACATAAATGGTCGCATGGTGTACTACAGATAAAGAAAGGCACATAGTGGTGGCTATGGCTTCCCTGGTGGTGCAGAGGTTAAAGCGTCTGCCTGCAACGTGGGAGACCTGGGTTCAATCCCTGGGTCGGGAAGATCCCCTGGAGAAGGAAATGGCAAACCACCCCAGTATTCTTGCCTGGAGAATCTCATGGACGTAGGAGCTTGGTGGGCTACAGTCCACGGGTCTCAAAGAGTCAGACACGACTGGGTGACTTCACTTTACTTTCACTTAGGGGCTACAGGGAGGGGGGAGATGTGAAGTAAGTGCTAATGGGCATGGAGTTTCTGTTTTGGGTGATGAAAATATTATGAGGGTAGGTAAGGGAAATGATTATGTAACTTTGAAGTGTCCATGTGATTTATTTCCAATTAGCAGTAATTATGTCTTGAGTAAACCTCACTGGTTGTGGTACTACAGCTGTACAAAGCTTGAATTGTATATTTTAAAGAATGAATTTTATGGTGTGTGGATTATATCTCAATAAAATTATTATTAAGGGCTTCCCTGGTGGCTCAGTGGTAAAGAATCTGCCTGTCAATGCAGGAGACATGGGTTCAGTCCCTGATCTGGGAGGATCCCACATGCCACAGGCAGCTAAACCTATGCACCTCAACTATTGAGCATGTGCTCTAGATCCTGGGAACCACAACTACTGAACCATTCTTGCTGCAGCTGAAACCTATGTTTTAGAGCTCATGTTCACAGCAATGAAAAGCCTGCATGCCACAACTCGAGAAAAGTTTGGGCAGCAATGAAGACTCAGGACAGCCAAAAAATACAAATAAATAAAAATTTTAAAAACCATTGTTAAAAATCAATGCATGTAATCTATAATGTCAACAGAATAAATAAAAATGTGAAATTGTAAGATCCCATCAACTATTACAGAAAAGACATTTGAAAAAAATTCAACACACATTCATAGCAAAAGCTCTCAGCAAACTAGACAGAGAAAAGAACATTCTTAGCTTGATAAAGATCTCTACAAAAAATCTATGGGCGATAGGCACTTGGATATATGGAACAGAATAGAAAGCTCAGGATTAGTTCCACACAAATATGCCCAATTAATTTTTGACAGAGGATCAGAAGCAATTCAATGGAAGAAAGATAGCCTTCCAGCAAATGATGTTTGTTGGAGGAATTGAGCATATATAGACAAGTGAGTGATCCTTGACCTAAACCTCATGCTTTGGGCAAAAATTAACTGAAAATGGGCTTCATTTTAAACTATAAAACTCACAGATAAGTGTATAGAATACTTGCATGATAGAAGGTTAGTAAAGGGATGGCTTCTACTTTGCCACTTCCCTTGTGGCTCGGTGGTAAAAGAATCCACCTGCCAATGCAGGAGACACGGGTTTGATCCCTGGTTCAGGAAGATCCCCTGGAGAAGGAAATGGCAACCCACTTCTTTACTCTTCCCTGGGAAATCTCATGGACAGAGGAGCCTGGCAGGTTTCAGTACTTAGGGTTGCAAAAATCAGACACAACTGAACAAGTATGCTTCCACACTTCAAAAGAGTTCTTTGACTTGACACAAAAGCAAAATCCATGTCAGGAAAGATTGATGAATTTGTTCTCAATGACATTTGAAGTTTTTGTTTTTCTGTGAAAGACTCTGTTACGAAGATGAAAAGACAAGCTAGACTGGGAGAAAATATTTGCAAACTGCATATCCAACAAAGTAATAGTATCTACAATATGTAGAGAACCCTTAAAACTCAACAGTATAAAAGCAATCCAGTTAGAAAATTGGCAGAAGACACATGCTGCTTATGGCAAATGCATAAACAAAAAACGTTTAAGAACTTCCTGACTTTGGTCCAGTGGCTAAGACTCCATGCTGCCAATGCAAGGTGCCTGAGTTCAATCCCTGGTCAGGGAACTAGATTCCACATGCCACCACTGAGAGTTTGCATGCTACAATAAAGATCTCCCTACTGCAGTGAAGATCAAAGAACCTGAGTGCTCCAGCTATGACCTGGTGCAGCCAAATGAATAAATAAATAATAAGTATTTGTTAAGTTGAATATCATTAGCCACTGCTGCTGCTGCTAAGTTGCTTCAGTCATGTCTGACTCTGTGCGACCCCGTGGATGGCAGCCCACCAGGCTCCACTGCCCCTGGGATTCTCCAAGCAAGAACACTGGAGTGGGTTGCCATTTCCTCGGGCGCCACTTGCTGGGGTCCTGCCCCTGTTGGATCCATGGTATCCGAAGTGTGATGGCATCGGCGAATGAATGATTTAAAGAGATAAAGATTGTTGCAAATAAGAAAATAGAGGAGTAAAAGAGATTGATATTCCTTGGTTTACACAGAAAGCCCAAGACAAGGGACTTGCTCTATTCACAGAGACTGCAGGCATCCTCCCGGTCTCCCAAGGGAGTGAAGACACAGAGCGCCTTCCCGTTCAGGTCTTAGAAGCCCAGGCGGGAAAGTGAATGCAGAGAGCCTCTATGCTCCAAGGGCTCAGCCTGAAAAAGAGGGTAAGAGAAAGAAAGACACGGGGAGACCAAGCTGCTCAGTGAGTGAGGCCTGTAACTTTATTTTCAAAGAGGACTTTTATACCTTGACTTGTACACAGAGGGAAATGAGAGCTGCAAGGTCATGCAGAATCAGCCCAAACCCTCTAGCAGTTTTGCTCTTATCAAAACCAGGATTTTTTCTGCATCCCTTTCCCATAAACAATGTTGTGTACATTATCTTCTGGCCTTGGAGGCCTGTGGACATTTTATGACCCTCTTTGATAAAGGCTGCTCAACCAGAAAACTTATTTTCCCTCAAAGTGTTTTTTCTTTATATTTCTAATCTATGTCAGCCTCAGAAAGTATTATACAGAGTTACATTTCTCACGGAGCAAAGGTGTAGTGAGTTATGACAAAGAAAGAACCAATTAGCTCAAAGGTCTGATGTGGTTAATTTCAAGGCTACACTTGTTTTTCTTATATTCCAGCTATGTTAACTAATGCACTCCCAGGTGCACAGTGGATAAGGGATATGGGAACTTGGCAGCAAGCATTGGCTCAACAGTGAAATCCTACATTAGCACTACTATAATAGTTTTTAACTCTTCAAAAGGCTCTGTGTTTTCAGAATGTTTTAGGCTTTCCATGCCTCTCACAGTTGGGAGGCTGTGAACAGTTACAAATGTAGCAGCAAGAGTCTGGATAAACCTGTCAGGCAAGCTAAAAAGCCATCAGAGGGATTTGAATTGAAACATTCCTATCATGTCCAGGAGACTTATTAACTAAAGCCCTAAGTTAGCTTTTTCCAGAAAAAAGGTGGTCCAGATAGCCCCTGTTAATGTCAGAAGAGTTGGTGAAAGATATAAAATAGTAAGACAGACAGATTCTGGTTTTGGGGTAGATTCTCAAGCAGGTCTAGGAGTCCCTCGGGTCCTGAAGCCTTGCTTATCAGGTCTCTTCCACATGACCTTGTCATGGGTAGGATCTCCCATGCTGGCTCTTGGCACTTCTCCAATGCATGAAAGTGAAAAGTGAAAGTGAAGTCGCTCAGTCGTGTCCAACCCTTAGCAACCCCAGGGACTGAAGCCTACCAGGCTCCTCCATCCATGGGATTTCCAGACAAGAGTACTGGAGTGCGGTGCCATTGCCTTCTCCATGATTAGCCACTAGAAAATGCAAATTAAGTCTACAATGAAATACCAGTACTTACCTATCAGAATGGCTAAAGTAAAAGCAAAAACCAAAGTCTGTGAGAAGTTCCAAGCAGAGAAAGTGATTCATTCCCACCCTGCTAGCAGAAAATGTAAAATGGCACAGCCACTCTGGAAACACTTTTTGCAATTTCTCAAAAAGCTAAATGCAACCACCATATAGCCTGGTAATTGCATTCCTAGGCATTTATCCCAGAAAAATGAAAACTTAGGATTCACACAAAAACTTATGCACAGGTTTTCATAGCATCTTTAGTTGTAGCATCCCCAGACTGGAAACAACCCAGATTTCCTTCCATGGGCGAATGGTGATACATCCACATCATGGAATGGTACTCAGCAACAGAAAGGAGTGGACTGTTGATATATACAACAATTGCATGAATCTTCAGGAAATAAGCTGAGTAAAAGAAAAAGCAAGGTTTATAGCTGTGTGATTCTATTGATGTCACTTTTAGGAAAGACACATTTTGAAAATGGAGAATAGGTTTGTAGTTGTCAGGGTCTGAGGCGTGCATACGGGTGGGAGTTGGGTATGATTATTATTGACAGATAACTTAAAGCATCCTTGAGATAAGATAGCATTCTTTATCTTGACTGAGGTGGTGCTTACATGAACCTCCGCATATGATGAAATTGTTGAGGACTTCATGAATACAGGTACCAATGGGTTATCTAAATAAGATCATTGCACTGTCTCAACGTCAACATCCTGGTTTTGGTATTGTACTATAATTTTATAAGATTTACCATTGGAAGTCACATAAAAAGAAGATGTGTGTGTGCTCAGTTGTGTCCGACTCTTTGCAACCCCATGGACTGTAGCCTGCCAGGCTCCTCTGTCCATGTAATTTTCCTTTATAGGCAAGAATACTGGAGCCAGTTGCCATTTCCTCATCCAGGAGATCTTCCCGACCCAGGCATCGAACCCACATCTCTTGCATCTCTTGCATTAGCAGGCAGATTCTTTAACACTGAGCCACCTCGGAAGCCCCAGCAGGAAGATAGCATCTCTATATTATTTCTTACATTGTGTATTAACCAATGATTATGTTAAAAGTTTAAAATTTTTTAAAGGGGCACAAGATGAACACAGATGAGAAAGTAATTAATTTTGCATGAGGAAACTTTAAAGCCAGGTAATCTTTGAACTTGATCATGAGGGATGAATAGAATTTCCACAGGCTTTTGTCTTATTATTATTTAAAAAGGAAGAGGAAAGGCAATTAACACTGTCACTGACATCCTCTGAGAAGACCTTTCAGTAGGAGAATATGTCTGTATGTCAATAACCTTAGGCCTAGGTTAAGTTCAGGAAAATCAGGGTGTGAGTTAGAAAGCAAGAACAAAAAGTTTGGATGGAGGAAGATGAGTAAAATTTGGGTATTAAGTGCCTAGGATAATCAATAGGAAATGTCCAAGAGGCAGAAAGAAAAACCTGGCACTCATGAAAGGAGTCTGGGTTGCAGATACCTACTCAGGTACATGAAATAGTAGTTAAAGCCACAAAGTGAATGAATATACCTAGTAAGCCTATGGTTGGAAAAGGGAAAGAGGACCAGTGATGGACTGTGACGAGCTCCAACATTTAAAGGTGGAAGCTTCTTAGGAAAAGGTGAGGAGCAGGCTACAGAAAGGAGAATGCTAGAAGAGTTAAAGAGAAGGCACAGGAGGTGGCAAGTTCCAAGCAAAGGTGAGCTGCCCTGGGCTCTGGGAAAGAAGTCTTTGGATTCATCTATCAAGCCCTTTTCTTTGTCTTTGGACTATCTCATGAGTTGTTTCAGTGGCATCACCCGAGCCGAAAGAGTAGAAGGGACATGAAAAAGTGGGGACGCTAAATACACACATGCCTTTCAAAGAGCTTTGCCATGCCAGAGGCTGTGAGGGGGAGCCTGACAGAAGCAGGGTCTTGAAGATGTTTGTGAGAATGAGGAGGGTTTGAGCCTGCTGGCAGGCAGCGGGTAAGGAACCATACACATTTTTGGACTCCTCTTCGGAAATTGCCTTCAGAGCCTAAGGCACATTTTCAACAATGGCAAATCTTCATCTTTGGAGAGTGCATTTGAATTATGGAAACAGCCAAGTCAGTTTGGAGCCAAGAGTGGTAAATCAGGTGGGTGATCAGGTTGGATAATACAACTTCAAAAAAAAAAAGTATAATTATAAAGTCATAAAACTGATTTTCTTGTGAAGCTCGTGAATTGGCCTAGAAAGTAGTTCTTACAGAATTCCAAAAACTCTTGAGCAGTTGTGGCATGATGTGAGCAAGGGAATGAAGTCTCTTTGTAGGTTTCAGAGAAAGACACTGATCTACATAGAGGTCCTGTTACATGTGTGATGGTTTTGTTGCATGTATTTACTCATATTTGTTACATATATTCACTCAGTGTGCAAATGTAAAGTTGCCTTGTATTCTTTTTTGCCTGAGAGGTGACCTAGTGGAATTATACCAAAGTTTGTATGTGGGAGAATCCAGAGTTTCAAACTGTGATTGTTTAAACAGTTCTCCTGTGGTCTTACAGATGTAATTAGAATTCCTAGGATAGAGTGTTCCCACAAGCATAATAATGCTTTAAATGTGTGTTCAATTATCCTTTTCTATAGCCATATTTAATCATTTCTTTTTGAAATAGAGTTACTTTGAAAATATTAAATCACTCGCATGATTTTGACTGTTGGTCAGACCTGACGCGGTGCTGGGCGCGTAGGAGGTGCTCATTGGGTGTCCCTTTCCTGTTGTCTCTGCCTTGGGGCTTGATACACAGCAAGGACAAACCAAGAGAAAGACCCGTTTCCTAGTAATAGATCATCTCTATTAAGTTCTGCCAGAAATATCCAGGATAAGGAAAATTAACACATGGGAAAGTGTGAAGTTTTCATTTAGCCTTGTTGTTAATGTGGCAAATATACATATGTGCTAAGTCGCTTCAGTCGTGCCTGACTCTTTGCGACCCCATGGACTGTAGCCCTCCAGGCTCCTCTGTCCATGGACTTCTCCAGGCAAGAATACTGGAGTGGGTTGCCATTCCCTTCTCCAGGGCATCTTCCCAAACCAGGGATCAAACCTGGGTCTCCTGAATTGCAGGCAGATTCTTTACTGTCTGAGCCACCGGGGAAGCCCAAATATACATATACCAAAATATAATTTATTGACTGCATCCTTTGTACTTTTTGATAGGTATAATTATTTTATACTTAAATATTATCCTATTTAATCATTAAAACAACCCTGTGAAATATTGGATTAGCCAAAAAGTTAGTTTGGGATGGGACAGAAAAACCCAAATGAACTTTTTATCCAATAATCACCCCTATTCGACAGATGAAGAAATTGTGGCTCAGATGAGTATAGTCACTTGCCCAAGGTCACATGGCTGAGAGGGGCAAAGCTTGGACTTCAATTCAGTTCTGCAGTCTAGGAACCTCTTACCACCATCTCCATATGTCTCCACATTAAAACTCATATCCTTGATAAAACATTAAAAAAATTGAGGAAAACATCAAATCAAAACAAACAAGCACCACATGCTTCCCTCCCCATATTGAGAAAGAAGTTAGAGCCTCCTTCAAATCTCTACTGGCCAAAAAAATGTCATAGCATTGTACTTTGTGTAACTCTAATTACAGAAGCAAGAAGCAATCCTAAAAATTAATTTGTTTTTAAAATAGAAACTTGAGGGACTTCCCGGGTGGTCCAGCAGTTAAGACTCTGGGCTTCCACTGCAGGGGGCATGGGTTCGATCCCTGGTTGGAACTAGATCCCACATGCTATACAGTGTGGCACGCCCCTCCTCCCACAATAGTAACTCAGCTGATACCCTGCTATGCCCTCCCTCTGCTTCCCAACACCTGGTGCTCCCAGGAGTGGGCAGCGTGGAAGCATCAGCTGTAACCTGTCATGGCTTGCTAACGAGAAAGCCTTGGGGAAAGCCACACCGAGTTAGCCATTCTAGGAAACTTTCCACAGCTGTTGCATTAATTAAGACTTTTGGTCCCAAATAACAGAAACCACTGGAGCTCACTTAAGCAGAAAGGGGAATTTGTTTTAAGGATCCTGTGATGACTCCCAGAATTCAAGGGCAGGGAACCAGGAACTACAGTGAGGCAGGAAACCCAGAAAAGATTCTTGCTTCACCTCCGCCCCTCTACACCCTGGCTTCCCCTAACTCACACCAGCCTCTCTTGCTTCCTGCCCCTCAGGGGGATGGCTGCTGCTAAGAGCTACCACAGCCACCCAGAAGGAGCCTTGTTTCTCTCTCCCTCTTCGCCCCTCACATACCTTCCTCTTTCTCTCACTCTCCCTGTCCCGATTCCAAATTCAAGGGTGAGAATTAAGTTTTGCCCTGCTTTGGGTTATGTGTTGGTTTGGGAGAGGGAGCGTCAAGCCAGTTAACAAGCAGTCCACCACAACTCGTTTCCTCCTCCCTTTATGACATGGTGCCACTGGTTACTTTTCTATCCCAGGAGTTTGAAAATGTTAATGGCCCTGATAGCACAGAAGTGAAATACTAGAATGTAGGTTTTAGAGACAAATTTGGCTAGCATTATCCCTCTGCCACTTACTAGGTATGTGTTCTTGGGCAAGTTACTTAAATTCTCTGAGCCTTTCTTTCTATACAAGTTAAAAGGAATGTACAGTTACTATATTTCTTATGAGGTTGTGGCAGGGATTAAATATAATAACATGTATAATGCTTAATCCAAGTCTCACATACATTATGCTTGATAAAATACTGCCCCTTCCTTCTTTCTGGTGAGCATTAAGATGCATTGCCTTGAACTTGGCAAAGGACTTGGGTTCTAAACCTAGAAAAGTGTCTAGGGTTGTGTTCTCAGGCCAGAGCTAGAGGTCCCTAGGTATCACCTGAAGTGGATTCCACTCTCACAGATAGATGGTACTTCCAGTCAAGGGGGTATTAGCTTTACCACAACTCCAGCCTTTTTTCCTGTGGTTAGAGCTGAAGGAGCCCAATTAAAGATTCAATTCAGTAAATATTGATTATCTTTACTATTTCCAAGACCCTAAATTCTAGGTTCTAGATCCAACCAGTCAATCCTAAAGGAAATCAGTCCTGAATATTCATTGGAAGGACTGATGCTGAAGCTGAAACTCCAATACTTTGGCCACCTGATGCGAAGAACTGACTCCTTAGAAAAGACCCTGATGCTGGGAAAGATTGAAGGCAGGAGGAGAAGGGGACGGCAGAGGATGAGACGGTTGGATGGCATCACCGACTCAATGGACCTGAGTTTGAGTAAACTCCAGGAGTTGGTGATGGACAGGGAGGCCTGGCGTGCTGCAGTCCATGGGGTCACAAGAGTCAGACACGACTGAGTGACTAAACTGAACTCTAGGTATTGTTAGAACTGAAAAATACGTAATTGAAAGAGAGAGTCCTTTCTACCAGAGATAATAAAATCTAGAAAAATAAATGATGGATCTACACAAGTCACTAATTCAGGATGCTTGGTAGAACTGGCTTACTAAGGCACTATGTTAATGAAGATAGGTCATCTTAAGTAAGGGTAGGGGGAAGTAGTTTAAAGCCAGATCGTGGAGGATATGGAATGCCAAACTGAGGACTGTAATGTCAGGATGGCTGGAAGCCAGTGCAGATTTTTGAGAAAGCATATATTATGAGAAAGGAGCATAATCTAATGGTGTGTTTTAGGAACTTCATCCTGGTAGTCAACTGCTAAAGGATCTGAAAGGCAGGAAAACAAGAGAGGAAGGAGACAGGAGTCCAGCTGGAGAGCTGTTTCAGTAGGATGTGAGAGTGGGATTATGAATTTGTGGTTAGTTCAAAATGTCATAAAGGCTAAAAGATGGGGATTGGGCTGAGATGGAGGAATTATGCTGGATAACTTGAACCCTGAAAGTGCAGGAAGAAGTGCAGGCTGTGGATGAGGTCACTGGGGATCACTTCGGGGCTCCTCCTGTCTTGAAGTTGAAGTGGGATTGGAGAAGGGAACGTTACATGGTTCACTGCACCCTGTGGCTGAGGGAGTACCTACTGTAACTAGAGGTGCTGTATTAGAGCTTGACTTGCCTGGAGAATTTGTGGGTGTTGTTGTTTTGGGGGAAAGGAAATCTAGATAAATTTCAGTGCCTTATTTGGAAACTCTATGGAGCAAACAGTAATTTGAACATAATTTCATCCAAAATCTAAGTATTCTATGTTAAAATCAGCCAGAAAGTTATTACCAGGCTGCTTTTTTTAAACTATGGAATCAGTTCTATGAACAATGAAAGAGAATTTTGACCTAAAATTAGTATTTAAAAGACAAGACTAGAGTTTGCTTTCCCCATTACTCATTTCTGTTAAAAATTACAAAATCCTACTTACATTGGCCAATGATTTTTTTAAAAGATTTCCTGATCATCATGAAATACAGCTGAAATTTTTGACATTTTAGTTTGCTATATTCATGTTATTATTTTCTACAGTAAATTTAATTAAAATGCTTATGTGTTTTCTTAAATCTTTCACTTTCCTGAACTGAGACTCTAGTAAATGTTCTCTGTACTTTGCAGAACTGATCGAGGTCTAATAAGGCTCATTCATGGTGCTCTTATTCATGCTTATAATAAAATCAGTCATTTAGGGGAATACATTTTCCAGGCAGTTCCCCTGCCTCCCAGGGGAAATATTTCGAGGCCTCCCAGTGACCATGGGATTAAAAGGCTTGACAGGGAAGTCCTAGAATTCTTGAAGAACTAGGCTTTTGAAAGATTCATTGTTGTGGACTCTCCTTTTGAAAAAGACCACTTTATCTTGCTCCTAAACATCTATAGGACAGACATAGCACTTTCTGAAAAGAAATTCTGGGTGATGCGAAAGAGCAGACTATGTAGGTAATCCAGTATGGGTAGTGTGTAATTTGAAGAATGATAGTTCCATTTTTATGGTTGCCATAACAATCATACAGTTGTGCAGAAAATGTGTATAGCTTTTATAGAAGGGAGCTGGCACCATTGTAATGATTCTTCTCATATCAGAACAACTGTTTTCAGATCTGAAAAATAGGGGTGGCTTAACCCTTCCCCAGTTAGCTCAGCATGCTCCCTGAGAAGGCTCTTTGGAGCTCCAGTGCTGTGGAAATGTATTCACCACTTACATTTGCATTTTAGCCTGATAAATGGATTGAGAATTAAGGATGATGATCCTTTCAACAGCAAGTTCTGAATTCCTGGCTTGGGAATTCAAAGGATGACTGTTCCTCAAATAGAAATCTAGGAGAGATGTCTAGACATAGTTAATTCCTTGACTTTGTGACTATTCTTAATTCTGTCCACTAGAATTTAAAGCTGTCCAATACTGGCCTTTACCATTGTGCTTAAGTTGCTAATAAAGTCATATTAAAATTTGGTTTACATTTTCTGTTTTATTTTAATGTATTAACTATGGCTTTTCTGGAAATTGCAAAGCCAAATTTAAAAGAGTAGTATTTTAAAGTAGTATACTTTATGTTCCTCTTTGGCTACTTTTTCCTGCTTTTGGATACTTAGAACTTGACTTTCTCTGGCATACTAAAGAATATTCATTTTGAATAATAACTTGATGTCAGAACTCTGTATATGGATTTTAAGGCTGAGGGTAAAAACTTGTCATATTTAGATTTGATACCTAAAAATGAAGTCATTGTCAATTTAATCAACCATAGAGAACATTTCTCAAAGAAATTTGGGGTAATTATTGGTTCTGCCAAAATGCTTCTGGGCTGTTTAAATCTTAAGTTAAACTATGGTACTAAGGGTGACTAGAAGAGATTTCAGCTTCCATTTGAAATCAAACTTCTTGGTCTAATTAACTTCTTTAACACCTTCTCTTTTGAATTCTTCTTCCATTAAGTTAAAGTTCTACAGTTCTGTGATGTTAGCAAGTTACTTTATCTCTCTGAGCCTCAGTTTCCCATCCATAAAAGGAGACTGAAAAAATCACCTCTCACGAGATGATTTCTAGGTGATGTAGGGGGAGGAAGAAGCATTTTTAATGAGAGCGAGATTTCCTGTGTCTTGAGCTGAAGACCTCAGATACATTTTACACATAGGAGAACTTTTCATGCCTAAACTCTTAATCTTATATTTAGAGGTTTAGATATTTGATCCCCCTATGAAAGCATTTCCTGTAAGCTTACTGTTACTTCATTTTGTCTGATTTTGAAACTTATTATGTATCAATCACTGTTCTTCCACTCTGTTTTAAAGTAACCCCAATGTGATATTTTAAATCTGGGTTATAAGAAAGTTCTACTACCAGAGGTCGAAGAAGAGAGTGAAATGTTCTATGAGCATTTCTGGTAGAAAGACTTTTAGGACCCAGTGGAACTGGGCTGTTCTCATTGCTCCTTTAGCTGTGCAGAGCTGCGTTCTGAACCCCCGCAAGCCTGGGTTTTAGACTTGGACAGGAAGTGAAAGAGTGAAGAGGACAAGCCATTCCTGATCTACACATCAACTGTTTTGGTTGAATTGTGCCCAGTAGGTCAGGGCTTTCAGATAAACGAATTGGTGGCTTCCATGCCTTTGCTTTAGCTCTTCCTTTTGCCCAAGTCTTTCTTCCATATAAAGTCCATGGCTCACTCCTCACCTCCTTCAAGTCATCTTCAAATGTCACCATCTCTTTTGAAGCCTGTGCTGACTATCTTATTTATAATTGTTATCAGTACTTCCAGCCCTTCTTACTCTGTTCTAATGTTTTTTTTTTAAACCTCCATCACACTTAATTACAAAACCGTTTATTTTCTGCAGTCCCCTCCCCCACTAGAATGTAAATGGGTAAGATTCTTTACCCTGATGTTGGGAAAGATTGAAGGCAGGAGGAGAAGGGGACGACAGAGGATGAGATGGTTAGATGGCATCACCGATTCAATGGACATGAGTTTGGGTAAACTCCGGGAGTTGATGATGGACAGGGAGGCCTGGCGTGCTGCGGTTCATGGGGTCGCAAAGAGTTGGAAATGACTGAGCACCTGAACTGAACACTTAATTACAATACTGTTCTGCAGCCCCTCCCCCACTAGAATGTAAATGGGTAAGATTCTTTGTTTTCAAATGTGTCCCAGACACCTAGAGTAGTAAATGCCCATAAACAATGAATGGAGGAATTCTGGCCTTCTTTCTGTTAACCTCTGATACTTCACTTTGACATTCTACTGGTTCCTACAACTTCAATTTGTTCTTGACACAAAATAAGTGAAAATGTATGAAAAGAGCTACAACTATACATAGGTATCAGCCATTTAGTACAAGAAAGTCGGACACAACTTAGCGACTGAACAACAAAAGCAAAATATCGGAAACTGACATAAGGTGAAGGTGAAGTCTCTCAGTCGTGTCTGACTCTTTGCGACCCCGTGAACTGTAACCTACTAGGCTTCTCCATCCATGGGATTCTCCAGGCAAGAATACTGGAGTGGATTGCCATTTCCTTCTCCAGGAGATCTTCCCAACCCAGGGATCGAAGACAATAATAAATGGTCCTAATGTTAATCAAATGTATGGCATCACCACACAGAGGAAAAATTAACTTTGGGGCACTGTGCTTTTGACCTCCTTCCTGCCTATATTCTATGGATAAAACTCCAAAGAAATCTTAACAGATACTTTATTTCTGGCAAATATTGAGATTGTAATTCTGAAACTGTTTTGAATATTGAAGCCATGGGGAGCTGAGGTTCTCAGCGGGAGAATAAAAATGTAGATATGGAATGGGAGAAGATGAGGAAGAACTCTGTAGTACTAGAGTACAGTTAGGTATAGATATGACTGAAACAGTACACTAGGTTTTACCATTTGAAACTAACAGTTTTAGGTCATAAGTAGTCAAATATCAGCAAATGACTTCACTCAGTATTTTCTAATTCTGCTCTTTAAAAGGGCCAAGTAATAATGAGCATAGCAATCTCTAGGACCCTATCTTGGTTTCTAAATACCGTTCATTCTCCACTGAAAGAAATTTTGCCTCCTTAGGGACATGCTGATTATTAGTCTGGGGCAGGAAATGTATAAGGTGAGCCTGAATTATTTACTGTGCCAAAAGCATAGAAGTGCTGGAAGACTTAAGGAGACACAGCACAAGCACATAGAGATCATTGGAAGGGCTTCCACCAGCCTAGTTTGGGACAATTTGAGTATTAGAAAGAATAGTAATGGTAATGGATTATATTTCATATCATTTTTTTAAAGTCAGTGCACCTATAATAATACTCAAAGAGAAACCAGAAACAAACCAAAAAGTAGGGAGCAGAGCAGGAAAAGCTCTTGACAGAAGTGAAAGTGAAATCGCTCTGTCGTGTCCGACTCTTTGCAACCCCGTGGACTGTAGCCCACCAGGCTCCTCTGTCCATGGGATTCTCCAGACAAGAATACTGGAGTGGGTTGCCATTTCCTTCTCCAGGGGATCTTCCCGACCCAGGATCGAACCCAGGTCTCCTGCATTGCAGGCAGACACTTTAACCTCTGAGCCGAGTATCTGCTAATAATACAGCAGGTTAAAGTACTATTTTATAGCTTGCAAAGCTATGGTTGATTCAGGCAGAATTCATCAGTGGAACCTAAAATCACTGGCTGAAAGATGATTTGAACCTTTCTCTAATTGTCGTTTTTGTTGTTTAGTTGCTAAGTCATGTCTGACTCTTTTGCAACCCCATGGACTCTCACCTAGCAGGATCCTCTGTCCATGGAATTCTCCAGGCAAGAATACTGGAGTGGGTTACCATTCCCTTCTCCAGGGGATCTTACCCACGCAGGGACTGAACCCATGTCTCCTGCTTTGGTAAGTGGATTCTTTACTACTGAGCCACCAAGGAGGCCATGAAAAGTTGTTTCCAAACATGATACTCACATGATCTAAAAAATTTTATTCCACAGATTAGTTATTAATTAATAAAGAGTAAAAGGGAGCCAGAACGATCTGGCTCTTAGCACTTTAGCAGATCAAACCTGGCACCCTGACAGCTTGTACCTTCTGAAGGAATGCAGTACAGAGCACGCTGTCACCTGTGAAGGGTTCGTGGCAGGCGTTCCCCCTGAATCTAGTCAAGACTTAAAACCTAACTTTCTCTTTCTCGGAAATTTAGAGAATAGTTTTGCCACATTTGATTTATTTCCATCCTTTTCTCTCTTCCTCCTTCCATAAGAAAACAAGCTGATAAATCTAGAACATGAGCTGCTAAGTCGCTTTAGTCGTGTCCGACTCTGTGCAACCCCAGAGACAGCAGCCCACCAGGCTCCCCCGTCCCTGAGATTCTCCAGGCAAGAATACTGGAGTGGGTTGCCATTTCCTTCTCCAATGCATGAAAGTGAAAAGTAAAGTGAAGTCACTCAGTCGTGTCTGACTCTTAGCGACCCCATGGACTGTAGCCCACCAGGCTCCTCCATCCAAGGGATTTTCCAGGCAAGAGTATTGGAGTGGATTGCCATTGCCTTCTCCGAGAACATGAGACATTCTACAAAACAACTGGCCTGGACTCTTCAAAAAAAAAAAAAAAGGCAGTGTTATATTTATAGGAAAAAAAAAGAGGGATTCATATACACTAAACAAACTAAAGAGACATGACTACCAAACCTTGATTAGAGCCCAGATGAGGAGGAATACAAAAGCTAAAGAGCCTCTGTGAGAGAACTGAAGACATTTAAATATGATCTGTAGATTGTATATAGGGAAGTACATTTCATCTTAACTGTGATAATAGTATTGTGGTTCTGCAGAAGAATGCCTTTATTCTTAGAAGACACATGCAGAAGGATAAAGGGGTAAAGTTTCATGATCTGTACTACATAATTTAAAATAGCTCAAATGTTTAAGAAAAGCTAAGTATACAGAGGGAAGAGAAAGATAAAAGAAATACGTCAAAGTGTTGACATTTGATGAGTCTTAATGAGAGGTATATGGATGTTAATTTTACTATTCTTTAAACTTTCCTGAAAGTTTCACATTTTTCAAAATGAAAATTGAGAAGAAAGTTAATTTTAACATCTTCTCTAGGGTTTTAACATCTTCTTTAAGGTTTTTAAATTTTGTTTTCTTTATTGTTAATTGGCAGAAAATTGCTTTACAATATTGTGTAGGTTTCTGCCATACATCAACATGAATCCATAGGTTCTCTAAGGTTAAACCATGGCTTTCCTGTCCTGTGCTGTGACCTCTGGCTCCCAGGGTACCAGGCTAGCCTCATCTGCTCCAGGGTGTTGGGTTTTTGAAGTATAAAGAAGCATAGAATGGCGAGAGGTTCAGTGAATGGGTGAGTAAACAAATGTAACAATGGAGACCATTTTGGTCATTTCTGACCCAGTTCTTGTCATATCACAATCCTTTGGAAAGTAACCTGACAACTATATTCATATGGTCTGGGATTTTGCTAACGCTGGAAGTAGACCTTCTGTGGACCCTAGATTAAAACCCTGTGAGTGGGTGAACAGATGCTCAGCATTGCACCCTTTCTTTATGTTCACTCTATGGCCTCATGGACTTCCCTGGTGGCTCAGACAGTAAAGAATCTGCCTGCAATGCAGGAGACCCAGGTTCGATTCCTGGGTCGGGAAGATCCCCCTGGCAAAGGGAAAATTCCATGGACAGAGGAGTCTGGCAGGCTACAGTTCATGGGGTCACAATGAGTCAGACATGATTGAGTGACTAACTCTTAACAATATGGCCTCATATGTGTCATTTCATCACTTGAGGGGAGTGGAGGGACAGATGGACCAAGATCTCTTTCTGCTTTAAATAGTCCTTAGTCTTTTTCTGTTCTGAAAAATCTGTGATTTGTGTCCGGCTTTTTAGCATCTGTTGTGGTAGTAGTCGTGAGTGAAAGAGTATTAACATATCCGCAGCTGCCATCAGAAAAAAATAAAAGGTCCAGCCCCGCTGTACTTAGGGGGCTGATTTAGGTTTGAATGGTGCTCCCAGCTCCTTTTGCTTTTGACAGGCCTGTCATGGAGGTAAATCAGTGTAAAGTAGAAGCTCAGATGAATTCAGCATCTGACTTGACTGGTTTGTCCTAGCACTCATCTGGCTGGACTCTGTACATGATCCTCCATAGAGATGCATTATCATAGTGGAGTGCTTCAGCTCCTTTTATTTTTCCTGCTCCAATTTACATAAAATTTTCTGGTTTCTATATAAACTGTGTTGTTGTTTTTCAGTCACTGAGTTGTGTCCAACTTTGTGACCCCAGGGACTGCAACACACCAGGTTTCCCTGTCCATCACCAGCTCTTGCAGTTTGCTCAAACTCATGTCCATTGAATCAGTGATGCCGTCTAACCATCTCATCCTCTTTTGTCCCCTTCTCTTCCTACTTTCAATCTTTCCCAGCATCAGGGTCTTTCCAATGAGTCATCTGTAGGCATCAGGTGGCCAAAGTGTTGGAGCTTCTGTTTCAGCATTAGTCCTTGACATGAATATTCAGAGTTGATTTCCTTTAGAATAGACTGGTTTGATCTCCTTGCTGTCGCATCTAATCTAAGAAGGCGAGTAAAAATTGTACTCTTTATCCCTTTAAGTTTATTTCTGAAATATTTTTCATCCCTTTCCATCCATTCACCATCATTGACCCAGATCTTCCTCACCAGAATTGCTTGCTAGCAAGGAGACAAACCCAGAGTCATGGACAGAGGAGGGCCTCTATAAATTTTGTTAGTCTGGAAATGCTCCCTGAACCGCAGTTTGTAAAACACTGTTTTATGAGAAAAGAAGATGGGATGAAGACAGAAAAGGACACCCTTGGAAACAATAACAACTGTGGTGTGACCACAGGGTTGGACGCCAGGAGGTCATGAGTTCTAATCCTAAATGTATTTCCCAAGACACAGTGGCAAAACTGAATGGAAAAGTGCTCAAGGGAGCCCTTTTGGTCATTTTTTTCATTCACTTATCCATCAGCTATTCATTACACGTGTGCCTTCAGTGTGCTGGAAGAGATCTACAGGTCAGTCAGTGTCAGAGCCAGACCTTGAGGAGCTCCCAGTCTTGTCACAGTGCTGAGGTGCGTCCATAAGTAACCCACAGCATGCCGGGTGTAGTGGTCAGTGCTGTTGGATCGGGCCTGGTTGCAGGCTTGGGCAGGGCAGCTGTGGGAGGTGACTTTTACTCTATGGAGCCGCAAAGTTTCCCTGGATTAAAAAAAAAAAAAAAAAGCATTGCAGCCAGGCCTTTAAAAGCTAGGTAGGTCTTAGGCATTGGAGACTGGTGGGATAAATGTCCTAATGTCCTAACTTCACCACCAGTGTGTGAGGGACCAGAAGGTGTAGAGAAAAAGTTGGCACATAAGGTGCACTTTGGGAGTATGCAGTCTGATTAGAAATATACGAGTAGAGGCCGTGTCGTGAAAGGCTTTGAATTCTAAGCTGCATTTCTCTTTTCCTCAGTAAGGAATTGATGAAGGTTTTTGACCAGACTCATGCTCTAAGATGATTAATCTGGCAGCAACCATGACCTTGGGGAGAACAATTTCTGTGATGTGGTAGGGGCCACGGCCCAGATCCAGGGAGGTAAACGGTGACAACGTGGTGAGTAAGTGTTGCCATGGAGACTGGACAGCTGCTTCCAGCTGCAAGGAGGCAGAGCAATGGGTGCCCTGAGGAGGAATAGGACTTAAGGTCAGAGGAAGAGCATGTGAGTGACAGAGGAGCAGAGGTTCTTTCTATGCTTCTGCTGTTTCCTGGGATCCTTGGCCAGGTCATAAGAGACTGCAGAAGGCTTCTAGTGATTCTTCATGTGTTCTTTTCCAGGACCAGTGGCCTTGAGCAAAACAGTCTTCGAGGTTTTCTGTCACTTTAAAAACTTTGACTAAGCCCTTGAGTCACGTGCCTTCAGAAGCTGGTTACATAACCCGGCTCCGGATTGGGTTTCTGCAGCCTCATGCACTGGAGCCCTGGTTCTCTCCCCTCCCCCACCTGGCGCTTGATTTTCTGTGGGTCAGGGTTAGTTTCTTTCTAACCATTGTCGCGGAACTCTTTAAATATTTGGTCTCACAGGTTCTAAAAACTGGCAGGCCAGGCTGCTCCCTGCAGGTTGTGAGACCAAAGGCTTCCAGAAGAGGAGCCAGTACAATCCCAAGCATGTTAACCAAGTGTAACAGCTGCGCGGAGCACCGCCCCTGCAGGGCTGGGCTCCCAGGGCTGAGGCCAGCAGCTCCTAGCCGCTGTGGCCCGCAACCAGGAAGAGCCCTCCTGCACCACATCGTGGCTGAGTCGTAATTGTGGTGATGACAACAGATTAAATCGCTGGCTCTCAGCACTGAGGACTGGGGTTTGTCAGGGTCACTCACTGTTCCCCAGCTTCTCCCAATTTTCCATAGTGAGAGAGCAAGCTTGGAGTCCACTGCTAGAGTGCAAATACTGGCTGGGAGCTCTCCGAGTTTTACTCTCTCTAGAAGTTAGTTCTCTTAGTAGCCTAGACTGCCTGTCTCTTTTCCAGCACCCCCTCAAGATTCCTAATGTTGTAACCCCTCAATATATGTGCATATGTTTTTGTACTCTGTTTTATTAATAATGATTTAAGAACACTTGCAGATACACATATAATGCAGTGAATAACTTTTATATCAAGTTTCAGGGCAAAAGGAATATATGAATAGGAAAATAGGCACACCCAGGATAAAGATTAGTTCATAAAGTTCAAATTATAAATAAGATTCTCTCGAAACAGATCACACATATTTTTTTCTGAGTTTCCTAGCAGCCAAAGCAAAGAAAGAAACTTAAAAGGATAAAATTCACACGTGTGTGTGAGGTATAGGCAGACCATCAGCTCAGGAAAAGAAGAGGGAGTCTTTGCACTTCATAAGCTTGTTGTGTAAGTGCCCATGAAAGGGGCACTGAGTGAGCAGGAGCAAGGCCCTCACCGGCTTCCCTACAGTGAATAGCGCAGCCATTTGGTTGACATCTTGCGGTGTCCCATGGGGTAGGCTTGGTGGTGAGGCCCTGTATGACAGGATTCCACTGTGATGGGTGTCTCACGGGTGCATTTATCACCCCTCAAATCTGGGAGATTCTCTGCCACAAAAAAGTACCAAGATCAAATGAGTCTGGCAAGGATTATGCGATTCCAGCATGTTGAAGGCTCTGAGAAGTTCTCTAATTAAAAAATTGGCTCAGCATTTACCAAACTGATTTAATTATACGACCTTTAAAAAAATTAAAACACTTTCTTTGGAAACACTGAAGGAAATGGCAATCCATTTCAGTATTCTTGCCTGGGAAATCCCATGGACAGAGAAGCCTGGTGGGATGCAGTCCATCAGACAGTCCACGTGTCCACAAAGAGTTGTATGCAACTGAGGGACTAACACTTTGACTTGATCTGAAACAAAGATCAGTGCACTTTCTGCTAAGGGTCAGACAGATATTTTAGTACACAGCCCCTGCCCAAAGTACCCAGCTCAACTCTGCCATCGTATCCTAAAAGCTTGATGATGTTTTGATAAAGCTTCATTTCTGTATGCTGAAATTTGAATTTCATACAATTTTCACATGTCATGAAATAACATTTTTCTTCTTATTTCTTTTTCAATCATTTAAAAAGACAAAAACCATTCTTAGCTTGCAGGCTGTTCAGAAACGTGGCAGGCCTAGTTTGGTCTGAGAGCTGTAGTTGGCCAAACCCTGATCAAGATACTATTTGCATGGTACGTCTTCCAGCAATCCTTCCTGAATACCATTCCTCAGAGTTGTTTTCATTCAGACTTTTATCTTTCTAGTTTAAGAGCAGATTTTCTTGAAAAAGTATATGGAGCATTGGTTTGAGTGCTTATGGGCTAGTCTTAAGATTTTTCTCAAAGGTTGTATGGGCCCTCTCAGACATATACAGACTAGTAATTGAAGCCTTAAAGTTTTATTCTGTCACATATGGCTGAATCAGTTTGAGGCTGGAAATATTTTAATGAGCCTTATCTTTCTTTCATAGAAATAAAATTCTCAAAGCACCTAGAGACAATTGATTTTAAGAAAACTTAACTTCCTGGTTAAATCTCTAAGTAAACCAGTAAACTGTGGCCCTCATCAAGCTAAAAGAATATTCTTTTTGATTTTTACTAGAGGAATGTTCTTTTAGTTTCTTATGCTGCCCTTATGGTGATTGTAGGTGGGTCAGAACTTTCCCACCACCAAGTTGGACATTTCAGTTTCAATTAAAAAGTATTTATTGAGTACTCAGGATTTACAATGCAGTTTGCTGACTTTTATGGAGGATACTAAAAGGAACAAGAAACAGACAGCTTTACTTTGTGAATCAAGATTAAGAGCCTCACCAATTTAGAGCCCATTGCCGTGGTATCAGGATTAATTTCACCTCGTTGTCTCTTCCCGTAAGGTTACACTCATTACTTCCTGTCAGGATGCATGCATTACTTCCCATCAGGATGCACTCATTACCTCTGGAGTGGAGTCCAGTGGAAGTGGGAAGTGCTGACTCAAATAGCCTGCCTGTAGAGAAGGGAGGGTGGTTTCTGCCAAACACCCCAACCTCCAGGCGAGTGCCTGAGTAGATGGGGCGGGCGGTATGGCGAACTAAGGACTGCCCAAACCTTAGGTATTTACATGGTAGGAATGGCTGGGTTAGGTGGGGCATGTTACTTGGGAAATTCTAAAGCAAATTGAGACTGTCCAGGGGCTTCACAGATTAAGAATGAGATGTGCACAGGGATACTGTGGTGATAAATAGGCATGGGGTGTACTTAAGTGTATGAGCTTGGGGGAAGTATACAATTATATCAAGGAAAAAAATTGTTATTAGGGCCATTTCCAAGTAGAATTGCATCACAGCCAACTAAATGGGCGCAAAGCTTTTCACAGAACCTACTCTTGGGGCTCATCCCTGTGTCATGAGTCAGGCCATTTATTCTTTAGGCACATTCTGCTTTTGCAAGGCCAGAGAAGGCTCAGTAAATCTGGCTCACATAATCCTTGAAGGACAGGTTCCCATCACCCATTGAGAAAGAGGGAGGCGAAGAAAGGACGGACTGTCAGAGAGTTAATTTACCGAAGGGACTTGTGCCTCTTCAGATGGACTTCTTGGGAAGCCTCACTCCCAGAGGCTGCCTCACCTCCATGTGCCCGCACCTCTTTCTCAGGATCAAGGAGAAAGAGGGGCTAGGCCACAGAGAGGAGGAGAAGGGCCCTCAGAGTCAGTACAGAGCCTCGTTAGTCTCCCTAGTTCACAGTTTACTAAAGATCCCCTTCTCAGAGAGACAAGAGAGAAGTCCCTCCCCACTTTGCCTACTATTAATACATTTGCAAAATAACTGTTCTTTAAAGCTGCACTTTGGTGGGGTCAAGTTTCAGTTATTTGTGGCCTTGCTAATTACGTCTTCAATCTTTCCTAGAAAAGACTGTATCTTCACCATTGACCCATCAACCGCTCGAGACCTCGATGACGCCCTCTCCTGCAAGTCCCTCGCTGATGGTAGGACGGGGTTTCTGTGCACGCTGGGTGGTGGGCCAGGGCACATAGTGTAACGTGCAGGATTAGGTTTGCTCTGTCCCTGAACTCGCCCCCGGCCTCTGAGCCTCCACAAGTATGTGACCTCAAGACTGTGCTCCCGAGCTGGCTTTGGTGAGAGGTGGGAATAAGAAATGTCCTCTTAAGGGATCCTCCTCAGGCCTCAGAAGGAGCAGCAGGGAGGGCAGAAGAACTGATTTCAGGCCTGGCCCTGCAGGATGTGCCAGAGTGGGCATGGCATGTTAGAGAAGAAGCCCCCGAGCCCTGCCTGGGAGAAGCACGGAGCTCTTCACCTGAACTGAACGACACACACGGTGATCCAGGCTCAGCAGGGTAGCAGGACAGCCCCTCTGAGGAAGCCCCTCAGGGCCAGTGCCGCTCAGCAAGGGTCTTCAACCTGCCCAAGAGGCTGTGGAAGGCAGTCATTAGTGGCTCTTGAATCCTTCTTTGGGGACAGAGATAGGCAGGAAAAAGTAGGATTTGAAGACTACAGTAGTGGGAAGGGAAAGTGTGTGAGGTGTGAGAAGAGTAACCCTGCTATCTGCTTCTTCACGCCCGCAACCCCAACCACCACCATGTGCTGCTCCAGCTTCTCAAGCTGCTTCCTGCCCTGCTCTCGGGTGGGCAAGAGGGTTCTTGGTGGCTGCTGGGGCATGAGTCACTCTCCAGTATGGCTTTCGCTGGCCTGCCCTGATGGTATCTACCTTTGGGGCTTAAATATGCTGCAGGGTGTTGGTGGCCCAGCGACCTGGTCTTGGCAAACCCTGCAGAGATGTTCACATATTCCATTATATCCAGAACTCCATAGGTTCAGTGTGTTGTCTCTTCTCTATAATAGACAGGCAGGCTCTCAGTAGATGGAAAGCTGAGACAGAAAATACTACTGCTCAGAAATGCTCTCATCTTCTAGTAAGAGTTCTCCTTGAGATGCTAGGCCATGTTGCTTGGTGTTTGCAACCACAGAAAACTATAAGGACGAGAAAGGATAAAGGGAGAGGAAAGGTCTCATGGGAATTTCAGACAAATTATGTATTTTTACAGTCCAAAGTTAGAGCAGTCTACTTTAAAAAGCAAATAGCACATTGGTTTCTTATATCTGAGCAATCTTTGCTACATGCAAAGGCTTGGGCCTTCTCACACTCACGTCCACTTCCCTGAGCTCCAGCTGAAAAGCGTCCCCGGCAGAAAGCCCAGTGACACCGGACCTCACTTCCTGTATTTCCTTTCTCTCCAGGTTCATAGCCCTGCTCTATTTGTAGCCAAATGCTTGGAAACTGTTGTTTCATTTACTTTGGCTGCTTCTGTAGTAGTTAATGGTGGGAGGGTGGGCCTGATCCCCATCTCCCCTGTCTCAGCTGGCCCGCATGGTATTCCCCTTGGGGGACACCGGGAGCAGGCACATGTCCTGCCCCAACTCACTCCACATGCTGTGTGTCATGTCTAGGGCACCAGGTTACCAGCAGAGGCTTCATGTAGGAAAATGGGAAAACATGGGGCCAGAAGGGTTGACTGGGAACAAGTTGTACATGTTTAGAAATTTCCAATGTATTCCAAAGAATATGCTTCATCAGACAATTGAAAACTGATTGTTTTCAAACTGCTCTTCAGGGAAAGCAGTCCCAGTGAGGGAAGTCATTTAGCAGTGCAAGGTAGAGGAAAAGGACAGGATTAATAGCCGAGAAACATTGTGATCGTTTAGAGAGACAGATCGAAGCACCTGGACTGGAGAGGAGAGAAGTCTTAGTTGCTCGGTCGTGTCCGACTCTTCGCGACCCCATGGACTGTAGCCCTCCAGGCTCCTCTGTCCATGGAATTCTCCAGGCAAGACTACTGGAGTGGGTAGTCATTCCCTTCTCTGAGCATTTTCCTGACCCACGGATCGACCCTGGGTCTCCTGCATTGCAGGCAGATTCTTTACTATCTGAGCCACCAGGGAAGACTGGACTGGAGATGTTGGCATTATTATTAATGGGGGTGGGGAGGACAGCTGTGGAAAAGCGGTAGTGACAGAAGATCAATGGGGATGGATGTTGGAGTAGAGGGAGGGGAATCCAAGAAGGGGCAAAAGTTCCAACCTGGATGATGAGGATGTGGAATCTGTGTGGTGGAAATTGGGAAATCAGGAGGACAAGCTGGTTTCAGAGAGAGCATGTCTATATGGAATTGTTGCCTGATGACATGTGTTTGGGTTTCCCTGGTAGCTCAGACGGTATATGTAAGCTGCTACAGATGCTCTGCAGAGGAGGTAGGGGACAGGTGGGCTAAATGTGTGCGGTTCATCTTGTAATATCCAGGGAGCCGTGGAGATGAGTAGATAATGCAGCAGAACTCAAAGGGTGATTTTCTTAGGATGATGGGACTGTAAGTGATTTTTCCCTTTTCTCTAGTTTCCAGATTTTCATAATGTGGTAATAATAGCTTTATAATGAAAAAATTTTGTAATAAAAAAAATTATGAGGTGCCAGAAATTACAGGCTGCCCGGTAGCCACCATCCCAGGTGATGAGATACCTTCCATCTGCTTCATTGCTCCTGCATGCCAGAGGAGTAAGGAACGTCTGGTCATTTGGCAGAGCAACAGAAAAAGGACATGGAAAGGAGTCAGGGAAGAGTCTGAAAAGACCTGAGTTGGGCAGACAAACATTTTTTTGGTGGCACTTCTACAGTTGGCCTTTGTGACAGCAGTTTCTGCCAAGGCCATTTATCCAGGGGGATGAAAAGTGAAAGTCAATTCCAGTTTGGATTGGGGAGAGGTTGGCTAAGTTCAGGTTCCGTTAGTTAACAGTTCGTGTCAGTTCTTGCTTAGAGGAAAAACTGTTTAATGTTTCAGAAAGCAAGTGATGTTTTCTGGGCATATGTTCATCATCTGCAACCGTTTTTATATAAAGAAAACATAAAGGCTAAACTTGCCTCTGGTCTCGTTGAAATCATCTGAATGACTTGTCTGTGAAAATGAAACACACAGACTGAAGTAACTTATTTAGTCCTTACCCTCCCTTTCTGTAGAGTTCAGAGGCCCCCAGGACTTGTTACGAGTATCTCTCCCACAGGTATGAGATTTAGGCATTACAGTCTGCGATGAATCCTGCAGAAATGCTGTGACACCTGCTCCCCAGTAGGCTGTGGTCAGGTTGGGAGGCTGAGGAGGGGTGCCCTCTCCCTTTGAGGGACATTAGCCTTGGGAGAGATTCTGCTAGTCATCTCGCCTGGTAGTTCCCCGCTTCTTACAGCCTGTGAACACACTCAAGGGCCCCATGAACACACTCGAGGCCCCCAGGAACACACTCGAGGGCATCATTCCCACAAGCATTACCAGCCCGCCAGCTTTAACATGGAGTCTTTCAGCTTAGCTCAAGAAAGTATTTAAAAGTGCAAACGAGAAAGACGGGTGTCATAATGAAAACCAGTGACTCACACGCTGCAGTGTTTGATGGCTATTGCAGATCACTCACCGCACACCCCACAGTTGACCTCACCAGTCAAATGTGGGAACGTCACAGGTGTCACACTACCCTCTGCTTTTCAGATTACTTCTCCAGCGTCTGCTTATTGAATATCCAGATTGCACTTTAACTCTCTACCTGACAGGCAGCCTGTTCGGCCTTAAGATTATGACTATTGGGAACTCCTCCCCGGTAATGATCTGAAATACTCTTTCTTCCTGTGACTTTCCACTGGTTGGTCTCATGTGTGGCCCTCGGGGTCCTATAGAATAAATCTTGTCTCTTTTGTGACAGCCCTCAGATACTTTATAACAGCTGTCCTGTATGTCAAACCACAGCTTCTCAGCTGAGCATCCAGTATATTTTTCTATGTCCTGTAGCTTATGAAATTTGAGCCCATTTCCCATGTCACAGAGTTACTTCTGCCTCTGTGAGTTCTGGAGGTAGGTGGCTGCCTATATTCGGACTTCTCCCTGTTTGCCAAAGCACAGTGACTCTGTTCCAGCCAGTTCTAGCCACCCGTTTCATTCAGTTAAACCTGCCTTATTGCTTTGCTCTAGTCTCTGAGAGAGAAAGTCATCAGCCAGACAAGTCAGGACTTTTATTCAACTTTTCCTCAGGCTCCCAACAGATCCTGCAGGAAATTGCTGTTCTCTGCTTCTCTGGCATCTCTTTGCTTCTCTAGTGTTTTATTCTGCAGTGAGTGCTCTGCCATTGAACATGGCAGGAGCAGCCTTGCCAGACCTTAGAGCTGAAGGACTGGGGAAGGAGGTGGGGGGTTGGGACTGACTGCTAACGGGTTTGGGGTTTCTTTAGGGGGTGATGAAAATGTTCTGAAATGACTAGTTATACAACTCTGTGAATATACTAAAAACCATTGGAGGAAAACGAGTGAATAAATGAATAAGAATAAATACATAAAGAAATCCCTTCATCCTTGAGGCTTTCTGGAAATGGGAATTCACACCTTGACAATCACTGAACAGAAGTCTTGATGGAATGAACACCTGGCTGGATTCCCAGAGTCGCATCCCTCTGGCCTTTCTCTCCTCCTTGCTGCTTTCATCCCTGAACCATGACAATCCTGCCCAAGGAGCGAGCACACATCTTAGGCACTCAGCCACCTGCGCCTTTTCTCCACTCCCTCAGAGGGCAGCCTCTGACTCACAGAAAGGAGGAACCGTCGGGCTGACCGGGTGTGAGAAAGTGCTCGGGGAGTGGCCGGCGTCCTGCCTGACGGACCCCAGGAGAGCACTATGCCTATGCTGCTGTAGGGGACGCCAGTCTCCCTGCCACTTTGTCTCTGTGATCTGGCTTTTGCTTTCCCTTCCCTGAGGAGGGAGGGACTCAGGAGCTCTGTTCCTGGGACCCCTTCTCACTCAGGGAATAGGAACAAGACACTAGGAGAGAGCCTGTAAGAATTCCATAGAAGTCCTACCTGTGTGGTTACATGCGTCACTTGCTAAGAGTTCTTGTCATGACCTGTCACCCTTGGAGGCAGTGAGGAAGTAGGGAGCTGGAAAGACTCTGGGCCTGCTGTGTGCCAAGCTTAGGCCAGAGAACCTGAGCCATAGAAGGGGGCGGGGGGGTCGTAATTTTAATGAGTGGAGAGTGGCCTGAAGGCTCTGGGTCTGCTGCTGGAAAGGGAGGGCATGGGGGTCCTGAAGGTATGAGCACAGGGTTCTGGTGAATCCTAGCAGCCTGACTGGACCCTGTTCCTGGGTTCAGTCCTGCATCTAGAAAGATCTCACCCCACCAGTCGCTCTCCACGGCCCCTTCACGTTTCCCTTTACTCTGGCTTCTTCCTTTCACAAACTTAAGTCTCTATCCTGTAAAACCTTCCTCAGCCCCCTAGAGCCTCAGGAGCACTTGTCTTCCCTTGCCCATCAAAGACCCGTCTGTACTTGCTGCAGTCACTCTCCTGTCTCCCACTTTTTTCTTATTCCCTTTGCTACCTGGCTCCAGAAAGTTCAGTGGCGCAGGTTGTGCCTGATTTCAGTTCAGCAAACATGTGCGTTGTTTCGCTTTTCACCTACTCTTCTTTGGGCTCTGGCGGCTCTAGTTGCTCTTGGTCATTGGACTCTTTTTTTCTGGTTGTCCTCTTTAACTCTTCTCTATCTTCCCCCTCTCTGTCTGCCTCATGGGAGTCTGTGGGACTTCCACTCCAGTCCCCCTTCCTTCCTTGCGCCTCAGCCTTTGCACCCTGTTCCCTCTGCTTGATTGCTCTTTTCCTAGAGAGCCGCATGGCTGATTCAAGATCTGACAGGTGGCTGTCTTCAGAAAGACCTTCCCTAGCCATCTTGCCTCTGATTTCTCCATGCCCTCAGCCCCTTTCCAACATCCTTGCTGTACTTTTTTCCTCACCACTCATCACCCACTGACATGCTGTTGACTATCTTGTTTCTTATCTACCTTCCCACCATCCATCCACCCCCTTGCAGTGCGAGACTCAGAGGAGGAGCTCAGTGAGTCTCTGTACCTATGCTGATGTTCATAGCCTCTCAAGATGGGAGGGGGTTCTCAGGTAGAGGGAAAAATGTGTGCAGAGCCCCAGGTGCCAGATACATGGTAATTTGGAGGGAAACACACAGAACCGGGACTCTGGACCGTGAGGTTCAAGTAGGGTGGTGGTTCCAGATGAAGCAGGGAGGAGATTGAATTCTTTCATAGGTCCTGCTAGAAAGTTTAGATTTTGTGGAGAAGATAGCATTTAAGTTGGAGAGCAACGTCATCCATCCATTTAAGAAATGAGAAATGTGATTTGAGGAGCAAGGGCTCCTCTTTCTGCTGGATCTACAACAGAGGAAAAGCCCCGACAAGCTCCCTGTCCTTCCCAGTTCAATATCAAGTAACTGTCAACCAGGCAGTATGGGAATGGCCCATGGTTGAGATGCGAGAGTGGCGTCGGGGACAGACAGTAGTATTTAAACCTAGATTTGAAGAATTAACGGAGTGAGCCACACAAAACTGGGTAGAAAGAATGTTTCAAGCAAAGGGAACAGACCATGTGGAGGCCCTGAAGTACAAAGACTTTGGTAGGTAAAGGAACCGGAAGTCAGTGTGGCTGAACTGTGGCAGGGTGGGGAGGAGCCTCTGAGGGCTTGCAGGCTCTCTTCCAGAGTGGGAGTTTTATCCCCGGATGTAATGGTAAGCAGAAACACAAGCTGGAATCAAGATTGCCGGGAGAAATATCAATAACCTCAGATATGCAGATGATACCACCCTTATGGCAGAAAGTGAAGAAGAACTAAAGAGCATCTTGATGAAAGTGAAAGAGGAAAGTGAAAAAGTTGGTTTAAAGCTCAACATTCAGAAAACAAAGATTATGGCATCCGGTCCCATCACTTCATGGGAAATAGATGGAGAAACAGTGGAAACAGTGTCAGACTTCATTTTTGGGGGCTCCAAAATCACTGCAGATGGTGACTGCAGCCATGAAATTAAAAGACACTTACTCCTTGGAAGAAAAGTTATGAACACCCTAGATAGCATATTCAAAAGCAGAGACATTACTTTGCCGACTAAGGGTCATCTAGTCAAGGCTATGGTTTTTCCTGTGGTCATGTATGGATGTGAGAGTTGGACTGTAAAGAAGGCTGAGCACTGAAGAATTGATGCTTTTGAACTGTGGTGTTGGAGAAGACTCTTGAGAATCCCTTGGACTGCAAGGAGATCCAACCAGTCCATTCTGAAGGAGATCAGCCCTGGGATTTCTTTGGAAGGAATGATGCTAAAGCTGAAACTCCAGTACTTTGGCCACCTCAGGCGAAGAGTTGACTTTGATGGTGGGAAGGATTGAGTGCAGGAGGAGAAGGGGATGACAGAGGATGAGATGGCTGGATGGCATCACGAACTCGATGAACGTGAGTCTGAGTGAACTCCGGGAGATGGTGATGGACAGGGAGGCCTGGTGTGCTGCAATTCATGGGGTCACGAAGAGTCAGACACGACTGAGCTACTGAACTGAACTGAATGGTAAGCAGAGAGCTTTAAGCAGGAGAGATTCGGGATCCAGCCTGCAGGTTGGAGAGAGAGCTCGCTCTGGCAGCAGTGAAGAGTCAGGATGGAGCATGGCGTTAAGATAGTCTAGGTGGGAGATGGAAGTTGCCCCAACCAAGGCAGAGGCTGTGGAGCCAGAAGTGTGGGAGGCACACTAGCCAAGGGGGACATCAGGGCAGCTGCAGGAGCCTCTTAAGTCCTCTCTCGTGACAGCCCTTTTCTTCCCACTCATGGAAACCAAGGCAGTCCTTATGAAATGAAGATCTGATCAGGTCGTTCCCCTACCCCACCCCCTCCAAGACTTCTCATCCTGCTGAGGATAAAAACCCAAGTCCTCACTGGGACCTACTGCTTTCTTTCTCTAACCACCTCTCCTCCAAGTCCTCACTGGGACCTGCTGCTGTCTCTGTCTCTAACCACCCCTCCACCCTTCTTTCCTGCAGTCACTTTCTCACCCAAACTCCTCCAGCCATCATGGCCTTGGTGCTGTCCTTCAGATGGGCCAGGCTGCTCCTCACTCGGCACTTTTGTACTTCCTGTTTCCTCCGTCTGGATCCCCCTTCTCCCAAATCTCTCACTACTCTAAAGTCTGCTTAAATGTCATCTGAAGGAAACCCTTCCTAACCACTCTGTTGCTACATTCTTCTCTCCTCACCCATTTGTTGATTTTCCTTAAGGTACTTGTATGGATCTGTCCCCCTGGAGGTGAGCTTTATGAGAAAAAGGACTGTCCTTTTGTTCACTGTTGAACCCTCAGTGCCCTGTGTACTGTGTGTTACTTAGTTGACACGCATAGCAATGTTTATAGAACATTGTTAGTAAGCTTTTGATATTGTAAGTAGGAGAAGAATCTAGAATGTCATCTAAGCTTCTGGCTTGGGCAGTAGGTGGAACATAATAGAGGAAAACAACAGAATGGGAAAGACTAGAGATCTCTTCAAGAAAATTAGAGATACCAAGGGAACATTTAATACAAAAATGGGCTCAATAAAGGACAGAAATGGTAGGGACCTAACAGAAGCAAAAGATATTAAGAAGAGTTGGCAAGAATACACAGAATAAGTACAAAAAGAATTTCATGACCAAGATAATCACGAAGGTGTAATCACTCACCTAGAGTCATACATCCTGGAATGTGAAGTCAAGTGGGCCTTAGGAAGCATCATTATGAACAAAGCTAGTGGAGGTGATGGAATTAGAGTTGAGCTATTTCAAATCCTGAAAGATGATGCTGTGAAAGTGCTGCACTCAATATGCCAGCACATTTGGAAAACGCAGCAGTGGCCACAGGACTGGAAAAGGTCAGTTTTCATTCCAGACCCAAGGAAAGGCAATGCCAAAGAATGCTCAGACTACCACACAATTACACTCATCTCACACGCTAGTAAAGTAATGCTCAGAATTCTCCAAGCCAGGCTTCACCAATACATGAACCGTGAACTTCCAGATGTTCAAGCTGGTTTTAGAAAAGGCAGAGGAACCAGAGATCAAATTGCCAACAGCTGCTGCATCATGGAAAAAGCAAGAGAGTTCCAGAAAAACATCTATTTCTGCTTTCTTGACTATGCCAGAGCCTTTGACTGTGTGGATCACAATAAACTGTGGAAAATTCTTGAAGAGATGGGAATACCAGAGCACCTGACCTGCCTCTTGAAAAACCTATATGCAGGTCAGGAAGCAACAGTTAGAACTGGACATGGAACAACAGACTGGTTCCAAATAGGAAAAGAAGTATGTCAAGGCTGTATATTGTCACCCTACTTGTTTAACTTATATGCAGAGTACATCATGAGAAACGCTGGGCTGGAACAAGCACGAGCTGGAATCAGGATTGCCGGGAGATATATCAATAATTTCAGATATGCAGATGACACTACCCTTATGGCAGAAAGTGAAGAACTGAAGAGCCTCTTGATGAAAGGGAAAGAGGGGAGTGAAAAAGTTGGTTTAACGCTCAACATTCAGAAAACTAAGATCATTGCATCTGGTCCCATCACTTCATGGCAAATAGATGGGGAAACAGTGGAAACAGTGGCTGACTTTATTTTTCTGAGCTCCAAATCACTGCAGATAATTATTGCAGCCATGAAATTAAGAGATGCTTACTCCTTCGAAGGAAAGTTATGACCAAACTAGACAGCATGTTGAAAAGCAGAGACATTACTTTGTCAACAAAGGTCTGTCTAGTCAAGGCTATGGTTTTTCCAGTGGTCATGTATGAATGTGAGAGTTGGACTATAAGAAAGCTGAGCATGGAAGAACTGATGTTTTTGAACTGCGATGTTGGAGAAGACTCTTGAGAGTCCCTTGGACTGCAAGGGGATCCTACCAGTTCAGTTCGGTTGTCACTCAGTCATGTCTGACTCTTTGTGACCCCATGAATCGCAGCACGCCAGGCCTCCCTGTTCACCACCATCTCCCGGAGTTCACGCAGACTCACGTCCATCGAGTCCTTGATGCCATCCAGCCATCTCATCCTCTGTCGTCCCCTTTTCCTCCTGCCCCCAATCCCTCCCAGCATCAGAGTCTTTTCCAGTGAGTTACCTCTTTGCATGAGGTGGCCAAAGTACTGGAGTTTCAGCTTTAGCATCATTCCTTCCAAAGAAATCCCAGGGCTGATCTCCTTCAGAATGGATTGAGTGTTCATAACTTTTCTTCCAAGGAGTAAGTGTCTTTTAATTTCATGGCTGCAGTCACCATCTGCAGTGATTTTGGAGCCCAAAAAATAAAGTCTGACACTATTTCCACTGTTTCCCCATCTATTTGCCATGAAGTGATGGGACCGGATGCCATGATCTTCTTTTTCTGAATGTTGAGTTTAAGCCAACTTTTTCACTCTCCACTTTCACTTTCATCAAGAGGCTTTTTAGTTCCTCTTTACTTTCTGCCATAAGGATGGTGTCATCTGCATATCTGAGGTTATTGATATTTCTCCCGGCAATCTTGATTCCAGGTTGTATTTCTTACAGTCCAGCGTTTCTCATGATGTACTCTGCATTTAAGTTAAATAAGCAGGGTGACAATATACAGCCTTGACATACTCCTTTTCCTATTTGGAACCAGTCTGTTGTTCCATGTCCAGTTCTAACTGTTGCTTCCTGACCTGCATACAGATTTCTCAAGAGGCAGGTTAGGTGGTCTGGTATTCCTATCTTTTCAGAATTTTCCACAGTTTATTGTGATCCACACAGTCAAAGGCTTTGGCATAGTCATTAAAGCAGAAATAGATGTTTTTCTGGAAATTTCTTGCTTTTTCCATGATTCAGCGGATGTTGGCAATTTGATCTCTGATTCCTCTCCCTTTTCTAAAACCAGCTTGATCATCAGGAGTTCACAGGTCACATATTGCTGAAGCCTGGCTTAGAGAATTTTTAGCATGACTTTACTAGCGTGTGAGATGAGTGCAGTTGTTGTGGTAGTTTGAGCATTCTTTGGTATTGCCTTTCTTTGGGATTGGAATGAAAACTGACCTTTTCCAGTCCTGTGGCCACTGCTGAGTTTTCCAAATGTGCTGGCATATTGAGTGCAGCACTTTCACAGCATCATCTTTCAAGATTTGAAATAATTGGAATTCCATCACCACCTTCACTAGCTTTGTGTGTAGTGATCCAACCAGTCCATCCTAAAGGAGATCAGTCCTGAATGTTCATTGGAAGGACTGATGTTGAAGCTGAAACTCCAATACTTTGGCCACCTGATGCAAGGGGCTGACTCATTTGAAAAGACACTGATGCTGGGAAAGATTGAGGGCTGGAGGAGAAGAGGATGACAGAGGATGAGATTGTTGGATAGCATCACTGACTCAGTGGACATGGGTTTGGGTAAACCCCAGGAATTGATGATGGACAGGGAGGCCTGCATGCTGCAGGTTCATGGGGTCACAAAGAGTCGGACATAACTGAGCGACTTAACTGAACCTAATGCTGTTCAACAAGAAATACTGAGAAGAGCCAACTTTGGAGGGGAGCATGGTGTGTTCAGACAAGCACATGTTGGGTTTACAGTCCAAGAGTCATCCAGGTAGAAATACCAAGGGGACAAATGAAAGGAATCACTTGTCCAAGGCTGGAGATGGAGATTTGGGGTCATCAGTGCATGGGTCTGGGAAACATGGCCCATGATGGGTCACAGGCAGAGAGATGGACCCTAGCTGGACTCCTGGGAAGATGAGGAAAATTAACCAAGAGATGAGGCCAGGGAGACTGGAGGCAAAGGAGAGTGGGTAGAGGAGGCTGGCTGAGCAGGCTAAATAGTGAAAAGTCAGAAAGCCTGAAGAAAGTCAGGTAGAAGAGAACTGGAGAGTTTGGGCTTGGCAACCAGGTCATTGACAACCTTGATGAGACTAATGTCAGGGGCTTTGAGGAGGGTGGCAGAGAAGGGAGTGGAAAACAGGAGTGGAGATGGTAATGGAGGGTGAACAGCTCTCCCCTTGAGACAGAGAAGCAGGACATAGGGAGTGGGACCCCTGCTGAGTATTTACAAAGGATAATACTTCAGTCATGAGAGGAAGTGACTGGCCTGTTGAGGGCAGAAGGGGTGGGGCCTCTGGGTGGAGCAGGGGGCAGTGGAAGGGCTGGATAGGAGCTGACCAGGAGCCCACTGCACCCAGCTACCCTGGACTGAGCTTGAATACTGCCAAGCCTGGCTGATTTCCTCTAGCCTCTTAGATGTGGGAGCAGAAGTTGCAGTGATCCAAATCGGGGGTTTGCTGCGAGGGAGGACATGGTGGGCTCCAGGACAAGGGCTCTGGGACCTTGATTCCCCTTAAATCTGTTTCTTCTCCGTCCCCTGCTTTTAGAAAGATATCATCACCTACTACCTAGTCAACTAAAGCTTTTGTTCAAAAGGGAATCCTGAAATCACAGTTAATTCCTTTTCCTCTCAACACTGTTGTCGTGGCCTTGTCAGTAATCTCCCCTCCTCCCTGTCCGTCCTGCACTTGCCTACCCAGCTAGTGTTCCTTTATGTACACGCAAATACCAGCTCATGTCACTTTTCTGCTTGAAAACCTCCTTGTACCTACAACACAGTCCACATTTTTTGGCAGAGCTTTGTTACCAAAGCTCTTTAAGATTAGCATCCAGCCACCTTTCTCTCCTTCCCCACCTCCAAGTGCCACTTCTCCCAACACACATGCGCACGCGTGTGCACACACACACACACACACTAATGGGATCTGGCCACTCCTCACTTTGCATGTGCACTGCAGTCTACCCTGCGCCCTGGACCCCGCTTGCTCTCTGCCTCTCTGCCCTCCCCTTAGAACGCCTGGCCTCCCTGGATACTGCTGTCTCAGATTTTCGTTCAAGAGCATGATGAAACCTCTGGAGTGTTCCTTCCCTCCTGGCAGAATGAACTGTTCCCACTCTATCAGCAGGTTGTCTTCATGTGCCTAATATAATAAACGTCATGGGTTGTGGATGTGAATTCTCCTTTTCGCTTGTTTCCTAAAAGCAGGGCATTTCTCAGACATCCCTATATCCTGAGTATCACGCATGGTACCCTGCATTTGAAAACTGCTCGATCTAGTCAGCCTAAGCATCTTGTTACAGACTTTTCGTGTTTCTCTTCCCTTTTTCTGTTTCTTGCCCTTTTTATTTCCACCTTGCTTCAGCCCTTAAGTTTGTGGGTTGCCTGTATACTTAAAAGCTGACATATAAACTTCTACCACATGTCCTCCTGTGATGTCTGCTTCTTTAGAATTAGGTGTTCCTTTCCCTTATCACAATCAAGGTTTTGAGTCTGTCTCATCCTGTGTCAGTGGACATGTAAGATCACTGAGTTACGTCCATGACCATGACATTTGTCCCTGCAGCTCTAGGAGCTGGCATATCTGAGACTCACTTCTCCAGTATTTTCTTGTGTGAGTCTGTTATATAGCCTGTACTGCTCTTCTCATTTCATGCCTACAGGCTTCCATAGTAACTTGTTTATTGCTTTTATTTGTCATTTTTATCCATCTCCTTGTTGTTTGATCCTTGCCATTTCCAAATTCGAGGGCTTCCCTGGTGGCTCAGACAGTAAAGAGACTGCCTGTGGTGCAGGAGACAAGGGTTTGATCCCTGGGTCGGGACGATCCCCTGGAGAAAGAAATGGTGACCCAAAATTCAATGAGTGCTAATTTTCTGATAGAATTTACCTACTGAATGAACCTTAACATGATAGTGAAAAGCAACAATAACAAAAACTGGTCTATAATACAAAAGCCAGAATTTTTTTCCTTTAATTATTTTGGCAAACAGGCTTGCTAGTTACGAAAGGGCTTTTTAACAGCCAGGCACATCTGCAGTGACAATATGATCATCTGTTAGATGGGAGAACTGGGAAGTTGGTATTACAAAAAAACAAGTTTTCTGTTGGTAAAAGATCTTAATTAATGGCATGTTTCAGTTCAGTTCAGTCGCTCAGTTGTGTCCGACTCTTTGCAACACCATGAATCACAGCATGCCAGGACTCCGTGTCCATCAGTTCACTCAAACTCACGTCCATCGAGTCTGTAATGCCATCCAGCCATCTCATCCTCTGTCATCCCCTTCTCTTCCTGCCTCCAATCCCTTCCAGCATCAGGGTCTTTTCCAATGAGTCAACTCTTCGCATGAGGTGGCCAAAGTATTAGAGTTTCAGCTTCAACATTAGTCCTTCCAATGAACACCCAGGACTGGTCTCCTTTAGGATGGACTGGTAGGATCTCCTTGCAGTCCAAGGGACTCTCAAGAGTCTTCTCCAACACCACAGTTCAAACGCATGAATTCTTTGGCGCTCAGCTTTCTTCACAGTCCAACTCTCACATCCATACATGACTACTGGAAAAACCATAGCCTTAACTAGACTACCTTTGTTGGCAAAGTAATATCTCTGCTTTTCAATATGCTCTCTAGGTTGGCCATAACTTTCCTTCCAAGGAGTAAGGGTCTTTTAATTTCATAGCTGCAATCACCATCTGCAGTGATTTTGGAGCCCCCAAAATAAAGTCTGACACTGTTTCTACTGTTTCCCCATCTATTTGCCATGAAGTGATGGGACCAGATGCCATAATCTTTGTTTTCTGAATGTTGAGCTTTAAGCCAGCTTTTTCACTCTCCTCTTTCACGTTCATCAAGAAGGTTTTCAGTTCCTCTTCACTTTCTGCCATAGGGTGGTGTTATCTGCATATCTGAGGTTATTGATATTTCTCAAGTGGAAGTGAGAAATAGATTTAAGGGACTAGATCTGATAGAGTGCCTGATGAACTATGGATGGAGGTTCATGACATTGTACAAGAGACAGGAATCAAGACCATCCCCATGGAAAAGAAATGCAAAAAAGCAAAATGGCTGTCTGGGGAGGCCTTACAAATACCTCTTAAAAGAAGCGAAAAGCAAAGGAGAAAAGGAGATATAAGCATCTGAATGCAGAGTACCAAAGAATAGCAAGGAGAGATAAGAAAGCCTTCTTCAGCGATCAATGCAAAGAAATAGAAGTAAGCAACAGAATCGGAAAGACTAGAGACCTCTTCAAGAAAATTAGAGATACCAAGGGAACATTTCATGCAAAGATGGTCTTGATAAAGGACAGAAATGGTATGGACCTAACAGAAGCAGAAGTTATTAAGAAGAAGTGGCAAGAATACACGGAAGAACTGTACAAAAAGATCTTCATGACCTAGATAATCACGATGGGGTGATCACTCACCTAGAGCCAGACATCCTGGAATGTGAAGTCAAATGGGCCTTAGAAACCATCACTACGAACAAAGCTAATGGTACGTTTCAGTTCAGTTCAGTTCAGTCACTCAGTCATGTCTGACTCTCTTCAACCCCATCAATCACAGCACGTCAGGCCTCCCTGTCCATCACCAACTCCCGGAGTTCACTCAGACTTACGTCCATCGAGTCCGTGATGCCATCCAGCCATCTCATCCTCCTCTGTCGTCCCCTTCTTGTGCCCTTAATCCCTCCCAGCATCAGGGTCTTTTCCAATGAGTCAACTCTTTGCATGAGGTGGCCAGAGTACTGGAGTTTCAGCTTTAGCATCAGTCCTTCCAAAGAAATCCCAGGGCTGATCTCCAGAATGGACTGGTAGGATCTCCTTGCAGTCCAAGGGACTCTCAAGAGTCTTCTCCAACACCACAGTTCAAAAGCATCAATTCTTCAGCGCTCAGCTTTCTTCATAGTCCAACTCTCACATCCATACATGACCACTGGAAAAACCATAGCCTTGACTAATCGGACCTTAGTTGGCAAAATAATGTCTCTGCTTTTGAATATGCTATCTAGGTTGGTCATAACTTTCCTTCCAAGGAGTAAGCGCCTTTTAATTTCATGGCTGCAGTCACCGTTTGCAGTGATTTTGGAGCCCCGAAGAATAAAATATGACACTGTTTCCACTGTTTCCCCATCTATTTGCCATGAAGTGATGGGAACAGATGCCATGATCTTCTTTTTCTGAATGTTGAGCTTCAAGCCAACTTTTTCACTCTGCTACTTTACTTTCATCAAGAGGCTCTTTAGTTCTTCACTTTCTGCCATAAGTGTGATGTCATCTGCATATCTGAGGTTACTGATATTTCTCCTGGCAATCTTGATTCCAGCTTGTGCTTCTTCCAGCCCAGCATTTCTCATGATGTACTCTGCAAGTAAGTTAAATAAGCAGGGTGACAACATACAGCCTTGACATACTCCTTTTCCTATTTTGAACCAGTCTGTTTTTTGATATCCAGTTCTAACTGTTGCTTCCTGACCTGCATATAGGTTTCTCAAGAGGCAGGTCAGGTGGTCTGGTATTCCCATCTCTTTCAGAATTTTCCACAGTTTATTGTGATCCACAGAGTCAAAGGCTTTGCATAGTCGATAAAGCAGAAATAGATGTTTTTCTGGAACCCTCTTGCTTTTTCCATGATCCAGCAGATGTTGGCAATTTGATCTCTGGTTCCTTTGCCTTTTCTAAAACAAGCTTGAACATCAGGGAGTTCATGGTTCATATATTGCTGAAGCCTGTCTTGGAGAATTTTTAGCATGACTTTACTAGCATGTGAGATGAGTGCAATTGTGCAGTAGTTTGAGCATTCTTTGGCATTGCCTTTCTCTGGGAATGAAAATTGACCTTTTCCAGTCCTGTGGCCACTGCTGAGTTTTCCAAATGTGCTGGCATATTGAGTGCAGCACTTTCACAGCATCATCTTTCAAGATTTGAAATAACTCAACTGGAATTCTATCACCTCCACTAGCTTTGTTCGCTGTGATGCTTCCTAAGGCCCACTTGACTTCACATTCCAGGATGTCTGACTCTAGGTGAGTGATCACCCCATTGTGATTATCTTGGTTGTGAAGAACTTTATTGTACAGTTCTTCTGTGTATTCTTGCCACCTCTTCTTAATATCTTCTGCTTCTGTTAGGTCCATACCATTTCTGTCCTTTATTGAGCCCATCTTTGCATGAAATGTTCCCTTGGTATCTCTAATTTTCTTGAAGAGATCTCTAGTCTTTCCCATTCTGTTGTTTTCCTCTATTTCTTTGCATTGATCACTGAGGAAGGCTTGCTTATCTCTCCTTGCTATTCTTTGGAACTCTACATTTAGATGCTTATATCTTTCCTTTTCTCCTTTGCTTTTCACTTTTCTTCTTTTCCCAGCTATTTGTAAGGCCTCAAAAAAAAAAAAACAAACCCCAGCGCTTACTCAGACTCATATCCATCAAGTTGGTGATGCCATCTAACCATCTCATTCAATCTCTCCCAGCTTCAGGGTCTTTTCCAGTGAGTCAGTTCTTTGCATTAGGTGGCCAACGTATTGGAGTTTCAGCTTTAGCATCAGTCCGTCCAGTGAATATTCAGGACTGATTTCCTTTAGGATTGACTGGTTGGATCTCTAAAAAAACTAAATTTTTTTTTACGCCTGAGTAATATTCCATTACATATGTGTATGTTTATACAGACACACACACACACACAACATATGTTCTTTATTCATCTGTCCTCTTAATGAAAGTGAAAGAGAAGATGGAAAGGTTGGCTTAAAGCTCAGCATTCAGAAAACGAAGACCATGGCATCCCATCCCATCACTTCATGGCAAATAGATGGGGAAACAGCGGAAACAGTGGCTGAGTTTATTTTTCTGGGCTCCAAAATCTCTGCAGATGGTGATTACATCAATGAAATTAAAAGACACTTACTCCTTGGAAGGAAAATTATGACCAAACTAGACAGCATACTGAAAAGCAGAGACATTACTTTGTCAACAAAGGTAGTCTAGTCAAGGCTATGGTTTTTCCAGTGGTCATGTATGGATGTGAGAGTTGGACTATAAAGAAGGCTGAGCACAGGAAAATTGATGGTTTTGACCTGTGATGTTGGAGAAGACTCTTGAGTGTCCCTTGGACTGCAAGGAGATCCAACCAGTCTACCCTAAGGGAGATCAGTCCTGGGTGTTCACTGGAAGGACTGATGTTGAAGCTGAAACTCCAATACTTTGGCCACCTCATGTGAGGGGCTTACTCATTTGAAAAGACCTTGATGCTGGGAAAGATTGAGGGCAGGAGGAGAAGGGGATGACAGAGGATGAGATGGTGGGATGGCATCACTGACTCAGTGGACATGGGTTTGGGTAAACTCCGGGAGTTGGTGATGGACAGAGAGGCCTGGCATGCTGCGGTTCTTGGGGTTGCAAAGAATAGGACATGACTGAGCGACTGAACTGAACTGATGGCTTGGCTACTGTAAATAGTGCTACAGTGAACACTGGGATGTATGTATCTTTTAAAATTATAGTTTAAGACTGGAAATCAGCTTTAAATGGTTATCTTAAAATTTCCTGTAGCCTGGAGATTTGTAAAACATAAGATAAAATTTGCTACTTTAATTTGCATAAGGTTGAAACAGAATGTATGCTAGTGGTTTTAATCTGTATTTAGAGTCACAGTCTCTCCTCAGAAAAAGTACACAAATGTATATATACACTACATTTTTCATAGGACTTACATTTCCAGTGGACTTCCCTGGTGTCTCAGACAGTAAAGATCCCACCTGCAATGCATTAGACCCAGGTTTAGTTCTTACAGTATATCACGTATGCGTCAGGAAGATTCCCCTGGAGAACGGAATGGCTGTACTCTGCAGTATTCTTGCCTGGAGAATCCCAGGGATAGAGGCTCCAGTCCATGGGAGTCACAATGATTTGGACATGATTGAGTGACTAACACTTTAACTTTACATTTCCAGTAATATGATAGAATGGATAGCCTGAAAAGCTCTTCTTCAATAAAACTCTTTCAGATGATACATCTTTTAGAAATGTATGTCTAAGGTGGCAATGAAGGGCTTTCCGGCCCTTAGAAGCCAAGAGTGAAACAGGAGCAGACAACTGAAGAAAGAGGCATGTGCCCGCACAGCTAGCGGTATCGTCTAATATGTAATGGCCTACAAGTTTGCTCCAGACCTGAGTTAGTACTCCCTGCATGGCCCATAAAATTCCAGGCCAAGCGTCTGGCTTAAAATGGCACCAAATGGATGGTTTTTCTAGAAATCAGTCAGAATCATAAGCATGTCTTTCCAGAAGAATTAACTCTTAGCCAGAGCCCTAAAAATTTGCCAGAGATAAAGTTCTGGTGAAACTGAATGTATAGAAAAGTTATGAAACATGAAATGATGCAGCTAAAGCAATATTTAGAGGAGATTTTATAGCTTTAAGTGCTTATGATCAGAAAGGAGAAAGTGTAAAAATGTGAGCCTATAAAGGTTAGCCTCACAAAAGTTCAGAGATCATTAAAGGTAGAAGATGACTTGCCGCAGGAACATAATTGTTGATACAAGTACTGAACCAAAATATGAGAAATATCTATTATAACTGTAACAGTAGACATTCCCTCTACTCCCCAAAGAAACATAGCAAATAACTCAACTCTACTGTTCCTTTCATGCATGTTGTTGTAAAAGGCAGGATTCATTTACTTGATTAATAGAAGTTCCTGTTTCCACTTTTGGCCCTGCCAAAATGCAAAGCTTAAAAGTAGAAACAAAATATCAAACATTGCTATTAGATCTCATTTTCAATTTTATAGTATTAGAGTTACTATTTTTTTTCCTATTAATTGTCAAATTCAGGTCTTTTCTGAAAAGTCATTACTGTTTGAAAAAAATTTTCTATGTTATTGTTAACTTTGTAACAGACTTGGAAGCATATAAACATAACGATTTTAAATATTCAGTTTCTGTGTTATTTTACATTTTATATCATATATATTATATTTATAGTGTTCATGTTCCATAAATGTTTCAAATATCTTTTAAATAATATAGAAATACAGTAAATAACTCGCAAAGTAGTAGAGAGTGCAGGAAATATAAAAAGCACATATTAAAGTACAAAAAAATTAATAAGCACATCAAATTTAACTGCACTTAAAAAGCAAAGATTGTTAGACTGGATAAATCTAGCTATATGCTGTTTATAACTACGTGCTTAAAACTTGAAGATGAAAAGATTAAATGTAAAAGATGAGAAAAGCTTTACCAATAAGGTACTAAGCTTTTTATAATGTCTGACAAATAGCTCTTAAGATAGAAAACATTACTAATTGTAAGGAAGGTATCTAAATGATAATTAGAAGGATACGTTCATCAGAAAAGATAATGTCTAAACAGTGTGTCAGGCCTTCTCTAGCCTTTTGGAATTTGACTTCATCTCTGACAAGGTACCTTAATTTAAGCCCTTAGATTCAGCCCCTCGTATTCTTTTAGACCATTGGTCATGTATGCTTCTCTCTGTTTCATTCACTTCAACAAGCTGAACCCTGAAGCACCATGTTTCTAAGGGGTGTCCTTCCTAGCTACGGATTACTATACTGTAAGAGGCAACTCACACTTAATTAGGAAAATTTAATTTATTAGCCATTGGAAATATATTCCACATGTGGCTTAAAAATAAGATTTATGGGAATTCCCTGGTGGTCCAGTGGTTAGGACTCAGCAACACTTAATCAAAAACGGTGTTCTAAACCCATTCCTTGTTTTCTAGAAGAGAACCCCTGATAACTCTAACACAGATTTTGGAAAAGAAAAATTGCACTTCAAGGCCATTTTCTACTTGGATCCATTTCTGGGTTTTGTCCCTGACATCTTTATGGTGCCCAGCACTTCAAACACTATTCCTCCTACACTCCTCTTCTATGTAAAATAATTGCTAATCCTGGTTTGAAACACTGATTATTGCTCTTACAGTTACTTATGTCAGAGGTCATTCTGACCTCAGGCAAATACCATGCAACCCAAGTACTTGATCACAGACAAATCCTATTTTCATAGCATGGCTCTTGATAATGAACCTGGGAAGAGAAATGGAAAATTTCTGTAGAACCATCAGCTCATAAGAAAGTGCCTGTCTTCTCCATTCATCTAGGGCACTGGTGAGTGAACAGTTTTAACTGTCCATGTTGAATGGTCATTTTTTTAATTGAATTGTACCTTGACTCAAAAAATCCAAGTAGCTGAATAGTCATGTGAAGCCTCTGGCATGGAAGTGGGCTTCTGGGATGCTTGCCAATGAGTTCCTGTTTTGAGGACACAGAATCGAAGTGGAAAGATTAAGTGGATAGGCAGCTCCACCCCTCTAAGTCTTATTCCTATGTTCCATTCAAATCTTGCTCGCCTGATTCCTGTGGGGTCTGGGCTTTGGAAATTCTCTTTTTTCATGGATGTCTCAGTGCACCTTGTTAAACCAAATTTGGACTGTGGCCTGTTCATCTGCTTCCAGCTCTGCTGATTGGTTCCAGTTTCCTTGCTCATTAAAGCCAAGATAATCTGGCACCCACCACTCAGGCATCCTCAAGGACCTGGCACCAGGGTAAACCTGGAGGCCAGCTAAGAAATCTCCGTGATCCAGCACATTTGATTGCCTGATGAGAGGCAGTTGTGGTCCCAAAAAGAGCACCGAAATAGGAGCAGAGCTGGGTTCTTGTCTCATTGTTGCCTCTACTATATCACATAAGTTGGGGCATATCTGCAATCCCTCTGGAAGTCTCTTTCCCCAACTATATATGTGTTTGGATTGGACAGTTTCTCAAGTGTCCTGCAGTTCCAAAATACTGAGTATATGAAAAGCTAAAGGAGCAAAACTCTATTTGTGCCTGTTGTTGCAAAAACACAACCTACCTTTAAAGGTTTTAGCAATAAATGCTTAGAGTTGCATAGGTTACTGATGCTTTTTCACAAAGGTAGATTGTGTGGCCACAAAATAACAGTTCATATTCTAGAGGTGAGAATTAACCTCTCTAGGCCTGTAAAACTGGTATAATAATGCCCAATTAGAAATTGTCTGGAAGATTAAATGAGATAATCCTTGGTACTTAGAACTGTGCCAGACAAAAAGTAAGTGCTCACTGAAAACTATCATTAGTATAATAATGAAAAGTTTAAAATTGGTGTAGAATTTTAGTAAGCTTTTGCTGAAATAATAAATACTCAGTTGCTGTTCAGAAGTCAAGGTGAGAACAGAATAGAGAATCCAGACACAGACTCACATGTATATGATCACCTGGTTTGCAGCAAAGGTGCAGCATATTGAGTAAAGGATGGGTCCATCACTACCTGGATCAGTTGACTGTCCATATGGAAAAAAATGAACTTGGACTCCAACTCGTACCATACATAGAAATCAGTTTCATGTGTCTCATAGCATGAAGGTAAAACATTAATGCTTCTGGAAGTGTCAGCTCTTCTCTAGAACATTACATAGAAAAATAACCTCATGACCTTAGCAAAGATTTACATGAGATACAAAAAGCATTAACTTCAAAGAAAAAGAGTGGTAAATTAGATTTCGTTAAATTTAAGAATCGTTCATCAAAAGACATCATTAAGATAATGACAAAGCAAGTCACAGAGGAGAAAATTTTTGTTTTACATATATTTGTGTGTGTGTGTGTATGTTTGTGTGTATCGAGCAAAGGATTTTTATTGAGAATATGTAGAGTTAGATACTTTATAAAAGAAGATAGCCAATAGCCAAAAACATATGAAAAAATGCTTAATATCATTAGTCCACAGGGGAAACGGAGATTAAAACCACGTCCGTCTAGTCAAGGCTATGGTTTTTCCAGTAGTCATGTATGGATGTGAGAGTTGGACTGTGAAGAAGGCTAAGTGCTGAAGAATTGATGCTTTTGAACTGTAGTGTTGGAGAAGATTCTTGAGAGTCCCTTGGACTGCAAGGAGATCCAACCAGTCCATTCTGAAGGAGGCCAGCCCTGGTATTTCTTTGGAAGGAATGATGCTAAAGCTGAAACTCCAGTACTTTGGCTACCTGATGCAAAGAGTTGACTCGCTGGAAAAGACCCTGATGCTGAGAGGAATTGGGGGCAGGAGGAGAAGGGGATGACCGAGGATGAGATGGCTGGATGGCATCACAGACTTGATGGACGTGAATCTGAGTGAACTCCGGGAGTTGGTGATGGACAGGAAGGCCTGGTGTGCTGCGATTCATGGGGTCGCAGAGAGTCGGACACGACTGAGCGACTGAACTGAACTGAAGAGAGAGAGAGAGAAGTCGCTTAGTTGTGTCCCACCAGGCTCCTCGGTCCATGGGGTTTTCCAGGCATAAATACTGGAGTGGGTTGTCATTTCCTTCTCCAGAGGGTCTTCCCGACCCAGGGATCGAACCCGAGTCTCCCACATTGTAGGCAGACGCTTTACCATCTAAGCTACCAGGGAAGCCGAACTGAACTGAACTGAAGATACTATGTTACTACAAGAATAGCTGACAAATTTTGCAGCTGACATTAGCAAATATAATGGGAATATGGATGGATCCATGGATCTAATGGATACATTAGAACTCTCATACACTGATAAAGCTGACTTAAAGCTCAGCATTCAAAAAACTAAGATCATGACATCTGGTCCCATCACTTAGTGGCAAATAGAAGGGGGAAAAAGTGGCAACGGTGGCCAATTTTATTTTCTTGGGCTCCAAAATCACTGCAGATGGTAACTGTGGCCATGAAATTAAAAGACACTTGCTCCTTGAAAGGAAAGCTATGACAGACCTAGACAGTCAATTAAAAAGCAAAGATGTTACTTTGCTGACAAAGGTCCATATAGTCAAAGCTATGGTTTTTCCAGTAGTCACGTTCAGAACTGAGAGATGGGCCATAAAGAAGGCTGAGCATCAGAGAACTGATGCTTTTGAATTGTGGTGCTAGAGAAGGATCTTAAGAGTCCCATGGACTGCAAGGATATCAAAGCAGTCAATCCTAAAGGAAATCAACCCTGAATATTCATTAGAAAGACTTATGCTGAAGCCCCAATACTTTGGCCACCTGATGCAGAGAGGACTTATTCAAAAAGACCCAACTCATTGCAAAAGACCCTTATGCTGGGAAAGATTGGAGGCAAAAGGGGAAGAGAACAGCAGAAGATGAGATGGTTAGATGGCATCACTCACTCAATGGACATGAATTTGAGCAAATCCCAGGAGATAGTGAAGAACAGAGGAGCCTGGTGTGCTGCAGTCCACGGGCTTGCGGAAAATTGGATATGACTTAGCGACTAAACAAAAAAATGCTGAGAGGGAAAAAGTTAGGTACAACTACTCTGAAAAACTGTTGTACAGTATGTAATAGATCGGGATAGATTTATTTTCCATGACCCAGCAGTTTCATTCTTAGATAAATACCCACAGGAAGAGTACATGTAATGTGTAGAAGAATGCTCATAGCAACATTATTTATAATAGCAAAAACTAAAAACAACCTAAGTCTCTATCAACAATAAAATGGATAAATTGTACTATAAAATACTGCACAGCAATGACACAGTAAATTCAGACACAACATGGATAGATCTCAAAAACACATTGAAAAGAAGCCAAATACACACATACACACAGAATACATACTGGACAAATCCATTTATATACAGTGCAAAGACAGGCAGAAATGACCTATGGTTATAGATTATAAAGAACAGAAAAGCAGTTATCTTTGGTGTGTATGGAGACTGAGGAGGGCCAAGAGAAGCTTCTGGAATTCTGGTTACATTCTATTTTTTGAACTAAGGGAAGGTTCAGTTCGGTTCAATTCAGTCATTCAGTCATGTCTGACTCTTTGCGACCCCATGAACCACAGTACGCCAGGCTTCCTGTCCATCACCAAGTCCTGGAGACCACCCAAACCCATGTCCACTGATTCGGTGATGCCATACAACCATCTCATCCTCTGTCATCCCCTTCTCCTCCTGCCCTCAATCTTTCCCAGCATCAGGATCTTTTCAAATGAGTCAGCTCTTCACATGAGGTGGCCATAGTATTGGAGTTTCAGCTTTAGCCTCAGTCCTTCCAGTGACCCAGGACTGAACTCCTTTAGGATGGACTGGTTGGATCTCCTTGCAGTCCAAGGGACTCTGAAGAGTCTTCTCCAACACCACAGTTCAAGAGCATCAATTCTTTGGCGCTCAGCTTTCTTCACAGTCCAACTCTCACATCCATACATGACCACAGGAAAACCATAGCCTTGACTAGACCGACCTTTGTAGGCAAAGTAATGTCTCTGCTTTTTAATATGCTATCTAGGTTGGTCATAACTTTCCTTCCAAGGAGCAAGCGTCTTTTAATTTCATGGCTGCAGTCACCATCTGCAGTGATTTTGGAGCCCCCAAAATAAAATCAGCCACTGTTTCCACTGTTTCCCTGTCTATTTGCCATGAAGTGATGGGAACAGATGCCATGATCTTAGTTTTCTGAATGTTTAGCTTCAAGCCAACTTTTTCACTCTCCTCGTTTACTTTCATCAAGAGGCTCTTTAGTTCTTCTTCACTTTCTGCCATAAGGGTGGTGTCATCTGCATATCTGAGGTTATTGATATTTCTCCTGGCAATCTTGATTCCAGCTTGTGCTTCTTCCAGCCCAGCATTTCTCATGATGTACTCTGCATATAAGTTAAATAAGCAGGGTGACAATATACAGCCTTTACATACTCTAGGGGAGGGGTGATTATCTAATTGTGTCTCTTTTATAAAAATTCACTGAAATGTGTACTTAAGGTGTGTATACTTTATGTATTTTATGCCTCAATAAAAGTTTATTTTAAAGAGTAAAGGAGTGCCCCCAAAGTGGAAACAGCTCGAATGTCTAGGAATTAGTGAATAGTTAAATAAATGTGTTGTAGTCACATGACAGAATATTATTCAGCCATGGAAAGAAATGAAGTACTGATGCAGGCTACAACATGAATGAGCCTGGAAACCATTATGCTAGATGAAAGACAATCACAAAAGACTGCACACACATACTGTAAGACTCCAGTTAAGTGAGATGTCCAGAAGAGACACATCTCCACAGACAGAAAGTCAGTTAGTGGTTGCTTGTGGTTAGGATGGTTGGGAAGAAGCAGAGAATGACTGAAAGCAGATATGGAGTTTCTTTTGGGGTTGTTGGAAATGTTCTAAAATCAATTATGGTAATGGTTGCACAACTCTGAATATACTAAAAACCATTGACTTGAACACTTTGAGGGAATTGTATGTGAATGAAATCTCAAGCTGCCATGAAAGCAAAAGCCAAGGGATACCGATAACTGTGGAATGATTCAACCCCTTAGGAAAAGGCTGTCCCGTGTAGACCTGTGGCATGATGGTTAAGAAGACTGATTCTAGAGTGCAGCTTTGCTCTAATCCTAGCTCTGATGTTTGCTGTGTGGCACTGGACAAATCATCACACCTCTCTGAACCTGAATGTTTTCATCTGTAAAGTATGAATATTAATAGTTTCTATTCTATAAAACTTTTATGAAGATGATTCATTTAACTGAGAATTATTTGAGTATTTTCTGTTTGCCAGGTCTAATCAGTGATAACTGCTGTTATAGTTGGCCAGAAGGTTTTGGATCTGAAGAGTCTTTACTCCATTTTAGTGATGGGAGTGACAAGTAAATTTGAGAGTGTGTCCTGAGGCCAGGACCCATTTGCCCTGTTGTTCCACACCAGCATCTATTGCAAAATGTAAAAGAAATGTTCATTTTAGTGACCCTAAGTTATTAATATTGAATTATATTTTGCTATTCAGAAAAGGAAGTATATAATACATTTATAGAGGTTCCATCCAGAAATACTAAAGCTATAAACAATTGATTATTAAAAGTTTGTCATTCAGTTATCTAGAAGATTTAGCAATTCAAAATATTTTATATGAAAACTGAGTTATAACCACAATTGACGTATCCCACCAGGCTCCTTGGCCCATGAAATTTTCCAGGCAGGAATAAAGGAGTGGTGGGGTGCCATTTCTTATGCCAGGGAATCTTCCCGACCCAGGGGCTGAACCCATATCTCTTTCCTCTCCTGCATTGACAGGTAGATTCTTTACCACTTGTACCATCTGCTGCTGCTGCTGCTGCTGCTAAGTCGCTTCAGTCGTCTCTGACTCTGTGTGACCCCATAGACAGCAGCTCCCCATCCCTGGGATTCTCCAGGCAAGAATACTGGAGTTGGTTGCCATTTCCTTCTCCAATGCATGAAAGTGAAAGTGAAGTTGCTCTGTCGTGTCCTACTCTAGCGACCCCATGGACTACAGCCTACCAGGCTTCTCCGTCCATGGGATTTTCCAGGCAGGAGTACTGGAGTGGGTTGCCATTGCCTTCTCTGAGTACCACCTGCTGCTGCTGCTGCTAAGTTGCTTCAGTCGTGTCCAACTCTGTGCAACCCCATAGACAGCAGCCCATCAGGCTCCCCCGTCTCTGGGATTCTCCAGGCAAGAATACTGGAGTGGGTTGCCATTTCCTTCTCCAATGCATGAAAGTGAAAAGTCAGAGTGAAGTCACTCAGTTGTGTCCGACTCTTAGCGGTACCACCTGAGAAGCCCACAATTGATACATGGGTAATTCAAAAATAGAAAGTGACTATTAATTACAGGAGTGCATGACAGGTTTTTTGTTTCAGTGAATATGTATTGTTCCCAAAAAGAAGTCACATTTAGTCATGTTGAAAGTGATACTCTCTTTTACTTAGTCGTCTTAAAAATGTATGTTCTGTGAAGTTATTGTATAACCCCTTTTAAACGTTGCATTGAGAGTTGAGAAAGCCCATAGGAGTTGAGAAAGAAGCAATTACAAGTTAGGCAAATACCTGACACTAAGGGGTGAATCCCATAAAATACAGGTTAAGAGCTTAGTTTTAGGAGTCTGACCTGCCTGGGCCCATTGTCCTTATCCTTATCTAAAGAAATCTGTCTCACGGCCTTGGGAGCATCGACTGAATTAATACAAATGAAATGCTCTAACAAGCAGGCAATTGACACAGTGTTATTATGAGAGAACCAGTATGGTGGATTCATATTGTCAATGTGCGTAAATTACAGATACAACTTTTGGTTAACTTTTGTGAAGCTTTGGGCAATTAGAAAATAGTTTCTCCTTAATGCAAAGAGATTAATTCATAAAACTGAGTAATTAGATCTCAAAGGAGCTGATTGGACATAGTGAAAAAAAATCATGAACCCCAAAAGAGTTCTCCAGAATGAGAGAAAAGCCATGAAAGGGTTTTGTCACCAGGATATATTAAAAAGATTTTACAAGCTTTTTATACCTCAGAATTTAAGGTGACTATGAAAGGTGCTTTGGGCTTCCCTCATAGCTCAGTCAGTAAAGAATCTGCCTGCAGTGCAGGAAGTTCAGTTCAGTTCAGTCGCTCAGTCATGTCTGATTCTTTGCGACCCCATGAATCACAGCACGCCAGGCCTCCCTGTCCATCACCAACTCCTGGAGTTCACTCAGACTTACATCCATCAAGTCAGTGATGCCATCCAGCCATCTCATCCTCTGCCGTCCCCTTCTCCTCCTGCCCCCAATCCCTCCCAGCATCAAAGTCTTTTCCAGTGAGTCAACTCTTCGCATGAGGTGGCCAAAGTACTGGAGTTTCAGCTTTAGCTTCATTCCTTCTAAAGAAATCCTAGGGCTGATCTCCTTCAGAATGGACTCTGGTTGGATCTCCTTGCAGTCCAAGGGACTCTCAAGAGTCTTCTCCAACATCGCAGTTCAAAACCATCAGTTCTTCCATGCTCAGCTTTCTTATAGTCCAACTCTCACATTCATACATGACCACTGGAAAAACCATAGCCTTGACTAGACAGACCTTTGTTGACAAAGTAATGTCTCTGGCTTTTCAACATGCTGTCTAGTTTGGTCATAACTTTCCTTCGAAGGAGTAAGCATCTCTTAATTTCATGGCTGCAATAATTATCCGCAGTGATTTGGAGCTCAGAAAAATAAAGTCAGCCACTGTTTCCACTGTTTCCCCATCTATTTGCCATGAAGTGATGGGACCAGATGCAATGATCTTAGTTTTCTGAATGTTGAGCGTTAAACCAACTTTTCACTCTCCTCTTTCCCTTTCATCAAGAGGCTCTTTAGTTCTTCACTTTCTGCCATAAGGGTAGTGTCATCTGCATATCTGAAATTATTGATATATCTCCCGGCAATCCTGATTCCAGCTCGTGCTTGTTCCAGCCCAGCGTTTCTCATGATGTACTCTGAATATAAGTTAAACAAGCAGGGTGACAATATACAGCCTTGACATACTTCTTTTCCTATTTGGAACCAGTCTGTTGTTCCATGTCCAGTTCTAACTGTTGCTTCCTGACCTGCATACAGAAGGGATAGGCTACCCACTCCAGTATTCTTGGGCTTCCCTTGTGGCTCAGCTGGTAAAGAATCTGCCTGCAATGCAGGAGACCTGGGTTCAATCCCTGGGTTGGAAAGATCCCATGGAGAAAGGAAAGGTTACTCACTCCAGTATTCTGGCCGAGAATTCCATGGACTGTATAGTCTGTGGGGTCCTAAAGAGTCGGACACGAGTGAACAACTTTCACTTTCATGAAAGATGCTTTACTTTTAACTGAAAGGATGGTTGTAATTGAAGTAAGCAGTTGTCTTCTTAAAAATGTGTTTGTTTGGCTGAGCTGGGTCTTAGTTGCAGCACACAGGATCTTTGATTTTCTAGTTACAGCATGCAGGATCGTAGTTGCGGCCTGTGAACTCTTAGCTCACAGGGCTTTATTTCCTCCATGAGGGATTGAACCTGGGCCCCCTGCATTAGGAGGGTGGAGCCTTAGTCATTGAAACACCAGGGAAATCCCTGGATTAAGCAGTTGTTGATAACAGTTAACATTTTGTAAACAGTCATTTAAATACGGATGTTTATATTTTAAACTTCTTGAAGATTGTTCATCTCTTTAAATTTGTATTTTGAGACACTAGTGATTATGTCTTGTTAACAGAGGGGCTTTTTAAAATAGATAAATCCATAAGTGAGTGTGAAAACATGCTGAAATTTGGTTTTCAGGCTTGTGTCTTTGAAAAACCAGTCTGCTGGACTCCTGCAAGCCTCATTACGCTCTTGTGGGCAAGAGAAATAGGCTCCTCAAGCGAGCCATATACACCAAACCTCCAAAATGGTGGCAGAAGCCTGGGAAGTCACCTTTCAGGCACGGGAATGGTTGTTTCCTGTTCTACAGGGGTTGGGTAGGCCTAGCTCCTGCTGCTTCATTTACTGAGCACACCTTCTGAGAGCTTGCCTGCAGAGTGCGGAGGTCGGCTCTCCTCCAGGGCAGGTGGCTCGCGAGCTGCCACTGGCTCTTCCTGCCTCCTCCCTGGGGTGGCCAGTGGTGTTTTTTTCTTGCTGTGTGGTGAGGAGTCAGGAATGGGGGTCGGCTGCTGAGGAGGGACCCAGCATGTTGTTAGTGTGTATTAAAAAAAAACCAAAAAACACAACAACTGTAAAATAAGTAACCCACTTACATAAAAATTACAATTTATATATTAGCAGAAAGAGAAGTCGGGGTCCTGCCCTCAGAGAAAACAACTCTTACCATCTTGATATATTTCTTTTTTTTTTTTTTAATTTTTTATTTATTTATTTTTTTAATTAAATTTATTTATTTTTTTAATTACAATACTGTATTTGTTTTGCCATACATTGACACGAATCAGCCATAGGTGAACACAATCGCCCAATGCCGAAGCCCCCTCCCACCTCCCACCCCACATCCTCTACCTGAATCATCCTGTGCATCAGCCCCATGCATCCTGCATCCTACACCAAACATAGATTAGCGCTTCGTTTCTTACAGGAAAATACACATGCTTCACTGCCATTCTCCCAAACCATCCCACCCTTTGATATATTTCTTTCCAGTCATTTTAAGCTGCTTTACATTTTTTTACTTTAGACCTTTCATCTTTATTCACTTTCCAGCCTTTGGAAGCTGGAAACATGACAAATGTGTATGATGTAGGAAGGAACAGTCCCTGTATCCTCAGGCTGCAGAGGTTGTCACTGTGGGCATTTTTAATTCTGTTCCTCATAAGTGATAACCCACTCCTGCCTCTGTTGGCTGGCTTTCCTTTGAAAACTTGTAGCTAGTTTTACTTAACTGGATTTTTCGTTTTTAAACGTCTTTTTCTTTCCTTGACTTCAACCTCTACAGTTTTTTTGTTTTTTTTTTTTTTAAATTTTGGATAGAATAGTATAATGAAACTCCTTATTCCCCTCTCCCAGCCCTGGCAACCCGGAAACCATGGCCAGTCCACCCCACTCCCAGCCCACCCACGCCACCCCCACCCCCACCCATACTCCCAGCCTACCCACCCCATCCCCACCCATACTCTCAGCCCTTACATGGATCTGCGAACCTTATAACTGCCTTTGAGGGTCCTTCTCGGCCCTTCTGAGCTCTCTCTTCTGGCAGTGCGGAAGGACGAAGTGCCTGCCCTCCTGCACTCCAAACTTCTTGTGAGCCTGTGCTCTCTGTCCCAGGTCTGACCTGGGCTCTCCCTGCTCCTGAAATGCCTGGAAGTTCCCAGATGTTGGGTGTGGCAGCCTCCCATGTTCAACTCCTCATTCTCTTCCCTGTTAATGAAGGAGGCCATCGCTCAAATCATTTGGAAGGGGAAAAGTGGAATTTACTACCTGGGTGTTCCTCTTCCATGCTGTTCATATAAATTTAAAACTTAGATTCCTGAGAATTAGATTGAACATGACAAAAATTGCTGTGTGGGCAGTTTAGTGAGCACTTGCAGATTGATAGAGCCCTTTATAATAATGAAGGAAAAAGGTTCTGTAGGCTGCTTGGTTCCAGAAGTTGAGGTCACCAGTTACGGTGTTTGCAGCTAATGCTTCTCATTAACCCTTTGCTGGATGGCCAAAAGAAAATACAAGAAAGACAGTCTCAGACTCTTCAAATCCTAGCCTTCAGGAGAACCTAAGAAACCATCTTGTACAACCCCTTCTTATGCACAGGGACCTTACATTGCAATCAGATTTACTTATCCTAGAATTTTTTATGTTGCCTCCTTTTAAGCTTATGAAATATTCTCAAACCATCACCATGTCATGGCCATGGACTTCTGCCATGGCTTGCTGTACCAGTGGTCAACTTTTGCATTTGATTACATAACCAAATACCACACAGAACTGGAAGGCGTCAGACTTTGACTTGCCCCTCTTACCTGGCAGCCCAGTCAGTGTTTCCACCAGAGTCAGAGGGAATTTTCTTAGCCTAACTAAAAGATGGAGTTGGTTGTGTGACTACACGGTGATCCAAGCCCAGTTGTCCCTAGGAAAGGGAGTTGGTCTCTAAAATTTAATGGGACCAAACTAAGGTGTTTAGTTTGGCTTCCCTCGTGGCTTCCTTGGTGGCTCAGATGGTAAAGCATCTACCTGCAGTGCAGGAGACCCAGGTTCGATCCCTGAGTTGGGAAGATCCCCTGGAGAAGGCAATGGCACCCCACTCCAGTACTCTTGCCTGGAAAATTCCATGGACAGAGGAGCCTGGTGGGCTACAGTCCATGGGGTTGCAAAGAGTTGGACATGACTGAGCGACTTCACTAAGGTCAGGGCCTGCATTCCGATTGGGTTGCTGCCCTACGGGAGGCCCCTCCCAGCTGGGGATGTCTGGATGGCAGAAATGGCTTACCATTTCTGAGCTTCCAGAACGCTCTTGTTGTTTTTTTCACTCTCTTAAGACATGTTTTTGGGAAGACCATCAAGAGAGTGACCCTAGCCAGAGCAGTGTGTTCCCGTCACGTGGACTGGATGGAAACCAGTCTGCGGGACAGGAAGCCCGACACCTGCTGCATCTGTCAGTGTGTCTAGTGGGCTGTGCTCCTTTTCATCTACCTCTGTTTATCACACGTGTGACGTCACCGAAGGATTGCTCAACTTTGTTTGCATGTTGGTGTTGTTCCTGAGAGATCGTAATCTCCTTCAGGCCCACTGTTTTCAGTCCGGTCTGACCCTGTGTTCATCAGTAGAACATGGTACGAGGACGAAGGCACCGACAACATGAGGAAGTGGACGTGGCATATTCAACGCGTGCACTTCTCTGCTTAAAACTCCCTGGTGGGTTCCAAGTACATGCGAAATATAAACACTTCCTCCTGGCCCATCGGGGCATTGCTCATTGGGCCTCCTCTCTAGCCTCCTGGCTTCCAGTTCCCTCCTTTCCTGTCTTCTTTCTGTTTCTTAGATGCACCCAGCCACCCCTCACTGCCCACCCCACACCCCCAAACCTTTGCTCTAGTTATTTTTTCTCCCTGGGGTGCTCTCCACTCTGTCAATACATGACTTCCTTTTATATACACAAATCTCAGTCTGTTTCCTCAGAGACACCTTTCCAAACCAAATCTGAGGTAGGTCCCAGCGTTCTCATTACTCACTGTGTTTTATTTTCTTCCAAGTCGTTTTTGCTATGGTAAGCAATCTTAGCATTTAATTTGTTTGCTTATTGTCTTTCTCTCCCCTTCGAGAGTGTAAGCTCCACAAGAGATGGAACCTCGTCAGTCTTGTTTACTTGTATGTCTCCAGCGCCTAGGAAAAAAACATCTGTCATAGAGTAGGAGCCTAATAAGTACTTGTTAAGTGGCTAATTGAGTGAACGAAGGTGGTTATTAGGAGCACGTTTGGCAGGAGGGTGTTGAGGATTCTGAAGTGACTTGATGCCAAGCCATGTGGCTGTTTCACCGAGAGAATACCCAGGGGCTGCAGACTCGGGGGTAAACATTCCGAGTTGCTGCTTCCCCCCATGGAGAGCCCCCTCCCTCCACTCCCGCTAGAAAAGATGGGCCACTTCACTCATTATTGAAGGCAGAGTGCTGTCCCTGGAGGAGACGTGGTGGCCCTGTCGGGGGTGGAACTGGGCCTTCAGGTGGGGATGCTCGGCAGGTGTTTTGGCTCTGAGGGGAGATTTGTTGACATCGTCATTGCTGTCTGAGGGTGGAGTGGGCTGCACTAGCAAGTAGTGGTTTCTCAGGCACGTTGGATGTGCAAGCGAAAGGTTGGACACATTCAGGGAAGAACCTGGTGTGGGGAGGACTCTGCACAGTTAGACCAGGCAGGGTTTACAATCCCTTTCCACCCAGAGTGGCAGCGAATCTGCCCTGTGTTTTTATTTTCTTGCGTGTGTGCTTAATCATGTCTGACTCTTTTGTAGCCCCATGGAAAAAGCCCACTGGGCTTCTCTGTCCGTGGGGTTCTCCCAGCAAGAATACTAGAGTGATTTGCCATTTCCTTCTCCATGTCTCTTTCCGACCTTCTCTTCCTGACCCATGGATCAAACCCACGTCTCTTGCATCTCCTGAAATGGCAGGCAGAGTCTTTACCACTAGCACCACCCCATGCGCCAGCCACGCACTCTATCTTTTCCTTGCTCTTTGTGCTGATTACAGAGGATGGGGGAGATACCTATGTCAGGACCTCCTTCCAGTGGAGCCGGGGGTTGCAGGGAGAGTGTAAGATGCTGTAACAGACACCAAATTGGGGAGGTGGGTAACCTGGTTTAGGTCATTGGGAAAGCCTGCCAGAGGGAGTGGGTTTTACACAGGGGTCTGCAGGACTGGTGGGGGTCATCAGAAAGAGAATCAGGAGAACACCCTGCAAGGGAGGTGATGAGTATGAACGGTTTAAGAAGTTTAGTGACAGTTTCTGGTACTCAAGGGCTTAGGGCCAGGAAAGCTGAACGTGCTCAGGGCAGACCCACATGATAACAAATTTTGTCACGATTACTGCTTTGTGACACAGTGACAGAGCACAGCACACAGGGAGAAGAGTGGAAGAAACAAGCCAAAGGGCAAGAACGCTGGCAGGAGCCAAGCTAGTAAGACCTTAGAAGCCAGGACTGGGCTGCATGCTCAGGGCTGTGGGGGCCTGCAAGGTTTGCGCAGGGGGTAAAGGTGAGTGCCGGTGACCCACGTCTGGAAGGCCTTGCTCTCACTCCTGGTAAAGGGACACTTGGTACTTTCCTTTCTGTAACAGGCTTGACCCTTTCAAGTACTTAGGACAGTCACTCTGCCACTGCTAAAGATGACTGCAGACCAGAAGTGTGGAAAGGAATGGTTTGATCTCAGGGACTTGTAATTGAACAGGACTGGAGTTGATGGCTTAGAGATTGTTCTGTAGTCAGTCCCTGTGACAAGAGGCTAAAGAGATAGCCATGGGAGCAGGGATGTGGCTGCAAACAGCGCCGGGAAAAGTTCTTGACAGGACTGCTGAATCCAGAGCCAAGAATGTGGCTTCTGCTCAATGAGAAGAGACAGGGAGGGACTTCCAGCTGTGACCCACTGAGATGGAAACGTGGGCTGTGTTGGCTCGTTCTGGAGTTACCCCGACAGCAGTTGCCGGTGGAGGCAGTCATAAAGGGAGCAGAGGCTCTGGATCTGCCCCAGTTTTGAATCCAGTGTTTATTGCATTACTAGCCAGGTAACCTTAGACAAGTGACCTGGAACCTCTGAGCGCCTCAGATGACTCATCTGTGAAACACGGTTTATATGGCTATTGTCAAAGCTACATGAAAGTGTATGGAGCCCCTGGCACAAAATAGATATTTAGTAAATGGTCACTATTGCTGTCCTTATCATTTTTATGATCATTATTGTCAATGTTACGTTCATGTAGTTGTTCTAGATTACAAAACACTTTCACATGTTCTCAGTGAAGTAGAAACAGATTTCAGCTCAATTTGCCCCCACAGAATGAGGTTTTGCAACCTTCCTCTCTCATAGCCCTGGTCACACCAGACCATCACCATGTTAGTGTGTCTGCCCACCCCATTAGACTGTGGGTGCCTTAAGCAGACGGATTCTCTTATAGATGCCCAGGGCTAGAATAATCTCGTGGCCCCATCCTGGGTCTGTGTAAGGAAGCCCTTGCTCAAGACCAGAGCTCCTCAGAAATAGAGCAAGTGGCTTCAAGACGTGAGCTCCCCACCTGGGAGGGTTTGTCACGGGCTGCCTGACAGGGACGTGGCTGGGATGCGGCTGAACTGACTGGGAGGCCAGCTTAGAAGAAAAGGCCCTTAAGCCCCTGCCTTGTATTCCGTCGGCGTTTTCATCGGGTGGAGCGGCTCTGGTGTTCACTCCAGTTCATCCAAAGGGGTAGTCGTGGAAGTCTGGGAGCCCTATGCTCAGTGAGCCACACGTGGCTGGCTTGGGAACTCGCCCTTCCTCTGCTTCCACAGCTCTTCAGAACTCTCAGGACTCACCTTGGCCCTAGCAGATGAATGTTTTTAATGTAAAAAAAAAAATATTAAGAAATAACTTTTATATGGAAGACAGTACTTTTTGAAACATCGAATTGGTCCTCGATGTTTTGGCAGCATATACTACATAACCTTTTGGATTTGTATTTTCTCTTTCATAGAATAAAAACTCAAGAGTTCTGCAAGTTCACATTATGTAAATATATGTAATAAAATATTTACTTAGGGTTTCCATAAAAGAAGGTCCAAAGGAGAGAATAAGAGAGCTCCTCTTTGCTGGTTTTAGAGGCTCTTCTGGGAATCCCGAGAGAAATTTAAGCCTCTCAAATCTGTTTTGATTGGCCCCCGCATGTTTTATCTCCTGTAATGGGCTCTTTGTCAGTTTGTCAATTTTGACTAAGGACAGAAAGTTCATGTGTAGTAACAGCACACAGACTGAATTTAAAATTATGGTTTATATCATGATGTAATAATCCTCTCTCTTTTCCTTTAGTCAATATTTACCTGGTAGGCCAGTATATTACAACTCTGACTTCAAAAGAAGACACTTTATTTTACCTTCTCCCAGTGTTGGTTTTAGATACTGGTAATATGGAAATTGGGAGTTGAGCCGTCTGAGACGCTTGGCCACGTTCTCTCCGGGCTGAGTTCCTCGATCTTTGCAGGCAGGTCTCTCTGCTCCTGGTGACCCAACAACACAGCTGCGAAGCTCACACAGGGGAGCGGCTGAACTTTGAGCCACACTGGTTTTCCTCAGCCTTCCAGACAGCCCTTCCTCTGTGGGAAATAGGCCTGTTCTGTGATCCCATAGCGGCCAGTATTTCTTAGATGGATTTGGGTTTCCCTAACGTATTAATGTGACAAGACTGGTTGGAAAAACCTGATGCTGCCCTGTAGGAGGATGGGCCCGCGAGTGTGAGACAGATGAGAGTGGGGAATCTTAAATTCTATTTTTCTCTGAACCTCTTATTTCAATCACCCCAAGTTTAAACACTTTTCCATTTTAAAAAGTTGAGGGAAAAATCCTCCCCAGTGAAGAAGAAATAAGGGAACAGTAAATAGCTACAACAGCAAGGAGATCAAACCCTTCAATCCTAAAGGAAATCAACCTGAATATTCATTGGAAGGATCGATGCTGAAGCTCAAGCTCAAGCTCCAATACTTTGGTCACCTGATGCAAAGAACTGACTCACTGGAAAAGACTCTGATGCTTGGAAGGATTGAGGGAAGGAGGAGAAGGGGGCAACAGAGGATGAGATGGTTGGATGACATCACCAACTCAAAGGACATGAGTTTGAGCAAGCTCCGGGAGTTGGTGATGGACAGGGAGCCTGGCGTGTTGCAGTCCATGGGGTCGCAAAGAGTTGGGCATGACTGAGCAACTGAACTGAACTGAAATAGCTTCACAGTTGTCAGCGAAAATGTGAGATACCTTAGGACTGATTATCCAGGTAAAGCAGAAGAAAAAGTGGTGACGTGGTAGTGAGCGCCTCTGAGTCAGCTTGGCTATCAGGCACAGTTATTTTAGTGAGTCATAACCAAAAGGAAATTGATCAACAAGTGAACTTCCAAGTCTACAGGTAGGCTGGTTTCAGGTTCAGCTGTGCCCTCAAGTCCAAACAAGGCCATCGTGTGTCTCCCTGTGATTCTCAGCCCTATTGTTTTCTCTGTTGGCATAATTATGGAGCAAAGGTGTTTCCTTGACCGCTTCATACTTATTGTCCAGAGTCTGGGGAGAGAGACCCTCTTTTCTGAAGTCCATATCAACCCCTGAAAACAGGCTCAGATGTAAAGAATAGACTTATGGACATGGAGGGAGGGGAGGGAGAGGGTGAGATGTATGGAAAGAGTAACATGGAAACTTACATTACCATATGTAACATAGATAGCCAACAGGAATTTGCTGTATGGCTCAGGAAACTCAAACAGGGACTCTGTATCAACCTAGACCAATGGGATAGGGAGGGAGATGGGAGGGAGTTTCAAAAGGGAGGGGATATCTGTATACCTATGGCTGAGGTTTGACAGAAAACAGCAGAATTCTGTAAAGCAATTATCCGTCAATAAAAATAAATTAATTAAAAACAAAACAAAACAGGCTCAGAGTAAATCTACTTGCGTCACATGCCTATGCCTAGACCAGTCGCTATGAACCGGAATGGGGTATAGTGGAATTCCGTCAAGCACATATTTAAATGGTAAGCAGTTCCCCTCTGTGCTTGTATCATCAGTGCCCATGCGGCTCACTGTCTCCAAGCCAAGGTCTATTTCACAGGTGTGCTCTTTTCCATATTCTGTCCATTCTGTGCATTTTCACGTGTATATGTTGGTGTATATGTGTATAATCACATACAGTATATCTGATAGATGATGTAGAGGATGTTCAAGAGTAAATCCTAAATGTATACCCTAACTAGCCCCCAAGCCCACTTTGATGCAATTCCCACCAGCCTGAGTCCTCGGATCAGGTCTCTGTTAGAACTGATAGAGCAGGCGGGACCTGCTGAAAAAACAACTCCGCCAGGGAGGGAACAGGCAATTCTAAAAGGGAAAGAAAGTAGGTCTTTTACCAGAACAGGAAAGACAACAGGCAAACACACTAATTGTTGATTCATTCACTCAGGGAGTATTTATTGAGTGCCTACCATGTCAGGGACTTTCCTGGCGGCTCAGATGGTGAAAGCGTCTGCCTACAATGTGGGAGACCCAGGTTTAATCCCTGGGTTGGGAAGATCCCCTGGAGAAGGAAATGACAGCCCACTCCAGTACTCTTGTCTGGAAAATTCCATGGACGAAGAGTGTGGTAGGTTATAGTTCATGGGGTCGCAAAGAGTCAGACACTACTGAGTGATTTCACTTTCACTTTCACCATGTCAGGCGTTCTTCTAGGCACTGGGCCTACAGCGGTGGACTTGACACTGAAGGCACTGCCTTCCTGGAGCCTTCACTGTAAGGGCAGACAGTGAGCACAGGAGCCAGTAAAGACGCACTGTGGTGTCTGGGAGTGATGATAGCTCTGAAAAGACCACGATACGCATCTTCAGCTCTGGGTTAGGTACTGTAGCAGTGCAGGTGGGGAAACAGGTCAGAGCATCTTGACTTGTTCTGGGATTCTGTCTCCATCGACCCTTACATGGTGAGAAGGATTTGGGTGGGCAAATCCTGTTGCAATTATTATCCTAAGTGTAAGAAAAAGCATGAGCCAAGCAAGCATCCAAATGGGATGAGGTAAGATACATCCTGGGAGTGGGAAGAGGTTTCCCACGACGTCTGCGTAGACAGTGCGTGGAAGATGAGCCGTAAGGCTGGCAAGGTGGATTGAGGCGAGCCCGTGCAAGGGCATGAGTAAGAGGCTCGACATCACTGGACCTGCGGTTCTGATGGGTATTAGCAGCAGTGTGGAGGGGGTTGGGGGGGAGGGTGAAATCAGGTAGGAAGGCCAGCCCTGGGGCTGAGTGAAGGCTGGCATAGACCGAAGAGGCTTTAGAGACTAATTCCTTCTGGTGAGCTGAGGGTTCATTCATCATCCAAAATGAGTTTTCTTCTGCAAGTGTACTGATGTTTACTCAAAGACAAAGAAAACTTTAGCAGTGATAAACATCTTGTAAAAATGGTTAGTGTTGTCTGTTCGGGATAAAAAAATCTCATCTGTTGGACTACAGTGAGGAAAGTAACCCTAGCGTACACCCCAGAGGGTCGGTGGAGAGCCTAAAGGCAGCAGCCTGGGCTCCATGCCCACTGACCTCAGACTTGGGGAAGATTCCCAGGAGGGGTCACCCTGGCCTTCAGTTCCAGGCTGATCAACCTTTTGTGCATTTACAGGCAACTTTGAAGTGGGCGTGCACATTGCTGATGTCAGTTACTTTGTTCCTGAGGGATCCAGTCTGGATAAAGTGGCTGCTGATAGAGCTACGAGTGTCTACTTGGTTCAGAAGGTAAAAATCAGTCTCTAGTTTCTTGGGTTGAAAAACATGCTTCCTTATGTTCTCTTCCTTTGTTTGTTTGTCCTTTAAAAAAAAAAGTCATGAGGAACAGCTCTTGTGTGTGCTGCTCACTCTGGAAATGGCCCACCCCTGGGATCCCAGGAGCCTGAGCTTATGCTCCTATCATGAGTGGGCCATGGCCACAGGACTTAGCCTAGGATGTCTAGTATTTACCAAGTTCTTCTCACATGCCCAACCTGTCCACCCCAATCACTGACCCCCTCAGAAGGGAAAGGACAAGGATTAGCTCAGGTGGACCACAGACCTGAAGGGAAGGACTCGTGTCATCCTGGCAATGTGAAGGGTGGCAGTGGATCTTTTCAGAGGCAGTACTCTAGTGGGTTGTTTTTCACTTGGTAGAGACCTTAAAACTGTCACTGATGACTTCATGTCAGTTTTCCTGCATGGCCCTGTGGCACCACCATGCCCACCGCCTCCCCATCACATCATTTCCCAGAATGTGCCACCTGCCAAGGGCGTGTCTTTTCAGATACAAAGACAGAGGAGCCACATTCCAAACATGTGATTGGCATGGGGCCCAAGGCCTGTAAGTTCGCCCCACTATTAGAGTGTACATTCCTTTCAAGTTTGAAACCAAGGCTCTGTACAAATAGAGGCATCAGCTGTGTCAGAGATTTCTCAGCCTCTCTCTCTTGTCTCTGGAGCCCACTTTGGCCAGGGTCGCTGCAGCTTCAACATGGCTGTCATCTGAGGTTGTCACCTTGGATAATGGTGATATTATATACCCCATCATTCCTCAGCTCCAGGACCTTCTAGACCTGTGCTCCGAGGCCTGAGCACCTTAGCCGTACCTGGCAGCAAGTGTGACATGTGGAAGATCGACTTCCAGACATGTCCCTGCCAGGTTCCAATAAGCCATATCAATTGGCCTGTGAGTGCCCCAGCCATCTGCTAGCAGTAAGAATCTCTGCTGGGCAGAAGAGTTGTTGCATAGTTGAATCCTCATTCATTTCCCCAACCCAGTCCTGTACAGTCCAGCACTCCACCCACCCTTACACACATGGTCTTGGATAACTTACACCAGCAGTCTCCATGCCAACCCCAAGAGGGGTACATTCTGGAATCCCTGGACTCTGGTTTCAGTAATGTGCCTGTGTTGTACCCACAAAGGTGCTGGCAGTTCTAGAACAAGAGTCCTCAGGGACAATCCAAAAGTTCCTAGGATGTCTATTATTTACCAGGTTCCTCTCACATGTCCAACTTGTCCACCCCAATCACTGACTCCCTCAGAAGGGAAAGGACAAAAATTAATTCAAATGGACCACAGACCTAAATATGAAATGTGAAACTATAAAACTCTTACAAGATAACACTAGAGAAGATTTAGATGCCCTCAGTTCGGCATGCAATACCAAAGGCATAGCTCTGAAAGAATTGATAAGCTGGGCTTAATTAAAGTTAAAAATCTCTGCTCAGCAAAAGACACTGTCAGGAAAATTGGACATCTGGTTTACTCAGGTGTTGAGCTTTGCCTGCCATTTACACTAGGTGCTCAGAACCTCCATGTAGGTGTTTTCTGCTGTTCCAGATATGAGGATACTGAAAGAGAGGGGGATGGAGTTGATTACTGAGCTGTGAAATTCTGGGTCAGATGCTGCATATTCATTCAGACCCAGTTATAATTAACAGTGTGTTATCAGTGACAGGTAACCTCTAGGCATAGTGGTACTAAAGACCCAGAACCTTCAGTCACCCCTCAGTGGGAATGGAAAGCTGTATCCTCATCTGAACAGGAGGTGTTCTACCCCAAAGACTTATCTTATATCCAAGCATCCATGCCCCTGTCTGGCCTCTGTGGCCTGTTACAACCTAAATGTGGTGTTTGAGGACTTCTGTTTGACCTCATCCCACATGATGTCTATGACACCTGTGCCCAAGCCGAGGGCAGGTATAGGTGGCTTAAGAGAATGCAGCCCAAATGTGCTACCCACACAAATCATTGAACATGAGCACATGAGGCTTGCTGCCTGACCTCCCCTCCATGGCTGTGAAACCTGAGCCATCTCCATTGCACTTCTATCCATGTGAATGAACAAGGCTGGCCCTCAATGTGTGTTTTGGAGGGTCTACTCAACATTTTCAAGTTCATATTCCACTCAGTGTTCACTCACAACCAAATAAGACCTATCAACTAGGACCAGAAGAAGTATTGTTATTGTTACACCCATTTCTACTGATGACATTCCTCGTCCACAGTTTTTCATGCCTTTATTTAATATCCTCATTCCTAGTAGCCTCAATTTCTGAGCTTCCCCAGTATAGGGTAGCTCACTAGTACCTAAGGAGCCATGAGTTACTTAGGAGGATATTGCATTTCTGGTAGGCTGACCTGGAGTGAAAAATACATCATCAAGCCTAGGTCTCATAAGGCATCCATTCAGAGTTATGGACTGAATGTCTGTTTCCCCCTCAAATTCCTATATTGAAATCCTAATCCCTAATGTGATGATCTTAGGAGGTGAGGCCTTTGGGAGGTGATTAGGTCTTTAGAGTGGAGTCCTCTTGAATGAGATTAGTGCCCCTATAGGAAGAGAGCCCAGAGAAGGAAATGGCAGTCCAGTCCAGTATTCTTGCCTGGAGAATCCTGTGGACGGAGGAGCCTGGTGGGCTGCTGTCCACAGGGTCGCACAGGGTCAGACAGGACTGAAGCAACTTAGCATGCATGCATGCATTGGAGAAGGAAATGGCAACTCACTCCAGTATTCTTGCCTGGATAATCCCAGGGATGGAGGAGCCTGGCGGGCTGCCACTTATGGGGTCGCACAGAGTTGGACACGACTGAAGCGACTTAGCAATAGCAGCAACAGAAAGAAAGCCCAGAGAGCTTTCTCATCACCATATGAGGATCCTGCAGGAAGGTGCCATGCCTGAACCAGGAAACGGGCCCTCACTAGACATTGAATCTGCCATCACCTTGATCTTAGGTGTCCCAGCCCCCAGAACAGTGAGAAATTAGTGTGTGTTGTTTAAGCCACCTGGTCTGTGATATTTTTATTATAGCAATCTGAATGTGATAAGATAGGCAGAATCTTTTAAAGTTGAATGTATAAATATATTTTGTGGCCTGACAGTTTTACTTCTGTGTACATACTTAACAGAAATGCATGCACGTGTTAGAAGGAAAACTTATGAGAATATTTGTTGCAACACTGTTAAAGTAGCCAAAAAGCTAGAAACTATTCAGTACCATCAGCTGTGGTATAGGCACTCAGTGGGATGCTGTTCAACAGTGAATGACAACTTCACACACAGACATAATGGAGAAAGAAGCCAGACACAAGAGAGCACACTGTGAGAGTCCATGTACATAATGTTCAAAACGAGCAAAGCAAGAAGTCAGGATAGTGATGGCGCTCAGTTGCTTCCAGTTGTGTCCAGCTCTCTGTGACCCTATGGACCGCAGCCTGCCAGGTTCATCTGTCCACAGCGCTCTCCAGGCAAGAGTACTGGAGTGGGTTGCCATGCCCTTCTCCACAAGATAGTGATTACCCTTGAGGAAGGGAGCCCATCTGGTGAGGCCTTCTTATGATTCTTAGTCTGGGCCCATGAGTGTTCAGTTTGTGAAAATGCTTCAAGCTCTTCCTTATGAATTGTGCATGAGGTGTGTGTGTGTTGAAATCTTTTTCTTCTGAAGCTTGCTGGGTGACTTTCAGCATTCCACTCTGGCTCCTTTTAGTGTATGCAAGCAGCCTACTCAGGCAAAGGAACTGACCTCAAAATCCAAGACCCCCACTCAGACTTGGCCCTCCTGAGAACACAGCTCTGATGTTTGTACCTTGACGACACTAAACATACATAACCTCAGGTTGGAGACTTCCCGTCTACACCTCCTCCCCAGAAATGCAGTTGGCTCAATCCAACCTTTGTCTGGCCCAGAGCCTTACTTAGGGAAGGGAGATGAGACTTTAAAACTCCTTTTATCTGCAAAAACTATAACGTTGTGATGGAAAGAGAAATGGAAGTAGCAGTCAGACTCCATGAGGTGAATAAATGTGAAACATTCTTCCCCTATAGATTCAAATGTTTAAGAAATTTCAACCCAACTAGAGGTTCTTATTCCAAGCAGATGGCTTTCTCTTATCTAGCAGCCGTACTCTCCTTTTTATAGCCAGGAATTATATTTCAAATTCAGAAAATGAAAATGGAGTTAAGTAACTAATCAGCCTGTTTCCTTTGCTCTTCTCTTTCCTTTGGTTCTGTGACTGTCACCGTTCTAGCATTACTCTCTGGGACTGCAGACTTGGGGCTTTTGGGCCCTGAAAGGCCAGGAGCTGAGTGGAAGGAGGGCTCCTGCTGCTGGGCCCTGCCCCCAAGCTTGGCATTCGTGAGTGGTGCCGGCCCCGCAGCCTTGGGCGGCAGCAGCTGTGCGTTCTGATTCCTTTGAACCACTGCTCTGACCTTTCTTCCTACTCATTTGTGTTTCTTAAAGGACCGTGTCCAGGAACTTTTCTGCTGTTTTCACTTGACTTTGCCTATAAAAGTCTGCTTCAAAGCTGCTGCTCTCCCCACCCCCACCCAGGTTCCCTCTGTCTCATTTGGCAAAATCGTTTCTCTCTCTCTCTCTCTCTCTCTCTCTCTCTCTCTCTCTCTCTCGTTCATCAGACGGGGGCAGAGTGTGTGTTGGGGGTGGGGGAGGGAATGCCAGTTGATTTCTTATCTGTAGGGAAGGTGGCATCAGTCTCTTTTCATTCTGTGTTACTCACCTATAGGTAACTGACATCAGCATTGTAGTCTAAGCTTGATTTGGGAAATTCTCCCATAGATTAGGAGAGTATACAGTGAAACAGATCTTGGGTCCAGATACCATGTTACTGTCCAGATTAGCATCATGTGCGTGCATTCTAAGTCACTTCAGTCATGTCCGACTCTTTGCGACCCTATGGCCCTATGGCCCGCCAGGCTCCATGGGGAGTGCATGGGGCTTCTCTAGGCAAGAATACTGAAATGGGTTGCCATGCCCTCCTTTAGGGGATCTTCCAGACCCAGGGGTCAAACCCGCGTCTCTTATGTCTCCTGCATTGGCAGGTGGGTTCTTTACCACTGGCGCCACCTGGGAAGCCCCAAATATCATCATACTATCTTATACATGAAATTCTTTTTGTTGGGATTTTACTCACACTAATACATATTTAGTTATTCCTTAACATTTAGGGTACACTTAGAAGGAAAGATAAATTTGTATATTGGATTTAAATCCTGTGAAAAAGCACTCTTTTGACAAAAGATAGATATCTGTTAGGATAGGGGACAACTGTCTACCTTAGCTTAGTCTTGTCCTGCTCAGAAGGATGTGACATCTAGCTACTTAATATCTCCAAGCTATCTTCTCTGAGAGAGAAATACAAGGCAATAATAGAATTTAAGGTAATGTTTAAAAAATAAGTGAAGAAGTTTTTAAAATAAAACCTAAACAGTTGAAACTTAAACCTAAATTTTCTCCCTGTTGGCTCAAGCACTTGTGTTATTTTAGGTGTGAAACAGCTCAAATGAAAGTTCTCCCATAAATCTCTACGATATTTTATTGGTACTGCTTTATAATAGAGATCAAAGATGGGGATTGGAAGCCCGTCTTAATATGGAGTCCAAAGAGTTTTAAGATGTTCCTTTATGACCCCAGCAGGTTGTCAGAGTGTTGATGTTTTGTTAATGTCAAACTGTGGAGCAAAGAGTTGATCAAATTCAGAATTCATGGAAGTGTTGATATGAAAAAGAAAACTCTTTAAGCAGAGATGTTGGCTGGCAGATGAATTATCTCTTCGCTGTAAGTCATTTCAGCCTGTGAGTGGGGAGCTAGCTACCTTATCGTTAAAACCTCGAAGTCCTCAGAGAACAGGAGGAAAAACTCACCAAGTTCTCAGGCTCTGATAGCCAGTGGGCACTGCTGGTGGGAGGGAGGTTTGGGAGCCGGCAGAGGCCTGGGGCAAAAGGGGCAGAAGAAGCCCCTGCAGCCTGCCTCCACCCCCCCCCCCCTCCCGCCTCCGGCGCTGGAGAACCCCCAGTGGATGCTGTTGTCTGGCCCCTGCGAGCTGTTGTGATCCTCGTATCGCGGCTAGTCCCTCCTGTTCCTTTTTTCCTAGATGATTGATTCTTCCCCCTCCGTGGCCCTTTCCGCTGGTCACAGGGCTGTCCTGGCTAACCCGTTGCTGAACTTGGCCAGCCTGCCCACTGTGGCTTTAGCAGATGTTTCTGCTCTGTGAGGCTAACAGAAGATTTTATAGTCTTGATGGTACCCCCACCCAGCTGTCTTGGGCAATTTACCTAAATGATCCATTTCTCTCCACTCTCCTAAGCCCTGGTCCACAATGCTTAGAAAGTCAGTGTGGGATCTTCAGTGTCCTTTTTCCTGTAACCGGCTTTTAAGATCTGCTCTGACCCAGCTTTGATTCTGGCCCTGAAATAGGCATAAGAAGACTTAGCAGCCTTTAAGCCCCTTTCATTTTCTGTGGCCTGAAGTGTCACCAGTTAGCATTTGTTGTGTACCAGGTCTGAAAAGACAAGAGAGAGGCTGATCTTGCCCTGGGGTAGTCAGGGGAGGTAGGCAGGGAACAATGACAATACCCTGCACTACCTGTGGATGCAGAAGTGCTCTGCAGAGAGGAAGCATCAGAGGAGAGAGAAACTGTTTCTCCCTGGGTTGGTGGTGGGAGAGGAACTTTAAGAGCCAGGAAGGCTTCATCAGTTGATTTTTGAGCAGTGTTTCAAATTGTGAGTAGAAAATTCCTTGGTAGACAAAAGTGCTTGGAGAGAGCATCTCAATTAGAGATTAGAGAAAGCATGGAACATCCAAGGAACAGTATATAGTTTGGAATTGCTGGGGTATGAACTGCAGGGGGAGCCAAGAGATGAAGTTTCAAAGGCAGACCAGGGAGCTTGGGTTTCATCTTGAGGTCAAGCAAGGAAGTGACATCATCTCCCTTGACTAAGATAGAAAATCACCTTAGCCACTGTGTGGTTGAGGAACAGTGAGACCAGAACAGAAAGGTACTTATCAGTATGAGGGCCCCTCCCCTCAGTCATGGCCCCTTGAGGCTTTGAGTAACCACCCCAAAACAGAGAGAGATCTTTGCTCACAGAATCATAGGCGAGTTGAGCACTGTCGTGGTATCCAACGGGACGCCAGAGACTATTCTGGCAGTAGATGTCTTCAGCCTGGTGGTTGAGGAACATCCTGAACAGGGAGCATTCACATCCGCCCCCAGACTCATCTCCTCCCAGTCTAGTGATCACATCCCACAACAGAGCATGGCCAGGTACTTGGGAGAGGTTAGCATCCCATCAGCTCTGCCGTCTCTTTGGAGACAGGTTCTGTGGGCCCTCTGCCGGCTTCCTCTTGAGAGCTCTGGCTGCTGAACATGGAGGGTGCAGGCTCGTACTGAAGACCTCTTGGCCTTCATGATGATGTTTGGGCCTTTGCTCTTTAGCAGGACGAGCAGAAAAATAAAATTTCTGAATTCAGCTCATCAGCCATTGGGGAGATAAAGACAATGTGTCCCAATATAAATAGGATTGCAAATTATCACTGGGTGGAATTTAGTAAGAAGATGTGAAAGTCTGGAAAATGATACAGAAATCTTCAGTTCAGTTCAGTTGCTCAGTCATGTCCAACTCTTTGCGACCCCATGAATCGCAGCACGCCAGGCCTCCCTGTCCATCACCATCTCCCGGAGTTCACTCAGACTCACGTCCATCTTACCCAGAGAAATTTCAGCTCTCAAACTCTGCTGCTTGTTTAGGAGACTTAGGATATGTCCCAAGATAGACAAAGGTTCCACACTCGAACAGCAGATGAAGGAGGGGGAAAGACTCCTTAGAGAGATTTCTAATGCATAACTTGCGGGACTCGGAGCTGATTGGGCGGAGTAGGCGTGCGGGGGTTGGGGGTGGGGTGGAGGACCCGCCCCGCACGGCTGTTTTCTCCATCCCCGCTCAGCCAGGACCTGCGCAAGACTGTCAGAGGACTTGTGGATCTGTATAGTTGGGACAGGGGAAAGTGAGAGCGTTTGAGAACTTAGAAGGAACTCTCCACATGGGCCACACTGAGTAATGAAGCTGAAAAAGACACTGGAAAACTCTCCAGGGATGAGGGATGCCTATGCATTCGCAAGATGCTGGTGATTGTCCGCGGTTCCTCACCTGCCCGAGAGCTTGCTTCTCTTTCCCAGTTAGACATTGTGTGCTGAACCCAGACCCTACCCCAGGGTCTCTCCAGGACCGCGGCCGACCTCAGGAAGCCGACAAGTGTGGGACACTATGCTGTCTAGGCGAGTCTCCCCTGAAATAACAGAACTGGTACGTGCGGAAGCCGCTTTTCAGAGCAGCTGTCTGGCTCAGCCTCCCTTCCACAAGGATCCCTGATGTGCTGTGCACTTGACACACGTGCCGTGTGTCACGGGGCAGTTCCAGTGACACCGGCAGAGAACAGACCCAGTTTATGAGAGGCCCTGACATGCTAAACCGTGTATGTAATTGTGACATCTTCATTCCTTTTCTTTTGGGAAATAACTGTCTACTTACAGAACTGTATGGATATAAAGACTGTTTTCTCAGAAGTCCATCTGAATCCTAATGAAAGCTTATTGAAAGGAATGCCCTTTAAAAATTAGGCATAATTATACTACCCCCAAAGTTTTAATGTTTAGCTTGTTTTCCTCTGTGTAAGACATAAGATATCAAGCAGGGTTTATAACCTTGGGCGGCTGCTGAGTGTACCAATAGTTTTCAAGCAAGAATAGCCAAAACAGTTTAATAACAACAACAACAACAACAATAATAATGTATGCTCAGTTGTGTTCAACCCTTTGCATCTCCAGGGACAGTAGCCTACCAGGCCCCTCTGTCCATGCAGTTTTCCAGGCAAGAATGCTGGATTGGGTTGCATTTCCTTCTCCAGGTGATCTTCCCAACCCAGGGATCCAACCCTGGCCTCCTACATTGGCAACTGGATTCTTTACTACTAGCGCCACCTGTGAAGCAGGTTTATCATATGCTTAAAATACTAGCTGCCTATCAACTTGTTAAGTACAGATATTTAAGTGGAAGTTTACTATGTATTTCATAAAATGTTTCATGTGATAATGATAAACAGTTAACACAGAAAAAAATAGGTGATTTGTTTTCTGGGCAAAAGTCAGTCATTCATTTGTAAACCGAAAGTGCCTGCTGTGTGTCAAAGCGCTGGACAGAGACAGAAACAGTCCTCATTCCTGAAGATTCCATGGTCTAGTGGAGAGGAGAGTCACATAAAGGAGCAATTAGGCTGAGAGCAAGAGCCGTAGATGCGTCATGAGAGCTCGGGGGATACAGTGAGTGACAGTTTAGAGCCACCTCAAGTCCTTCTGGAAAGAACAGGAGCGGGTAGGGAGGGAGGTATAAAACACAGGGCCTGGTCTCCCTGGGGGAATCTGGGAAACTGTTTCAGAGATGCTGATGAGCTGAGTCTTAAAAGGATGTACAAAAGTCGGCCAATGCGAAACTCTCAGAAAGGGGCTCCAGAAAGAGGGAACCACAGGTGCACGAGTGGAGCAGCAAGCAGGCCTGGGTGGCTGTGGTTACTGGAGGGGGCCCAAGGCAAAGGCTGACAAAGAAGGAAGGTCCCCTTAGAGGACTGAAGGACCTGGCAGACCGTGGGATGGCCAGTGAGCTGGCTTCGAGCATCTCCAATATTGGTTTACTAACGACAGAGCCAAGACTCAGAGAATTACACTTGGTTTCCCAAATTACACACGGTAAGACCCCTATGTCTGTCTTTTTTGTTTTTGTTTTTTTAGTGGTAAAGGCCTTTTTGCAAATCAAATCTTAACCCCAATCTCCAATATATAAAAATAGGTCAGGTTGTATTTCATCAACATAAACTTCTTCTACATTTAAATGTATAACAACCTCACACCAGTCACAATGACTGTCAAAGATTTATAACAGTTATGAGATCAAGTAATGAAAACCAGTGACCTTCTTTTTATAAACTCTTCTGTTTTTGTAATAAATTTTAATTTACAGAAAAGTTGCGAAGATAGTACAGAGAGCTCCCATATACCACACACCCAGCTCCCCCACCCTTTGCTAACATCTTACATTACCATGGTACATTTGTCATAACTGAAAAGTTGACATTGGAACATTACTATTAACTAAATCCATACTTTATTTGGATTTCCCCAGTCTTTCCACCAATTATCTTTCTGTTCCAAGGTTCAGTCCAGGGTACCACGTTGCATTTAGTTGCAATGACTTTCTTTTCACAAACACTAAAACACAAAGTCAGGAAATATGTTACATTCTCAGATGTTCAGCTGTATGATTGAAAAAAGATACTGCTTTGAACCCTTAGAAGAAATACTGCTACTGCTGCTGCTGTTGCTAAGTCACTTCAGTCATGTCCAACTCTGTGCGACCCCATAGACGGTAGCCCACCAGGCTCTGCTGTCCCTGGGATTCTCCAGGCAAGAGTACTGGAGTGGATTGCCATTGCCTTCTCCAAGAAGAAATATTATCTGTAAAAGGTGGCTCAGAGGTTAAAGCATCCGCCTGGAATGCGGGAGACCCGGGTTCAATCCCTGGGTCGGGAAGATCCCCTGGAGAAGGCAATGGCAACCCACTCCAGTACTCTTGGCTGGAGAATCTCATGGAGGGAGGAGCCTGGTAGGCTACAGTCCATGGGGTTGCAAAGAGTCAGACACGACTGAGCGACTTCACTTCAAGCTTGGACTACAAGCTTGCAGGGCAAGCAGCTTGCTACTGAAATGCTGTGCTGTGCTTAGTCACTCAGTCGTGTCTGACTCTTTTCGATCCCATGGACTGTAGCCCACCAGGCTTCTGCGTCCATGGAATTCTCCAAGTAAGAATACTGGAGTGGGTTGCCATGCCCTCCTGTAAGGGATCTTCTCAACCGAGGAATTGAACCCAGGTTTCTCACATTGCAGGCAGATTCTTTAACATCTGAGCCACCAGGGAAGCCCAAGAATACTGGAGTGGGTAGCCTGTCCCTTCTCCAGGGGCTCTTCCCAGCCCAGGAATTGGAACCGGGGTCTCCTGCATTGCAGGTGGATTCTTTACCAGCTGAGCTGCCAGGTGGTATAGTTGTCTGGTAATGCAGTACAGAGAAGAACCCAATAATGCACACTCAGCAAACTCAATTTACTCTGTTTTACTCAGCTTGGGCCGCCATACAGTATACCATAGACTGGGCATTTTTTTTCACAGTTCTGAAGGCTGGAAGTCCTAGAAGAAGGTGCTGGCCAGTTCGGTTCCTAGTGGAGACTCTCTTCCTGGCTTGTGTAGGGCTGTGTGGGTCTTCACAAGGCTTTCTTTCTGTGTGTGTGCAGGGCAAGGAGCCACGAATGACTTCTCTACTTATCAGATCAGGGCCCCACCCTTATGACCTCATTTAACCTTAATTACCCCTAAAGACCCCACCTTTGGGAGGTGACTGTATTAGGTACAGTCACACTGAGGGTTAGGGCTTCAATGTAGGAATTAGGGGTAGAGGAGACATGGTTCAGTCCATAGCCTAGTCCAAAGGCTGAAATTATTTGAAATCTTTACAATTTAATCCTGAGACAATATGGTATTAAATTTTTCTCTGTTTTTATAGTACATTTATACAGGTTAATATGTGTTATTTTGCACAGCACTCAAAGCATGCAAGAAAATGTTATTTAGATCACTTTTGAATACTCATTAAACAAACTAACAAAGAAAATACAGTGTCATCTAAACAGATGGTTCAAAAACAATAGCAAGAAAATTTTTTCAAAAGTAGGTGCCTTATAAAAAGCTGTTGGGCTTCCCTGGTGGCTCAGTGGTAAAAAGCCTGCCTGCCAGTGCAGGAGACAGGTTCAATCCCTGATTCAGGAAGATCCCACATGCTGTGAAGCAACTAGGCCCCTCTGTCACAACTATTCAGTCTGTGCACTAGAGCCTGTGCTCTGCAACAAAAGAAGCCACTGCAGTGAGAAGCCCACCCACCACACCTAGAGAAAGCCCACACAGCAACGAAGACTGTGTCCCAAGATTAAATAAATAAATAAAATTAATTTCTTTAAAAAAGCTGTTGCCAGAAGTCTTCAGGTGGTCATTAGGTTTTTATATACAAAAGATGTGGCATCCTTCAGGAAAATGCTGAGTAATGCCATATAGTTATTAACATTTTTTGTTACTGGTGTGGGCTTTTCCATATCAAAGGTTACTGTAACGTACTAAAACAGAATAAATGTCCAACACTCTTCACACAGAGTAAGATACCACTGGGGTTTGTTTTGCTTTTGCTGAGGAGGGATCTTGACTAGCTAACGTGACCTCGGCTAGTGCACAGCTGCTGCTCCATTGCAGTGTTCCCTGTGCCTGACACCACACATCGAGGAGGTCTGCAGTAAGTGTGTTGGGTAAACATCTGTTAATATGGCCATTTTTAGTTTGGGAGGTGGATGGGAGTCAATGATGATGTCATTAATCAAAACTATGGGAGAAAGAAAAGATTTAAAGGCAGGAGGGAGACAGTCAGAAGTATCCTCAGGAAGAGCCACTCATTTTGTCTTTGGAATTTTAGAGAAAACAAATAACATTACAGGGTGGCTGTAAGTCACCATTTGAAAGTCCATTGAAGAGGATTTCTTTCTTTCTTTTTTTTTTTAAATTAAAGAGGGTATACCATTGAACTGAGATAGTTATATCCAAAAGTATAAATCATTCTTGAGTCTTGAGCTTCAATTTTAGTATATAGTAAATGTAGTTATTTTTTTATTGCTATCATGTATTTTGCCCTATATTACCAGTTCTCAGCTTTCTGGTTCACATTCCCATGTAACATTAAAGCCTCATGGAAAATTATTCACTGGAAGGAACCCCCCTCTCTGGGCTGCTTCTCTGCTGGCAGGTAACTGCTGCAGATCGGGCAAAGCTGCTCATGGCCTGTTCCCTGCCCACAGGTTGTTCCCATGCTTCCCAGGCTGCTGTGTGAAGAGCTGTGTAGCCTCAATCCCATGACCGACAAGCTGACCTTCTCTGTGATCTGGACACTAACTCCGAAGGGCAAGGTAAGGACTTAACACACATGTCCCTTCCGTTTGGTGACTCCCTCATAAGCACCCACTGTGTTCCTGGCGTTGGTCTGGAGCCCCGTGGTTGGAGGATGAGGGCAGTGTAAGAGCCTCACCAGCAAGGAGGACATGGGAGGAAAGCTGTCAGTCTGTTTAGAAAGCTGAGCCTCAGTGGTGTTCAGTGTGTCATGTGAAGGAAGAAACTGTGTAAGCAGAGTCCCATGGGGAAGGACTTGTGCAGCAGAGGGTGTCTGTGAAGGGGACAGTGGGCAGGCCCTGGCTGCAGTTAGGGAGCAGACAGGGTGAAGGGGGTCATTTGGGGAAAGGATGGCAAGTTTGGGTAGTTGAGGTGGACTCAAATTCCTGCACGTGCCAGGCCCCATGAATGATGGCTGTTAGGGTTCCTCTGAAGTATCACGAGAAAGGAGACATTTTAGATTAGTGCTAGGACTTCCCTGGTGGTCCAGTGGTTAAGAATCCACCTGCCAGTGCAGGGCACATAGGCTCAGTCCCTCGTCCAGGAAGACTGCACACGCTGCAGAGCGGCTAAGCCTGTGCGTGCCCAAGAGCCTGTGCTGCACAAGAGAAGCCACTGCGATGAGAAGCCTGTGCACCGCAACTAGCGAAAGCCCATGTGTAGTAACGAAGACCTAACACAGCCAAAAATAATTAAATCTTTTTAAAAAGGAAAGACGAGTGCTGCACCATGGTGCTGTTTGAAGAGGAGCAAAATTTGCATGAGGTCATGCTATACTCAAGGCCCAAGGCGATGAAACCATGGACTGAGAGCAGAGGGGAGCAGGATGTCAGCAGCCATTCCCTAAATATAGGGAATAAATGAGACAAATAAATGAAAGATGACTCCAGAAGAAACTAGTCCCCTCCCCCACAACAGAAGCAACTCTGAACTTCTGAAAATAGGGTAATGATTGGGGAAGCTATGGTCCCAGCTCAGTGCAGTGCTGCACAATTACTAAAGCTATTATGGAGACCGTGTAAGAACATGGAAACTGTTTATGCTGTAATATTAAATAGAAGTTAAAAAAAAAGATATTTAATTATAAAGAGGTTCCAAATAAAGATGGAGGATCAAATGCCCACATTTACTTTCATTCCCTCCCAAAACCTCACTAAAACAACAGTGAAGAGATTTTTTTAAAGACATAAACCCACAAGGACAAAGAGAATGGGAGAGGAGACAACAGCAACAAAAATTTGGAAGCCGGGAAGCAGATGGATGAGTGGTAACTGACTTAGCAGTCCCGGGAAAGCCAAGTCCTGAGCCAACAATAGCGAAAGCCAAGAAACAACCCAGTTTACACAGAAGAACCCTGAAGTTCAGAAATTGACAGCAGCAGCTATCTCTGGGAAGTAGGGGAGAGGTGGGTGAAGAGGAGACTAACTGTATCAGTTGAAGGTTTACTTTAAAAGATTGTCGCTTCCACAACCTAGTAGAAGATCAGAAATTTGTCCCTGAGACAGGATGAAGGAAAGGATGCTGAACTGGGGGTCACCAAACACAGCTGTGGTCATGACCCACTAGGGGAGGCTGAGTGAACGATGGCACACCGAACATTAAGAGGCCCATCTCTTCTTCCCTGCCAACCTCAGAATTCTAGTAGCCCAGCCTATACCCTTGACTCAGAAGATAGGAAAATCTTTCTCTGAGGAATCTGAGTGGTGAAGATTTAAAGATAAAAACCTCAAGGATTTCCCAACCAGCAGCTCAGCTGTATTTCCCTACAGTAAAGCTCCACGATAAGCTCCACCCACTCAAGCAGAGCTTTTTAGGATTTCACTAAAAATCAGCCTTTTCGCATTTCGCTTTCCTATATAGAGACAAGAAGAAAGCATCTAACATGGAACAGGAAAACCAAAGTAAACAAGTGGGGAACAACTGGAACAAAACAAACTACGCAAGGAATGGAGAAGGAAATGGCTGCCGCTTTAGTATTCTTGCCTGGGAAATCCCACGGACAGAGGAGCCCGGCAGACTACAGTCCATAGGGCTGCAAAAGAGTCAGACTCGACTGAATGACTAAACAACACACAAGGAGGAGAAACTTTTTGAATCCTCAGAGAGTCCCTTTGTAAAAGAAAGTATCTATACTACAAGATCGAGGTGCTTTGAAAAAGAAACATTCAGAAAGGCGGGGGGAGGAGCTCTTTTTAAAAATTCCATTAACAGCATGAAATTAAAAACATGATAGAAGAAATGAAGTCTCAGGGTTCAGATTGGAAGATAAAGTTGAAAAATTGTCCCAGAGTAAGACGGGAAAGTAGAGCACCAGTCCAAGATACCCAACATCTATTCAATAACCATTCCAGAAATAGGGAACAGAGAAAGAGAAAAGAAATCATCAGCAAGATCATTCAGAGAGAGGCCCCATCACTCTAGGATGTGACCCTCCAGGCCAAAAAAGAGTGCACTGCCTAGCACAATAATGGGAACACTGTCTCGACACAAGCCACATTGTCATAAAATTTCAGAGCACTAAGGACAAAGAAAAGATCCTATCGGCTGCTAAGAAGAATAATTTAAATAAAAGAAAGAGGCTCATACAGTAGATCAGAACTCAGAAAAAACGTAAGACTTTTTATTAGAACCCTAGAAGTTAGATGACAGTGAAGCCAAGTTCTCTAATTTCTGGAAGACTATGACCTCCATGCTAAAATGCTGTACCTAGCTAAGCCATCGGTATAATGTGAGAGTACGAGAGGACATTTTCAGACTTGCGAGGTCTCAAACAAAAGATGTTCATCTCACATTCCCTTTCTCAGGAAGCTTTCACCAAAAAGAAAGAGTAAACCAGGAAGGAGGGAGACATGGGACTTGGGAAACTAATAAACCCATACAATAAAGAAGCGAAAGACTTACGTAGATCACAAGTCACCAGACTTTCTTGTCAGGGACCAGTTAGTAAAGCTGTTTTTGGTTTTAGACACCATGTGGTCTGTTACAGTTATTCATGAAAGAAGAATATATAAATAATGTGAGCAGGCTGTGACCCACTAAAACTTCCCTTAAAAACAAGTGACTGACTGAATTTGGCCCGCAGACCATAATTTGTTGACCCCTGACCTAGGTGATGGTGAAGAAAATTCCCAGGGTACCAGCTCTATGCAGATGCAGAAAACAGGGGATCAGATTGGAGCAGGTCAGAAGGTGACCATCTGCAAGTCAGGAAGAAAGCTGGCACCAGAAACTGAATTGGCTGCCATCTTGGATTTCCCAGCCTCCAGAACTATGAGAAAGAAATTGTTCAAGCTCCCCAGTCTATGGTATTTTGTTACAGCAGCCCCAGTAGACCAACGCCACATCAACTTGACTTTTATACTGGGTTACATTAAAACCTATCCATCTGTTTTATACTTTGAATGGATCTTTTATTCATGCATGATTTTTTATCCAATAGTCATGTATAGATGTGAGAGTTGGACCATAAAGAAGGTCGAGCACCAAAGAATTGATACTTTCGAACTGTGGGTTGGAGAAGACTCTTGAGAGTCCCTTGGACTGCAAGGAGATCAAACCAGTCAATCTAAAAGGAAATCAATCCTGAATATTCATTGGAAGGACTGATGCTGCAGCTAAAGCTCTAATACTTTGCCCACCTGATGGAAAGAACTGACTCATTGGAAAAGACCCTGATGCTGAGAAAAACTGAGGGCAAGAGGAAAGGGGGGCAACAGAGGATGAGAGGGTTGGAAGGCATCACTGGCTCAATGGACATGAGCTTGTGCAGACTCAGCCATGAAGGACAGGGAAGCCTGGTGTGCTGCAGTCCATGGAGTTGCAGAGTCAGACATGACTAAGTGACTGAACTGGGTGGTATTTTCAGAATAGTAGTCTGATTTTTTAAATGTTGACACATTTCATTATATTAAAAAGTCACATTTATTAGTGTCACTACAGATCCTAGACAAGTCTTTTAAGTATTGGAAAGCATGTATCATATACATGGGTATATGATACAGGGTTTCCAAAATTCTAATATTTATGACAGCTTGAATTTTATCATTAGCAATGAATAACGTTCGTTGTTTTTCTTGATGTGCCAGATAACCATAGTGTGTCACTCTTCCTCCAAGTAAAAATGGTGTTCTGTAAAAATAGATGGTCATTTCACCTCACTACTCAAAGTATGTAAATGCTTTTCCCCAAGACAGCCGTACTTGGCCACACTTCTAAGTGGAAAAGACAAGTACACAAGAGTTGAGCCACAGTAAAAGCAATGAAAGTGGTAAGTTCCTTACCACTTCATCAGGAATATGCTGAAGTGAAGTAGGTTTTTATTTCCTGTGAGTGTGAGCCAGTGACGAGACCCTGGTCTCTGGCAGCACTTGTTGCTGTTGTGTGATTCGTGCCAAAGCATCAACGGTTTTCCCCACCAGTGCTTCTGTGCCATCAATATAAATGGAACGTACACAGAAAAGGCCACATGATGCCTTAGTATTAATAATATTATGAAAATAGTATTGACCTCATGGATCCCTGAATGGAGTCCACAGACCGTACTTTGAGAACCACTGTTTTAAACAATTGATGGAAAGCTTGAAGTGGATTAATGTACAGAGCAGACAGAAAAACCAACCAAACTGAAACAAAACAGTTACTAATTTCAGTAAAAATAAAAAGCTGTATAGGAAAGAATAGTAACCCTGAGTATTTACATAGTTATAATAGTTAATTCTCATAGTGATGATGTAATTTTATTGGGAGGATGAGGGCCTGGGAATGCTTATGTGTGGTTGGTTGGGAGAAAGCAGCATGTGTGGCAAGAAGAGTTAATTTGCCCCTTCTATAGTGAAAAAGTATGTGAATGATGCCTAAAACTGAAAAATCAAGAAGTAATCTGGCAGATTGTATAGAACTGTGAAAGTAAATACCAAAATAATCTACTGAGAGATGACAATGGTTACCCCTGGGAAGGAGCAGAGAACTGCTGTTCTTCTTAACAAGCCTTTAAAACCACTTTGCTGTTTGAACTGTGGCCACTTTAATTTTTTTATTTTTATTTTGAAAAATTTCAAATATACATGAAAGTGCAGAAAATAGCACAATAAATCCACCATCCCTATCTCCTAGATTTAACAACTCTCAACATTTATTTTCTTTGCTAAAGCGTTTTATTTTACTTTCTTTTTTAATATAAATTTATTTATTTTAATTGGAGGTTAATTACTTTACTATATTGTATTGGTTTTGCCATACATCAACATGAATCTGCCACAGATATACACGTGTTCTCCGTCTTGAACCCCCCTCCTTCCTCCCTCCCCGTGCCATCCCTCTGGGTCATCCCAGTGCACCAGCCCCAAGCATCCAGTATCATGCATTGAACCTGGACTGGTGATTCGTTTCATATATGATATTATACATGTTTCAATGCCCTTCTCCCAAATCATCCCACCCTCGCCCTCTCAGAGTCCAAAAGACTGTTCTATACATCTGTGTCTCTTTTGCTGTCTCGCAAACAGGGTTATCGTTACCATCTTTCTAATTTCCATATATATGTGTTAGTATACTGTATTAGTGTTTTTCTTTCTGGCTTACTTCACTCTGTATAATAGGCTCCAGTTTCATCCACCTCATTAGAACTGATTCAAATGTATTATTTTTGATGGCTGAGTAATACTCCATTGTGTATATGTACCACAGCTTTCTTATCTATTCATCTGCTGATGGACATCTAGGTGGCTTCCATGTCCTGGCTGTTATAAACAGTGCTGCGATGCACATTGGGGTACACGTGTCTCTTTCAATTCTGGTTTCCTCAGTGTATATGCCCAGCAGTGGGATTGCTGGGTCATAACGCAGTTCTGTTTGCAGTTTTTTAAGAAATCTCCACACCGTTCTCCATAGTGGCTGTACTAGTTTGCATTCCCACTAACAGTTAGAGGGCTCCCTTTTCTCCATACCCTCTCCAGCATTTATTGCTTGTAGACTTTTGGATCGCACCCATTCTGACTGGTGTGAAATGGTACCTCATTGTGGTTTTGATTTGCATTTTTCTGATAATGAGTGATGCTGAGCATCTTTTCATGTGTTTGTTAGCCATCTGTATGTCTTCAACCTGTCTATTTCAGGCTTTACTACAAAGCCACAGTCATCAAGACAGTATGGTACTGGCACAAAGAGAGAAATATAGATCAATGGAACAAAATAGAAAGCCCAGAGATAAAGCCACACAGCTATGGACACTTTATCTTTGACAAAGGAGGCAAGAATATACAAGACAATCTCTGCTGGGAAACTGGTCAACCACATGTAAAAGAAATGAAACTAGAACATTTTCTAACACCATACACAAAAATAAACTCAAAATGGATTAAAGATCTAAACGTAAGACCAGAAACTATAAAACTCCTAGAGGAGAACATAGGCAAAACACTCCGACATACATCACAGTAGGATCCTCTATGACCCACCTCCCAGAATATTGGAAATAAAAGCAAAAACAAATGGGACCTAATTAAACTTAAAAGCTTCTGCACAACAAAGGAAACTATAAGCAAGGTAAAAAGACAGCCTTCAGAATGGGAGAAAATAATAGCAAATGAAGCAACTGACAAACAACTAATCTCAAAATATACAAGCAACTCCTGCAGCTTAATTCCAGAAAAATAAACGACCCAATCAAAAAATGGGCCAAAGAACTAAATAGACATTTCTCCAAAGAAGATATACAGATGCTAAAGCATTTTAAAGCAAACCATAGACATCACGTCATTTCACGCATACATATTTTCATATGTGGCTCTAAAAAATTTGGACATTTCCTTATATAACCACAATGTCATTGGCACACCTGACAGTTAATATTCATGCCTCAGTGTCATTTAAAACCCAGTTCATAATTGCATTTCCCAGATTGTCTCCAATTGAGAGACAATCCACTCCAATTCACAAGGGAATCAAAACAAGTTACCTACATAACATTTGGGTTTTGTGACTTTGAATATATGATAATAAGTTCCTTTTAAGAGTTAAGAAGCAAACACTATCTGAAATATGAAGAAAGAAATGTGAAGACAGTAGGCCAGCAATCATATTTCGGTGGAAGTGGGAACTTGTATGGGGCAAAAAATGAATGGAAAAAGACCAGAAGGAAATAAAATAGAATGCCAGTAGTGGTTGTATTTGGGTAGCAAGGCTATGAGTAATTTTTTCTACTTTTTTGTATTTTCTAGTGTTTTTTGAAAACATGTATTACTTCCATATTTTTATAAATGTTTATTTTTGCAAAAGTTTAACTAAACAGAAAAATAAAAGCCTAAAAGTTAGCGGAAAACTAACTTGAGTCAACAGAAAAGAACTTTGAATCTGAACTAAGCCTGCCAGGGTCAGACCCAAGAAATAAAAAGCCGCCTGATCTAATGAGCTTCTAAAATATGAGGGTCATAAAAGAAGCACTCGGAAGAGGCAGACTCTGAAAACTTGGTTGGTCTGTAGGTTTTCTGTTGGAGGCAGTGTCTGGTGACCAAGCCTGCTGGCATGGAGGGCTGGAGAGCAGGTGCAAAGGAGACACAGGGTCCAGGGAGGGATGCTGGGCCTCTGGCAAACCTGGTCAAAGAGGAAGTGTGAGGCTTTGGACCTGGGACAGTCGTGGAGTGAGACTCAGTAACCGTACTCCTTATGCTGTAGTCAAACATCCTACCCAGAACAGGAGGCCACACAGTGGGTTGACCTGGTCAGTTAGCCCTGGGGTGTAGTGACAATAAGTGTCTTCTGCTCACAGTTCCTGCTCACAGTCAAGACACATGAGAGTTTAGAGCCCAGGCTCGTGTCCAGGAGCTAGTGCTTGTTGAAGAAACTAGCAAAGCCTGAGTTGGTGGGGTTGTTGCTGTTCAGTTGCTCAGTCACGGCCAGCTCTTTGTGACCCCATGGACTGCAGCATGCCAGGCTTCCCTGTCCTTCACCATCTCCCAGAGCTTGCCCAAACTCATGAGTTGTTAGGGAGGGGTGGGAAAACAGATGGGGTGGTTCAGGGGGCCAGAGAGAACTTCCCAGGTGGTGCTAGTGGTAAAGAACCTGCTTGCCAGCGCAGGAGACATAAGAGACATGGATTCAGTCCCTGGGTTGGGAAAATCCCCTAGAGGAGGGCATGGCAACCCACTCCAGTATTCTTGCCTGGAGAATCCCATGGACCAAGGAGCCTGGTGGGCTGTGGTCCACAGGGTCTCAGAGTCAGACATGACTGAAGCGGCTTAGTACAGGGGGTCAGAGAAGGCCAGTAAGGAGGAAAGTGGCACGCATCAAGAACCCAGTAAACCTGAGACTTGGTTAGTACACAGTGGTGGCTTCTCGTAGTGCACGGGCTTGGACTTCGAAGGAGCTAGGGCAGGGCCAGCAGCATCAGGCATGGCTGCCAGTCTCCCCTGGAGGTGAAGTGGAGAAAGGTTTTGTTTTTTTCCTTTATCTACTAGAATGCCTTACTTTGTAGAGCTATAGAAAGCCTATTCCAACTGTTTTTAAACACCCAGTAGGTTTTTTTAAGCATCTACTAGGAAACCTTGGTGTCATATATGTTAATACTTTCCTTAAGCCAGTGTTCAGGTTTTAGAATGGAAAACTGCTGGGTTTTGGCATGTTTCTCACATATTGATGGTAAGAGTGTTGTCCTCTGATCTAGATAGCTCTGATTCTGTGTTTTCCTAAGGGAAACACACCCAGCTGAACCTTGTGCTTTGGAAGTCCAGCTCTGGACCCATGAAATCCTCTCTGACCACGTCAGTGCAGTCTCATATCTGGTCACCTCCAGCTCATCTGTCTCACGGGGCACCAAGCTCCCGCAAAACACAGACCATGTCCACAGGCCCTGGCTCACCAGAGGCATCTCAATTTGAAGTCACCTTTGGGAAATAAACACCAATGTTACACTTTAAAGAAGGTCACAGACAGTGAATCTAACTTGATACCTAAGTCCTAAAGCCTCAGGTCAGAGGTCAGAATAATAAAGGAAGAGTCTCGCAGTTACAGTAGCAATTCACAGCCTGTGTCTCCTGCGGCGTACCTGGCCTGTGTGTCTGGCTCAGAATACAAGCGTGTACCTTTTGCCCAGAGGTAAGAGGGGCCCAGTCCATGGCGCACCTCTTTCAGCCACTTCAGTAGCCCCCAGCCCCAGTCATTGTTGACTCTGGTCATCTTCTGACCCCTCACCTCCAGGCCAGCAGTGAGTCACCTCAGCTTTGTCTCCAGCACCTCCAGATTCTGTCCTCTTCCTCACCACTGTCAGCGCTGACGACTGCCTCCAAGCTGCCACTGCCCCCTCTCCACCTGCACTCCAGGGGCCTCCCAACTGTCCCCCGAGCTTCGGTTCCTGCCCCCACTTCATCTTCTCCCTACACAGCGGCCTGAGGGAATCTTCTAAATTAGAAATCAGGTCTCATCTCCCTGTCCTTTTAATGACCCTCCAGTCTCTCATTCGGAATAAAATCTAAGAAACCTTTAAAGTGGGATTTTTTTTTCCTATTCTTTTTTTTCCTCTGTCTTCTCTGCTAGAAATGCATGGATTCCAGAGAGTTCTTGGGACGGACTTGAGTCTTTCCTCGTTCCTGGACTGTCTTTACTCACGTAGGAAGAGTGGCTTTTAGGGTGTGGCTGAGCTCTCCGCTGTATGGCAGCTCCCCAGGCCACCTTCCGGGACGTGACCTCAGCGGGGGTCAGCCCTTCTCCGCCTTAGAACGCCCTGCTGGTTGCTGGCCACTCCTCGTGGTTCTGGGGAAGTGTTTCCGGTCTCCACCTAACACCTCTTTCTGAATGGCAGACATTGTAGGGGAACTGTGGGATGTGCCAGTCCAGGCTGTCTTTTTCAGCTGGACCTTCAGTGCTGCTTAGAGGGATCCTTTTATTTGTTGCTTATGTATTTGTTTCAAGCCTTTATTCTTGGACATCCTGGCAGTCCAGTGGTTAAGACGGTGCTCCCAGCTTAGGGGCACAGGTTCTATCACTGGTTGGGAAGTATCTCACATGCTGTGTATGGTGGCAAAAAAAAAAAAAAAAAGAATAACTTTGCAGTCAATAATAAAGGTAAATAAATGTGAAATGGTATTAAAAAAAAAAAAAAACAACCTTATTCTTGGTTCTGGCTTCCAACTTTGCTTCCACTCCTCTCTACTTCGAGACCAGCCATTCCCCCAGATGACTTTCAGTTTTCCTTCTGGGAAACCAGAGAGACCAGCCAGCTGGGTCTGCTGAAGTTCCTCCCTTCAGAGTCATCCTTCCCATCTCGTGATGCAGAAAAAAACACACTCCTGCTTCAACCAGAGGGTAAGCCCTCTGTCCTCCAGATCTGAAATGGCATCAGCATCCCTCTGAACCACTCAGATCCTCAGTCTCTAGCCCACCTCACCCCTGCCACATCCCAGCAGTTCTAAGTGATAACAGCTCTACCTTTGCCAAGTGTCTCTCATCAGTCCTTCCTTTCCTGTTGCCACAGTCACTGTCCCTGCCCAAGTCCTCACCATCCTTCTTGGTTGACAGAGACTGTTCATGGCCTCTTCATTCCATTTACCCAGTGGTGTTGGGTGACTTTTAGAAACTGAATCTGGTCCCATTACACTACTACTTAATATCCTCTTACAGTGGGACAGTGGGTTATGATTATCCACAAAATTCCGTAATCTCCAGAGCATGACCAGCGAAGACCTCCACCAACCCCTTCTCGCATTGCGTGGCCATCCTTCAGCCCCTCAGCCTCTGCTGACTGGTTCATTGGCCTCATACAGAATCGTTCCACTACTGAGACTTTGCATATGCTTTTTACGCTTCCTAGAGTGTCCTTCCCCTCATCCCTACTAACATGAATCGTACTTATCCTATGAGACTCAGCCAAAATGCCACTTCTTCCATAAAAGTGTTATTATTCCTTCATCCATTCATTTAGCAAATACTCATTGAAGATTTGCTGTGTTGAGATACTGTACAAGGTGTTGAAGATACAAGAATTAAATATGCACCAAAATAGAAAGAGTAGTTAATTCCCAATGGTGGATTCCATAGGAGATTTTTCTTTTTTCTTTTCCCACATATATATATATATTTTAAAGTTTTCTGCAGTGAATTGATATTGTCATTGTAGTAAAAGTAAGATTTTGAGGGTTTTTTTCTGTTTTTTTTTTTTTTAAGTGGTGGGGAGAGATATTGGAGTATGTTTGTAGGCTGCGTAGGGGAGGCGAATCAGAGATGTTGCTGATGAGGAAAAAAAGGAACAAAGCTTTGGAACCAAGTCATGAAGGAAGGGGCTTCCCTGGTGGCTTCCTACAGTGCAGGATCAATCCCTGGGTTGAGAAGATCCCCTGGAGAAGGAAATAGCAACTCACTCCAGTATTCTTGCCTGGAGAATTCCATAGACAGAGGTGCCCGATGAAGGAAGTAGGAATTTCAGGACCTAAACTCCAGTGGGGGAGATTAGCTCCCACTAGGAGGATGAGGACCACAGACTTCCCTAGCACAGAGAAGGTGCAGTGTGGGGTCCCTGCTGAAATTTGTAAAGGAGGCAGGTTGACCTTTCTGAGAATGTGCTTAGATGGGAAGACCCCCTGCCCTCCCTGTCAGAACCCATTTTCCAATCTTGCTGCCCCCTACAGCACGTGTCAGTGCCATTTGTATACAGATCTATCATCCGACTGGACTTTAACATCATTCTTAATTTTTTTAATCTCTTCTCCTCATACACAGCACAGGGTCATAAGACCAAAAATGCTTAAAAATTACTTCATAAAGTGAATTGCATATCTATTTTCTGGGGCTTCCTTGGTGGCTCAGTGGTAAAGAATACCTGCCAAGCAGGAGACATGACTTTGAACCCTGGGTCAGGAAGGTCCCCTGGAGGAGAAAATGGCAACCCAGTCCAGTATTCTTGTCTGGAAAATTCAGTGGATAGAGGCACCTGGCGGGCTACAGTCGATGGGGTCACAAACAGTCGGACACTAGTTAGCGACTAATACAGCAACGTACCCGTTTACACAGTTCTGTTTAGCCTGCTTTATTAGAACTGTGTTTCCTTGGTAAGGCATGTTTATCGCAGCAGCCTTCTCAGCACCCTAAGCTGTGCCCTGGGGTTGAGGAGGGTCTGACACAGCTGCCCAAGTGTCTTTCCCCCAACTGCCTTCCTGCTCACCCTGCTGCTAACACACCAGCTGCCACCGATGGAAATGCTGCTGCTGCTAAGTTGCTTCAGTCGTGTCCAACTCTGTGCGACCGCAAAGACCGCAGCCCACCAGGCTCCCCCATCCCTGGGATTCTTCAGGCAAGAACACTGGAGTGGGTTGCCATTGCCTTCTCCATGGAAATGCTATAGAACTTGAAAAATAAAACTATGATCCTCCTGGGTCATCTTGTGTCTGCAGCAAGCCCACAGAGCCAAGCACAAACGCAGGACTGTGTCGCTGGGGGCTGCAGGTCATGGTAAAGAAACAGTTCTGGGCTTTATGCCTCCTCCTAGGACACTTCCGTGGAAATCTTGCCCAATCAATTCCCAGTGAGAGACCATAGGTCCCAAGGCTGATTCTGAAAATAATAGAAAAGTTCCCAGAATATTCATTTTTAGTGCTTAGCAGAGCAGGGCAAAGTCACTTTATTTCAGACCTATAGAGATAGCCTGGGACCAGAGGAGCCTTTGGAAGAGCTCTGTTGTGTCCTTTGTGTCCTGGTTTGCTAATGAAGATACCAGGCAATTAGAGGCTGACCTAAGGTCACTTCAGGGTAACAGCAGACCTGAGTACAGATTTTGCTGTGAATCCTTCAGTTTAAAGTAAAAATTCAAAATAAAATATTTTCAAGAATTAACAAAACAAGACATGTATCATTTATAGGATTGTTGTCGCTGTTTAGTCACTAAATCGTGTCTGACTCTTATGCAAACAAAAAAAATTTTTTTAATCAGCCTTTCCTGCATTTAGAGGTTACTAATCACGAAGTTGATTTAAATTTAAGGACTTGGGCTCTGAGGTTAATAAACAGTGTGTTGCTGTGCTGCGTGCCTTTAAAAGAAGGATGGACCTCGTTTTTGAGAGATGACTTCGTTTGGTCTTTTTGGAAGCCTGGGACTGAATTAACCTCACTGGCTTTAGAAATCTGTGATTCTGTTTTTCCTGGATCTTTCTGAACCCAATCCTTAGAAACTTCCTCCATGGCTCTCCTGTGCTTTCCTCCCTCTCCCCCACCTGCAGCTTCCTTCCCACAGCCCTCAGGCCTCCCAACCAGTCCACCACCTCCAAAGATTTCTCCCGCCTGCCCCCCACCCGCCTTGCAACTGTCTGCAGTAAAGAAACACTTTTCAAAGACTTCCCTGGCTTCCCTGGTGTTTCAGATGGTAAAGAATCTGCCTGCAGTACTGGAAACCCGGGTTCAATCCCTAAGTTGGGAAGATCCCCTGGAGAAGGGAATGGCAACTCACTCCAGTATTCTTGCCTGGAGAATCCCATGGACAGAGGAGCCTGGCAGGTTCCTTGTCATTGCAAAGAGTCGGATGCTGCTGGGCAACTAACACTTTCCAAAGACTGCCCAGTCGGGGTCCCTCATCCTCTGTCACAGGAATGGAATTCTGGTCTCTTGACCATATCCTGCCTTCAGACTCTTGTACCATTTCCAAGGTTTACAAGGCAGACAGTTGAGAGAGTTTCCTTATTTCTTCCATCTTTGGCTTTGAAGTTTAGACCTTCAGGTCAAGATGTTGGAGGGGAGTAAAATTTGCTATTCCAGGATATCTTTTGGGCTTCCTCTCATAGCTCAGTTGATAAAGAATCTGCCTGCAATGCAGGAGAGACCCCTATTCAATTCCTGGGTCGGGAAGATCCACTGGAGAAGGGAGGGATAGGCTGCCCACTCCAGTATTCTTGGGCTTCCCTTGTGGCTCAGCTGGTTGAGAATCTGCCTGCAATGCGGGAGACCTGGGTTCAATCCCTGGGTTGGGAAGATCCCCTCGAGAAGGGAATGACTACCCACTCCAGTATTCTAGCCTGGAGAATTCCATGGACTGTATATTCCATGGGGTTGCAAAGAGTTGGACACTACTGAGCAACTTTCTTTTTTTTTTTTTTTAATACTTTATTCTATGTTACAATACTGTATTTGTTTTGCCATACATTGACATGAATCAGCCACAGGCGTACACAATCTCCCAATGTCGAAGCCCCTGGATTGTTTCAAGCTGAAAACAATCAGGACCCAAAAGACTCGGGAAGAAACTCTGACTTTACCTTCACTGTCTAAAGAAGGTAGAGGACCTGCTTCTAAAAGGGAGAGAGCTATCATCACAGATAACTCTAGGATGGACTAGGTATGGTAGACAGGAGGAACCTTTCAAAATTTGTTATTTTTTTTAAATTCCTGTGTGTGTCCCCTTGTCTCTGCCAGTCCGTACATTGTAAACATTTGTTTACCAAGCATTTGCTTTTCCACCTTCATGTGAATTTCCTTCCTCCCCTTCTAAGACCTGAATCACTAGCCCAACATTCTCTTTTGTTATTAGCTGAAGATGTTATTTAAAGTGAAGCTTTCAGCCATTTTAGTGAGTTACTCAGCTTTCCTGAGTCTCTCCCGTGTTTTGTTTGATTTTCTCCTGTTAATCTGTCTCATGACAATTTAATTCTTAAACCAGAAAAACCTGGAAGGGTAGAAAAAATTTCTTCCTTCCCAACAATAGGAGTAGGCCTGATGATAGTCTGAGGGACAACAGACAAGGCTGGCGGCAAGTGACCTCAAACTGTAGAAAACACAATTGACTCCATACAAATTAATCTTCCAGAAAATTCTTATACATACACTGCCTTATAAACTAAAACTAGCAAACACATGGCCCTCTGGTACCCATGCTCTCTCGTCAGCTTCTGAAAACTGGGTTTGCCTCTTGATGGGTGTTGAGCCAAAAGACACCACCAATCCAAAGAGTGGGAGGAGGAAGGATTTATTACTTGTAGCAAGTGGGAATAACATGGGGATCTTTCCCAAAGCAGTGTCTCCCCAGACAGCAAAATTGGGGAAATTTTAAGCTAGGATGCATGCAGACTCCTAAAGAGGCTTCAGCCAAGGAGGTTCAGCATAGAAATGGGGCAGAAGTTGGCAGAGTCCACATGATAGTTGATTAAAGCCACAGGCATCAGAAAAGGTCAACATCATCATTCATAGTTAATCTGGTAGTTGAGCATTGTTAAGGGTGGTTAAATTTTGCAAAACAGCTTCTGACTAATCTTTACCATTGGAACAGAACCAGGAGTCTTTACAACTGATATATCGTCTCCAATATGGTTAAGTTAGCTCCTTGGCCTGGTAATAGCTGTTTGTTTTTACCTTCTTTTCGTTCCCTTAAAATCAACTACTGAGACCCATTCTTCTGCAAGAGCAAGCATTGTGGCCAGGCTCAGATCATTGAATGGCTTAAGCCTGAAGTGGTTTCTCTTATTTAAGAAAGTTGTGTCTGGCCCACTACCTCCAGGGACCCCTACCCAATCTACTTACACAGCACCCCCCACACTGAGATATTTCACTCTTCTTTCTTGAGGGGCACAGAGCCAAAGGGCATTCTTCTGTAACTACTTCTGGCTGAGAATGGGCATTGCCGTTTCCCTAGTTAGAGGAGTGAAGCTCTCTCTGCTAGAGCTAGAGAAGTTTGGGGGTCCACAGAGTAGTGGCTGGATGTGCATAGCATTATTCTAGCAGGTGTAGGTGAGGCCCAGCAGGAGAGGCAGTTAACAGCAGCTTTGCAGCTTCACTGGCAGAGTCTTGAGCCAAGAGCCCCCTGACCCTGACCATTTTCTCTAAACTGGGAAGAGGATCCTTCAGAGGAAATTTAATTTTTTTCATATACATCATGAGGTGAGTCACATTAGAAACTCATCAGGTATAAAACTCAGCATTCAATATGTCTTATAAGTTCCTCCTTGAACAGCTGTTAAAATATCAAGGGCCACATAGTTCTAGAGGATGACTTTTTGTATCATAGAAACTTCTGAGTTCAGCAGATTGACAGCCTGATTACTATCGTTGTGAGTAAGTATCATTCTTACTGAATAAATTTCACAAAGCCCTGTGCGTGAATGATGTCCTCTAGTTTTTTTTTTTAATGCATTTTTTTTCCTTAATAGCAAAAGCAGATATACATTCAATAGGCCACTAAACAGGCCACTTCAGTCACTATAAACTTTAAGGGAAATCATGTATTAGCTGGAATAGCTTCCCAATAACTAACTCAGTTCGTGAAAATTTATTTTATCATTTTTCCTTTTGATTGCAAATCTCTTGGTAGGTCAGATTTGTCCCTCAATGCCAGGGTGATTGCTGCCTGGCATCCATCATGTTCCCTGGTGCCACGCCTCCTTTTTGTTTATAAATAGTGGCCTACTCATCAGACACAGTGAACAAGCTCAGAGGTATGTTAATAGGGAGACATTTTATAAGCTATATGTTGTATCAGTTATACTGAATTGTCACACAGACATCATACATGTGCTTTTAGCAGTAGACTTAAAGCAAGCAATGATATTTGTTGTTATATGTCACACAGTAGTTAGACTCTGTGACAGCTTCACTGGATAATTTCCTTTAGTTTTGTTGTGCATGTGCTAGTTAAGAGTACTTGATAAGGCTGCTGGGAATCTAGAGTCTTCCATTTTTAGAGGAATCGGGTAGAGACAAAAGATTAATGTCTCAGTCCTACCCTCAAGTTATAATTTACCAAGTTGGTGTAGGTTATAATTAGCTTAAGGGGAAAGTTATCCTTATATCTGGAAAACAGATTAAAAACCAACGATATTTCTTTGGGAAAGATCCCCAGTGATCTCCTTGCTTGCTGCAAGTAATAACTCCTTCCTTCTCCTGCTCTTTGGTTTGGTTGCATCTTTTGGCTCAACATCCATCCAGAGGCAAACCCAGCTTCTGGGTAACAGGCCCAGCCGGGCCACAGCTCGAGAGGACACAGCTTGGTCTAAATAGAAGTGTGTAGCTGACAGTGTTTCCATCTTGTCACTTACTCTTTGATCCTTCCATGGTCTTCTCTGTTCTTCTTTAGGAAGGGACCTGTGCCTCACTCTGTCACCACTGGCCTGGCCAGGAGTGGGCCCAGCAGAGGAGACCCCTGCTTGCTCCTCACGAGCCACCCCCCTCACTGCCTCTGCCCTCTGCAGTCACCAGCACCTCCCCATCACAGACATATTGCCATCGGCCCTCTCCTCACTGTCTTTGAGCACTGCCTTTTTCTGCCCAGTTTCTTTTGATAAGTTTCTCTTGGCACCTTTGACTTTTTTCACTCCTGGGCCCTCCCTACCCCAGGGGGTTGCCTCATGTTCACAGTAAGAAGAGGCAGAAATCCATGCACCCCCATACCCCTGATCATCTCAGCAGCCTGGTTTTGTTCCAGTCAGGAAAATGTTTCTTTCTTTCTATTATGTTTTGTTTGTTTTTATTGAATTATAGTTGATTTACAATGTTGTGTTATTTTCTGGTATATAGCAAAGTGGTTCAGCTATATATATATATATATATATGAATATATGTATTCTTTTTCATCATAGGTTATTACAAAATATTGAATATAGTTCCCTGTGCTATACAGTAGGACCTTGTTATTTATCTGTTTTATATACAGTAGTGTGTATCTGCTAATCCTGAACTCCTATCCCTCCCCTGCTTTCCCCTTTGGTAACCACAGATTTGTTTTCTGTGTCTGTGTGTCTTTTTGTAAAGAAGGTTATTTTTCTGATATATTTTTTGAACCAAATAGTTTATATACAGAAGCCCAGAGCTGTAGTGGAAGTGATTTTGTATCCAGTTACTTAAAATTAAAAATTAACCCCATTAGCAGTGTTTTGAACCAAATATTTCTTAATGAGACACTGACTTTTTAAGAAGATTACAATTTTAAATACATTTGAATGGAAATTAATAGTTTTCAAATGATATGCTTTCCTCACGACTTTGTATCTATTAAATAGAAAGTCGATATTTTATTTTCTTTACTTCACTGTCTGTCTCTTTTGTGACCATCAGCAATCTATAGTAAAAAATAACACTTGATTTTGAGTCTTAGGTCTTTAGCACAGATCTGATCCTGGCCACCACTTAGGAGTTAGCGTGACTTTTCACAAATCCCCAACCTCTTCTCTCAATGTAAAATGGGCCAAATAACGTACTCCCAGGTGTGTTGGCTTCCTAGGTGGCAAAGAACCTGCCTCCAGTGCAAGAGATATAAGAAATGCAGGTTAGATGCCTGAGTCAGCAAGATCCCCTGGAAGAGGACATGGCAACCCACTCCAGTATTCTTGCCTGGAGAATCCCATGGACAGAGGAGCCTGGTGGGATACAGTCCATGGGGTCAGAGAGTCAGCCATGACTGAAGGAATTTAGCATGCACACACATCCAGGTGTGTTAGAGAGATTTGAGAGGGTTGGAGGTGTGAGAGCTCTGCCACCTAGCAGAGCCAGGTGGTCCCTGGTGTCAAACCACTTCCTGTCCTACCTGGTACCAGAAAGTAGGTCTTGAGGTAGACAATATTTTCTCCCTTCTAACTAGGTTTTTTTTTTCCCCAGCCGGATACCTTCAGTGGATATTGGCACACTGTTTAATCCAACATCCTAAATAGCAGTGTCCTAGAGTGTATGCAGGAAGCTTGCCGCCTGCAGAAAGAGAGTGACCCAAATCCTGTGATGAAATGAATGGCAGAGGAAGGCCATGATTCTTCTCTGAAGGTTTCTGTTTACGAAGCTCCTCGTGGCTTTTTTGCTTTTTCCATGAAAAACTCTTTGTCTTTTTGTCTTCTGCCACTGGCCCTGGTTACTAACCGGGCGTTGATGTGAATCCAGTTTCCAAATTGGAAATTAATGAGGTGTCCCATCCAGAGAGGCCTTCCTCCTGTTCTGTAAGGCGTACTGGCCCCAGGAACTGACGCCCCCGCCCAGCCAGGTCCCTGCTTTCCTGTTGACCTTCAGTGGGTGAGGGGGCCGTGGGCATCCTTGCCGCTTCATCACAATGTGGTTTCTTGGCCTGAGAGTTTTTTTAGTCCGTGTGTCAGGTATGACTTTCAGAATCAATGGGTTGTTTTTAAGCTGCCTGGCTGTCTCTAGGCCAGGAAGTTCTTATTGGCTCTTCAGAGCTCCTACTTCAGCCCTTCGTATGTTCAAAAAGAAGGTGCAGATTTTCTGGAATGGAGGCATTAAGGGAGGGGAGGCCCAAGTAAGGTGATAAGAGTTGTGGGAAGCTTCTCATCAGTGCTGAGTCCCAGGTTTGCTGGTGTTCGAGTTGTCATTGACAGATAAGGAGACAAACCGAAGGGGCAGTGGGGCCAGTGAGGAAGAAGAGGCAGCTGACTGAGCAGTGCCACCCTTGTGAGTGGCTAGCAAGTTTTGATCAGGAGTGGGGGACCTCAGGTTTTGCCAAGTTACAGTGAATATGTCTTAAGAACTCCTCGGGATTCAAAATGGCCCCTGGTCAGGGCCCAGCACTACAGAAGAGGGTTTCGAGGGAGCCACTGAGCTGTTTAGACCCAGGATATACAGATGTCAGGGTGGCAGAGTATCTAGGAACCTCGTGGAACTTACTGCAAAAGTTTGTCCATAAATACTTCAAGGAGAGGGCCTGGAGCTGTCACTAGCTTTTTAAAGTAGTTCTTGACTCACCAGTTTACGTGAAAATGGATGCCCAGTCAGGGTGATCTGAGTCTCCCCCTCTGCAGTGGTGACCCCTGGTACATATGTAGGGCTTTCCTGTGTCTTCTAGGAAAAGGGGACAAAAACCCCAAGAGGCCAGATACCCTCTGACCCAGATGCCTGAGGGAGTGTGTGAAAAAGAGCAGTGGAACCGAATGAAAAGGGACATTTCCCCAAGCTAAAGACAGACTGTCCAGCAAAATGTTGACACATGGAAGGAGGAGGATTGACTGACTGGGTTTGGAATGAGTCGTAGAAAAGGAAACAAGCTGAGTCTCCAGGGGAAATCTTTGCGACCACAAGAATGAAGAGGTCATGGCCCCGTCATCCTAGAGGAGGTTGGAGCAGCTTCACAAGTAGGAAGTTTTCAGGAAATATGGCTGTGATGGAGGGACAAGCATGGGCTGACCTTGAAAGGGGCTCTTCTGGGGACCTGCACACACTGCTTCCCCCAGGACTGCTGGACAGTTGCTCTAAATGCCCCTAAAATTTCTTCTGCGTTCAGTGCATGTGTGCGTGTGTGCATACACACACACAGTCCCTGGAATTGCCTCTACAATTTCTCCTGGGTTCAGCACATACACACACACATCTCCTGAGAGCCAAAGTCAGGACCACTTGCCACAGCAGAAGAGTCATCAGCATGCACGCACACGCACACACACACACACACACGAGTCACTGGGATTGCCTCTACAATTTCTCCTGCGTTTAGCTCACACACACATCTGAGAACCAAAGTCAGGACCCGCTTGCCACAGCAGAAAAGTCATCAGCATAATATTTTGAGTTGCTTGTATTTTGAGATGAGAGTAGTTTTTTAAATAATTAGGAAAGTATATTTTGAGGGTTTCCTTTTTTTTTTAAGAACATTAAAGTCTGATATTCCAGATCAAGACTTCATAATAAGGCTCTTTGCACTAAACCAAAGAAAAACATGAGTGGTTTCTACTGTTCACTTCCCCATGCTTAATAGCTGCCATTATAAAGAATAGTGGTTCTTCCTTCAAGGTAAGGAGAGGGTGTCAGAGGGGTCTCTAGCTCTTCGGGTAGAAGCTGTGTGCCCTCGAATTCTCGTGGTATGGACAGCTGTGGGCTGGGCCCTCCCTGTTCCCCCACCGGGAACACCTAGTAACCTTTCAGACAGGTGTTTTCAGGAAGCCTTGTCTCTGGAGTTGCGACCGAAATGGTTTAGCTGGTAAAGGGGAAGGGGTGGGAGGTGCTCAGTAAAAAAAAAAAAAAAGCCGGTGCTCGTCTCGTCCCTCCTCATTTCCTTTGTCTCTGTAGAATGTGTACAGATGAATGGTTACGTGAAAGAAAAAATGGAAGGAAAAAAAATTCTCCCTCACAATCCGTCCATCTCTGCAGATCCTCGCTGAATGGTTTGGCCGGACCATCATCCGCTCCTGCACCAAACTGAGCTACGAGCACGCGCAGAGCATGATTGAAAGCCCGACCAGGAGAATCCCGGAGAGGGAGCTGCCTGCCGTCTCCCCGAGCACACGTGTGACGAGGTGCACCGGGCTGTCTTGAACCTCCACGGAATCGCAAAGGAGTTACGCCGACAGCGGTTTGCGGACGGCGCGCTGCGTCTGGATCAGGTCAGTCGCTTCCTCTTTTCAGCGCCGCCCACAGACCTGACTTCCGCCAAAGCCCAGTGTGTTCGAGAATTAGCATGGGCCCTGGAGCTTGTGCCTCTGTGCTTTCCTCAGTCTCTGCCCTCAAACAGTGGCCTCTGAGGCAGGCGGGAACCGCCTCGCTCGCGACTCCACAGACACCCGGGGCCTCATGACGTGAGCCCGCTGGTCCTGTGGCAGAGCCTCTTCCCTCAGCTCAGCTCTGGCATTCCCTGGAGTCTGCCCACCCTCCTATTTATTTCTCTTTCCACAATCCCTCCCTGAATGAACCCCTGTATTCTTATTTTAACTTCTTCGTGTCCGACTCTCTGTGACCCCATGAGCTGTAGCTCACCAGGCTCCTCTGTCCATGGACAAGAATACTGGAAGTGGGCAGCCATTCTATTCACCAGGGATCTTCCCAACCCAGCGATTGAACCAGGGTCTTCTGCGTCTCCTGTCTTGCACGTGGATTCTTAACCTCTGAGCCACCAGGGAAGCTCATTTCTTATTTGAGCTATCAGTTAGATGCTGAGGACACCAACATTAATTTCTCCATCCCTGCCCTCCTTCCCCAGGCCCTACATCTGCCACCCGAAACTCCTCACCTGGCACTCGCAGACCCTTCCGCCTGCCACAGTGACCAGCACCCCAGTGAGCTGCACACGGGGACTGTGTTCCCTTCCCTCGGCTCTCTCCAGGGGAGCTGTGTGTTTCAGTGTTCAGCCTTCTTTACCCGCATCCTGGCTATGCTGGTTGTACATGTTATAATTACTCACTGTAACTGAATATTAGGTACACTGATCAAATAACATTTTAAAAAGCTGCTGTTCCTGTGAAAACTAAGTTAAATTGTTTGCAAACACTTGATGAAGATGAATCTTCAGAAATTGTGCTGTTTGGGTGTGATGACTATAAAAGGGGGGGAAAATCATAAAATTCAGGAGGAACTTTGTACTCAGATTGCATTATAGATATTTAAGCTTTCTCTTTTAATGAAACAAAAATGATAAATTATAGGCAATGAAGTATGCATAGTTTATCAGAAAAAATATGTAAAAATCCAACTAGCATACTCTTTTGTAAAAGTGAGGGTGAAGTGAAGTCGCTCAGTCATGTCCACCTCTTTGCAACCCCATGGACTGTAGCCTACCAGGCTCCTCTGTCAATGGGATTTTCCAGGCAAGAGTACTGGAGTGGGTTGCCATTTCTTTCTCCAGAGGATCTTCCTGACCCAGGGATCAAACCCAGGTCTCCCGCATTGTAGACAGACGCTTTACCATCTGGAACCACCAGGGAAATCCTGAAAGTAAGTGGATATGCATTTATATAAATTTGTTGTTATTGTTCAGTCACTTAGTCATGTCCAACTCTTTGTGATCCCATGGACTGCAGCACACCAGGCTTCCCTGTCCATCACCATCTCCTGGAGCTTGCTCAAATTCATGTCCATTGAGTCAGTGATGCCATCCAACCATCTTATCCTCCGTCGTCCCCTTCTCCTCCTGCTTTCAATCTTTCCCAGCATTAGGGCTTTTTCCAGTGAATTGGCTCTTTGAATCAAGTGGCCAGAGTATTGAAGTTTCAGTTTCAGCGTCAGTCCTTCCAGTGAATATTCAGGATTGAGTTCCTTTAGGATTGACTGATTTGATCTCCTTTCTGTCCAAGGGACTCTCAAGCATATTCTCCAGCACCACAGTGCAAAAGCATTATAAAATTAAGTTAAACAAATGTTTAGTTATGTATGATTCCCCTCTTCATCCAGCTTCTGGAAAAGCTATCCCACTACCACTTCAAGCACATCAAATGAAAGAGTTCCGTTACACCATTTTAGAGACCCTTCCCCATCAGATTGTTATAAAATTGGATTGAATTAAATATGTTAAATACTCTAAATACTGTAAAAGACCATCAGTGATCTCAACTTGCATTAGGAGGTGTCAGTGTAGATGATCACAGTTTCAGATTGTTACTGATCTGTTGGCATGTCTTAGAGTGAGAATTTTGTTGCTGAAAATAACTATTTTTTCCAATTATTTTTAATGGAGAATAGTTGATTTACAGTGTTGTGTTAGATTCTGCTGTTCAGCAAAGTGAATCAATTATACATACACATATATCCACTCTTTAGATTCTGTTCTTATATTGTCATTACAGAGTATTGAGTAGAATTTCCTGTGCTATACAGTAGGTCCTTATTAGTTATCTATTTCATATATAATAGTGTGTATATGTCAATCCCAATGAAAATAATTTGAGATACTTGTATTAATCGAGTTTCTTATATGCAAGCAATCCAGATAGCCAACTCATCATTCACTTTTCTTCCATTTACACCATGCTGACTTGAGAGAGAGAGGTTTCCCTTCCAAGTGAGAATGAAACCCTGAAGTCCTAATTAGATTCCAGTTAATTAAGGTTTGAAAATAATGGAATTGCATCCTTGGGGCTGATTCCTTGGTTCCAGCTCAGTGAGTAAAGAACCCACGTGCCAGTGCAGGAGACGCAGGTTTGATCCCTGGGTCAGGAAGGTCCCCTGGAGGGGGGAAGTGGCAACCCACTCCCGGTATTCTTGCTGGGACAATCCCATGGTCAGAAGAGTCTGGTGGGCTACAGTCCATAAGGTTGCAAAGAGTAAGATGCAGCTAGACTTATGGCACACCAGAAAAACAAGTTTGTGGACCACAGCTTTGGGAAAAGGGGCACGTTGGTCTCCTGCAGCAGGTTCCTGGCAAAATCGTTGATAAACCAGACAGCCCGTCCAGCAGTCCCTGCGTTTGTTCCCCTTGCCTCCTGCCTGCATCTACCCTCACAAAAATCCATTTTTCTCAGTGCCTTCAGCACAGCCTGCTGTTTGTAGTTGCTCTCTTATGCTTTGTGTGCCCCAGTTCACTGTGTCCACATTTTTGGTGCAGATCTTAAAAAAATACGTCCTTCTACCCTCCTGTAAGAGGAGACAACATCTGTGTTCTGCTGCATGCCCTTGAATGCAGAAGAAACCTGCTAAGCCAGAAATTTCCCCTTTCCAAGACATGAATTTACCCTGATGATCTCCAGAATGAGTGAGGTGGAGGACACCAGCATGGGGCCTGTTTGTTGAGTCAAGGGGAGACTGGTTCGGAGGTCACAGTAACTACCAAAGAGAGCAACTTGATCACCGGGTGACTGCAGGCAACAGCTTAGTCCAGAGCTGCCTGGCCCATGTCTGAGACAGTGTACAGTAGCCAGGCCGAGCTACAGGCCACCTGGGCTGGCTCCTATCCCCTGGGACCACCTGCCTGCAGTCCTGTGCACTTACCCTGTGTACGCTCAAGTGTTAGTAAGTTCTGTGTGAACTGTGGTGTGAAACACTGAGAAGCACTGCCTTTGGGTTGGGTTGCTGAGAGGTCCTAGCTCAGGGAAGTAACGTGCTTTTGTTTCTCTGCCCCAAAGATCAGGTCAGGTGCTGAGTGCGTTCTATTTGCTTTTTGGTTGGTTGAGTTGAAAAATATCCCCTTTTCTGCTGCCATGTTAAATCTAGAATTTAACACAGATACTTGTGGTATTTATTTGTGACAAGTGCTCAGTTGCTAAGACATGTCTGACTCTTTTGACCCCATACGCTGGAACCTGTCAGGCTCCTCTGCCCATGGAACTTTCCAGGCAAGAATACTGGAATGGATAGCCATTTCCTTCTCCAGGGGATCTTCCTAATGCAGGGATCAAACTCACATTTCCTCCATTAGCAGGCAGATTCTTTACCACTGGGCCACCAGGGAACACACACCACTCTCGTTTCTTAAAAAGTGTGCAGTCTTGGTGGCCTGCTCCCTCCTAGGGGTGAAAGTGACCCTGCCTGACTCCAATGTGATAGGATGACAAGGCCTCGATGCCTTTTGGAGTTGTGGCCTGAGCCATTTCCTTCAGAAAGGTCGGCAAGGGAGGATAGTGGGGTGCCAAATAGAGCCCCCAAACAAAGACATCTTAGGGAGTATTGACTGTTTTCAGGAAACTACAGCTTTCTGGTGCTTTTCCTCCAGGCTGCCCATCCTCAGTCACGTGAGAGTGCTTAGAGGCCACCCTGTGTGAGGGCTTCTAGAGAAGCAAGCATGACTGCGGGAGGGAAACAGCACTGCATCTGGAGTCCCTGAAGGCGGGCAGGGCATGTGAACAGCTCCTGCTGAGCCGCTGACTTTCTGGGTTTAGAGAAAGTTGCGGTGAAGAAAGTTTGATGTTTCCATCTTCTTAACTTTGGAGGCAAAGTCCTCCAAACTAATAGAACCTTTACTAAATTCTCAGCTGCATCTTATATGGATCCCACACAGCACAGTTTTGAAGCCCAAACTTAAAACAGTTTCTTTGAGTGGACTTGATTATAAAGATCAACTTGGTGGGAACAGTTTTTAAATGCCTTGGGACCCAGGCTGCCGTAGAAGGTATCATGGATGACCTTGACCCTGCCCAGCCTTTAAGGCAGGCTCTGCAGACTTCCAGTAGGGAACCAGTTTAGGGAAAGAGCAAGTTAGCCAAGACGGTGTGGTCAGACTCTCTTGCCTCACAGCCTCTTGCTCTTGCCCCACGTTTTGTAAATAATGGTTACGTAACAGCTGAGATGGCTTATAGCGCTGCATGTGTGTGTCACGAGGTACTCACTTGGCCACTGGCTACTTTTGTTCTGTAAGCATATATAAGCTCCACCTGGAAAGCCCTTGTGATTAGGTTAGGTTAGGTTCTGCCTGCTGCATCAGCCAGGAGAAAATAAACGTGTCTGCAGTTCCTACAGCTCCTTAAGTCTTCTTCCAGCCTCTTAGCTCATGCCTTGCCTACCTTGGGTTCAGCAAACAGTGCACACAGTGAGATACAGCACGGCAACCAGATAGAAACTCTTGTTGTCATTCAGTCACTCAATTGTGTCCGACTCTGCAGCCCCACGGACTGGCAACATACCAGGCTTCCCTGTCTGCACTCTCTCCTGAAGTTTCCTCAAGTTCATGTCTATTGAGTCATTGGTGCTATCTAACCATCTCATCCTCTGTCACCCCCTTCTCCTCCTGCTCTCAATCTTTCCCAGCATCAGGATCTTTTCCAATGAATTGGCTTTTCACATCAGGTGGCCAAAGTATTGGAGCTTCAGCATTAGTCTTGATTTAAGCGTTGTGGGCCATCTGGTCTCTGTCTTAGCTACTCAGCCGTGCTGTCCTGGTATGAAAACAGCCAGGGACAAACAAACAGATGAACACAGCTGTGTTCCAATACAGCTAGAAGGACACTAAGAACTTTGGATTTCATATAATTTTCATGTCAAAAAATAGTATTCTTCCTTTGATTATTTCTGAATTGTTTAAAAAATGTAAAAACCATTCCTAGCTCATGAGCCACGCAGAAAGTAGGTGGTAGGCCAGAGTTGACCTGTGGTCCATAATATGCTGAGCCCTGCCTAAATGAGATCCAGCTCTCTCCTCAGTCAGCTTTCAGCAGCACGTCAGCACTGCACTGGGAAACTGGGCTGGGTCCTAGAGAGCACTTGTGCTCAGTTACCTCTCGGGATGGTTTCATGCAATTAAGCAAATTATTCCTTTGATTAGCACCATGCTTGGCAGGTCCAGTTGGAGGCCTAAAGGAATGGATCTGTTTAGCCCCAGTCCCCTTACTCTGTTTTTAGTCGGGTAGCTTTCATTAGCCTGAAGCAGAAAGAGCAGTGGTTCTTAATTTCCCACCTCTGCAAGCTCAGCAGCCTCTTCACAGTCAGATCTCATCCCACCCATCCCACCTTCCTAAGCCCACGTGCAGAGACGCTGCCGTCTGGTAGGGAGTGCTGAAATCACGACTGTCAGAGCGAAGCGTGACTCTGAGGAAGCTCAGTGGCGTTTCTTCCTAATCCCACCCCTGCTGCTCTATGCAGCAGTGTATTTTGTTGAATTATGCATTTGAAACTATCATTAAACATGTTTCTGTTCCTTCTCTGTAATGTTGTTCGTAAGAAATGAGCATTCCAGCTCTCTGCTGTTTAATTTTTGTACAGTATGGTAATTGGTGCCAAATAAAGACGATGGAAAATTCAAAGATGCCTGCCCCCTTGGAAGGAAATCTATGACAAACCTAGACAGTATATTAAAAAGCAGAGACATCACATTGCCAACAAAGGTCCATCTAGTCAAAGCTATGGTTTTTCCAGTGGTCATGTACGGGTGTGAGAGTTGGACCATAGAGAAGACTGAGCGCCAAAGAATTGATGCTTTCAAACTGTGGTGCTGGAGAAGACTCTTGAGAGTCCCTTGGACAACAAGGATATCAAATCAGTCAGCCCTAAAGGAAATCAGCCCTGAGTATTCACTGGAAGAACTGATGCGGAAGCTTCGATACTTTGGCCACTTGATGCAAAGAGCCCACTTATTGGAAAATACCCTGATGCTAGGAAAGACTGAAGACAGAAGGAGAAGGAGGCAGCAGAAGATGAGATGGTTAGAAGCATCACTGACTCAATGGAAATGAATAAAAGCCAACTGTGGGAGATAGTGGAGGCTAGGGGAACCTGGCATGCTGTAGCCCATGGGATTGTGAAAAGTCACACACGACGTAACAGCTGAGCAACAGCAAGGAGGATGGGCATAACCATCCTGCCTGGCTCTTCCTGTCTTGTTCCTTATGTCCTCACTTACACACAAGAGACAGCTGTTGATTAGGCAGCTGGATGTGTTGGGAGACTTGGTCTGTATTTTCTTAGTCATAGGGTCCTCTATTCAGCCTGTCTTCAGAAAATGTTTACTAAGTACAGAAAGCAGGTATGTGGTAGGTGCTGGAAATGAACAGTCCCCGTTCTCAAGTTTACCATGGCGTGCAGGAACCAGCAGACCACGCAGTAAATCACAGTAAATGCACAGTGTAGAGATGTCCCAGGGTGCGTGAGACCGCACGGGGGGAGGATGGGCCCCATCTCAGGATCAGGGATGACGTCCCAGCAGGGATGGTGTGCACAAGACTTTAAAAAGCTTGAGGGACTAGCCAGGCTCTGAACACAAGGGGGTGCATTTCAGGCAAACTGCTACTGCAGGCATGGAAGAGGTGGGAGATGGCACCTTTGGACAGCGTCTGATTGTTCCAGATCATGGAGTGTGATGAGAGAGGACAGCTAGGGGAGAGGGCAGGGGCCAGGCTCGACTTATGCAGGAGCGGGCATGGGGAGCCGTGGGACCATTTCAGACACAGAAGGGACATGAACGGAACTGTGTTTTAGCAAGAGCTTACTGGCTGCCTCATGGAGAGTAGACTGAAAGAGAAGAAGTTAAAGAAAAGAAAGCTTATATTTCAGGAGAGAAATGATGAGGGCTAAACCTGAGATTGAGAATGTGGGGAGGTAGAAAATTACAGATCGAGAGAGGAAGGAAGATTGGCAAGCCTTGACAAATTGGCAAGCCTTGTCCTAATTAGATGTGGAAGGAAGGGGCACGGGTGCTGAGGGAGGAGAGGTGTTTTGTTTCGTTTTTTGGCTCTGCTGCATCTTCTTTGCTATCCAGGCTCTTCTCTAGTTGCGGCCAGAGCCGGGGCTTCTTTTATATCGGAGCACAGGCTCTAGCGCATGTGGGCTCCGTAGCTGTGTGGTTCCCAGGCTCCAGAGCACAGGCTCACTAGTTGTGGTGCACAGGCTTAGCTGCTCTGAGGCATGTGGAATCTTCCCAGACCAGGGATTGAACCTGTGTCTCCTGCACTGGCAGGCAGATTCTTTACTACTGAGCCACCAGGGAAGTCCAAAGGAGGAGAGTTGAATCAGGGACTGAGGCTTCAGGTTCGGACACGTGCATTGATGCAGTACTATGACTGACCTTAGATTAGGAGAGCTGAGAAGTACCTAAGTACCTTCGGAGAGGAGAGTTGAGTTTGAGGGGCCACCTGAAGACAGAACAAGTCGAGATGTGGAATAAGCATGTGGGCATAGAGGTCTGGAGGTCGGTCGGCCAGGCTCACCTAGAGGTAGCCATTTGGGAGCCATGTCATCTCTGCTACCATAAGAATCGCTACCCTTCTCTTTCGGGTCGTGATAAATAGCACAGGAGGCTTCTACTAGAAGTTCAGGGTTCTGGTTGAATATGGACAAGCCATGGAGATCGTTCTAGAACCAGGGAGGCTTGAAGAGTATTTATCACCCTGTCAGATTTCCCCCTCTTTTTCCATTTACCAGCTTCATGATAATCATATAAGCAGGATTTTCATTTCCATGTGTGCATCTCATTTATAAGTAAATCCACAGCCCAGGGTTTGTACTCTCTTGAGAGGCTCCGGGAGTGAGGCTGGGGAGGGAATAGCCTCGGGTGCCAGCTCTCGGGGGTGTGGGGCACAGGACTTCCCAGTCAGAGGGTGTTGAAGTCCTTCTTTTGAGGGAGAGAGTGACTTAGTGATCACACTTTAATTTCATGTGGAATCAGGAAAACAGTCCACATTTATGCATCCCAAGGCGTGGACGAGACGTGAAAACTTGACATGGTTGTATATAAACAACATTAATTACACCCACTTGTGTGAGCTGATCACTGTTTGTGTCTTGTTAGCATACACATAAAAACTAACGCATATCATTAAGTGTTGGAGTAGGTCTGCTGAGCAGCTTGTTATTATAACCCTAAACTTTCATGTGCTCACCCTCCCTTTAGGCATGTCACATAGTGATTTACTCATAATTTTCAAAAATTAGAAGGAATGCAGGGAGTAGTATTCTGGAAGTTGTTAAAAGTACAGACTCAGACATGATTTCCAGCCCTCACTGGACAGATGTTTCTTGGGCTCCTATTGTGTTACAACTACCGCTTCTAGTCCTACAAAGGAGCCTGAGGGCTGTGGAAGACAAACTTTCTTCTACCCTAGAGGTGCTTAGTGAATTTGTGAAGAGCTGAATTTGTGAAGAGCTCTGCACTTACAAGAAACTTCAGCAAGAAAAGCAAGGGCATAGTAAGTTGGCTTCCCTGGTAGCTCAGTTGGTAAAGAATCTGCCTGCAATGCAGGAGAACCCAGTTCGATTCCTGGGTTGGGACAATCCACTGGAGAGGGGGATAGGCTACCCACTCCAGTATTCTTGGGCTTCCCTGGTAGCTCAGCTGGTAAAGAATCCACCTGGGTTTGATCCCTGGGTTGGGAAGATCCCCTGGAGGAGGGCATAGCAATCCACTCCCAGTATTCTGGCCTAGAGAATTCCATGGACTGTATCATCCATGGGGTCACAAAGAGTTGGACACAACCTCATGCGAAGAGTTGACTCATTGGAAAAGGCTCTGATGCTGGGAAGGATTGGGGGCAGGAGGAGAAGGGGACAACAGAGGATGAGATGGCTGGATGGAATCACGGACTTGATGAACATGAGTCTGAGTGAACTCTGGGAGGTGGTGATGGACAGGGAGGCTTGGCGTGCTGTGATTCATGGGGTCGCAGAGAGTCGGACACGACTATGCGAACTGAACTGAACTGAAGCGACTTTCACTTTTCTATGTGCTTATGAGAAACTTCAGTCAGATAAAAGCAAGGGCATAGTAAGCTGACACAGGGCTAAAGGAATACCCAGCCTGATGGTTCTTAGGTAGATGGAGTTAGTGAAAACAGGCTGCTTGGGAAGGGCAGTCCAGAATCACAAGGTGATCAGAGTGAAAGGCATGCTTGGTGAAGAAGAGCTGAGGGCCAGCCAATGCCTGCTCCATCGAGATTCAAGGGATGTATTCCATCACACTCCTCTCCCATCTGAATTCTGAACCCACTGAGAAATAGACACACAAGTCAGACTGAGATCAAAATCTCCCATCTATTACTGGTGAAGTTTGGATTAGAGAAAGGCAGCCTGAGCCAGTTCAGGCATTTGGAACAGCTCAGAAGTTAATGCTGTAAAAGGAAACTCTGATGGGGCGACTCGAGGGAGGAGGGGTGTGTGCTCTGCAGACAGGGCGCTGGGCACCACGTGCTGGGATGGCCTTCACGGCTCAGCGCCCTCCAGTAAGCACTGGTAAGTAGCTGATGCTTCAGCTCTTGGTCAGAATAGCCAGGATGCATCCTCAGCAGAAGGCTGAAGACTGGTATTTATATAACTTCAGAAAGTGAATGTGGCTCCCACTCGACCTCTGGAAGCTTGCCCTCCGGTTCTTTCTGCTTGCCTGTTATCCAGGCTCATCGCTTACAGAAGGGAGGACCTCCACCCCTATAGACCTGTCTTAAGTTTTCAGGCAGCTAAAGACTGAAACTCTAAATCCTGCTGCAGAGAAGCTTGCCTTGGACAGCCCCCTCCTGCCCTCCTGCTTAGGGCTCCCAGAGCATCTTATTTACACCCAACACCTGTCTGGATCATGTTTTCACATTTTCCATGTGCTTCCCTCTCTCCTTCTCTGAAACTATGAGTTCCCTCAGGCTAAGGACAGCATCTGTTCATCTTTATGCCTCTAGCTGCTGCCCAGTGCTTGTTTTTAAGGGTGTTTCAAGGTCTTTAAGCATCTCTATACACACTGGTCTTTTTGAAACAAAAAACAAAAAACAACGATGGTAGTTGTGATCTGGGAGAGAGACTAGCTCTGGAAGAGAGGTGTGCTTATGTAAGAGAAGCAAACACATGTTATGAATCAGAGGCTTCCTCCTCTTTTGAATAAAAGGCTTGGGTGTTTGACTGCTTGCCAGGGCATACAGGGTTTAGGAAAGGGTGTAATGAGGCCTTTCTCATGGAGGAGCTGCCTGGACAGGTGTGAGGAGCCAGGAAGCTTTAGCACTCCAGGGGTTGGCAGTGCTTCTAAGGCTTCCTGAGCACTTCTGTGTGCACCTCTGCATCCTCAGCCCTCTGTGCCCTCGGGGAGCCTGGAAGAGTGGCTCTCAGGGGAACGCACAGAGGCCCCCAGTGTGCCAGTCTGGAGATGGAGATGCTCAGGCTTGTCTGCAACCTGATTTGCCAGCCTAGAAAGGTGGGCCAGGCACCCATTCCCTCCCGACTGCACCTGCCTCTTGAAAAACGTCCTTCCCGGGTGAGCTAATACCAGCTGTTATCCCCCACCTTGCTGATGAGATGGAAATGATTCTTACCCCACGGTGGGATCCCCAGCCTAACGCTTCCTCTGTGAATTCTGATCAGAGCCTGGTTTCGCTTTTAATGGAAATGATTTCCACAAGACAGAGGTTGTGTTAGTTGCTGCTGGGCTTTCTGAGAAGAGAAGAGAACTCACATCACAGCTGGGGTTGAGAGTGTGCCCGGATGATTCAAACCTAAGTCCCTAGCATCTCCAGGGGGCAATGAAGTGAGATAGTGGGCTCTCACCCCAACCAGATGATACATGAGAAGCTTCTGGGGGTTGAGCAGGGCGGTGGCCGATTCTCTCTGAGACACGAGCCTTGCAGGTTAGTGGCCTTGACAGACGGAACGGATTTGGCTCTCCCAGGACCCTGGCTTTGGGGTAATTGTGCTCACAATGAGGAGGCTCTTGGACTCTCCCCTTCTATTCACAGGACACTCTGCACGTCCTCCTTCTGCCCCCATGTCAAATCCCACGTCACTAGAACACGAGCCAAACAGCTCCGTAAGAGGCATGGAATCCTTTGACGTTAGTAAAACCTGCACTGGAGAAAGGGAACCCTTGCAGCTGATCCTTAGATTTCAACCATGACCGCTTCTTGGGGCAGGCCCAGTTGATTTCGATTTCCGTGGTTCTGCGAGCTGGGGGCTCTGCTGCTGCTGTTCGGCCAGCCATCTGAGCTGAACCCCGCTGCCAGACCCCATTCCCCCAAATGCCACGTTCACCTGTCACTCAAGAACCTGCTGTCTCCTCCAGTAGATTTCACGGGTAGTGAGATTTTCGTTAATATTCTGGGATGAGAAATAGGATTTGGGGGTTACATTTTGCCAAACGAGAGCGTTTTCTTTAAAAGCCAGCTGCCATCTACCACCTCCATGATTTTATAAATGAAACAGTTTAGCACCAGTACAAAGGAAGACTTCATTTCACAGCTCAGGGCAGTCTCTTCCATTGACCTGGTTGAGCTTCATGGAAAACCTTCCTCTCGTGTTGTAGATTTCAGACCAGCCTTTGAGAGCTGCTGGAGAGTTCCATCAGATCCACACACCCCCTGGCTTCGGAGGCCCTCAGCAGTCAATTCCCCGTTTCCCACCCAGCTGTCTCCCTTACTCACTCATCCCCCCTGCCTTTGCATAGCCCAGGCCTCTACTCACTTCCCCCAGCTCCCCGGCACCCTAGTTCCTCCAGAAGCCCGCTTCAGAGAGGCCGCCTCCTCCTCCATCCATGTCTCTTGGCCTCCTTCCTCGTCTCCCCTCTTGGGGCCTGATGCAGTGTCATTCATTCATGTTACCCTGTTGTCTTGTCTCTTTATTCCCTTCTCCTCCCTCGCCATAGAAGGCAGGTACCTCGCTGACACTTCTCGCTCACCCCATAAATCTGCGGCATTGGTGCAGGAGAGGCAGGCCTAGCACTTGAAGTGTCCCTGTGGTCAGTGCACCTGTGGTCAACGGTGCTCCGGGACATGGTGCCCATTTTACAGTCTAGAACTTGAAAATATAATCCTGTTTGTTATTCCTCAGGAAATTCCCACATTTTTCCAGAATGGCATTATTATAACCTGGTTGCTGCGTTCTGTAACTGCTTCTGTTCCTGTTTTAAATGGCACACGACAGACGTCTTTAACCAAAGAGAACTTAAGAGCTTTAAAAGTATTTTATAACTTTAGATCATCCCTTTTGCCTTCTGTTTTTAATTTCTCACATTAAAACATATCTACCAGATGGAGAGTACTGTGCTAGATACTGGGACCAAGAGATTAGAGTGTGGCCCCAGCTCTCAAAGTAGCTTAATGTTTCATGGAGGGAACAGGGACACAGACAGAACAAGCAGCCGCACAGGGCAGGTTGGTTCGGGCTGAGTGTGGAAGTGGCTGCCATGGTATTTTACCTGAGGACTTTAGCTATGATTTGAAGGGACCACTTTAAAACAAGGTCATTCTGTTTTTAAGAGTTTTCTGTAGTACAAAATAAAAACTAGCAGTTTGCTGTAAGAAAATGCTAGAAATGCTGAAAGTAAATTAGAAATGATTTAATTGCCCCCTAGAGTTGTGACACCCACCCCCACATGTAATAGCTATGCTACGAGGATGTTGTTAGATTAAATAACCTGTGGTCGTAAAACACTTAGAATGGTCCCTGACACATAACAGCAAATGGATGTTAGCCGTGTGCCAGGATGCTGAGAAAGGACATGAAGCAAAGGTGCAGGGGCAAGGAAGGGTGGGCTCCCACCACTTGGTGTGAGTGGTCCGGTTAGGTTGGTGTGTGAAGGGAACACGGCAGCAGGAGGTGAGACTGGGGGTGTCCTGAAGCACTCAAGAGCCAGGACTGATACTGGAATCACAGGGAGAGCTGGCAAGATCTGTGAGCAAGGAAGGAAGGAGAGCTACACGTCACCCCCACCTGCCATCACTCAAATGTTCCCTTGGTACCGATATACCACCGTTCACATAACCCTTCCTAATGCTGTTACTGTTAGTGTTATTATAAATAACACTCCCATTAATATTCTTATGCATTGTTAATCACAGTTGTTTCGGATTATTTCCTTGGGAATATATGCTTAGAATGACCAGATTAAAGAGGAATAGCTATTTTTCTGTGATACTTTCTCTTTTATTAACTTTTGTGATTGTATTATAAAAGTAACACATTTGTGTTATGAAAATTTTAAATTAGCAAGTAAGCGCCAAAACAAAAGCAAAAAACAAGTAAACCCCAAATAGCCTTCACCTACTAATAACATGTTTCTAGGTATCTGACAGTGTGCACATTTTTTTTGAGCTTTTGACACAAGCCATAGGATGATTTTCCAGAGAGGTCAGACTAATTTAGATCTTTCCCTGGCAGGAAACAATAGCATATTGTCCCTGCCTCTCACCAAATTGAGAGTTTGTGGGTTTTATTTAATCTTTGTTAATATAGTAGTTTGGAAATGGTATTTTATTATCATTTTGGCTTGCCTTTGTGTTAACTGCTTGTGGGTTGAATCCACTCTTGAATCTTTCTATGAAAGGAAGAAGCTTCCTTCTACTATCACTACTCTCCTAAACACTAGACACACAAGCCACAATTTTAGCCAGAATTACTCTTTTTCCCCAAGTAAGGTAATAATTTATATACAGTAAAATTTACTCTTTTTAGTATATAGTTCTGCAAGCAAAATCACTGCGGACAGTGACTGCAGCCATGAAATTAAAAGACACTCCTTGGAAGAAAAGCTGTGACAAACCTAGACAGTGTACTGAAGAGCAGAGACATCACTTTTCCAACAAAGGTCTGTATAGTCAAAGCTATGGTTTTTCCAATAGTCATCTATGGGTGTGAGAGTTGGACCATAAAGAAGGATGCTTTTGAACTGTGGTGCTGGAGAAGCTCTTGAGGGTCTTTTGGACAACAGGAAGGTCAAACCATTCCATCCTGAAGGAAATCAACCCTGAATATTCATTGGAAGGACTGATGCTGAAGCTCCAATACTTTGGCCACTTGATGCAGAGAACTGACTCATTGGAAAAGACCCTGATGCTGGGAAAGATTGAAGGCAAGAGGAGAAGGAGGTGACAGAGGATGAGATGGTTGGATGGCACCAACGACTCGATGGACATGAGTTTGAGCAAGCTCAGGGAGATAGTGAAAGACAGGGAAGCCTGGCATGCTGCAGTTCATGGGGTTGCAAAGAGTCAGACATGACTTAGCAACTGAACAACAAGCTACACACACCACAACCAAGACACAGAACAGTTTCCTCACCCCAGAAAATTCATGCACACCCCTTTATATTCAGCCCCCTCCCCTACCCTGGCGACCACTCCTCTATTTTCTCTCCCTGTACTTTTACCTTTTCCAGAATGTCACGTAAGTAGAATCAGAATGTGGGTAGCTTTTAAGTCGAGCTTCTTTGACTTAGCATCACGCCCTTGAGGTTCACCCCTGTGTTTTGTGTGTATCAGTGTTCATTCCTTTTAATTGCAGAGTAGTATGCCATGGTATAGATGATGCACGGTTTGTCTGTTTATCAGTTGAAGGATATTTGGGTTGTTTCCAGTTTGGGGCCATTATAAATAATACTGCCATAAACATTTGCCCATAGGTTTTTCTATGATGGTTAAATTTTCATATCACTTGGGTAAATACCTTGAAAGTGGGACTTGCTGGGTCATGTGGTAAGTGTATATGTAACTTTATAAAAAATTGCCAGTGACGTGGCATGCAGCAGGCGAAGAGGATGCACGTGCCCTTTCTCGACTCCATCTTTGCGGTAGCGGTGGTGGTGTCCGCGATCTAGTCGCCAGCACGCAGCTCTTGGTCCATGCCTAGGAGCTACACACTCTCGAGGTGACCGGCCAGAGACGATCGCCCAGATCAAGGCTCCTGTAGCCTCATCAGAGGGCGTCACTCCAGAAGATCAAGTCCTGCTCCTGGCAGGCATGCCCCCTAGAAGATGAGGCTACTCTGGGGGCCAGTGTGGGGTGGAGGCTCTGAGCACCCTGGAAGTAACTGATTGCATGCTTGAAGGTGAAGTCCATGGTTCCCTGGCCCATGCTGGGAAAGTGAGAGGTCAGACTCCCAAGGTAGCCAAGCAAGAGAAAACGAAGACAACGACAGGCCGGGCCAAGAGGCGTGTGCAGTACAGCCTGTGCTTTGTCAGTGTTGTGCCACCTTTGGCAGGAAGAAGGGTTAACTCCTAAGTCCTAGTGCTAACTCCTAAGTCCTCTGTAATCTTGGCTTTCTCTAATAAGGCCATTTAACCCAAGCAAAAAAAAAAATTGCCGGAGTGGCAATTCTGTTTTCCCGGAGTGGCTGTACCACTCACCAGCAAAGTATGATAGTTCCAGTTTCTTTACCTGCTTATCAGCACTTGATATTATCCAGGTTTTTGTTTGTTTGTATGTTTTAGCCCTGCTAATAGGTGTGTAGTGGTGTTTCATTGTGGTTTTAATTTGCATTTCCCTAGTGACTAAAGACCTTGAGCTTTTTTATGTGCATATTTTCTTTTTTGGTGATGTGTCTCTTTGTATCTTTTGCCCACTTAACTGAATTGTTTGGTTTCTTATTACTGAGTTTTAAGAGTTCTTTTTATATTATGGCTATAAATCCTCCATCAGATTTGCGAGATCTTTTCTCCCTAACTTTGTCTTGTCTTCTCATTCTCTTGTTTCTTTATTCCTTCTCACTTAATCGTTTTAGACTCTTTTGAAGAGCAAAAGTCTTAAATTTTGATAAAGTCTAACTTACTGAATTTTTAATGGATTGTGTTTTGGTGTCACATCTAGGAAATCTTTGACTGACCCCAGGTCACAAAGATTTATTCCTATGTTGAAGTTTTATAGTTTTAAGATTTATATTTAGGTTCCTCACTTATTTCCTAGCCCCAGAAGTTTCTTTTAGAAAACATTTCCATTAAAGAGACAGACACCCCTGGGCAGATTTGGGATGGATTCAGTCCTGGCAGCCTACCCAGGAATGGTGCCCTCCAAGAACCATCTGGAAAGGAGGTGTGGGCTTCAGAAACTGCCCAGGAGTGGCTGTTAAGCAGATAGGAGTTTTCTCTGGCTTAAGACTGGGCATAATAGTGAAGATTGCATCTTATAAAGGAGAGTTCGGGTGCTAAGAGAAAACCTCCAAACTTTCTGGATAAATCTTCTGATGGCTGCCCAGAGTCTGGACGGTGAATGGTGCCAAGCACAGGACTTTGTCGATTACATGCAAACACCCATGTCAGTGACTCACCCGATCATGCTTTAATCTCATAACTGAGAGAGAGGCTTTTAAAAATTATCGTCAACAAGGCAGCTTGCTGGTTATGACTGCCATTGAAGTTGGGCTTTCCTCAGAACAGCTGGGGTGTAATGTGGTGGGAAGAAAGCCTGATGTGAGTGAGAGGCCAAGGACTGCTTGCCTGGGAAGGAAGGATGTGCAGCTAACGTTTGACAGCAATCTGTGAGCTGAATGACTTTAGCCAAGCTGAGTAGAAGCCTGTCATCTTTCATCCATGGGAAAATACACTGCAGCAAAAGAATTCAGAAAACAGCACTGAGTGTCAGTTTTGTGTCCGTCACTGCAGAGCAGGTAAGAAACAGTAGTCCAAAGCACACACCAGCCAGTAAAGTTGATGGGAACCAGGAGAGGATTCCTGTCCCAGTAAAGGAGAACACATAAGAGTAGGTCGGCCATGGCTTCCCCAAGGGTCTTCCAGGCAGAGCAGTGCGGGGGTTGGAGAGTTCCGGCAGGTGCAGGCCATTGGCCCAGCTGGGTCGTAGGGAAGCACTCACAGAGACAGTGAGAGATGCTATTAGAAGCATGTGTGCATGCTAAGCCATTTCTGTCATGTCCAACTCTTTGCAGCCCTGTGGACTGTAGCCTGCCAGGCTCCTCTGTCCACTGGATTCTCCAGGCAAGAATACTGGAGTGGGTTGCTGTACCCTTCTCCAGGGGATCTTCCAGACCCATTGATCGAACCTGTCTCTCATATCTCCTGCATTGGCAGGCAGGTTCTTTTCCACTAGCGCCACCTGGGAAGCCCCACTGGAAGTGTGAAAAGTGAAAGTGAAAGTCACTCAGTCGTGACCAACTCTTTGCGGCCCCATGGAATTCTCCAGGCCAAAATACTGGAGTGGGTAGCCTTTCCCATCTCCAGGGGATCTTCCCAACACAGAGATCAAACCCAGGTCTTGCGCGTTGCAGGTGAATTCTTTACCAGCTGAGTCACAAGGGAAGCCCATTGGAAGTGTAACCAGGGTCAGTCTCACAGGACCTTGTTTGTTCTACCCTGGTATACAAGTTCCTTCTTGAATTCAACTTGGTACCATTGAAGTATTTAACATATGGGCATGATGGAACAGGACTTTCTTTTCAGAAAGATCTCTCTGGAAGCTCTGTGGAGAATGAATTAGAAAGGGCCAGTTAGATGGCAGCAGTGGTCATCTGAGGGAGACCCCATGACCTGCAGTCATACAGCCGGTGGGAAGCCGCAAGTGAGGAAGACCCTGAGGAGGTGGAATCAGAACCCAAGAAAGGGAGGGGCACCTGAATGGACGTTCCTGGGTCTCTGGGCAGTGGCCTGGATGTGGCACCACCCGGGAGAGTCCCCCACCATCGAGGGACCAAGAGCAGGACTAAGGACCCTCTGAGCTTGAGGTACACCGTGGCCATCCCATTAAAAGACACCTGCATGGCAGCCGGCCTCGGAAGCCTGGTACATCTCCCGCCACCCCGCCCCAGGGGAACTATGCCTGTTCCTGGAAGCGTTAGAAATACACGTGCCTGCCCAAGTGCAGTGAACAGGACAGGAAATATGCTATAAAGCTAGCAAGGCGGTGTAGACGCACAGAACATTGAGGAGGAACATGTGGCACAGCTCAGAAGCCTCTGTCCCTGACCGCGAGCCAGGGCGCTGGACAGGGCTTCCCCAAGGCATGGAGCCGGGGCAGGGCAGCCATCCTGGGGACTCAGCCTCCCACCGCCACCAACCCCTTACCTTCTCTCTCTCCCAGCCCAGCTCTTCTCATCTGTTTGTTTTTGTTTTTTTTTTTTAAAGTGAATTCACTCTCAGTCCTTTTGAAACCCAACATGTCAGTGATAGATGAGGCAGTATTCTTTAACTTCAAAGGAGAAGAAGTGAGTGAGTGAATGCGGTCCAAGGGAGTTGAAAAGTCCAAGGAAACAGGAGACGCATGGGGTGACCCCACCGACAGGAGAAGCGCCCTCAACCCCACCCCTGCTGGTGCCCTGCAGAGGCCCAGACAATGCCACTTTCAATAAATCATGAAGGATCCTGAATACCCGTTTTTGTCCGTTTTCAATGGACCCTGGGCATGTTGCTTAAGATATGGCCAGCCATTTGTGCTGGGTTCCCAGCTACTCAAAGGCTCGAAGTCAAGTGCTCTCTCGACTAAATAAAGGAGTCTTTGCATATGAAATTTTGGGGGAGCTTTTTTTTTCAGATTTCCATAGCTAGTCACGGTAAAGGTGACCTTGTGGGTAGTGTGGGCCATTGTGACCCTTCACACATCCATCCTTTGAGTGATGCTGAGCTTTGTGGGGTATCCATGCAGCACCTAATTCAATCACGCGTTTGACCCCTGCCTCTCTTTGGCACTGTCCTCTTCTCTGTGCTCCCTGTGCTGCTGGGGTGGGGGAGGCACAAACCCTGGCTGTCCTCGGGAGGCATTCTGTGCTAAACAGAGAGCTCTTGGCCATCTTTCCCACTTTGGGAATTCTAGGCCCCCTGGTGACTCTGGCCTGGGGAGCGGGTGCTTGTTCTCAGAGGGTTTGCTCATGAAGATGACTGCTGGAAGCGCCTTTTAAGAGTCCCCGGGTAGCTTCCATACTGGAGTCTTGGAAAGCAATGAGAAGAATAACCTGAGGTCATTTAAGGGCTGGCTGGTCATTTCCTTAATCGCCTGTGACCGTTAAGAGCCTGACTTTCTATAAAGAAGCACAGAGGCTTCCTTGACTTGTTATTAATAATAACAAACAGCTAGAATTTATTGAGCACCTGCTATTTGCCAAGTGCTTTCAGATGTTACCTCATTTAATCCTTAAACCTCATACCCATTTTTACAGATGAGGAAACTGGTATTTTCGGTTAACTTGTCAAAAGTCACGTAGCTAGAAACAGCAGAACTGTGATAGAAACATTACTTATTCTGCTTAATTTTTATCGTCATCTCTTATTTTATATTCTTTTATGAACCTAAACAATGGATCAAGAGCTTCCCAGGTGGTGCTAGTGGTAAAGAACCCATCTGCTGGTGCAAGAGATGTAAAAGATTCAGGTTCGATCCCTGGGTCAGGAAGATCCCCTGGAAGAGGGCATGGCAACCCACTCCAGTATTCTTGCCTAGAGAATCCCATAGACTGAGGAGCCTGGCAGGCTATGGTCCATGGGCTTGCAAAGAATCTGACACGACTGAAGCGACTTAGCACACACACAGCACATGAACCTAAACAATGGATCAAGTCCTACTTATAACTTTGAAAGGTTATCTTAAAATACCATGTGATCTCATTTATACAACATTCTTAAAATGAAGGAATGATAGAACTGGAGAACAGAGTTGTGGTTGCCAGGAGTTTGGGGATGGTGGGGGACAGAGAGGTGGTCTAAGGAAGATCTCAGTGGTGAAGGAAGAGTTGTGTATCCAGGTTTCAGTTACATGAATCTACACATGTGACTAAGTGACATAGAACTAGACACGCATATCATGCCAGTGTGTTACCTGGGTTTGATACTGTGTTAGAATTGTAGAAGATGTCACCTTTGGTGGAAGCTGAGTGGGCCTCTCTGTTCTGTTTTTGCTACTTTTGTAAATCTGTAGTCATCTGGAAAAGTGTGTAGTTGACGCAGCAGGGACGCCAGCCTTGCACCTGGGAAGAGGGCCAGGTCTCAGCTCAGAAGGCAGTCCACATCAGAAAGCTACAAGTGGCCTAGGAGAGGAACCCACACCAAGAAGAGGGCCCAGGATTCAGCCTCCATCTGAGCCTCTGTCATCTCACAGGAAAGGACTGAGCTGAGAGTCAGGGCTCCTGGGTTCAAGGCCTGGGGCTGCAATTATGTGACTTGGAGCAGGCCTCCCAGTGTCTGTGAGCCTCCATGTCCCCAGCCATAAAGTAGGGGTGGTCACAGCACTCACCCTGTGAGGTTATTAAGAGATCCACTAAGAGGACACATTAATGTGCACACGTTTAGCACAGAAGGATTTACTGTGCGTATTCATCTTGTTACCATCGTCAGTGTGATTTTATCTGTTCCCAGGTGTACCCTCTATTTCGTAGTCAGACCAGCCTTGTATGTATTCATAGTGAACGTTCTCTCTTATTTCTCTAGTTTGGATCACTTATTATTCCAACAGTTATTTCTTGAGTGCCTACTTTGTCGAAGACTCTTGGGGACACAGTGATGGACGTGACCTGTGTGGTCTGTGCCCAGACAGAGCTGAAGTCCTGTTTCCTCCCATTCCCTGCAATCTCCCACTCAAATCAGGGTGTCCTGCAGACTCACAAGGCCTTGTCTCTTCCATGCAGCCATGCTACCAGCCCCTTCTCCAAGCTCCAACAGCACTAGAGTCAGTGTGACTTGGTCATCTCTGCCAGCCTGGACTGTCCTTTTCCCCTATGCCCCCGGGGGCCTAGCCTGGTACTGAGGAGAACAGGGAGCATCTTTAGCAAGTAGTTGCCCAAAGAACTGTAAAGTTCATGGCTAGAGGTGCCCAGGACAGTCTCTCTTCTGAGGCTTTCACTTTACAGATGACGTGAGGACAGCCCATGGTCTACATAATGGAGATTGGCTCTCTGGGTCCCCAACACATTTCTTCAGTAGGATATTAATAGATCCTATATTAATCTTAGTTTTTGTTGTCACTCTTTTTTTTCATTCCTGCTATTCAGTGTTTTGACTAGCTGGCTGGTACTTCTTCTAGCCTTTTGCAAGCCCAGAAGCCCTTGGCTGTAGTTTTGCTCTTCTTTCTAACTGTGTGACTGAGCCGTGTCAATCAGAGGGCAAGTGCATTGAACTGGAGAAGCAGAGCCAGCCCACGTGGCTCTCTCTCCCTTGCCTTCAGTTGAGTGGGCTTACCTGGCACCCCCAGTCTTCCAGCAGGCTCCAGCCTCTGGCAGGACGACCCAGGTGTCTCCCTTCTGTGGTCCAGCTTCTCCACCTGAAGCTGGGTGGGCGGTCTGCACAGTTTCTCACTAGGGCAACTGGCCTTCAATTTCAGTTGTTCTTTAGTCAGACCTTTGCCAGCAAGCCCTGCAAGACTGACGCTCTGCACCCCAGTTACTGTCCTCTGTCTCTTGGAATCTAGAAGAGACAAGTACATGGTTGGAGCCCCAGCATCCAGCTTAGTGCCCTCTTCACAGATGAAGGAATAGCAAGTGTGGCCCCCGGGACTGCCCAGACTGCAGTTAGGTGGGTTTGGGGTCCCTTTCTGGCTCTGCCAAGTGGGTTGATACAGCACCCAACCTTGGGTAGGCAAGCTACTTAATGTCTCTGCACCTCGGTTTCCTCGCCTGTAGTGGCCATAACAGAACCTGTACATGTGGTGTGCTCGGTGCTGTGTCTGGTTGAATGTTGGAGCCTCTTCTTTCTGCTGCTAATGGCACGGCCCAACAGCCACTCAGAGTTCTTTTTTTTTTAAGGTTCGTGGGGATCAAAAGCAGAAATCAATGGGGCTGTCTCTGTTGCAGCTGACAGTCTAGTTGGACGGTGTGAGAGTTAAACAAATATACAGCTGGAGACATGTTTCAACTTGAGAATAAATGGGAAGAATCCGACCACGATAGAAGCAGTTTTCCCACATCCGGACTGTCAGAAGCCAGCCTCCGCCGTGCTCTAGCAGGTCGTCGCGGCCTCTTCCCTTCCCAGGCAGGGATTAACAGACAAGTTGTTGCTAGTGCAGAGGTACCAGGCAGCTCCACCTTGAGACACATCTGCCAACCTGGCGGGGCCTTGGGAGCTTTTCTATTGAGGCGCGAGCCTCGCGTTGGGGCACCGTGGCCTCCCCTGCCTGCTGTTGCAGTGGGGAGCAACCCATTTGGAACACGATCCAGTAGGGCTGCCTGTGACGGACAACCCCGCAGCCCCACAGCCCCCCAGCCACTGCAGGAGCTCAGGGCTCCTGAAGCCAACGGGGAGGCCATGAAGCATGTGTCCTCTCGCAGAGTACCCCGCTGCTGCGTGTCCTGCACACAGAGAAGGGTCTTCCCAAATGCCACTCCAGTTAAGAAACTGAACCCTCTTATTGTGGAAATGCCTCTTATTGTGGTATTAGAGTGATCACGTCTGGAACTGTTGGGTCTCCCCCAGTCACTTGTTCCAGTGTGCTGTTCTCTAAATTTGATCTCAACTCATTATAAGGAATAACTCTAAGGCTTATTACATCAGGAACATTTATTTTGCCATAGCCAGGTACTATTCTAATGTGCTTTCTCTCATGTGATTTCCACACAACCCTGTGAAATAGGTACCATTATTGTCCCCATTTTACAGAGGAGGAAACTGAGGTGCAGAGAGGTAAGGTAACTTGCCTGGGGTCGAGTTGCTCATAGGAAGTAAAGCCAGGATTCGAAACCAGCTTCTGAAGTGCCTGTACTCTTTCCTTCTCTGCAGCTTTGCTTGTTGTTTAAAGGGACCCCCATTCACAGGTGACTTTCTAATATAAGGCCTGTGTCCCAGGCAGGAGAGTCGCTGCTAAAGGTGACCTTTTAAGAGTGCTGGAAAGAAAACCTGTCTGGTGCTCTGGACAGTTATCCTGGAGGATCCCCAAGGTCCCTGCAGTCTGTGGGGGGCCTCTGACAGCCCCCCAAGTTCCAGCTCAGAGCCCCTTGAGAGATTACACAAATGTTGGAGTGAAAACACATTTCTGCCCAATGAAACTGTTTCCTTAAGATTATTGTGAAACATTCTTTTTAACATTGAACATTACGTCTAGTTTCTTAAACGATTTTCAACTCTGAGATTATCCAAAGATTCTCTATTACCAAAGCTGATTTTTCAGTTAGCAAGGCAAACAGAAAGTCTGCTCTGCTGGATCCGAGCCCTTTCTAATATCCTCCCCTAACCTCCTTAGATGTTTTTGATCTTTGTATATCATCCTAGCTGTAAGCTGCTTTCTGTATTTTCTTTAAAGATCACAGTACTCATCTGTTCTCTTGTTTTTACCATAGTTAGAATGGTACCTATTTGAGTGATATATTGTTCAAAAAGAAGAGGCTGTTTAAGACACTAATCATTATTTTGGACGAGAATAGAAAGCCCCCGTAACCCCAGGTATGGTTCCCCTAGGTGTCCCTTTCAGGTTGTTGTGAGCAATCGAGTAAGTGTTGCCCGATCAGTAGGCATTTTGTGACTGGATGGCTGTGGACAGTGATGGTTTTGCCAGGAGGCCCTGCTAAGCCACTGCTGTAGGTGAAGACAGGAGCAGGACAGTGGGGCAGATTGGCAACCCTCAGACCAGAATGTTGTCCTGGAATGTGTTGTCCAGACACTTGGCCTCATCTGGGGAGAAGGAAACACAGTGGTGTGGAATCAAGTCATGAACTTTGACAGTTGCTCTTGGCCACATAAGACAGCAGAATGCAAAGGATTCTTCTCTGTCGCCTCTTTATGAAACATCTAAAGATGTGAGCACTGGGCCTCCTAAAATCTTCAGAGCTTCTCTTCTGACAGATTTAGCAGGGACTTATTACCATGGCTTTCTTCCAGTAAACCTAGAAAGTATCTCACATTCATCCATAAAACAAACCATGGGGATGACCGTAAAGGAACTCAGCCCCATTTTACAGGTGGGAAGGCTAAGGCCTTCAGAACCCCACACCAGCCTGGAGTCCAGGAAGGAACAGAGGCAAGACCAGGGCTGCTGGCTTCCAGCGTGGGATTATATAACTGCAACTCCTCAAGTCCCTGGAAACTGAGGCCAATTCCCTGGAAGATCATTCTGTTCTCTCCTGTTTTTCAAGAATAGAGCCAGCTTGATCACTGGCTCTGAGGCTCGTGTCCCATTTTCTTTCTTCCACAAACTGAGTGCCTACTATCAGGATCCTTGTTCAGTCAAGTTGTATTCGAACTTGCCCGGATCTCCCTATTTTTACGTATGTTTGGCTTTTATTTTATTTATGTGTACTCTTAACTGTTTCCAAAACAGATTTGAAGAGACTTACAACAAAGAGAATACACAGTAAAATGAATACAGTAGAAAGAAAAATGGAAAATCAGAACCACGGAGAGGAGGCAGGATTAACAGAACATCAGGAAGAGTGAGCCTAATTCCTGTGACCAGGCATCATATTTCCTGGTTTCAGTATCAGAAATGCAGAGGTAGCTTCCTGCTTTGCGGAGAAGAAAGAGATTTCATAAGGTTATTTCTTAGAACAAATCTCACTAAAAGTCAAGGGACCCTTTTCCTGGCACTACAAGCAGTTCTTCACATGAGGCTTGATCTCGGGGCCTTATGTGTTGTAGTGGACAGATTTTACATGTTTGGCCAATGGAGAAAGGATGTGTGATAAGGTTATTCACAAAAACACTCAGATGAAAGTTGGATAAAACACAGCTTGAAAAAGGGAGATAAGCTAATGAACAAGCTCATGTCGTCTACAGATGTCACTTCCCTGCAGCCTAACCTGACTCAAGGACAAAGTTGAGTCCACGTCCCTGAGTGAACCGGTAGCCTGTCACTTAGGCTGCTTAGGAGGCAGGCATAACAGCACATCTAGAAGAGTGAGCCTAATTTCTGTGATCGGGCATCATATTTCCTGGTTTCAGTATCAGAAATGCAGAGGTAGAAACTAGGGAGCAAGGATGCTGAAGTGGGGCCCCTGCTGAGGGGATACTCTCCACAGTTCGGGGTCAGCCACAGGCTTTAGAAAGCAAATGACTAGGCCACAGAACCAATATCATATTCTAAATGCCAAGGGACCCAGACAGTCTCTCTCCAAAATTCACAGGACCCAGACAGTCTCTCTCCAAAATGCACAGGACCCAGACAGTCTCTCTCCAAAATGCATAGCCAGCTCCATGCACATGGAGGGGGCCACGTGCAGCCTGCCACCATCCACAGGGGCACTCCTCTGTGGAAGTAGCTTCAGGCAGCTCCCATCCCAAAGAGTGGTTGGCTTGAGCCCTAGAGCTGAGCAGAGATGGTTCTGATCTGCTCATGTCCCAACACAAGTCACCCTCTTCGGCCATGAAGACCCTCAAACCAGCTCCTGCTGTGGGGGTGTTGAGCACCTTCGTGACGCCATCCCCACCTCTGACTGCATGTGACAGCTGTAGACTTGCTCCCCATGCTTTGTGCTCCCTGTCGTCATATTTCTCAGGGATTTGAGGAGCCTAAGAGGAGGCCCAGTGACCAGGGAAGGGCCTGGTCAGCAAGGCTGGGGCAGAGGAGTGCCTTTATGCCAGCCCAGGCGCTGGGGAGGGCAGTGAGCACTTCTGTGCTGGTCTCATCCGGTGAGAAAGGCAGAGGTGCCATGGGGCCACAGCTGGCAAAGCTCCAGTGGCTTCGCCATGCTGGTGAGCCATGAGGTAACCCTCGCATGGCGGACAGGACTGGCTTGCTGACTGAGGCAAACCCAGCGTGAACCAACCAGGCTGGCCTCTGTGTCTCCCCGAATAAGAGCACCTTCCCCACGGGCTTCCCTTGTAGGTCAGTCTGTAAAGAATTGGCCTGAAGTACAGTAGACCTGGATTCGATCCCTGGGTCAGGAAGATCCCCTGGAGAAGGAAATGGCAACCCACTCCAATATCCTTGCCTGGAAAATCTCATGGACGGAGGAGCCTGGTGGGCTGCAGTCCATTGGGTCGCAAAGAGTTGGGCACGACTGAGCGACTAACACTTACTTACTCCCCATGGGTTGACCATAGCAGTGGAGACAGATGGCTTTTCTGAGCAAGTAAAAATACCTCAGCTTTGAAGAATCTTTGACTTGTCATTCTCTTAAATGAATATTTATTGGAGTATAAGTGCTTTACAATGTTGTGTCAGTTTCTGCCATACAGCAAAAGTGAGTCGGGTACATGTTTACATATATCCCCTCTGTTTTGGATTTCCTTCCCATTTAAGTCAACACAGAGCCCTGGATAGAGTTCCCTGTGCTGTGCAGTAGGTTCACTTTAGTTATCTATTTTATACACAGGAGTGTGTATATGTGGCCTGGTAAAGAGTTCACCTACCGGTGCAGGAGACCCAAGAGATGCAGGTTCAACCCCTAGGTTGGGAAGATAGATCCCCTGGAGAAGGAAATGGGGAACCAGTATATTCTCCAGGCAAGAATACTCACCCAGTATTCTTGCCTGGAGAATCCCATGGACAAAGGAGCCTGGCAGAGTACAGTCCAGGGGGTCACAAAGAGTTGGACATGACTGACTGACCACACACGCTTGGTGTAAATATGTCAATCCCAATCTCCAATTCATCCCACCACCCCTTCCCCCTTGGTGTTCATATGATTATTCTCTACATCTTTGTCTCCATTTCTGCCTTGCAAATAAGATCATCTATACCCTTTGGCTTCCCTGGTGGTTCAGATGGTAAAGAATTTCAGGAGACTCAGGTTCAATCCCTAGGTCAGGGGAAGATCCCTTGGAAAAGGGAATGGCTAACCATCTGAGTATTATTTCTTGGAGAATTCCATGGACAGAGGAGCCTGGTGGGCTGTAGTCCATGGGGTCGCAAAGTCAGACATGTCCGAGCAGCTTTCATTCACATACCCTTTTCCAGATTGCACATACACACTTTAATATACAATATTTAATTTTTCTCTTTCTGACTTCACTCTGTGACTTGACCTGTCATTTTGAACCTTAATGAGGATAGAACGAGCCTCTGGAACAAGGTGCGATGGAGTCAGGAGAAGTGGCCTTAAGTGAAAACACAGCTGTGGGGTTTATAGACGCCGCTGCAGGGAGGCGTCATCCAGTGGGATCGGCCAGCCTCACTATAGACTTTCCAACACTAATGAATCGGGAACTCCATGCTGAACAGGATTTAGTTTGATGGGTCGCTGTGCCAGCAGATGGATGTATTTTTCTTGAAAGACCAAGGTGCCAGAAACCTCCATGATTACGTTACTGGAGCAAGGTTCTTTTTGTGGTTTGTGCCGTTGAGCGTCAGGACTGCAGGATTCTCTTGCTCTTTCTCACTCTTATTTTTTCCAGGTCAGAACCAGAGCTTGGGGTGGGGAGGAAAATCCTGCTGAATGAGCAAGTTCTTTCTTAAAAAGCTCTCTCCAAGTCCAAAAGACTTCAGTGGACTTAGGAGAAAGAAACTTAATACATTGCCATAGAATCACTGTGAACCAAGTGAAAGCCAAGTCCACAGCATCTTTGTCTTATAAAAGAAAGCAGAGAGGAGATGGAAAAAAAAGGAAATAATGCTGAGGAAATCCAAACCAAACAATGAAAACTAAAGAAGAAAAACTAACGATCACCTCAGAGAGAATGTGAAGATTTCCTTCTAATAAGATTTTCTCAGTTTGCAAAACCGAGGCTCAGGTAGAAGTAACTTTTCTATTCTTTTTTAAGTGTGCCATAAATAGCATACCTGAGATGTTTGATATGTGATGGGAATTGCCACTTTGGGCTTCAGGAAGAGTTGGACACCCTGCAGGACCCTTGGACTATGAGGGAAAAGTCAGCCATGGAGAGGCTGGAGGTGTCCCAGCCTGGTCCCTGACCTGCGTTTGAACCTCGGTCCTAATAGCTAGCAGATTGAAGCAAGCTCACAGGCCTCCGGCAGAAACCATGTTGGTTTGAACCAGTGCAGTCCTGGCCCCAGATCCAGCACTCTGCTTTCACCAGCTACCTCTCTTGTTACACCCCTGTGAGAAGAACTCAGAGTGGGGTCGTGGGGGTCGCCCTTATTCCGTCACCGAGCAGCCTGCGGAGAGGGAAACCACTCTCTTGTGCATGGCCTGCAGGTGCTGTCCAGACCATGGCCAGAAAGAGAGCTGGGTGCCCATCAGAGGCCACCTTGGTTCTGGAGACAGGCCATTCCTAAACTTCTTAATGTGTCTCTTACCCTTCTTAGATCAGGCCAGCATTTTCAAAAGCACTGGAGTCTCTGAGATATTACGTAGCTGTTTGGAGTTTAGTACCACATGGCCTGTGTGTCTGTGGAGTGTGGCTGTTTGGGAATGCCAGCTGTGCACCTGAGCGGACTAAAGACCAATTTGCTCATTAGCCCGGAAGAACATCTCACAAGCCACCCTCAGCCATCTTTGTTGTCCAGTCCCATTCCTTTCTTCCAGTTATTCTCATGAATGTAATCCAGCCCGCTGGCTTCCTGGGCTGACGTACAAAGAAAGGTCTCTTTCCTTTCATGGATACATTAAATGACTCCATGGACCCCTCTGCTGCTTGGCCTGAGGCATTTGTTCTTCCCCTGAGATTCACCCAAAGGCCCTTCCTCAAGCGGTGTCTGAGAGCCCTGAGGAAGCCTGCCTCAGTCCTGAGTTAGTCAGTCTTAATGCTCACCTATTGTGCCAGCTGGGAAGATGGCCCTGTAGTCTCCCTTGCCAAGACCCAAGGGGGCTGAAGAAGGACCTTTGCAGGCCCAACAACTCCAACAAGGCCTGCACCCCACATTCAAACAGTCTATGGGGAGGCCTCCAGCCTCTTCGGCTCACCCCAGCTCCTTCAGATCACCCACAGTGCCGGTTTCCCCAGGGCCCACCCTGAAGCAGGCGGGCAAGGTCAGAAGGGGTCCCAACAGGAGTCTCTGCCCTCCTCTGGGGTCTAGCCTGAGCCCCTGGACGCCATAGGCTCTTCTCTTCCTGCTAGAGGGACTGGCTCGTCCTTTGTCCAGAAGAAAACCTTACCTCTAAGCAGACCCATTTAAAGCCTCCCTCCTCTGCTGGTGGGAAGTCGACAGAGCAGCCTTGTCACTGCCTCATCCTTTGCTGCCTTCCCTCCGTACACAATACCGGAATGTCATGCAGTTGGAAACTGTCCTCCCAGGGAGAAGGTTGACTCATAGCAGGCTCTTCTGCTTGACATGGCACTGCTTCTGGAAAGGGAAGGCTGGACCTCATGACGTCTCTGAGCAGCTGTCATCTTGGCAGGCCAGTGGCCCAAGCCGGGCCGCTCAGTGGATGGGCCCTGATTAGAGCCAGCACTGGCACAGAGGGTGGCCTCTAGGCCTGCCTGTTTCTTCACCACACTTGGCTCATGAGGCATCTTCCATAAGTATTGTGGAGCGATGGACTGATCTCCTCTTCAGAGGTACTGTGAGATGGGAGCCCCTGGGCACCGAAAGGACTTGAGCCGCTGCTGGCAGTCTGGAGGTACAGTGACCGAAAGCAGGCAGATATGCACAGGCTATCTTTACAGAAGTGAGGACTTACAAACTCCATAAAGTGAGGTGACTTCAGGAGCCTGCAGGGGCCCTGATTCTGTGTCTGTAAATGAAATGACCAGAGCAGTTCGTGGTTGACAGGTAAACAAGATGCTCTGAACCTCTGCTCTGCAGTTCAGCTCAACACCTTTGGGCACCTGCTGTGGACAGAGCTAGGGCACCGAGTGCCCGGGTTACCTGGTGAAGCTCCCACTCCTGATCCCTTGGACGCCCTGGGGAAGAACAGCCATGCCTCCAGTCCCCGGAGGAGGGAACTGGAAGATCCACTCTTACAGAGAGAATCTTGAAGGATGTGTGAGATCTTGCTGGGACAAACCAGAAGGACTCCCCGGAAGCACACGGAAGGGCCTGGAGGTCTGACGTGCCTCACACAGTCCAGGCTCGCGGTGAGCAGTACAGTGTGGAAGTAGAGTGTGGAGCCTTGTCACAGGAGGAGGCCGGGCGCTCTTCCCATCAAGCCAACTTGAGCTTCTCCTCCAAGACTTCGTCCTTTCCCCAAAGGCCCTCCCTGGTGGGCTCACCCGCCTCAGCACTTGCCACCTCACCCAACCCTCGGTCACAGTCCACATTCGATTATGCGGCAGCCAACCCGCAGAAGGACTGGACTGTGTTTCATTCATTTCTATACTTCTGACGTATAGACAGCAGAGAAGCCATCAGAGGTCCTTACAGAGGGCTGTGTCATCAGGCTTGTGTTTAGGGAGGATGACTCAGCTGGCGTTATGGAGAGTGGATTAGAGCAAGCGGAGCCAAGGAAGTAGAGTGTGTCGGTGTCCTCGAGAGAAATAATGAGCGGTTACAAAGAGCAGCCGAGGCCCGGGAGGCTGGCAAGGAGCAGGCTCGGCTCTTGTCAAGGCCCTGGCTCTGCTCTTTTCAGGTCTTTTGAGTCTGCTTCCTTCCTGAGCTGGCTTTCTCCTCAGGCTGGTAGCAAGCAAGTTTCAACAGTTCTGGCCCTCACACTCAGAAGCACCCAGCAAACATTGGCCTCCACTGGATCACATGTCCATTCCTGAACCCGTTCCTAGGGCCAGGAAATGCCATGCACTGACTGGCTTATGTTCCTGATCAGTTACTGGAATGTATGTGAGGTCACCTTAGAATTGCCAGGCCCAGACCTTGAGACTGGATCTGCTTCTCTCTGAATCTCCTGGCCTGGGGCAGGAGGGTATAGCTGAATGAAGCTAGAGTCTCGTGAGGAAGGAGAAAGTGACTGCTGGACATGCTCTTACATCTGCAGAGGGACCGGTTGGACTGATTCATTCATGTATAGAGGAACCAGTTGGACTGATTCATTCATGTAGAACTGTTCACACAGTAGGTGCCTACACACACCCACACAACCTGAACACCTCCAGGACACGCCTTGTGAATTAGTTTATCTGGGAAACAGTGTGTCATCCTGACTTGATATGCAACCTCTCATGGAGGATCCCACCCCCCACCCCAACCTCGGACTCTCCATTTCTTAACCTTTCTTTCGATCTTGTGATTGACTGTTCCATCTCCAAGATCATATACAACCTACTCTCTGACCACAGCCCCCAGTCTTTCCCACTCCCTCATCCAGTTCAGTTCAGTTCAGTCATGTCCAGCTCTTTGTGACCCCATGGACTGCAGCACACCAGGCTTCCCTGTCCATCACCAACTCCTAGAGTTTACTTATAACTCATGTCCATTGAGTCGGTGATGCCATCCAACCATTTCATCCTCTGTTGTCCCCTTCTCATCCTGCCTTCAATCATTCCCAGCATCAGGGTCTTTTCCAGTGAGTCAGCTCTTTGCATCAGGTGGCCAAAGTATTGGAGTTTCGGCTTCAACATTAGTCTTTTCAATGAATATTCAGGACTGATTTCCTTTAGGATGGACTGGTTGGATATCCTTGCAGTCCAAGGGACTCTCAAGAGTCTACTCCAACACCACAGTTCAAAAGCATTAATTGTTCGGTGCTCAGCTTTCTTTATAGTCCAACTCTCACATCCATACATGACTACTGGAAAAACCATAGCCTTGACTAGATGGACCTTCATTAGCAAAGTAATGTCTCTGCTTTTTGATATGCTATCTAGGTTGGTCATAACTTTTCTTCCAAGGAGTAAGCGTCTTTTTATTTCATGGCTGCAATCACCATCTGCAGTGATTTTGGAGCCCCCAAAATAAAGTCTGACACTGTTTCCACTGTTTCTCCATCTATTTGCCATGAAATGATGGGACCAGATGCCATGATCTTCGTTTTCTGAATGTTGAGCTTTAAGCCAACTTTTTCACTCTCCTCTTTCATTTTCATCAAGAGGCTTTTAGTTCCTCTTTGCTTTCTGCCATAAGGGTGGTGTCATCTGCATATCTGAGGTTATTGATATTTCTCCCAGCAATCTTGATTCCAGCTTGTGCTTTATCCAGCCCAGTGTTTCTCATGATGTACTCTGCATATAAGTGAAATAAACAGGGTGACAATATACAGCCTTGATAAACTCCTTTTCCTGTTTGGAACCAGTCTGTTATTCCATGTCCAGTTCTAACTATTGTTTCCTGACCTGCATAAAGGTTTCTTAAGAGACAGGTCAGGTGGTCTGGTATTCCCATATCTTTCAGAATTTTCCACAGTTTATTGTGATCCAGACAAAGGCTTTGACATAGTCAATAAAGCAGAAAGAGATGTTTTTCTGAAACCCTTTTTGTTTTTCAATGATCCGGCAGATGTTGGCAATTTGATCTCTGGTTTCTCTGCCTTTTCTAAAACCAGCTTGAACATCTGGCAGTTCACGGTTCATGTATTGTTGAAGCCAGGCTTGGAGAATTTTGAGCATTACTTTACTAGCATGTGAGATGAGTGCAGTTGTGCGGTAGTTTGAGCATTCTTTGGCAATGCTTTTCTTAGGGATTGGAATGAAAATTGACCTTTTCCAGTCCTGTGGCCACTGCTGAGTTTTCCAAATTTGCTGGCATATTGAGTGCAGCACTTTCACAGCATAAGCTTTTATAATTTGAAGTAGCTCAACTGGAATTCCATCACCTCCACTGGCTTTATTTGAAATGATGCTTCCTAAGGCCCACTTGACTTCTCATTCCAGGAAGTCTGGCTTTAGGTGAGTGATCACACCATTATGATTATCTGGGTCATGAAGATCTTTTTGTATAGTTCTTCTGTGTATTCTTGCCATCTCTTCTTAATATCTTCTGCTTCCATATCATTTCTGTCCTTTATGGTGCCCAGCTTTGCATGAAATGGTTCCCTTGGTATCTCTAACTTTCTTGAAGAAATCTCTAGTCTTTTCCATTCTGTTGTCTTCCTCTATTTCTTCGCATTGATCACTGAGAAAGGCTTTCTTATCTCTGCTTGCTATTCTTTGGAATTCTAAATTCAAATGGGTTTATCTTTCCTTTTCGCCTTTGCTTTTGGCTTCTCTTCTTTTCTCAGCTATTTGTAAGGCTTTCTCAGACAGCCATATTGCTTTTTTGCATTTCTTTTTCTTGGGGATGGTCTTGCTCCCAGTCTCATGTACAATGTCATGAACCTCTGTCCATAGTTCATCAGGCACTCTATCTATCAGATCTAGTCCCTTAAATCTATTTCTCACTTCCACTGTATAATCATAAAGGATTTGTTTTAGGTCATACCTAAATGGCCTAGTGGTTTTTCCTTACTTCAATTTAAGTATGAATTTGACATTAAGGAGTTCATGATCTGAGCCACAGTCAGCTTCTGGTCTTGTTTTTGCTGACTGTATAGATCTTCTCCATCTTTGGCTGCAAAGAATGTAATCAATCTGATTTTGGTGTTGACCATCTGGTGATGTCCATGTGTAGACTCTTCTCTTGTGTTGTTGGAAGAGGGTGTTTGCTATGACCAGTGTGTTCTCTTAACCTTTGCCCTGCTTATTTTGTACTCCAAGGCCAAACGTGCCTGTTACTCCAGGTATCTCTTGACTTCCTACTTTTGCATTCTAGTCCCCTGTAAGAAAAAAGGGTATCTTTTTTGGTGTTAGTTCTAGAAGATTTTCTTAGTCATCATACAACCGTTCAGCTTCAGCTTCTTCAGCCTTGGTGGTTGGGTCATAGACTTGGTTCGGAGAATGCAATGGCAACCCACTCCAGTATTCTTGCCTGGGAAATCCCGTGGACCGAGGAGCCTGGTAGGCTGCAGTCCATGGGGTCACGAAGAGTCAGGCACGACTGACCAACTTCACTTTCACTTTTCACTTTCATGCATTGGAGAATGAAATGGCAACCCAGTCCATTATTCTTGCCTGGAGAATCCCAGGGACAGAGGAGCCTAGTGGACTACCCTCTATGGGGTCGCACAAAGTCGGACACGACTGAAGCAACTTAGCAGCAGCAGCATAGACTTGGATTAGGAATTAAGTTTTCCAATTTTCCTCTGTTACTAAGGACGACAGATTTTATTTCATCATGTTTCTCATAAAAACTTTGGAAAATGCAAAGAAAGTCAAGACATCACTGTTGGCAGTCTTGAGAGTCTCTTGGACAGCAAGGAGATCAAACCAGTCAATCCAAAAGGAGATCAACCCTGAATATTCATTGGAAGGACTGATGCTGAAGCTGAAGCTCTGATACTTTGGCCACCTGATGAGAAGAACTGACTTATTGGAAAAGATCCTGATGTTGGCAAAGATAGAAGGTAGGGAGAGAAGGGGGATGACAGAGTTCAAGATGATTGGAGGGCATCACCAACTCAGTGGACATGAGTTTGAGCAAGCTCCTGGCAATGGTGATGGACAGGGAAGCCTGGCATGCTGCAATCCTGGGGGTTGCAGAGAGTTGGACATGAATGAGCAACTGAATAACAACAACAATTGCTGTTGCCATTTTAACATTGTTCCTTCCAGTCTTCTATGCCATCTGTGTTTTTTTTTAATGTACTTTTTTTGGGGTATGTGATCAAATATGATTATATTCTTTGCAGCCAAAGATGGAGAAGCTCTATATAGTCAGCAAAAACAAGACTGGGAGCTGACTGTGGCTCAGATCATGAACTCCTTATTGCCAAATTCAGACTTAAATTGAAGAAAGTAGGGAAAACCACTAGACCATTCAGGTATGACCTAAATCAAATCCCTTATGATTATACAGTGGAAGTGAGAAATAGATTTAAGGCACTAGATCTGATAGATAGAGTGCCTGATAAACTATGGAAAGAGGTTCATGACATTGTACAGGAGACAGGGATCAAGACCATCCCCGTGGAAAAGAAATGTAAAAAAGCAAAATGGCTGTCTGAGGAGGTCTTAACAAATAGCTGTGAAAAGAGAAACGAAAAGGAAAGATAGAAGCATCTAAATGCAGAGTTCCAAAGAATAGCAAGAAGAGATAAGAAAGCCTTCCTCAGCGATCAGTGCAAAGAAATAGAAGAAAAGAACAGAATGGGAAAGACTAGAGATCTCTTCAAGAAAATCAGAGATACCAAGGGAACATTTCATGCAAAGTGGGCTCGATAAAGGACAGAAATGGTATGGACCTAACAGAAGCAGAAGATATTAAGAAGAGATGGCAAGAATACAGAGAAGAACTGTACAAAAAGATCTTCATGACCCAGATAATCATGATGATGTGGTCACTAATCTAGAGCCAGACATCCTGGAATGAGAAGTCAAGTGGGCCTTAGAAAACATCACTATGAACAAAGCTAGTGGAGGTGATGGAATTCCAGTGGAGCTGTTTCAAATCCTGAAAGATGATGCTGTGAAAGTGCTGCACTCAATATGCCAGAAAATTTGGAAAACTCAGCAGTGGCCACAGGACTGGAAAAAGGTCAGTTTTCATTCCAATTCCAAAGAAAGGCAATGCCAAAGAATGCTCAAACTACCACACAATTGCACTCATCTCACATGCTAGTAAAGTAATGCTCAAAATTCTCCAAGCCAGCCTTCAGCAGTAAGTGAACCGTGAACTTCCAGATGTTCAAGCTGGTTTTAGAAAAGGCAGAGAAACCAGAGATCAAATTGCCAACATCCACTGGATCATGGAAAAAGCAAGAGAGTTCCAGAACACCATCTATTTCTGCTTTATTGACTATGCCAAAGCCTTTGACTCTGTGGATCACAATAAACTGGAAAATTCTGAAAGAGATGGCCTGACCTGTCTCTTGAGAAACCTGTATGCAAGTCAGGAAGCAACAGTTAGAACTGGACATGGAACAACAGACTGGTTCCAAATAGGAAAAGGAATACGTCAAGGCTGTATATTGTCACCTTGCTTATTTAACTTCTATGCAGAGTACATCATGAGAAATGCTGGACTGGAAGAAACACAAGCTGGAATCAAGATTGCTGGGAGAAATATCAATAACCTCAGATATGCAGATGACACGATCATTATGGCAGAAAGTGAAGAGGAACTAAAAAGCCTCTTGATGAAAGTGAAAGCGAAGAGTGAAAAAGTTGGCTTAAAGCTCAACATTCAGAAAACGAAGATCATGGCAACCGGTCCCATCACTTCATGGGAAATAGATGGGGAAACAGTGGAAACAATGTCAGACTTTGTTTTGGGGGCCTCCAAAATCACTGCAGATGGTGATTGCAGCCATGAAATTAAAAGACGCTTACTCCTTGGAAGGAAAGTTAGATAGTGTATTGAAAAGCAGAGACATTACTTTGCCAACAAAGGTCCGTCTAGTCAAGGCTATGGTTTTTCCAGCAGTCACGTATGGATGTGAGAGTTGGACTGTGAAGAAACCTGAGCACCGAAGAATTGGTGCTTTTGAACTGTGGTGTTGGAGAAGACTCTTGAGAGTCCCTTGGACTGCAAGGAGATCCAACCAGTCCATTCTAAAGGAGATCAGTCCTGGGTGTTCATTGAAAGGAGTGATGTTGAAGCTGAAACTCTAATACTTTGGCCATGTCATTCGAAGAGTTGACTCATTGGGGAAGACCCTGATGCTGGGAGGGATTGGGGGTGGGAGGAGAAGGGGACGACAGAGGATGAGTTGGCTGGATGGCATCACTGACTTGATGGACGTGAGTTTTAGTGAACTCTGGGAGTTGGTGATGGACAGGGAGACCTGGCGTGCTGCAATTCATGGGGTCACAAAGAGTTGGACACGACTAAGCAACCGAACTGAACCGAAGTGATCAAATATACATCTTGCTTCTTTTCATCTAACCGAAATATTTCCCCAGGTTAATAAAAATTCTTTGTAAACCATTTAACAGCCGTATGCTATTCTGCACCTGACTCTAGTATGGTTTATTTAACTATTCTGCTATTTCTGGTTTTTCAGAGTCTTTCCAATAAATAATACTGAAATAAATAGTTTTTTAAAAAGAAAACGCTTTCCTGTACATATATGATACTTTTCCAAGCCATAAATTTGTAACTTGAATCACTGAATTGAAGGCTTTGAAAATTTCTAAGCAGTAGAGTCTTTGAAATGGACTAAGTGTATAGAGACCTGAATTTAGCTGCAAAAAGGAAAGTAAAGAAAAAGAAGGGGGTTGTAATTAACAGATATTTGTAAATAACTGTTTTCTGTTTTACTGAAAGAGCGCTGGGAAGATCCAAGCGGTGCTCTGTGGGGAAAACATGCCTTTGACTTGAAGTTCCTGGCTCCATGCTGGTGAAGCAGGGCTTGTTTCTGCTTTTTATTTTCATCTGGGTCAGTGAGAGGACAGGCCATTCCTACAAGCTCATGTCCCTCTAAGGAAGAGGAAAGGCATCCAGAATGTAATGGTGCACATCCGTGGTTGTGTCAGCAGCTTTCAGTAAAAAAAAAAAAAAAGCTATAATAATACATCCTCCTAATGTGCAGTTAATTTTAGTTAAAAATTTCCCTGGTGATTTTTTAAAATTTAATTGAACTCTTTTGGCCACTCTGTGTGGCTTGCAGGATCTTAGATAGAATCCCAGACCATCACAGTAAAATCACCAAGTCCTAACCACTGGACCTCTAGCGAATTCCCTCCCTAGTGATGTTTAAACCCAGGAAATTGTAAATCTGATAACTATCTCTGCATTTGGAGATAAATGTTAGAGCTGCCCTACCTGTCCGGGCCCCAGCAGGACAGACACACCTCACAGAGCTCCGGCTTCTCAGCCACACCTGAGCACTCCTCTCAGAATCCGGAAAGAAACCAAGACATCATCACCAGAATCCTTGTTCCTGATCTTCCCTAATCAGGAAAAAGCTAAGAAGCGCCTCCAAGTCAACATGGCCAGAATCAGACGTTGGACTGTCTGCCCGTCCCCGCGCTCAGTCCTCCAGCTCAGCAGTGGAACCACCACCTGCCTCATTGTTTACATCAAAACCCGAGCCATCCTCGACTTCCTGTTTTCTGTCCTCACATTCTCCAGCACCAAATCCATCAGCATATTCTGTCCATTCTGTTCCTGAACCTTTACTCGAGATCTCGCATTGTCCGTTTCTCTCCATCTCGCCCACCTGCCCTCTGGTCCCAGGCCCATCACCGCTCACCTGCACTGCTTAGTCGCCTACCACAGGGGCTCCTACTTCTGCCCTCCCCACTGTGGTCTTTTCTGTAATAGACAAAGGGATCCTGCTGAAACATAACTTTGGTCATGTCATCTACCCCTTTCTTAAAACATGTCAGAGACTTCCCTTTGCTAGTAAGGTAAAGGTCAGAAATTCCAACATGGCTGAGAAGGCCCTCTGTACCCTGCCCTGGCCTTCCTCTCCAGCATCATTGCCCAATATACACCCCCTGCCCACAATCCATCCTTCAGCTCCTGCAAGTCTTGCACCCAGGGCTCTGCCAAGGAGGGCCCTCTTCTCTCTCCTCCATCCTTCCCACTGTCTAGGTAACCCTGTCTTCCCACTTTCCCAGTCTAGGTCAAGTTATTTACCCCTGTAGAAACACAGATTTTTTTTTCCTTCTTCAGAGAACCTATTTAAAGTTTCATATATATATATATATAAAATGTTTTTTCCATTCATCAGCATGATTATGTGATGGATGTCTGTCTCCTCTACTAAACCACAGGATCCTCTCTGCTACTGTTCTCTGCTCTTTCCCCATCAGCTCACTCCAGGGTCTGGCACCAAATAGGGGCCTTAATAAAAGTTGGTTGCTCGCCGAATGGAGAACTTGAGTCCTGGTGACAGTTCTCCTTGACACCCATGTCCCTATAAGGTGCGGTCTCTTCCCACGGCAGGCAGGCCAGGTTCTCCACAACATGTCCTCTTGAGGGAAAGTGATTTTGCTTGTTTTCTTTTTTTTTTTTTTTTTTTTTCAGCTGTCAGAATGAACAGAGCACTGCCTAAAACATACTCGTTTTCTCTTCTCTCTTCATGCAGCTAAAGCTGGCTTTCACCCTGGACCACGAGACTGGGTTGCCTCAAGGATGTCATGTCTACGAGTACCGAGACAGCAACAAGTAAGCCACTCTGTGGGAAAGCGTGTTGCCTGACCCTGTCCTGTGGAGGTAGCACCCCTGGGCTTCTGTGTACACAGCCTCCCTGACTAAGAGATCCTCAGGGAGGCAATCACACTTTTGGGACTATATTAGAAAAGAGCTGACACAAAAGTATTTCTCCTGTAAAATCTCTTTTGCCCTTCTGTATAGAGTGTGAAAATACTTGTGTCAGAACAGATATAATGTATTAGAAGTATTGGGTTGGCCGAAAGATTAGTGCAGGGCTTATGGGAAAACCCAAATGAGGTTTTTAGCCAACCCAATATATTCCAAAGCGAACCTTTGTTTCCAGGCTCCAGCTCTTCTTGATCCTCCAGCTCTTCTTGATCCTCCACCCCTACTTCATCTCCAATCATGTGCTTGCTTATTGTGTTCACCGTGTGGCTTTTGTTGTAGTTCAGTCTGACTGTACTGTTTATAGGAGTTTGTTGTGATAGTCTGCCTGCCTTGTGAATTTTTCAATTTTTAAAATAATTTTTATTGGAATATAGTTGATTTACAATGTTGCGTTAGTTTCTGCTGTCCAACAAAGTGACTCAGTTTTCCATATACATGCATCCACTCTTTGTTTAGATTCTTTTCCCATGTAGGTCATGACAGAGTAATGAGCAGGGCTCCTTGTGCTATACAGTAGGTTCTTGTCAGTTATCTATTTTATATAGAGTAGTGTGGACATGTCAATCCCAATCTCCCAATGTGTCCCTCGTCCTTACCTTGGGAATTTTAGAGATGGCCATTCGTGGGTACTTACAGAGGTTTAAGTTGGTGACCTTGTTCAAAGATGGCTCCTGGCATAGTTTTATATACTTCTTTCCTTCATCACAGGCTGCCTCCTTGACTGCGTGTGTTTGTCTGTGGAACCGTGAAAGTAGTGATGAGTGAGTGAGGGGTGTACTCTGAAGAAGACAATGAGCGTGATGAATGGCGAAGGCAGCTACCACTGAGCACCTACTGTGTGTATCACAGGCGAGGGATCAGTCAGTTCAGTTCTGTCGCTCAGTCGTGTCCGACTCTTTGTGACCCCATGAATCATAGCATGCCAGGCCTCCCTGTCCATCACCAACTCCCAGAGTTTACTCAAACTCATGTCCATTGAGTTGGCGATGCCATCTAACCATCTCCTCCTGTCATCCCCTTCTCCTCCTGCCCTCAGTCTTTCCCAGCAGCAGGGTCTTTTCCAATGAGTCAGCTCTTTGCATCAGGTGGCCAAAGTATTGGAGTTTCAGCTTCAACATCAGTCCTTCCAGTGAACACCCAGGACTGATCTCCTTTAGGATGGACTGGTTGGATCTCTTTGCAATCCAAGGGGTTCTCAAGAGTCTTCTCCAACGCCACAGTTCAAAAGCATCAATTCTTCTGTGCTCAGCTTTCTTTATAGTCCAACTCTCACATCCATACATGACTACTGGAAAAAACCATAGCTTTGACTAAACGGACTAGTCGAGGGATAGTACTGTAATTAAGTGTTATCCCACTTAATTCTCATGATAACCTGAAGAATTTTCTTCTATTACTATTGTATTTGCAGAAACTGAGGTCTAGGGAATGTAACTAACTTGTTTAAGGTCACTTGCCACAGCTAAGTGAGGCAGAGTCAACATTATCACATTAACTCTGGGAAAAAAATAGATGAAAGACAACTGATGTCCCAAGGTGCTACTCAGTGATGACAAGAATAGTCCCAACCTGGACGTGAGGACTGATTGTTTTAAGTACCCAAGCTGGTTTTACCCATTGGGAGGATCAAATAGGCACATGCCAATGGAACCTTCTATAAGAAAACTTGCATCTTCCTTAAGAACTCTTGCTCTGTTATTGGTGGCAGATGGGTTACTGAGTGCCTTCAAGACCAAATCTCCATTCAGATTACTTTCAAAGTGTTACTCGTCTTTGTAAATCCTTAGTAGAATGCTATCCTAAGCTATTATGTACCCTCAATTTCCACCAAAGCAGTCATTCAGGAAAGTTGGCCAAGCATCCTTTAACACCATCACTCTTCTTGGATGGCTCTGTTTCTGGAAAACAGTTGCAGGATTTCTAGGCCATCGTGTCAGAAGGCACCCCTTCACATGACAAATTGTGGCCCCGGAAACACAATGGTGTCAGGTTCATGGCCTGACTCTCTGCTCTTTGAAAATAAGGTTGGCAGAGTTTCTGTTCGGTGGGAGAAGGGCAGTAGCTTGAAGTCCGTGTCTGAGCAGTTCAGAGGTCTGGTGACAACAACTTACACTGTCACTGAAGCTGATCAGAGAGAAGAGCCAGGTTTGTTTCTTGGCCTAATCCCCAATTCTGATAACTAGCATGTTATCAGACAAAGCAATGTAGGAGAGAATGTAGGAGTTGTGAGTATTGATAAGCTTTGACCAAAGACCTGTAAGAGAAAGCCTTTGTGTAGGAAGCTGGATAGGATGACGTTGCCCGCCTAGCGCATAGAATGCCTGCAGTAAGTGTTGATGGCCTCTCCTTCCCAAACAGAAAAATCATCTCATGACTTCCCTTCTGTTTTCCCCAGTGCCGGCAGGGCTGCCTCCGTGAGCTACGGCTGCAGCTTGCAGAGCACTGATGGGGGCAGAGGCTGGTGCACGTGCCTCTTGCAGGCCTCAGCCGTGAGCACTCTGTCCGAAGGCAGACTAGACTCCTCTCCCCTCTGTGACGTTGAAGTCAAGCGTGGAGAACCCCCTGAGCTTGGCTGAGACATTCTCCTCTCTCTCCCCTGGCTCTGCCCTGTCTTTGTTTCTCTATTCACTTTCAGGGACAATTCCTCGACTGCCTGAATCTCAACAGTGGTGTTTAGGAAGTGAGATTTCAGCCCAGCCCCTAAGGGACTCATTTTGTCTCAACCAAAAGAATGAAGGCAATAGCATCAGAGAAATAAGGTTCTACGTATAAAAGAAATTAGTGAATATTGTTGTTGTTGTTTTAGTCGATCAGTCTTGTCCGAAGTTTTTGTGACCCCATGGGCTGTAGCCTACCAGTCTCCTCTGTCCATGGGATTTCCCAGGCAAGAATAGTGGAGTGGGTAGCCATTCCCTCCTCTGAGGGATCTTACCCACCCAAGGATCAAATTCAGGTCTCCTGCATTGCAGGCAGATTCTTTACTGCTGAGCCACCAGAGAAGCCCCAGCTGAATATTAGTTGGGTACAATTAATTATTGAAACTCCTACTTTTATCTGGGTATTCCCTGAAATATAATTTGTAATCATTTTAGTATTTATCACTGCCAAGTGCAATCCGTCAGCAAACAAGTTTTTCTGAGTAAGTACTGAGGCTCTCACATTCTCCCCAGTGGTCTTTCCCATCAGATGGAATAGCTTTGAAAACAGGCACTCTGCTTTTCTGCTCCCTGGCCTCTTGTATCCACATCCTTTCCAAGAACATCCTAGTAGCCCCGATCCATGACTCCACATCATGCCATTCTCCTTCTCCATGAAGAAGTTCCTTTTGGCCTCTGGGCTCCAAGGAAAACAGACCCTCAGACTTGTCCAATCTCTAGTAGGATTTCAACTCTGGAGGGCACAGTTCTCAGGTAAATGTTCTTTTTTTTTTTTTTAAGTTTTCCTTTTCAATATTAGTTTTATTTGGCCGCACCAGGTCTTAGTTGCGGCATGTGGGATCTTCAGTGGTGGCATGTGGGATCTAGTTCCCTGACCAGGGATTGAACCTTCATTGGGAGCATGGCGTCTTAGCCACTGGACCACCAGGCAAGTCCCCAGAAAAACATTCTTAAAGCTCTGCGATCATTAAGGGGAAGAAGCTGCCCTCTTGTGCCTCAGGTTAGATTAGTAAAGCCTTCTGCTCCAATTATTCTGCCAGCCTCCCAAGGCTGTTCAAATCTGCATCTAAGGGGTGTGAGGCCTCTGTCTCCCTACCACCCTTCACAGCCCATACACCTGCAGACCACCTTCTTTTTCTCTGTTGCAGAAACTTCACCTGCCTTTAGTATGAAATCCGGTGAAGCCAGAGCTGATTCAGTCATGTTCCTCAAACTGGGTTTTGGAGATCTCTTCCTAGAGCAAGGAACAGGCCTCAAAGGATGAACAAGTGATTCATGAGAATACAGTTCAACATTCAGTAAGCCCCTACTCTAGGCAGTATGTGTGTGTGTGAGGCGCTACGGAAACAAAGATAAATCAAGCCTGGCCCATGACTTCAGTTAGTCGCTAAGTCATTTCCAACACTTTTGCAACCCTATGGACTGCAGCCTGTCAGGTTCCTCTATCCATGGGATTTCCCAGGCAAGAATGCTGGAGTGGGTTGCCATTTCCTTCTCCACGGGATCTTCTGACCCAGGGACTGAACCTGCGTCTATTACGTCACCCACATTGGCAGGCAGGTTCTTTACTACTAGCTCCACCTGGGAAACCCACTGCTCTCCTCATAGCTGTTTGTAGTCTGCTCTTTGATACTCCACTCTGATTTGAGTGTTTCGTTTTTATATTTAGTTTTTAGGTGTTATATTTGGAGCTTTTGAAAAATCAGCCTTTTTTTTCCTGTTCTTTTGCGTGTCCTAGTTTTTCACTATTTCTATTTCTTTCATCTCTTCTAATTATTTTGATTATACTTATTTTGTAACCCTTTTCTGATTGTTCACTTATTTCTACTTCTAAGAGTATCTGTTCTCCCAGACGTGGTCTCTGAGGGTCTGGCTTTAGGTGGTTCATTTCCTCACGTGGTTTGTTCTGTTTTTTCAGGTCATCTTAAGTGGGGATTGTGTTCTCTGTGAGAGTCCCATACGTTCCTGGGTTGTGCGTGTGTCCTTTCGCTGCTTTGGCGTTTATCCTGCCAGGACCCCAAGAGTTCCATAGGTCTTGCCAGTTTGACGTTAACCTCTTAGTTTAGGGTTCCCAGAAGTTGGGTGGTGTGCATTCAGCCTCCACACCCACAGGCAGTCCAGGTTTGCTTAGGATCCCCACCTCAGAAAGGAGCGCCTCCCCTCTACTCCACCTACAGATGTTCCTCTGGGCTGCTCAAGAGGGCTTCCTGATCCCTGTTCGAAGACCAGCAGCCATTCCTGGGTCCTGGCTTTCTGCGGGCCTCTCAGTCCCAGCTTCCAGCAGATGGTCTCCCTCCTGTGGGCAGTAAAGCCTTCGCTCCTATAAGTGTATCAGGGTATCATACTCCCAGCTCCCCTTTGCTCTGATAATGATTACTGCTTTGACTTAGTTTCTTCTTCATTTCAAGTAACTGGCCGTTTCCCCTTCTTTCTTTCATGCTCAGTCATACACTTCGGTCAGTTCGGTTGCTCAGTTGTGTCCAACTCTTTGAGATCCCAGGGACTGCAGCACGCCAGGCCTCCCTGTCCATCACCAAGTCCCAGAGCTTGTTCAAACTCATGTCCATTGAGCTGGTGATGCCATCCGACCATCTCATCCTCTGTCATCCCCTTCTCCTCCAGTCATACACTTAGATGATTCTTTTGCAGTATCTCGTCCATCTTTTCCGTGTATTTGTGTTGGGAAAGAGGTCTGCCTCAGTTCAGTCTACTGTCTTGTCAGAAACCAGAAGTCGAAATAAACTTTGTAAAATGTGACCCATTCAACAAGCATACAGAGAGTTTCTGCAGGACACCAGTACAGAACTAGTCACTGAGGCTGGAGAGCTGAATGAACACTCATGTGACCCTAGGGGCTCAGGGGCTAGTGGGAGGGACTGGGTGCCATCAGCTCTGTGATGGGATGCCTACCTGCTCCAGCAAACCCATCTTCCAGCCCTGCCTGACACCTCGAGCCTGCCGTGTACACGGTGTCTCTGGGTGACAGGGCCACACTCTGCTTCTAGAACACCGCTCTTTCCCACCACCCCTTACGCCCATCTGGGTAACGTCCACTTCTCCTTCCACCCTCAGCGAAGCATCACTTCTTTGGGGCAGCCATTCCAACCCCTGACAGCCATCATGAAAGGCTGAATCACGAGTGCCATCTGAGTGGTCCTGTGCCCCTCCTGCCTGGCTCTGCTCCGGCACTCAGTGCACTCCAGGGCAGGGGCTGGTTGGCTTGTCCGCTGCCTCCTCCTGGGCTGAGTCCTTTTAAGGTCAAGGCCTTGATTGGTTCGTTTCAGCACCCCTAGTGCCTAGCCCAGGACCTGGCACATACTGCTTGACGTAGGGGTTGGGGGACCTAATTGAATCCTTTTAGAGGAGGAACCTGGCTCTTGAGAAGTCAAATCTCTTTCCAGCCTTTGTCCTTTCTTTCTTTCCTTTTTTTTTTTTTTTTTTTGTGGGATTATCATGAGGATTACATTATGTCTGACGTCAGGGAAAACTGTCTCCTTGGATAGTTTATGAATTCTGAAGAACTAACACATAGAAGAAACAGGCTGCAAAAACTTCACTTGACTCTGTAAATACAGAGTAATTATAGTTACTTACATTACTCCATACCATTTTTTGCCTGATAGGGGGCATAGTAATCATTATAAAGAGCATTAAATATGCCAAGCACACTTGGAGAAGCTGAGCTGAATTGCAAGGCTGCACTTTGCTCATGACCTCTAGACTTTCTGATCCATGCAGCCTGACTATGGTAGAGGCGACCACCTCCTGACTGCCCACAGTGCACCTGCCCTGGCCTAGGGGCTTTGACCCCAAACCATCCACGACAGATCTTAATTTTTATAACTTTACAGATTTTTTAAAAAGTCAATGAGGTTATATTATTTTCACAGTCTTAGCAGATTAAATAAAACAGGGCTGAGAGAGAGGTTAACCTGCCCTGGGTTGCACCATGGTCAAGAGCAGAGCCTGGATTTCACTCTAGTTCTAGCAGATTCCAGAGCTCATTGTGCCCTGTTCCTGTGAAGGAGAGGGGTGGGGAAAGGAGGTCAGGTGGGCAGAGTGTAGCCCACAGTGCCATCCTCAGGGGCTGGTCTGCCTGGGGACCCCTGCCCTGCCCAGTCACCCCTGGGAACACAGATCCAGAGGGCCAAGACGCTGTGTTTGGACGGGACTTCGGGTGACAGCCACCACTCACCCCTTCCCCTTTTAATTTGCTTCTTCCTCTGCTCGGAGCTTGTCCTCATCTCTCACCTAAATAAGCAGATGGAGTATTTCCCAGCAGCCCTGACAACTTCAGACGAACACAAACCCTTCCTAGCATTTCCAGGGCTTTAGAAATGACACTCTGTGTCTGCACCTCGGACCAGATGCCAGTTCCTCGGGCTAGAGAGCGATGTAACGGGGTGAGGGGGTGGGGAGCCTCAGACCTCCCACTGGCACTGCCTGGTTAGAATGAAGAATGCCTTTCTTGTTCCTGGTGAAGCCCTTGGTGAGGAGAAAGGGGAGCTGGAAACCAAAGGTGGGGGTGTGAGGAGAGGTCTGGGGGAGCTGGAGGCAACTGAGCCAGAGAAAGGTGCCAGCAGTGAGCTCACAGGGCAAGCCTGCAGCTGCGGCATGCATGTTGGAGTCGGGCCGCTTGCAGGACAGGTGTGCGCTCACTGCCTCCATCGCAGCCTGGAGTGTCGGCCTGCGGTGTGTACAGGCCCGACTCCTGCCTCAGCCTCTGGAGTAAAGATGGTGATGGGCGAGGGCTGTGCTTCTCTGCTGTCACACCGCTCAGAGAGACTGGGGCGAGGGTAGAGGGCTCTTTTCCCTTCCACCACCCCACTCAGGGCAAGAGTGATATCCTGGGTGCCCAGATTCAGTGTTTTGTTGGACCTCAGTCTTCTCTATATGAAGGAAAGGAGATATGAACACTCCCACCTAAGAGAAAAGGAAGCCAGGTCCCCAAGAGGTGCCGCACCCCAGGTCAAGCTGTAAACTGGAGGAGAGCCAGCCAGCCGGCTTCTGTCCCTGGGAATCTGCCTCAGCCACGTGATACACGGCAGGGTGGGGCCTGAACAGCTGCACAGAGTGGGGCCTGGGGCAGGGAGGGCAGCCAGGCCTGGGTCAGCGAGGCCGCCTCCCACGTGGCTTATTTTACCTCTGGGTTACCGTCACCTGCTCCCCTACCAAGGCACTGCAGCCCACAAGTGGCAGGGCAGGGCACCTCTTGCTCAGCTGTGTTGAGTCAGCATCCTTACCTCCTGGGAGAGTGGAGGAGGGCTAGAGCCTGAAGCCATGCTGTGAAGCACTGAATTCTTCATCGGAGATTTCCTGGGGCAGCTGGGCCAGGGCGCTCAGCCCCTAATGGAAACCCCCAGCCCCTCGGCTCCTGCTGGCATTCTAAAGGGCAGAAGCAACCAGAGTGACGAAGCGTGGAAGCCAGCGGCAGTGGGGACATTGCACTGGACAGCAGCTGGGCGCAGACATAGCCTGTACACTGGCCCATGTCTCAGCACATAGTGTGGTTTAATACCCACTCCACTATTTTCTTCCCTGGTCCACACACTGGAAAATAGATTCTTACATAAACTCATTTTTGAACTTTGACATGCACAGAGAAAAGTGCACAAGCCATGTGCATCTGGTTCATAGAGTATTAGAAAACAAACACACCACGCAGCTATCACCTGGATCAAGAACTAGAATATTTTCTGCATGCCCCTCTGCCCTCCAGAAAGGAATCCACCATCATACCTTCGAACACTGTAGATTAGTTTTGCCGGTTTTGAACTTTGTTGCTCAGTTTCTCAGTCGTGTCCGACTCTGCTTACCCCATAGACTGCAGCACACCAGGCCTCCTTGTCCTTCACTGTCTCTTGGAGTTTGCTCAGATTCACATCCATTGAGTTGCCGATGCCATCCACCCATATGAATGGAATCATTTGGCATCTTCTCTTCTGCGTCTTTCTTCTTTCAGCTTTGTGTTTGTGAGAATTCATCTTTGTTGCTGCATATTGTTCTAGTTCATTCATTTTCATTGCTGTAAGACTTCCTTTGTATAAATACATTGTAATTGATCCAATCTGCATTAATTCAGTCAGCATTTGGGTTGCTTCCAATTTGGCCCCAATTTGTATAAATAATTATGTTTATACATGTCTTTTGGTGCACACATTTCTTTTGAGCATATACCTGGGAGTGAAACTGCTAACTCAAAGAAAATACCCCCTTTAGTGGATATTGCCAAACAATTTTCCCAAGTGGCTGTACCATTGTAACACTCCTACAGCAGCGTATGAGATTTCATGTATGTATTGGAGCTCCTTTTCAAATTTTGTGCCCATTACTCTTCCGGGTTTTCCATTTTCTTGTTGACTTATCCTTCTCTCTATTCTGGGTATGACTCCTTTGTTAGTTAGCCATGTTGCTAATATCTTTTTCTACTCAATAGCTTGCCTTTTGCTCTCTTTGGTGGTGTTTAAATGAACAGAACTTCTTTATTTCAGTGTACTTCAGTGTATCAGTTTTTTTCTTTATGGTTAATTCTTCTCATATCCCTTCTAAGAAAACTATAAACATCATGAAAACACGTTTGCATTAGAATTCTCTAAGAAAATCTGTAGGACATATATATTTATATTTGCACTTATATTTGTATGTATGTAAAAGAAGATTTGTTATGAGGGATTGGCTCATGTGATTATGTAGCCTGAGAAGTCCCATACCCTGTAAGCTGGAGATCCAAAAAGGCTGGTGGTAGAATTTAGTGGAGTCTGATGGGAAATAGATGGGGAAACAGTGGCAGACTTTATTTTTTGGCCTCCAAAATCACTGCATATGGTGATTGCAGCCATGAAATTAGAAGACACTTCTCCTTGGAAGGAAGGTTATGACCAATCTATATGATAGCATATTGAAAAGCAGAGACATTAATTTGCCAACAAAGGTCCGTCTAGTCAAGGCTATGGTTTTTCCAGCAGTCATGTATGGATGTGAGAGTTGGACTGTGAAGAAAACTGAGCGCCGAAGAATTGATGCTTTTGAACTGTGGTGTTGGAGAAGACTCTTGAGAGTCCCTTGGACTGCAAGGAGATCCAATCAGTTCATCCTAAAGGAGATCAGTCCTAGGGTGTACATTGGAAGGACTGATGCTGAAGCTGAAACTCCAGTATTTTGACCACCTCATGCGAAGAGCTCAGTCACTGGAAAAGACTCTGATGCTGGGAGGGATTGGAGACAGGAGGAGAAGGGGATGACAGAGGATGAGATGGCTGGATGGCATCACCGACTCGATGAACATGAGTCTGAGTGAACTCCAGGAGTTGGTGATGGACAGGGAGGCCTGGCGTGCTGTGATTCACAGGGTTGCAAAGAGTCGGACACGACTGAGTGACTGAACTGAACTGAAGGCCTGAGAACCAGGAATGTCAGTGGTAAATCACAGTCTGCAGACAGGAGAAGATGAGATGAGATAGCAAGCAGTAACAGGAACAAACTCACTTTGCACACTTTTGTTCAGGCCTCCCACACTGGGGAGGGCAATCCACTTTATCCAGTTCTGCTCAGAGACAACCAGAAACACACTCTCACAGACACATTCAGAATAATGTTTCATCTGGGCTCTCTGTGTCTGTCTGGTTGACACATGAAAGTAACCATCAAAATGTTCTTATATTATCTTCTAGAAGCTCTATTGTTTTACCTTTTCTATTTTAGACCCATAATCTATTCACAATTGAATTTTGAATATGAAACAGCAAGTTTCTTTTTTTCCTGTATGGACATCTAATCAACCCAGCAGCATTCCCAGTGCTCTCCAGGGTCTTCATCAAAATGAAGGGTCCCTATCCACACGGGTCTGTGTCTGCACTCTGTTCTGTTGCACTGATCTATAGGTCTCTTCCTGTGCCAATACCACACTAAAAAGTCTCTATATTCAGCAGAGTTAGACTTTCCATTTCCACCTTGCTTCTCCTCGGTTAAGAGCACCTAGGCTATTGTTGGCCTTTCTGTTGCCATGTAAATTATAGAATCAGATTGTCAGTTGCCATACATATGCACATAGACTTGCTGAGATTTATTTTGAGATTGCTTTGGATCTATAAATCAATCTGAAAAAAAAAAAGAGCCCTTTATGATTGTCTTCTTCTCCATGGTAAATCCCACCCTTTACTTCAGTTCAGTTGTTCAGTCATGTCTGACTCCCCACGACCCCATGAATTGCAGCACGCCAGGCCTCCCTGTCCATCACCAACTCCCGGAGTTCACCCAAACCCACGTCCATCGAGTCGGTGATGCCATCCAGCCATCTCATCCTCTGTCATCCCCTTCTCCTCCTGCCCCCAATCCTTCCCAGCATCAGGGTCTTTTCCAATGAGTCAACTCTTCGCATGAGGTGGCCAAAGTACTGGAGTTTCAGCTTTAGCATCATTCCTTCCAAAGAAATCCCAGGGCTAATCTCCTTCAGAATGGACTGGTTGTATCTCCTTGCAGTCCAAGGGACTCTCAAGAGTCTTCTCCAACACCACAGTTCAAAAGCATCAATTCTTCGGTGCTCAGCCTTCTTCACAGTCCAACTCTCACATCTATACATGACTACTGGAAAAACCATAGCCTTGACTAGACAAACCTTTGTTGGCAAAGTAATATCTCTGCTTTTTAATATGCTATCTAGGTTGGTCATAACTTTCTTTCTAAGGAGTAAGGCTCTTTTAATTTCATGGCTGCAATCACCATCTGCAGTGATTTTGGAGCCCCAAAAAATAAAGTCTGACACTGTTTCCACTGTTGCCCCATCTATTTCCCGTGAAGTGATGGGACCAGATGCCATGATCTTCGTTTTCTGAATGTTGAGCTTTAAGCCAACTTTTTTCACTCTTCGCTTTCACTTTCATCAAGAGGCTTTTAGTTCCTCTTCACTTTCTGCCATAAGGGTGGTGTCATCTGCATATCTGAGATTATTAGGTCTTCTTTAATTTTCCTTAGTATGTTTTATAAACTTTTATACAGTAGTCTTCTTGATTATCTCTCATTAGATTTATTCCTAGGTATTTAATACTTGTGATACTATTTAAAATGGTATTTAAAAATATCCTTTTCTTTTTGTTGCTAAGTTATGAAAAAGACAGTTCATTTTTATTGACCCTGTATCCAGTGACCTTTCCAAATTTGTTTATTCAGATCATTCATTTATAGATTCTTTCTGGTTTTCTCTGTGCCCAGTCTTTTTCCTTTCCAGTATCAGACCATTTGTCTCTTTTTCTTGCCTTATGGTGCTCAGTTCAGTTCAGTTCAGTCGCTCAGTCGTGTCCGACTCTTTGTGACCCCATGAATCGCAGCACGCCAGGCCTCCCTGTCCATCACCAACTCCCAGAGTTCATTCAAATTCATGTGCATCAAGTCGGTGATGCCATCCAGCCATCTCATCCTCTGCCGTCCCCTTCTCCTCCTGCCCCCAATCTCTGCCAGAATCAGGGTCTTTTCCAGTGCGTCAGCTCTTCGTGTGAGGTGGCTAAAGTGCTGTACATGTTTAATAGATGTGATGATAGCAGGTGTCTATGTCTTGTTCCTGATCTCAGAGAAAAGAGTTTTTATCACAGACTCAGTTTTAAATTATGAAAACTTAAGCTAACATTAATTCCCTTTGGTATGCATTTGATTTTACTTTTCCCCAAGATGACCTTTCAATTCCAGACCACTTTTAAGTTTGAAATGTGGCGGTAGCAGTTTGTGTGCTGCTGTTGTTTGTTCAGTTCCTAAGTCTTGTCCAACTCTTTGGAACCTCATGGACTGCAACACACCAGGCTTCCTTGTCTTCCACTATCTCCCAGAGTTTGCTCAAGTTCATGTCCATTGAGTTGGTGATGCTATCTAACCATCTCATCCTCTGTCTGCTAGGAGGTAGGCAAATGGGATTTATCACAAGACTGTGACCCCTTCTGTTGTACAGAAGGATCACATGGCTGATAGAGCTGAGCAGGGATTCTAACAGGTGGTGCTGGACCCAAAGCCCAGGCTCTTCTTCCTACCCCTGGGACTTCTGGGTAGAATATTGAATGTGTAGCCCTCAAGTTCACAAAATAACTGCTTGTCCTAGATCTCTAAGAGAAGAGTTGTTACAGTCCCTCCCAGGGCATCTTTTCCTTTTCCCTTCCCCATATCTCCTCCACCCCCCGTCGTCTGCACATCCCACTTTCTCTCGCTTCTCGTGTCATGGACACAAACTGGGGCAGCCACAGTGTCATGCTGAAAGGAACCCTCTCTACCTGCCTGTGCCCCTGAAGGGCCACACCTGCAGCCCTCCTCAGCCAGCTGGCTGAGCCACCCACCACACCAGGTACAAAGCCTTCCCTGGCCTCTGCTGCCGTGTGACCTTTTTTTCTGATGCCAAAGAGATGTGGGCGGTGAGGACTGAGGGCTTTCCTTCAGGTCAGGCTACTTGGGTTGCTGGTAGAACTTTGGATCTTTAAGCCACCAGCTGTCCCAGTTTGAGGATTATGGCCTGTGCAGACACACAGAATCTTTCTTTGCTGAGATGTGGGAAGAGGAAGGAAGAGTGCAAGGAGACTAGAGACCCAAACCCAAATAGGCCCTGGGGCTGTTAGGGGCTCCCAGGGCCCAGCCTGGCTGAGAATGTCCCTTCCTGCAGCCCAAATAACTACCCAAGGATGACCCAAGACGGAGAATTCTAGGCCACCAGGAACTCTTGAAACTAAGTGCTTTGAAACTCTCAAAGACCTTATAAGAGAGAATTCCCTTGGTTGACTTTACACGGGGCCACATTAAGCAAACAGCTTATTTTCCCTTGTTAAATTTCCTTTGTACAATGTCCCCGTTCCCTTTCCGCCTCTTTCTGTGACAGGCTGCACTTCTGTCCATTCTAGGAGCCTCCCGGGGCTGCAACCATCCAGTGTGACTTGAAGCTCTTCAATTGTTTTCTTCCAAATGCTTTTTGAGCATATGGTGACATGACTGAAATCAGCATTTTTGTTTTCTCTGTACCTCTCTACATCTGCCATATATATACCTTTTTCCAAAATTTCTGGCACAATCTATGTCTCTTCTGCCTCTCGGGGTGTTTGTCCATCCACAGATTCCCATTCCAGAGGAAAGACTGCTCTTTGGCTCCCATAAGGCTAACCTTTCTAAGTTGGTGGCTCAGCTAGTTAGTTTTTAAACCCAAGGAGGCCTGCCCCTTTCCAAGGCTTAAAGGAGTTCTAGAAGCTGATGGTATTCAGGCCCGTCCCCTGCTTGACAAGCAGGCCCACTCTGTTCTGGCACGTGCTGCCAGTGTGCTGCACCAACCTCCAGGGCACCTTCAGGTACTTAAGTAGCAAATGCCCCTGCGGTAAACACCCCCTCTCAGGTAACTGGAAGCCAGAGCCCAGGCCCAGGCCACAGGGCCTGCAGTACTCTGAGGGAGGTTAGCCCAGACAAGAAACGGGCCATAGGACTGTGTGCTGGCTCTGAGCCTGGAGGAAGGTGCCCGTGGCTGTCACCTCCTGCAGCTGCCTGGCAGGTAACCAGAACGTGCTTGGCTCTCTCCGCTTTTGGCTGCGCTTTCTGTGGGGATGTGATTCTGATCTGACTTCACTGCCATTCCCCACCTCTCCCCCTGGGCCATTGTGGCTTTTTCTTGGTGGTTGGGCAGGAAGCCTCCAGAGGCCTGAGGGAGTTGCTGTGCTTGATGACAAAGGCCATCAATGGATGTAAATCACTGAGATATAAATCACTGTATTTATTGGAGAGGAATTGAACACAGTTTACTCTCCCCTCTGGGCTTCCCTGATAGCTCAGTTGGTAAAGCATCCACCTGCAATACAAGAGGCCCTGGTTCGATTCCTGGGTTGGGAAGATCCCCTGGAGAAGGGAAAGGCTACCCACTCCAGTATTCTAGCCTGGAGAATTCCATGGACTCTATAGTCCATGGGGTTGCAAAGAGTTGAACACAACTGAGCGATTTTCACTCTCCCCTCTGAGCACACTTCTCCAGTGGTGGGCACCCAGGTGGACAAGGGCCTCACAGAGTGATCAGACCAAGTGCCCAGCCCATGCCCACTGAGTCAGGCAAAAAGCACATGGCCAACTTATGCAGCTGCTCTGAAAACCCAACCCAGCAAAGCCTAGCTAAGACGCAGGACACACAGCACTCTGCTGACTGCAAGCTGCCCGGGCCAGCCCCATGTGACCCCGTGACCCAGGGACATGCTGGGGACTGCAGGCTCCAGGTCAGCATGGCAGAGGGCGTTCCTGGAGGTTGAGGACCTCCCTGTCATCACCCTGGACCTGACGGGCTATGGGGAGCGCTCAGAAGCAGAGCCCACAAAGGCAGCGGCACTGCTCTCCAGGCCCTGGGGGCCCGGCTCTCCCCGCCTCCCCCGGCTTCCTCACCCCACGCTTCTCACTGAGTATCTCACTCAGTGGTGGGCCAGCCTCGATCCTTCTCTGGACACCTTCATGTTTGAACTCCCTGGAACCTTCCAGAAGGAATTGCTCTCATTCTAATTTATAGATCTGTTGTTTGCTTTAGCAGTGTCAGTTGGACATCATGTCTCCCTTTTAGTAATTTAGGATTCTTCACACTGTGTATATGGTGATACCAAAGCACTTTTCTTGGGCTCTGCTGCACCACGAGGGTTTGCCTCTACGCTAAGTACCCCCACGGGGCCTTGTGCTTTCATTTGACTTTATCAAGACTCTGCCCCAGCTGCTTTTGTGTCCACCTTGACAGTCCCAGCCCCTTATCACTTCCCCACCACTGTCCAGATGAAACCAGTAATACCGTCTCAGCCTGGTTGTGAGCATGAGGCCCAGTGGGGGAATGGTTAGCTGGGAAGCCAGATCTAGTAGTCATAATTGTTGATGGAGAAGAGGAAAGAGTCTGAGTGAGGAACCAAGGAGGGACTTGCCTGTGAGTCACACCTGACGCCTGGCTCCAGCAACCTGTGTTGGCCACCACAGGCTTTGTTAGCGGTTTCTTGCTTCTGCCCCGTGTATCAGATACTCAGAATTGTGTATGTGGTTGAGTTTTAGATCAGTGAGTTGGTGTTGTACTTTTTAAATCAACTGGAATTAAATCGTTTAATGCATTTGTCATGTTGAGAGATTCTTCCTTAGTTCTAACAGCCCTCCAGTTTCAACTCAGTCTGTTTCTTCTCATGCAAATGAAAGACCAGTTAGCTAGTCACCATCTTGTTGTGTCATAAATATTCTAGGAAACCATCAGTGTTCTGTTCTTGAAGCTGAAGGAACCCTTTACTCCTTTAGGCTTTTTTTCCTGTTGTATTTTCCAACTGTTAGATTCATCAAGCCTAACTTGTACATTTCTGCGTAATCATTTGCCTCAGAAACACCGGCGCTTTGCTGTGTGCCCCGTGAGGCGGGCTGCACCTGAGGCTCCGTGGCCCTTGTTCTCCTTGTGACAGAACGGAGGCGGTTTTGAGGGTAGAGTGTGGAGGGATGAGCGTGAAGCCACCTTCCTAAGATCCTCGGAGGGATCCGTTGCCCAAAGTGCTGGGAACACTGCTGTGTAAATAAAAGCCAAAGCAGAGAGCCAGGTCATGACTAAGAAAACTCTCACAGGGACATGGGAGGGGGTGTAGGAGAGTGAGTGTGTGTCCATCTCCTGACTCCCTGGGCCCAAGGGTGAGGACAGTCTCTCTGTCCCAGCCCCCTGCACAACTCCTGGAGCCCACAGGTGCCCAGCAAGTGCTGAATGCTTGTTTCCAGGGAGCAGGCTGCGTTTGTTCTTTGCCCCTTCATGTTTTGTGTTTCTGCATTCTTCAATATTCTAACGACACCAGACTCTTGTCACCTTAAGGTTTTCATATATAATAATTACTAGTATTACTAGTAATTAGCATGCCAGACCCTGAGATAAGACCTTTACCGCCACCCCATGGTGTGGGAAGTGGAGGTGAGGAAGGTTAGCTGTCAGGCTACGCAGGCCATGTGTGGTGGACCCCCCACCTTCCCTCTTGACTTTAACAAGCAAGAGTACTAGGAGGTTGCTGCTGCCCTCTATGCTTTGTTCCAAAGCGAAGCTGCCCATCCACGGGGAGAAGCCTGCCTCCCTGCGTGTCCTTCCCATCCAGGCCAGACCAGGTCCTCACAGAGGGCTGAGGTCAGCGCTGACCTCAGACCCGAAAAGACTGAGCTCATGCCAAGAGACCACAGGATTCTTCAAGAAGCTGTTTTACATCCAGAATCGTGTGACATGCCAGATGGATCATTTCCCACTGCCAGACATAGAAAGTAACCCCTGGAAATTCCTCAGCAAGGGGAGAAGGAGGTCTGTCCATGTGCCTTATGGATAGAGCATTTGCTGGGTGTTTCCTGGATCAGATCTAGACACCTTTCCTTTGTCTAGCAAACTATCAGATCCCTGCTAGTGCCAGCTACCGTGCTTCCCCAAAGCATACAGCCCACTGAGGCAGACACACGTGGAAGACAACATTGACAGGTGATGACAAAGGCCGTGGTGGAGGTGAGCGCCCAGGCTCTGCGTGAGGTCAGCAGTGGACACTTCCTTGAGCTATGTGCTGCCTATAAGGATGTTATGGTGAAGTCAGCAGCCAAGCCTTTGTGTTGCTGCAGAATCACCAGTGGGCAGTGATTCTGCAACACCCAAATGTGACATTGGAGGAACCGAACTTGAGTTTCCCATGGATTTGCTGGGAAGTGGACTGGCATAGACACCACTAGGCAGGGAGCATGGTCCCTCTCCACAGTGGCTGTGGAAGGTCAGCCACAGCCAGGGGACCACGCAGGACCCTGCAGGGCACTGGGCAACTGTGGGGGCAGCTGGGCTGAGGCCAGAGAGCCCTGGATGCTGTGGCCTCTGCCTGCAGGAACAGTTCTCACCTTGAGGGAGGCCCAGATGGATGGAATGAGCTGGTCCTCCCAGTCCTGATGGCTGCCCAGGCCTGGCCTGAGCCACCTGTGAGAAGCTCCCAGAGGGCATTGCGGACGCAGAAATCTGGTCAGCTTCCCAGGTACTCATAGGCCTCTTTTAGAGCATTGCTAGGTCCTGGAAAACCAGGACTCTCTCTGCATCCTGGGCTGTCCTAAAAGATAGATTTGGCCTGCAGAGTAGTAGTTTGAGAAAGCAGAACCATGGGCTCCAGGCTGGCTTTGACATCCACTGGCCTAGACCCCATCAATCCAGCTCACCTGGAGGAATGGAAGGCCTAATCCAGGTTTAGGCCTTAGCTCTAAGATAGAGTTGAGGGTAGCCCCTGGAAAGGACCGAAGTCTTTATACAACCTGTATCTGTGAGCTTCCCTCAGCCCAGAGGGAAGAGTAGGGTGGAGTGGGGGTGAAAAGCAGCAGACTCCTTGCTCACCACCCCCACCAGTGTACCAGTGTACACAGCCCGTGTGTGTGTGTCTCTAGGTGGGGACGTGATGATGTTGGGGAAGCCCAGAGACCCTGGATGGGAACAAATCCACTTAACCACTCTGAACCCAGTTCATGAAACCATGGGTCAATATTTGAAGAGCCACATAATTAATAAGAGCTCTGCCAGACTCAACACACCGCATCCCAGTGGGAGATAAGACAAGTGTTAGTTCAACAGAAACAGCCCAAGAGGAGAGAGATTTTTTTTTTTGTAATCTGTTAGGTTTCATATTTAGAATGAGGTGGTCTGCTCTGGACAAGAGTGTTCGTCTATCAAGTGACCAGCAAATGAGCCCCAGCCGCACTGACACCCTTTGTTGGATCTAAGTGATGACTCTACAAGCAAGGAAAAACTGCATTAAAGCAGAGTCAGCAGGTCCCATCAGGCCAGCAGAGTCTGACATAGTTTCTATTTTGTCCCCATGCCTGCCTTCCAGCAGGGAAAAGCTGAGGGAAGCTACAGGAACCCCACTCCTAGGCTCTTCTCCTGAGGGGGTTGCTGCTTCCAGTCTCTCCCCCAGAAGCAGGCCTCCTTCCCTCTTTTCCCTGGAGCACCAAGCAGATCCTGTCTCAGAGGTACTTGGTTCATTCCCCAGACAGGCATTTGAGTTTGTGGTTCCTGGTCTAAGCCAAAGTGAATAGCGCCTATGTGTGCACCCTTGGCCCCAAGACACAGAGATGGGCAAGGCCTGGTCCCTAGACAGGAAAAGTGGCCTCAGAAGAGACAGTCTAAATCAAGTGATGAGTTCTGGGCCTAGAATCAGCTGAGAGGACCATGGGCCGAGAATGGTGATGCCTGAACTGAGCCTTGAAGATTGAACCATGATGCGTGGAGGTGGGCTAGGGTGTGGTAGGCGGAGGGAGCAGCCTGGAAACCCCAGGGTGGGTCCCTAAGAAATGTGAGTGCGCATCACCCAAGAGGAAGCCCAGAGAGAGTGCTGGTTTCCTCCTGGCTGCGGGGGAGCCGGGCTGAGGCCAGCTGCAGGTCAGTGAGAAGCGCAGGGGCCAAGGGAGCTGCAGCCTCTGAAGCTGGACGCCAGCCCGCCCTCAGCTCAGCCCCTGTGAGGGCCCTTTACACAGTCAGGGGCGGGGCAGTTCTGACAGTATGAAGCTCCCCAGGGGAAACAAAAAGCACCTGAATTCTTTGCCCTGCTCAGAGTTCAGTGAGGAAACACTCTTTGGGGGCATACTTAGAAAGGCTTGTGTGAGGCTTGTCGAGGTTTCTTAGCGGCTCCCAGGGCAGGCTTCCAGACCAGACTGTCTAAGGGTCAAGATGGCCACAGCCCCACAGACAACTCTCCCTGGCATTCAGACCCACTGGGCCAGCAAGTTTCCGAAACAAGTGGAACAGGAGTTCAGTTCAGTTCAGTTCAGTTCAGTCGTTCAGTCGTGTCCAACTGTTTGTGACCCCATGAATTGCAGCATGCCAGGCCTCCCTGTCCACCACCAACTCCCAGAGTTCACTCAGACTCAGGTCCATCAAGTCGGTGATACCATCCGGCCATCTCATCCTCTGTTGTCCCCTTTTCTTCCTGCCTCTAATCCCTCCCAGCATCAGGGTCTTTTCCAGTGAGTCACCTCTTCGCATGAGATGGCCAAAGTACAGGAGTAGTGTTTGCCAAAAGAGGACCACAGATGAAAGAGGCAGAAGCTCCGAGTCTTTAGCCAGTGATAGGAGAACTAGAGCAGTAGAAGCAAGTGTGCTTGGCACCGCGTTCATCCCAGGGGCAGCACCAGGAGGCCGGAGCCCCAAAGGCAAACGAAGGGAAGCGTTCACGTGGGGAGGTGTGGCGTGGGGGAAGTCCTGTTCCTGTCCTGTTGCCCCGCTGAGCAGGAAACAGGCAGAGGTAAAGCATGGGCTAAAGATAAGATCTCCAAGGTTACAGAAATGTCTCAGCCCAGCCGAGCCCCAAGGCAGGCTTGCATGTTTGCTGGCACAGCATGGCCAGCCTCCGACACGGGGGCCGGAGCCTCAGGAAGATGTTCTGTCTCTCTGAGGTTGCTGGGGAGCTGGCGAGCCGGGGGAGACGAGTGACCATGGCTCCACAGCCGCTGCGACCCTTGCTGAAGGCCAGAGGTGCCCTTGACAGGAAGGAAAGACGGCAGTGGTGGTGACGCAGCATACCACCCTGGGTGCCTGACCCCTCGGGGGCCACGGTGGCCTCAGGGCAGGCCCTGTGCTCACCCCACACTGTCAACAGAGCCCTGGGTCGGGGGCTGCTTGGGAAACCCTGCTGCCCAGTCCTTAGAAAGCTTAAGGCAGCAACACGGGGCCACCTGAGGAAAAGCAGTGGGCGGGGCACCACTGCTTTGGGAGGTGGCAGTCACGTGACCTCTCGGAGCCTCCCTTGCTGATGTGAACAATGAAGGGTCTAAGACTCACTGTGAAACGGGGCCAGCAGTGGAAATGCCCAGAGGCATCTCTGCTCACCCCTGCAAGACTCAGGCCAGGCCCCCACCCCACAGCGAGGTGGACAGTGGCTGTACCTCCAGCCTGTCCCCTCTTCTGCGAAATGGAGATCTCAGGATCCCTTCTCTCTCCCTGTCCCTCAACTGTCACGAGGGTCTTATGGCTATCACATGTACAGACAATGTAAGTTCAGTTCAGTTCAGTTGCTCAGTCCTGTCTTACTCTTTGCGACCCCATGGACTGCAGCACGCCAGACCTCCCTGTCTATTACCAACTCCCGGAGCTTGCTCAAACTCATGTCCATTGAGTCAGTGATGCCATCCAACCATCTCATCCTCTCTTGTTCCCTTCTACTCCTGCCTTCAGTCTTTCCCAGCATCAGGGTCTTTTCTAATGAGTCAGCTTTTCGCATCAGGTGGCCGAAGTATTGGCGCTTCAGCTTCAACATTAGTCCTTCCAATGAATATTCAGGGTTGATTTCCTTTAGGATTGACTGGTTTGATCTCCTTGCAGTCCAAGGGACTCTCAAGAGTCTTCTCCAACACCACAGTTCAAAAGCATCAATTCTTTGGTGCTCGGCTTTCTTTATGGTCCAACTCTCACATCCATATATGACTACTGGAAAAACCATAGCTTTGACTAGATGACCTTTGTCGGTAAAGTGATGTCTCTGCTTTTTAACATGCTGTATAGGTTTGTCATAGCTTTTCTTCCAAGGAGCAAGCGTCTTTTAATTTCAAGGCTGCAGTCACCATCTGCAGTGATTTTGGAGCCTAAGAAAATAGTCTTGCTATTTCCATTGCTTTCCCATCTATTTGCCATGAAGTGATGGGACCAGATGCCATGATCTTAGTTTTTGTATGTTGAATGAACCACTAGACCATTCAGGTATGACCTAAATCAAATCCCTTACAATTATACAGTGGAAGTGACAAATAGATTCAAGGGCTTGGGTCTGATAAGAATACCTGAGGAACTGAGGGCGGAGGTTTGTAACACTGTACAGGAGGTGGTGATCCAACATTGTGAAGCACCGTGGAAATGTAAGGGATTGGTCTTGCATAGGCAAGGCAAAAAACTGCAGATAAAAACTTACTTAGTGAGTGCCTACTGTGTGCCCAACACTGTTCCAGGCCCTGGGACTCGAGGCAAATGGAGCTGGCTGAGCTGGCCAGAATGAGGCCAGAGTGGGACAGGTGTGAATGGCAGGAAGGGGCCTGGCCAGTAAAGGTGCAGGGGAGGGGAGACCTGGGGGAGCAGAAGCCAGCACAGGGCCGCAGAGGGAGAGAGTAGGATTTGTGTCAGCTAGGAGCTGAGAGGCAGCATCAGGAGGCATCTGACAACACAATTCTTGGTTGCTTTCTGGGCCAGACTGAGCAGAGGCTGTGGAGCATAGAGACCTTCGCTGGGCCCACAGCCCTGCCCTTGCCTCAGCACTGAAGACTCGCGGCCCTGGCTCCACAGGTCTGCCTTGGGTTCAGGGTGAGAAAGAAGTACTAATGTTTTCCCAAAAGATTTGACAAGAAACGCTGTCTTCAAAGAAGCTGATCCCACCCACCTGCTTGACTAAAACTGTAGTTCACTCTTGGGCCTTGTTCCCAAACAAAGCCAAAAAGGGCACGTCAGGGTTATGAGGAACTCCACGGGGACCTTTGTAGGGACCGGAACCCCGGCCCATCCTGCCCAGGCAGTCTCCCGGGTGGTTTTACACCAGACCTGCCTGCCAGAGTGTGTCCCTCCTGCGCCTTCCACCTGTCCGTCTCTTCCCAGTGGCCTCAGCACTGGTACCCAGGGGAGGTCACTGTGTCGGGGCTCAGGCCCCACCCTGCTGCTGCAGCTGGGCAAAGGAGCAGCCTGTGGGGAGCTCGCTGCACCCTCTACAGCCCCCCAGCACTGCAAGCCCCAATCGCCTGTGTGCCCTGGGCAGCCGCACCCTCCCCCCACAGGAATGCTGGTCACCCGACACAAATCCACAATCCCACAGGGCTTGCTGGCAGTGGAGCTGATGTTCTGGGAACAGGTGGGAGGAAAAGGTAGAAACTCAAGTTCCTTCTTTCTGGCAGAGGAGCCACTACTTACCAAAAGCCTCGAATTCACAATCTGTCATTCCAGAAAATCCTTTTCACCTGGACACGTCCCTTTCCTCCCAGTTCCATCAGGTAGGCCCAGCAGCCCCTCTCATCAAGTTGGGGCCGAGGACAGTCTTCAGAGTCAAAAGGCTAGTGTTCTGACCACGGTCCTGCCACACCCTGGCTCTATAATCTACACGGTAAAAAAAACACATCACTTTGCCGACAAAGGTCCATATAGTCAAAGCTATGATTTTTCTAATAGTCACGTACAGATATGAGAGTTAGACCATAAAGAAGACTGAGCGCCGAAGAACTGATGCTTTCGAATTGCAATGCTGGAAAAGACTCTTGAGAGTCCCTTGGACAGCAAGGAGATCAAACCAGTCACTGCTGAAGGAAATCAACTCTGAAAATCCATTAGAAGGACTGATGCTTAAGCTCTAATACTTGAGCCATGTGATGTGAAGAGCCGGTTCATTGGAAAAGACCCTGATGTTGGGAAAGAATGAAGGCAGGAGGAGAAGGGGACGACAGAGGATGAGATGATTGGATGGCATCGTCAACACAATGAACATGAGTTTGAGCAAACTCTGGGAGATGGTGAAGGACAGAGAAGCCTGGCGTGCTGCAGTCCATGGGGTCACAAAGAGTTGGACATGACTTAGGGATGAAACAGCAACAGTCTGCATGGTCACCACACTTGACCTTTCAGACACTCGGTTTCCCTCTGTGAAGACTGGGACTGACACCCACCCCCTTCCCGAGCAAGGTTTTGTGAGGATCTGATGAAATCATGTGTCCAGCCTAAGCCCTGCAGTTGTTCTTATTTCCTTGCAGCCTTTAGTGGTCTTGTGGCTGGGGTGGTGGCCCTGCCCATGGGGAGCTGACTGTCTGGGAAGTGAGCACAGCACGCTCTTAACTTGCAAAAGCAAAGGAGCTTGAGTTCCCAGGGACGTGAGTCCTGTCCTCTCTCATCTAGCTGCCTTTTATAGTGTGTGTGTGAGAGAGAAAGACCTGTATGTTCCAGAACACCCCATCTCTCATGTATTTCTGTACCAAAAACCTAATTTCTGAATCATAGTTGAGCCTCCCAGGGTCAGTGATGACCCAGTTGGCTCCCACTGCGCTTGTCCAAATTCTGTCCATTATCCAAGGCTGCCCAAGCAGCCCCCTCTGTTGGGCTGGGGCATTAAAGGGGCCCCAGCCAGGGGGTCCAAGCCGGGCAGATAAGCCATTGCAGGGGCACCTCGGTGGCCCCCAGAGGTGGCTGGACTTCTGTGTGGCTTGGCCCTTTCTCCTCTGGTCAGTGGCTCTGATTCTAGTTGGATAGCCACTGCAAGTGGAGGGAAGACCTGTGTCATCAAAAGGCAGAGCGAGCAAGCCCTAATTACCAGCTCTTCGAGGCGGCACAGCACAAGCTGCCTTCTGGTTCTGCTTTGGGGCAATTTTTGGCCTCTAGTGCAGCCCAGGGCACTGCCTTGCTGGTGCCTCCCAGAGCTGAGCCCTGAGCCTGGAGAAGGGAACGAGGCTTCTCTAGCTTCTTTGCGCTGACAAAGGGCTTTCTGCCTGTCAGCCCAGCTCCAGGCAAGTCCCCTCCCCACTCCCTACCGCAGCCACTGGGCCTCCCTTTTGGCAGGACCCCACGCTAGAGGCTCAAGGGCCCTGCTGAACTCCCAGCCTCTGGAGACTTCTCTTGGAGCTAGAAAAAACAAGCAGCTGAAACGTGCCTCCTCACTGCAGCTGGGCCCTGCCCGCCGAACCTATAGGAAGGCCCTGGAGGGGATCCAGCCTCCCCCGAAGAGGAAACCTGGCTCCGGCCTCACCCGCAGGGCCTGTTATGTCTGGCTCCAGAGGCCTTCTCCTCTGGGGTTTTCCATGCCTGTGAACCCGGCCCCATTCATTTCCCTGTGGTTTCATGGGAATGTCCAAAACGCTCAGCAGGTTGCAGCAAGCCCAGGAGGAGAAGGGTCAGCGAGAGGCCCGGGCCGTGGCCGAAGCACCCTCTACTCAGAGGCCTGCAGCGGGGATAGAGGCCGGCTGTGGGTGGGCACCCTGGGCACCCACCCATCAATCAGCTGAGTTTTCCTCTGGTGCGATGATCCGCCCCCAGCCACCCACCCACCACCCAGGCGACTCTGCCTGTGGCTCCCTCTCTCCAGGATATGAGTTCCCCCAACTGCCACCCTCCCATCTCATCCCTAGCAGCTCCCACTGTTGTGTTATTTAGCCACTGACTCTCCACCTCACCTGGCAGAGGCCCTTGCATTTTCCACCTCACTGCACTCGGTTAGGGGCTGCAGGGAGAGCCCCGGACCCCCTCTAGGGCTGCTCAACCTCAGAGAAGGGGCCATGCTCGGGCGCACAACTCTTGCAAGAGGCCCAGCGGCCGCCTCCGCAGCCCACGCGAAGCCCAGGGGCTCCCAGCCCCGCAGAGAGGATGTGCCCAAGTGGAGAAAATGTATAGTCTTCAGAAGAAATGAATTGAAAACTGGCTGGGAGCAATTCTTATCCAATTTCCAAGTTAGCAGTTTTCACCAAGAGCTAATTGAAACTGCTCTCTGTAAGCGGCCTGATTTCCATCTGCATGAGGCTCCCGCAGAGTGTCTGCGACAAGGGCCTTGGTGGCTTAGGGCAGAAGCAAAGAAGAGCCTGTGCTCATCGCCCCGAGTTGCTCTTGAGCTTTGAAAATGGATGCACTTTCTGGTTTGGGCAGCGGCCACGCCACTGTGCCCTGGCTGCCCGGCTCCCCAGTCATTTCCAAAGCCGCTTTCTGAGTGTTCTGGTAGGGAAGGGGTGGGCTGAGTTCCTCACCTGGTTAGCCTGGTAAAAATGTATCTGGAAACGGAACATCCTGGGAGGCCCAGCCACTCTTGCCAGGCACGGTTCCTTGGATGGGTGCAGACGAGTGTGGGAGCGAGGACCAGGGCCCTGCCTGCTGGTCGGCACAGTGCCCAGACTGAGACCCCACTGCCAGTGCCAGCCTCGGCCGTCGTCTCTGGGAGTTCTGTGGGAGCTCAGAGTAGCCCATCCAGAGTGCCCAGCCCCGCTCTGACCTCAGTCTGGACCGCGGCTGCCTTTTCTGCGGTGCAGAAGACAGCAATCCCCACCCCGGGTCAGCCCATGGAGGGTGACCTGTCCGTTGTCCCTTTTCAGGGGGCAACCCACTCCAGTATTCTTGCCTGGAGAATCCCATAGACAGGGGAGCCTGGTGGGCTGCAGTCCATGGGATCACAAACAGTTGGACACGTCTGAGTGACTGTCACTTCACTCTCTGTTGACCCAGATGGGTACGGACCCTACTCTTCTCTCCTGCACCCAGTGGCCTTGAAACAATTTTAGGGACAGCGCCTTGGGCAAAGCTCCAAGGTTATCCAGTGCTCCTCACGCAGTCTCCCCCTGGGTCCTCCCATCTTTTGAAAGCTTAAAACAATAATTGGAAAATATTACACAAGCCTTTCACAACATCTCTGCAAACTAACTCTTGCCTGTCTCACCCACACACGTGCTGAGAGGAGTCCACACGTGACCTCCCTCACCCTTCAGTCTTTGGTTTTCTGATCCTAGGTCCCCAGCCTCACGCGCAGGCTGCTCCTTGCCAAGTCCAGGGCTCTCTTGCTCTCTCTTGCCTCTTCCTCCCCAGCATAAGGTCTGCATAGCAGACACCTGCCCACCTGCTCTCATGCCCCTCGGACCTCCTCGCCCCGCTCTGCACCCCCGCCCCCTCCGCCCTCTGTGCCTGTGACCAGCTCACTCCCGGGGCCTCACCTGCATGCAGCTCTGAACGCGGGTCTGGCCTGTCCTCCTCTGTCTCTGCTGCTGCCTGCAAGCCTCAGCCCCGCCGCTTCCGCCTGGCTGTCCCGGGCCTCTGCTCCCTGTGCCCCAGGGCCACATGTGCTCCTCCCTGACCGTCCTCATCCAGCGTCTCCCCCAGCTCTCCCGTGTGCCCCCATCCTGGAGTCTGGCTCCCCAGGCCCTTTCCTCACCTCTTAGCCGTCCTCCCTCGATCCCTTTTTTTCCAGACACGCCTGATGCTTTCTTTGTTCTCATCCGTAGCTTGACTCTTTCATTCTTTTCATGTAAAGTGTTTCCCACCTCTTGGCCATTGCTTGAGATTGATCTTAGATTTGTGAGTGTATCCCACCCCCCACCCTCGTGAGGTTGGGGGCTCCTGGAGGGCAGGCTGAGGCTTCCTGAGCAGTGCCCAGGACACAGAAGAGGCAGCAGGGTCTCCAGGTCACACAGGTAGGTTGTGAATCCCAGCTACTGGTTATGGAGCTGTGGGACCTGGCCCTGATCACCTCTTGTTTTTGCACCTTAAGCTTCGCCACGCATCAGAAAGGGGTGAGAGCACTTCCCAGGCTGCAGGAGGATTTGATTCGTCTGTGGCCTGTCCACTGTCACAGGTGTTTAACGGATGTCTCTTCCCTTTCTCCTTGCACTGACCCATGGCAGCAGCTCCAAAGAAGTTTTGGAGGGTGAGGTAGTGAACAAATTAATGGCTGTAGATGGGAGACACCTTACTCTGGTTGGTTGAAATGACAAGGCCACCAGCTTCCTCTAAATAGGGATTGGTGCTCTGTAGACTTGGAAGATGGGGAAACAGCAGGCAAAGGCTGTTGAGGGAATGATGTCAGTAGAGCTCTTTTCTTTGTTGTTGTTCAGTTGCTCAGTCATGTCTGACTTTTTGCAACCCGTGGACTATAGCACACCAGGCTCCTCTGTCCTCCACTGTCTCCTGGAGTTTGCTCAAATTCATGTCTGTTGAGTCAGTAATGCTATCTAACCATCTCATCCTCTGTCAACCCCTTCTCCTTTTGCCTTCACTCTTTCCCAGCATCAAGGTCTTTCCAGTAAGTTGGCTCTTTGCATCAGGTGATCAAAGTACTGGGGCTTCAGCTTCAGTATCAGTCCTTCCTTTGAATATTCATGGGGTTCCCCCCCTTTAGGATTAACTGGTTTGATCTCCTTGCAGTCCAAGAAGACTCTCACGAGTCTTATCTAGCACCACAGTTCAAAAACATCAATTCAGTGTTCAGCCTTCTTTATGGTCCAACTCTCAAATCCATACATGACTACTGGAAAAGCCGTAGCTTTGACTATACAAATTTTTGTCAGCAAAGTGCTGTCTCTGCTTTTTAATATGCTGTCTGGGTTTGTCATAGCTTTCCTTCTAAGGAGCAAGCGTCCTTTAATTTCATGGCTACAGTCACTATCCATGGTGGTGATTTTGGAGGCCAAGAAAATAAAATCTGTCACTGTTTCCACTTTTTCCCTTTCTCTTTGCCATGAAGTGATGGGACTGGATGCTGTGATCTTAGTTTTTAATGCTGAGTTAGGGGATCAGAAATATATGCATGAGGGCTGTGTACCCATGAAGAAAGCGGGCATTGTGGCAGGGGCATGGCCTTCTCGACTCCTGACTGTGCCCCTTCCTGGGAATCCTTCATCATGCACAGGTTTATTGAGCATCCACACTGTGCTGGGACTCACACTGGGCTCAGGGTAGGCAGCACGGGGTAGAGAGGGGAGACATGGCCTGTGATCAAAGGGGTGATGACAGTGCGGGCTGAGTGCTGTGACGGGGACGGGTCTGGGCACCCTGGAAGCACGCAGCAGCCAGGTGGGCATCTCTTGCTGCCTCCCCAGAGGAAGGGACATCGGAGAAAAAGAGATTCGAGGAGACAGGTCTCAGATTCCAGGCTCAGGGAACAGCAGTGCAAAGGGACAGAAGCAAGAAAGAGGCCGAGAATGAGCTGGAGTGTGAGGGGGTGGGGGACAGTGAGGAGGTGATGCTGGCACCAGACGAGGGGAAACCTCGTTTTACCAAGAGGTGGAACTGTCCCAGGACAGTGGTCACCACTGAAGGGCTTCTCATGTGGGAGAGGGGCGTGACCAGATTTGCCTTCAAGAAGGAAAGCATCTCTCTAGATGTGAAGGCAGAAACAGCTGGGAGTGGCCAGAAGTAGGGAGGCTGGTTGCTAAGAGATGAAGGCTGTGGACCGGGGCTCTGGCATCAGGGTGGGAAGCCTCTAGGAGCTTGCTCTGTTCAGTTTGCATCCTAGGTTTGGGGCACCCAGGCCAGTCACTGTTGTAGTATGCATGATAATAATGTAATATTTAAGACTAGGTTATTGCATGCCCATTTCTTCAGGTAAGTAAACTGAGATTCAGAGAGGTTAAGAAATGTTTCTGAGATCACACTGCTTGTGAGTGGCAGAGCTGGGACTCAAGACAAGCTCCTGAACTGATACCACTAACTTTTCCCCTTCTCCTGTTGCCTTGGGCTGTCCACATGCAGGATAGCCTATAATTAAAAAAAAACAATCACGTAAAATTAGACCTTAGTATTTCATACATGTTTATACCTTTTCGTTAAGTAAATACTTTGGCAAACGTTATGCTAGACAAGGCGTTGTTGCTGCCTGAGGAAGGCGTGTCCTTGTCTGTAGGTTGCTTGTGGTCTTTCCCTGCCATCTTCCGTAGCAGGTGGTTGTGATACCTCTAGGCTTGCTCACCTCCTCCCTGGGATGAGAAGCCTTCCCCTCCAGCCCAGAGCACAGGTGGGTGGGGTGCTGCGGACTGAGTGCTGCTGAGCTTGCATCCTGGCATGGCCCTGGTGAGCCGTCTATGTGTTTGTCACAGCAGAGCCTGCCCCGGCCGTCCAGGTCACGGGGCCCCTGGTGGCAATGGGCTCAGCCGATGCCAGGCCTGGTGCCTGGCTCTGACCATGTGGCCTGCTGTCTGGAAGGTGCTCCCAGCTGGTGGCCTTTCCTGAGCCCTATTTAGGGCAGTTGTCAGGCAGAAGCTGAGACCAGCACACACACACACCGCCACACACACACACACACCCGCCACACACACACACACACACACACACACACACACACACACACCGCCTTCCCTGCAGAGGGTAGTGATGATCTCACACCTGTGTCAGGCTGGGGCAGAGGTGGGATTACCATCAGGGCAGAGGCCCCGACCAGGAGCATGCCCGGCTCCATCCCCACTTGGGTATCATACCCCAGTATGTGCAGTTTGCTCTCAGAGGACATCCTAACCACCCAGGGCAACTTGCAGCCCCATCTGAGCTCTGGCTGAGGGCCTGGGCCTGCAGCTCTGCCTCTCAAAGGTAGGAGGAGATCAGGGTCAAGGGTGACAGGTCAGTGGTGGGAGCTTCTTCTAACCAGCCTGTTCCTGCCCGAGCAAAGCCCTCAGCCCAGAGCTGGCCTTGGACAAGGAAACACACACTGACTGGGAGCCCAGAGATCCCTGGGCCTCGGTTCGCAGGGCTGCAATTTACAAAGCAAGGCTCTCTCCTGCCCAGAAGTTCCTGGGTTCTAAGTGGCTCCTGCCACGTCCTGGGTCCTGTGGGAGGAAGATGCTGGCCGCCCCCTGCAGGCCTGTCCAGGAACTGACCCGCGAGGGGCCCAGAGAAGCCCTGAGAGGGGCCCCTTCACTGGCCCAAATGAGAGCCCCCAGGACTGGCCAGCCTCCTCCCCTTCTGGGTGCCCAGCCCCATTGCTGACTGTGAATCTGAACTCACTAGAATCTGACTGCTGACCGCTGGCCTTCCCTTTGGCCACCTGTTCCCCAACTGCACAGGGGAACCATCTGTGCTGCGCCCTCCAGCTCCCCCCAGGGCTCTACCAGCTTGGGCTCGAGGCACCCGCTCTACTTTCTCACTTCCACACACTTGCATTTCCTCTCTCCCCTCCCTCCCACCTGCACGGATAAGGACAGGTTGTGGGGACGTGGCCTCTGAAGCTGTCCTAGACACTAGGGGTCTGTGTCCCGTCCCTCCCAGGGGACATTGATGTTTTTCTGGCAGGAATGCTCTGCCTCTCTGAACCATGTTGGAACGAGTTCCACGGGCTGCCCCTAACCCCTGGCCCCCGTCCTGAGAGAAGCACGGAGATACCCAGGGGTGGGAGCCCCCAGAGGCACCAAGGGTCTTGTTCAAGGTCAGCCCCTGTGACTAAGGCATCCCTAGACTCTCTTCTGAAGGTAAACAGCAGCACACTTGTCTTTCTCTTACCACCCCAGCTGACACATGGGACAGTACCAGGGCCCAGGGCAGACAAGTAGGGGGTGACTGGAGAAAGCGGGGCCTAAGGGCTGTTGTTGCTGCTGGGGCTCCAGGCTTCACCCCCACCCTCCTGTCTCTTCCCTTTGGGGTGTCCTCCTTAAGGTGGAGGGGGGCGGGGTTTGCCCTGCAGGAAATAGGGGCACGAGCACAGCTCCTGACTGGGGGTCCACGCACATTCAGTTCCTTTGACCTGAGGCCGTGTGTGGGGCGGGGGGGGGGGGGGCTCACGCTGGAGCCACAGCCCTGCCCTGCTGCGTGCTAGTCCTGGGCTGAGCTCACACAGCCCTGTCATGGGGCCATGCTGTCCCCTGCTGGCCGCGCCGTGAAATGCAGCCCAGGTCAGCCCCAAGGTGCAGGCTGGAGACTCTGGGCTCAGAGCAGGCTGGGTGCCCACCCTACCCCCACCTACCCCCAACCACAGCGACACTTGGACTGCATGGGGAGACATGTCTGGATCCGCCTGACACACAACCGTGTGTGCAGAGCGGGCAATGAATGGATGAATGAACTGTGTCTGAAACGTTTAGGTGATAATGCTCCGCAGGGGCTGACCAACAGCAGTGTGGGGAGAAAAGTGTTAGTGACTCAGTGGTGTCTGACTCTGCGACCCCATGGACTGTAGCCGCCAGGCTCCTCTGTCCATGGGATTCTCTAGGCAAAAATACTGGAGTGGGTTGCCATGCCCTTCTCCAGTGATCTGGAAGATCTCCAGGGGATCTTCCAGACCCAGGGATCGAACCCGGGTCTCCTGCATTGTGGACAGATTCTTTACCATCTCAGCCACCAGAAAGCAGAAAAGACTTGAGACTCGTCTTCAGGTGACGGATCTAAATATGGAAACCAATGCGCGGTGTCAACTGGCGCTAGACACAGGTGGCCCTAGACGGGCTCAGTCAAGTCCAACTCTGCACCTCCATGAACTGTACAGCCCGTGGGACTCTCCAGGCCAGAATACTGGAGTGGGTTGCCATGCCCTTCTCCAGGGGATCTTCCCAACCCAGGTCTCCCACATTGCAGGCAGATTCTTTACCAGCTGAGCCACAAGGGAAGCCCCCTAGACAGGCTGAACCTCATCAAAGTGGCTAGTTGCACAGTAAGTGGCCAGGAGTGATGGAGATGGCATACATAGAAGCGTGGAGAGGTCAAAGGGGGCATCAGATGGCAGGGATGGAAATCACAGGACCCCACGAGGAGACCCCAGGCTGGCTATTTAGCATGGAAGGTAGAAAGAGGGACACACCTCTCGTGTTTTTTTTCGGGTTTTTTTTGGCTTGGCCTTGGTGCACCAACTGCGGGATCTTAGTTCCCCAGTGGCCAGTGCTTGAGCCATGCCCTTGGCAGTGGAAGCATGGTCCTAGCCACAGGACCTCCAGGGAATTCCCAGCACCTCCCGTGTCTTTGATGCTGATGTCACACCAGGCACATTTTCCTCCTGTTGTTTCACAACCATTCTGTGAAATAAGTGCTATTATTATCCCTGAAGAAAATGGATCAGATGTAGTCAGTGCCTTGTTTGGGTTCTACAGCAGGGACATGCTGGAGCCAGGATGCAGGCCTCACCTCTCGAGATTTGGTGGTCAGGTTCCCGCGTGTGAACTCAAGGGTTTTCAGCAGGAAATGATGTGCTCAGGACAGACGATAGGGAGATCGGATGGCCACTTGAAAGACTATTGCTGCAACTCAGTGGGGAAAGGAGAAGCTCCTTGTTCCACACACAGGCCTCCTAGATGGCAGAAGGGCCTCTGAGACCAGACCTGTGGCCTCCTTTGCCCAACCTCTGCCCTACAGTGGGCGCTAGGCTGGGGGCGGCCCAGCAGGGTACCCAGAGAGAAGGAGCTGGCAGTGCAGGCGTGGGTGGGCCTCCCTCCCAAGGTCCAGGCCTGGCGCCGGTGTTGTCTGGCCTGGGCCATCCCACCACCCTTCCTCAGAGGGAGGGCTTTGTTGAGGGGTGGACATACTGTGGGGGACAGCTTGTTAGACCAGAGCCAGTCCTCAGCGGGGAGCTCATTAGGAAGGCAGGGCTCTGCCTGCTCACACTCATCCCCCCTCACCGGCTGTGACTTAAGAGCTTAAGGAGGGGATGGGGCTCACCCCCAAGCACTGCCTGCACCTCCAGGAAGGGGACACATATCCCTCAACTGCTGTCCAGCCCCACGGGGCTCCTCCCCGACCTCTTCCGCCTCCATGGGAGCAGCACAGGCTTGATGTGCAGCCCAGTGTGGGCTGCACTGAGGAGGATCTCCCCTAGGCTGGGCAAGGGCCCTAGAGTCTTCCCTTGCGGTGGCAGGGGGTGGGCAGGGGGCAGGCTCTCCCATACAGTATGTTTGGGCTTCCCAGGTGGCACCATGGTAAAGAACCTGCCTGTCAGTGCAGGAGACATAAGAGATATGGGTTCGATCCCTGGGTTGGGAAGATCCTCTGGAGAAAGGCATGGCAACCCACTCCAGTATTCTTGCCTGGAGAATACCACGAACACAAGAGACTGGTGGACTATAGTCCATAGCGTCGCAGAGTCTGACATGAATGAAGCAACTTCACATGCACGCACGCACACACACACTGCGTTTACCTTGTGCCCAAATGCCTGAGTTTCCTCTGCCATCTGTGACTCTCCTGTTCATCCTCGGAAACCCTCATCTTTTCAGGGAGGAAAAGGAGCCAAGTGCTCCTGGGAACAGGGAGCCCTGGGTCCACACACCTGCCTCTGCACGGCCCCGCAGAGCCCCCTGGGTTCTCCTGGCCTGCTCAGGCACAGGAGATGCCCCCAGTATTCTGGGAGACTTCGTCATTCATCAGAGATCTTTACTAAACACCTTCTCTGGGTCGGGTGAGGTCCCAAGCACTGGGGCTGCAGCCGGGATTAAGACAGTCACCCTCCCCCACTAGCAGAGAGGAGTACAGACTGGTTAGTGCAGTGAGGGGCATGAGCAGAGGGATGAGGGAGAAAGCAGCTGGCAGGAGACAAACTTTGATGTGCGCTCTGTGATGACCTAGAGAGATGAGGTGGGAGGTGGAGGCGGGCAGGAAGGCTCACGAGGGAGGGGCTTTATATATATACTCACAGCTAGTTCACGTTGTTGTACAGCAGAAACCAACACCACCTTTGTAAAGCAATTATTCTCCAATTAAAAATAAATTTATAAAAATATAGTGGATGCCAGGACAGCATCTTTAAGCCAAAACAAGGATACAAGAGAGCCAGCCAACCAAGAAGCCGAGAAAGAATGACCCCCCACGTTCCCACCCCACCCCCTGCTGCAGGCTTGTGGAGGAGTTCATGCTTTTAGCCAACATGGCTGTGGCCCACAAGGTCCACCGCGCCTTCCCTGAGCAAGCCCTGCTGCGGCGGCACCCCCCACCCCAGACCAAGATGCTCAGTGACCTAGTGGAATTCTGTGACCAGATGGGGCTGCCCATGGACTTCAGCTCTGCAGGGGCCCTCAACGTGAGTGCCGGGAACATGGGGGCTGGGGAGGCCCTGCTGGGGAAAGCAGGAGGCAAGCCAGGAAGCCAGGGTTCAGCAGCCAATTGCATCCCACCAGGGTCCCTTGCCCTTTAGCCCAGTCTCCCCCGCAAGGGAGACAGGAGGCCCTGGGGACAAGGCCTTCATCTTGCAGGGCCTGGCGGGGAGCCCAGGAGACTGAAGGGGTGCCCTCAGGCCTAGCTGTGGGCAGGGGTCCTGTGGGCAGGGATGGGCTGAACTCAGGCTTTCTCAGGGTACTAGGGTTGGCGGAAACCAGAGGCTGTTTTTCATGGGGGGCTGTCAGATACTCCCAAGAACTGAGTGTCATGTGACTCAGGAACCCATGGCCTCGGCCCTGATTCCACAGCAGGGGGACCAGCCCCATCTGCTCTGGGCCTGGGGTTCCTGAGGTCAGACAAGAAGCCAGCCTGTCCAGGCCGGCCTGCCAGATGTGGAAAGACTTCCCTCAAGCCAGGACGCTCGAGGCAGGCCCAACCTGGGACACAGGCTGGGGGCTGCTGGCCATCCCCCATCCTGCCACCAAACCCCTGCAGGCCACCCGTGGCCATCTGAGCGGGGCTGGGGCCCTCGGCTGGTCTTTCCTCCCAGAGCCAGGTCTCAGGTGATCAGCGGGGGACAGGGCCTCCGAGTCTCTCTCCCCCAGGCCTAACTGCATTTCATGTGGTTCTTCTAGAAAACTCTGACTGAAATGTTCGGAGATGACAAGTACTCCCTGGCCCGGAAGGAGGTGCTCACCAACATGTGCTCCCGGCCCATGCAGGTAAGGCAGGGCCAGTCCTCCCTCCACCCCACCTTCCACCCCCACCAGCCACCCCCAGGAGCACACAGGACCTCTCCAGGCTTGGATAACCTGAGGGAGATGTGGGGAGAGGGGGCCATGTGGGGAGGATGCCCCCTGGGAAGCATCCAGAACAGGTGGCCCCTGGGCTCCCTGCCACCTCCAGCTCCGACTTGCCGGCCTGTCCTGCTCAAGGGCCCTTGTCTGGGGCTCAGTTAGAGGAGCCTCACTTCTCCCCCCTGCACAGCCCCTGGGGCTCTGTTTCCCTGACAGCAGGAGGAGAGCTACCCCAGGCACCGCCCCCCTCACCCCCCCGCCAAGACTCCAGGGCCTAGTCCCCACAGATCAGACCAGCTTGGGCTCAGATGTGGCCTGGTCAGTAACTCATGGGCAGATGGGGACCTGGAGCAGGAAGGTGCATTTGTCTCCCTGAGTCCTCAGCCCCCACTGTGGCTTGGGGACCCCAGGCAGAGAAGTCTCCCTGCCCCAGATGATCACAAGAGGAGGAATCAGGCATGGGGCTCTGTCTGCAGCTGGAAGACAGGCTGGCCACCCAGAAGGTAGACAGTGGGCTGGCTTCTGCCCACCAGTTTCAGCCTTCGAAGGCTGAGCTTGGAGGCCCTGGGGGGCCGAGCATTTTGGGAAGGACCCCTACCTACCTGCCCACAGTGTCCTGTCTGGTCAGCGAGAGCTGCCAGTGTGAACAGGAGCAGTGGTGGGCCCAGTGCAGCCTAGGGGTGCTGTCCAGAGGCTCTGTCACTGGGCAGATCCAGTCTGTCCACAAGAACCTCAGCAGCCCACAGTTGACTTCTGAGGCCTCTGGCTTTGCCAAAAATGGGGCCATCAGGTCCATTTGGGTGGGGCCCATCAGGTCCATTTGGTTCTGGCTGCCGTAACCCTGCCCCTACTCACAGATGTCTGCCCTACACCAGCCACCATAAAACACCCCCCCACCACCAATGGAGAGGGAGGGCGTGCATCTCTGGCCGCTGGGCTTGACACCACAAACAAGGCCGTTGGGGACCCTATTTCCTCCACCAGCCTCTGGAAGTCACCCACCCCCAAGGTGAACCCAGCTGTGAAGCTCCAAGGGAAGGGGTCCCGTCCTCAGTCACCCAGAGCCTGACAAAGACCAGACTTACCCTGGCCTCACCTGCAGTAACCTCAGAGACCAGCCTCAGCCTGGGATCTGATCTCAGGGAGGGACCAGAGAGACCAGGGTGCCTGGTCCCCTGCCTCTGCCCCATTTCTGGGTCCCTGGGTCCCCATCCATCCCACCCTGCCCAGAGACACCCCCACTGCCCAGGAAGGGGGACCGGGGCCCTCCGCCCTCCTCACCCAGCTCATCTGGGGACCTGGGCCACTGCTGAGGACAAAGGCCAAACGTGGCTCCCGAGGGAGACGGCTCCCACCTCCCTCGTCGACTCACCCCGGACGTAACCAGGGCCCAGGGGGGACCAGAAGGGAAGCGGAGCCGGGCAGCAGAGCAGGTCAGCTCCAGCTGCGTCCTGGCTTCCAGGGCCTTCGATCACAGAGTAAGTGGAGCTGGCTGTGTGTTTGGCCCAACACACAGGAGGGTGTGAGGGTGTGAGAGAGTGTGAGGGTGTGAGTGTGAGGCAAGGGAGGGAGCGAGTGAACACACGTGGGTGTGACTGAGGCCCTGGCCGAGAAGCCTGGTCACTGGCTCCCAGGCATCATGGCGTCTCCAGGGACGGTGGCCCAGGCTCTCAGCACAGCTGCCCTGTGGGAGCCGGGGCTGTTTGCTGCTCCCTAGCAACACTCAATGTCTCCTCCTGAGCCTCGGTCCTAACTCCCGCCCTACAGGAGGCCCTTCTGACCTCAGCACTCGGGGTCTCAGTGTCAGGACAGGCCATCAGGGACAAGAAAGGCCGATGGGAGGCTGGCCAACTGCTGCCTCCCAAGCCTTGGAGGCACGAGTGCCAGGGTGCAGGCGTGGCCGTCAGTAGGTCAGGAGTCAGGGCCAGAGGGCCGGAGGTTGGTCAGTCATGACCCAAGGCAGGGCCAGGGCCAGAGAGGACAAGCCAGGCACCTGTTTTGCTCTGGGTGGGGGGCATCCTAGACCTTCTCTCCTACCTCGCATTCTGGCCAGATGGGGCCATCGGGCTTGTGTCCTGGTCAAGGACACTTCCAGCCTCTGGCCTGGCATGCCCATGGTTTCCCGCGTAGCTACCCCCAGCCCCGTCCTAGGGAGGGGCAACCAGAACTGCTCCTTCCTCCTGGGTCCTGGCAGTAACAGCCCCTAAAACGCAGCAGTGAGCTCCTGTGCACGAGGATGGGACTCCTCCCCAAAGTCCCCTGACTTCAGCCCATGGTCCCCCTGCCCTTCCCCCCCACCTCCCCGAGGGCTGGCACAGCTGCTCCCCCAGGACTCTGAGAGAGGAGGCCTTTCAACATCTTAAGGGTTCCTAGCAAGAAGCACTGGAGAAGGCAATGGCAGCCCACTCCAGTACTCTTGCCTGGAAAATCTCATGGATGGAGGAGCCTCGTAGGCTGCAGTCCATGGGGTCGCTAAGAGTCAGACACGATTGAGCGACTTCACTTTCATGCATTGGAGAAGGAAATGGCAACCCACTCCAGTGTTCCTGCCTGGATAACCCCAGGGATCGGGGAGCCTGGTGGGCTGCCATCTATGGCGTCGCACAGTCCAACACGACTGAAGCGACTTAGCAGCAACAGCAACAGCAAGAAGCACACGTCCTTCCCCCTCCACCCCCCACCCCAGTGACTCCACTTCCAATCCCCAGCAGAGGAGTCTAGGTAAGCCCCGCACTGGGCCTCAGCAGGAGAGGGGTGAGGGGCCCCATGACTCCAGTCAGCCCTGTGGCAGCCCCAAGGATAACCACCACCACCCCACCACCCGCCTCACTGGAATAGTCCCTGGTCTCCACAGGCCTCCCCAGCTTTGTTCAGCTGCCCACAGCCTGGCAGGTGGGCCCATGCCCCCAGTGGCCCACCTAGTGAGTCTCCCAGGCTCACAGAGTACACCGGACCCCAACCTGGTCTGGCCCGGCCCTCAGGTACCCCCCCATTCCTCCCCCTACCCCCAGATGGCCGTGTACTTCTGCTCAGGAGCTCTGCGGGACCCAGCCCAGTTCCGCCACTACGCCCTCAACGTGCCGCTCTACACGCACTTCACCTCCCCGATCCGCCGTTTCGCAGATGTCCTGGTTCACCGCCTTCTGGCCAGTGCACTGGGTAAGGGGGCAACCCGGGGGCGGAGCCAACCATGCCCAGAGTGGGTGCCTGGCAGCTAGAGGCCACACTGCCATCGCTGGGGAGGCCTCGCTGGGTGGGGTGGGCACCCTGAGCCACCGGGCAGCCTGTGCCCAGAACCTCTCTCTGTGAGCACATGCTCGGGGCCCCAGGGCCCTGACTGTGGCCCCACCCCTTTCTTGGCGCTCCCGAGCCCAGCACAGGCAGGCCTCACTCCGCCTGGGCCAGTAGCACCGTGCTGCCACTCCCCGCGCCTTGACTGGCACACACAGGGCGCCCGCCGGTGAACCCCTGACCACGCTCTGCCCAGGCTACCGGGAGCTTCCAGACGTGGAGCCCGACGCCCTGCAAAAGCAGGCCGACCACTGCAATGACCGCCGCATGGCATCCAAGCGCGTGCAGGAGCTCAGCACCCGGCCTCTTCTTCGCCATTCTGGTCAGGGTGAGGCCCCCAGCCATTCCCACCCCTTTCCCTCCTTGCGCCCCACCACCCCGCCTGGCGCCTACACAAGGAGTCCCCCTGGGAGTCCAGCCCTTCAGCAGCTGGGGTGGGCCCGGGGAAATGCCCCATTCCTTGGCCGAGCCCTGGCTGGAGCCCTGCCCCGCAGGAGAGTGGCCCCCTGGAGTCGGGAAGCCATGGTGATGGGCGTCCTGAACCAAGCCTTTGACGTGCTGGTGCTGCGCTATGGGGTGCAGAAGCGCGTCTACTGTAACGTGAGTGCTGGGCTTCTGGGGAGTCGGGATGCTTTGAGCCCAGGGGGAGTCGGGAGGCTCTGGGCTGATTCAGGATGCTCTGGGCCCCAGGGGGTTGGGATGGGCGGGCAGAGGGAGCACCAAGCTGTGTCCACTCAGCACACTTCCTTCCCACCTGCCTGTCCCTGTTCCCGCTGCAGATCTACTTCGTTTTCCAGCATCTGCTGCGGTCTTGGCCCAGGGGCAGCCCTTGTTAGACTCACGAGCAGGCAGGATGGGCGCCTGGGCCAAGAGCCCCCATCCCTGTCCACATGAGGTGGTGACACCACACTCCTCACTCACCTGTGGTGGCACCAAGTCCACCAAATGCGCCTGCTGAGACACCCAGCTGTCCTGCCTGGGGCCAGAGGTCCAGGTCAAAGGTTGGCCTTGGGCCTCTTTCCCAAGGACTCGAGCAACCAGAGACCAGGTCCGTCCCAAACCAGTGTAGGTGGCAGGAAGGCAGGTTTAGGAGAAATTTTTTTTAAGGAACATGGGAAAAGGAAAGGTCAGAGAGAATGGCCCGAGGCCACCCTGGAAGCTGTGTCTCCTGAAAAGAAGGAAGAGGCCAGCCTTTGTCTCCGTCCCGCCTTGGGGGCACTCTGTTTGAGGTTCTTGCTGAGGGTAGTTGGTGCCACCTGAGGAACCTGTTCTAGCTGACCTCTGACCCCGGCTGTGATTTCCTGACACCCAAAGCACTTTGGGGAGTGCAGAGCCCAGCACAGAGTGTGAAATAAACACAGTATGAATAAAATGGACTAAAGCAGGGGAGACAATATGGAGTCCAGCAGGAATCAAGTTGGGCTCCTGTTGGGAATTCCCCTGGCTGTCCAGTGGTTAGGGCTCTGCACTTTCATTGCTGAAAGCAAGGGTTTGATCCCCAGTCAGGGAGCGAAGGTCCCACAAGCTGCACGATGCAGCCAGGAAAAACACTGGACTCTTGTCCTGAAGTTCATTGACACAATGGGATTCAGATCTCAGTCATCTCTGCTCACAGCCCAGCCCCTCCTCTGTGCTAACAGACCCAGGCCGGGAGGGGTGGCGGCCCTCCAGCCCCAGGTGCCCAGTCCACCTCCACCTACGTGGACAGTCCCTGATGAGACAGGGCCGCCACCTGCCCCCAGTAACACACGGAGCCCCCAGCCCCTCCCCACCCCCGTCCCTCGGCAAAGGTGGCCTGTCTCAGTGGCCCCACCAAAGCGGGCCAGAGGCAAGAGGCAAGGGTTGGAGGGGTCTTCCCCCATCAAAGGTCAAGAGGCCCAGAGCCAGGCAGCAGGGCGGGGAGCTCCATCATGGGTCAGTCAGAGGTGGGCCAAGGCAGGGACTGCTTCCAAGCACTGGGGGAGGGGGGACCTTGCAGGGTCAGAGTTTAAGAGGCAGTGCCAGGAGCCTGAGTCCTGAGGCACAGGTGTGTGCATCGCCCCTGCCCCGACCCCACACACAGATGCTGCCTCTGCGGTCCCACCATTTCCAGAAGGTGGGCAAGAAGCCGGAGCTCACGCTTGTCTGGGAGCCCGAGGACTTGGAACAGGAGCCAGTGCAGCAGGTGAGGCGAGGGTGGGGCTGCTTTCCCAGATCTGCGCTGCGTCCCCGTCCGCCCAGCTCTTTGGCAAGCCCCCTCCTGCCTCATGGGGTGTCCTCTTCAGGGCTCCCCTCCTAGGTCCCCCTGCCCCCACCCTGCACTCAGCTCCTCCCCAACCCTGGGTGAGAACTCAGGTTCCCCACCTCCCCCACCCTGTGGGCCCGGCCTCCTGGGATCGCCACTCTGGGGAGAGGCCGGGCCTCTGCCTGCCCCCTCTAAAGTAGGGGGTCCTCAGCTTTGGGGTCCTTTTGAGACTCTGATGAACACTGTGTAGACCTCCTACCCAGGAGGACTGATTTCACCTACAGTGGGCCTCACAGGCCAGACCCAGATGGTGAAGTTTTCTCCCTGGTGCTGAGTGGCCTCCACCAGGCATCGCATACCGCAGCATCAGGTTCCTTCCCTTCTCACCAGGACCCCACGTCCTCCTCGGTCCTTGAACAAGCATGGCTTACTGATGGGTCTGCGGAGGCCGAGACAGGCAGAGCCAGGGCTGCCAGGGCCCAGCTGGGTGGACTGGCAGAGCCAGGCTTTGCCTGAAGCCCCAGCCCCTGCTGTGCCCCTGACCGGGCCCTCCCCAGTCACCCTGCCGGGCCCTCCTCACCCTCAGGTCATCACCATCTTCAACCTGGTGGAGGTGGTGCTGCAGGCAGAGGCCACCGCCCTCAAGTACAGCGCTGTCCTGAAGAGACCAGGCACTGAGGGCCTCCTAGACCCGCAGGACCAGCTGGGGTGTGGTGACCACAAGGAGGAGCAAGACTGAAGCCACCCTCCTGGCTGCACCCCTCTCCCCCCTGCCCCTCCACCCCCGCTGGTTTTTAGGAATAGGACCTTTGACACCAACGGGATTTTTTTTTTAATTTGGTTTTTAACAACTCAGGGTTTTGTTTTTATTTTTTCATCCTGTTCTTAAGCTGGAAGGGGTAGAGGGTGGGGCTGGCCAGACGGAAGGCTAAGGCCTGGCCAGTGCTCAGCTGCCCAGAGCTAGACCCAGTCCTCCCAGAGGCCAGCCCGCCTTCTGCCTGTTACCCACTGCCCGCCCCTGCCCAGGAAACCAGGGGTTTTCAGCAAATTAGTGTCGTGGAATAAAATCAAGTGTGAAGTGCTGTCTGGTGTGTGGGGCGGCTGGGTGCCCCTTAGACCCAGGATGTGGGGACTGGCCCTGCTCCACCCCTCACAGCTCAGCCAGGGCGGCTGCCCTCAGGAATCTCCCATCAGGTCCAGGGTGATTCACGGAGCTGGCCATGTGACAGATGGATGCCAGGGCCTCAGTCTGGCTGATTAGAAACGGAATTAGAATGCGAGACAGCAAGCCACCCATCACCCTGAGCAGGTGGCTGTGTCCATCCCCACTCCCAACTTCCTCTCGGCCTGCTGGCCCCCTTGGCCTCAGGAGGGGGCCAGGGCCTGTGACACCCCCACTGCCAAGGCCGGAGCTCTGGAAGGGAAACAGGTGAGGTCTGGTGGTTTGGTGATGGGTGAAGGGGTTTCTGCAGCCTGGGCAGCCTGACTGAGAGCCCGAGGGCGAGACATCTCCACCTGCCCCCACACCCCGCCCTGGGGGATCAGCCTTCTCTCCTCCAGCTGTCCCCGAGGGCCGCCCACAAAGCCTGGGGCCCGAGGGCAGAGGAGAGCCTCCTCAGAGGGACACCCTCAGGGCAGAGCTGGGTCAGCGTGCTGGGTGGACACCCTTGCTCATGGCCCCAGAGCCCGGGATCCCAGTGAAGTGTAGCCAGCTTGGTCAGCAGGGAAGGTGTTTGCTGCCTGGACTTGCAGAGGCTGGCCTCGCCCGATGGGCCCAGAGCTGAGGGACCTGTAGCAGCCCAGCACCTCCTCCCACTTACAGAAGGGGAGCCGTCCCCAGAAAGGGGGCAGGTCTCCAGCCAGGCCCAGCGTTCAGCACCTGCCTGCCCCACACCCCCGGCCTGAGGGCCTGAAGCAAATGGCCCAGTGCTCTTCCCACCTGACTGCAGCCGCGTCCTTCATCCACATCTGCTCAGACGGCAGGTGTCGTGGACACCATCCAAGTGCCATACACTGGGGCACACATCCACCAGTCCAATGAGAGCCATTGTGACCCCTCGCTTGGGGTTGGGGGCTGTGGATAAAGATGGTGATGAGACACAAAGCTTGTCAAAGAGACTTCCCTGGTGGTACAGTGGATAGGTACAGATTCCTGGTCCAGGAAGATTCCACATGCCACAGAGCAGCTAGGCCCGCCAGCCACAACTCCTGAGCCCACATGCTGCAGCTCCTGAAGCCCGTGCACTCGGGATGGTGCTCCCAACACAGACTAGCCCTGCTCCCAGCAACTAGAGAGAGGCCTCGCAGCAATGAAGACCCAAGACAGCAAAAAAAAAAAAAATCAAAAAGGAAGCCTGTCATTCCTTCAGCTGCCCCAGAGCACCTGCGTGTCTCCTCAGGGACCACCCTCAGGTCACTGTGGGCAGGGATGTGCAGATGCGAAGGATGTCACCGCAGGACAAGGCTCTAGTGAGGCTCAGAGGCCGAGGGGTGTGTCTCTAGCTGAGGAGGGGGCTGCTCAGAAAAAGAAAGCACTGTCCCCTGGCCCACATGGGGGAAGGAGCTGAGGCTCTGAGGTTCCTGACGTGAGCCATGAAGGGCAGAGGTCACCAGGGTCAGAGGGCGCCCAGAGGACGGGCGAGGAGACACTGGTAAGGTAGGAACAGGTAGGTCCCCACGGGCCACCTATACCAGCCCGAGCTTGACTCTGTGCTGAAGGCCATCAGAGCCAGGGGAGGGGTCTCATCGGGGCCGTGACGTGATGTGACCTTTGTCCTTCACTCGTTTGTCAACAACCATGAGGAGCCTCCCTATGCCCGTGTCCTCGGGGACCGTGGGGTCAGGAGGGGAAGTCAAGTTTCTAGAGTGGCAGGTGGTGAGTGCAGTGTGGACGGGCGGGGACAAAAACCAGTGCTGAGGAGGGGGCACGTGTGGCTCAGATGCACAGGAGCTGCCCGTGGCCACTTGTGGGCACCCCTTAAGGCCAGAGTGGGCTTGGTCAGTGAAGGGGGCCTCTGGGGCTGTCTCCCCAGTGGACTCATCTCTTTGTGGGACCTGCTCCCCAGCTTCTAGCCCATCCCTCCCACCTTCTCAGGTTCCACCATTCTATACCATGATGTCTCTGATAAGACTCCAATGGAGTGGACACCTGGCGCATTCTGGGGGTCTCTCCTAACTAGAATTGGGGGAAGGGGTCAGTCTCTCCCCAGGACGGTAGGCTGCAAGATACAGAAGCCTGGGTTTCCAGAAAGTCACTGGCAGTGGACACCAGGAGGAAGGGAAGCGGCTCAGAGAAGGGAGACCGAGAGCCACGGAGGCACCGGGTTTCCTCCCTGGGAGACCTGGAGGACTGCCACATGGGGGGCTTCTCTGCCTTCTGGTGGTTCACCCACCACCAGGAGCCTTCCCGTCAGTTCTCTTCTCCTGAAGCTGCTTCACATTGGTTTTTTCTTCGCAATCAAAATAGGAATCTCCTTAAAGCCTCAGGATGTTACCAAAGGAAACTTGGCTCCCCTCCCCCAGTTCAGTCAGTTCAGTTCAGTCGCTCAGTTGTGTCAGACTCTCCAACCCCATGGACTGCAGCACGACAGGCCTTCCTGTCCATCACCAACTCCCGGAGCTTACTCAAACTCATGTCCCTCGAGTCGGTGATGCCATCCAACCATCTCATCCTCTATCATCCCCTTCTTGTGCTTTCAATCTTTCCCAGCATCAGGGTCTTTTCAAATGAGTCAGTTCTTCACATCAGGTGGCCAAAGTATTGGAACTTCAGCTTCAGCATCATTCCTTCCAATGGATGGATATTCAGGACTGATTTCCTTTAGGATGGACTGGTTTGATCTTGCAGTCCGAAGGACTCAAGAGTCTTCTCCAGTGCCACAGTTCAAAAGCGTCAGTTCTTCAACACTCAACTTGGTTTATACTAGCGAGCAGCAAAGCCAATCTACTGACATTGCTTGTGGGGAAGCAAAGGTTTTTGCGGGTGCCAAGCAAGGAGGAAGGGCAACTCAGACTCAAAAGACCCAGACTCCATGATGGCTTCCAGGGGAGGGTTTTAAAGGCAACGTCAGGGGTGAGGGTCTGAGGTGCGAGATCCGCTCACGGACCTTCTTCTGATTGGCTGGTGGTCCAGATGCTATTTTGGGAATCTCAGTCATCAACCTCCAGGTTCCAGGCAGTCGGGTCTGACGGCTTGCAGTCAGCATGTGGTCACCATCCTCCACCTGGGCATGGGCAGGTAGCGGCGGGCTTCATTCCTGCAGAACAACTCAGAGATTTGCGTCAGGTTGTTAGGTATAACCTTGAGGAGGAACTAGGTGTTCTGTGACTCTGTTGTTGAAGCTTGTCTTACTTTTCCGTTTTTAGAATGTTATTTATTTGGCCGCACCAAGTCTTAGTTGTGGTGTGAGGGAAAATCAGCTGAGGCACGTGGGGTCTACTTCCTGACTAGGGATCCAACTCCAGCCCTCTGCATTCAGAGCGTGGCGTCTTAGCCACTGGGCCACCAGGGAAGTCCCTAAGCACTTTCCCCTGCTTGACTGCTTCCTGTTTCCACATTCCCTTGCCTGTCTAGTTAGTAACTGCTTGAGTCTGTTCTTTGGAATTCAAGGAAGGCCTAGGAGACTTTCCTCCTACAAACAAGAAGTGGGGGACACACTGGGGCTTTTGTACCCAGAGAGACTTCACAGAGTCCAGCTCAGTTTCAGTTCCCCGTTTCCTATGATCCTCTTCAATCCTGAGGGGAACAGGGACAGAACAAGAAAAGGAATGCAGGACTGGGGTGGGGAGGTTCATCATACACACAGCCGAGGAACTCGGTTTTAGGGGCCTCAGTTTCCGGAGGCTGCCTGTTCTGACCCCATGCCCAGCCCAGCCACCCTGGCTAATGGGTCCCAGAGTAAACCCAAGCTACTCCCTTCAAGTCCCACCCAAGTTGCAAATTTGTGATCAGATTAACTGTTGTTCTTACTCAAGGCTGTTTTGGTTTGTGACACAACCATCAACTGCAGAATATCAATAAATGTAGTTTCACACTGAAAAAGGGATTCCCTTGTGGCTTGGTGGTAAAGAGTCAGACTGCCAATGCAGGAGATGCCAGTTTGATCCCTGGTCCAGGAAGATCCCACAAACCACGGAACAACTAAGTCCCTGCACGCGAACCACTGAGCCTGTGCTATAGAGAACAGAAGCCGAAACTGCTGAGGCCCGCTCCCCCAGAGCCCGCCCTCCGCAACAAGACGAGCCACTGCGATGAGAAACCCATGCATGTCAGCGAGAGAGTTGCCTCTGCTTGTCACGACCAGAAAAGAAGCTGGCAACAATGAAGACCCAGCACAGCCAAGAATAAATACAATTTTAAATTGAAAGATGAAAAATACATAATTCAGAAACAGTGGTAAATATCAAAATTAAAACCCAACAGAGGGGAAAATGGTTGCCTCGGAGATAGGAAAAGGCAGTGGGGGAGACAGGAACCTGCTGCTTTGCTTTATTGTAACAAACCTTGTGGAGCTTTGTGATATGTCAGACTACACTAATGTATAACTTGGATAAAAATTAAAACTAAAACTCAAGTTTTTTTTCCTTTTCTGGGTTTCTTTTTCCTTAGCAGAAATGGGCCTACAGTGGGTTTAAAAGGTTTCTTGTACACTCAGCAGGGGCTGTATTACGCAGTCCATTATTCCAGTAACCAAGATAAAATTCTCGCTGACAGGAGAGCTGGTATTGCCACGTGGCTAAAATGCTGTCTAAGGTCTTTCTTTTAAAGATTCAGGTGGCAGTCTGGGTGGTGATGAGGCCCGGTTGCCTCACTGGAGCCCTAGGTGCCTTGTTTATTCTGTGTCTGAGCCCAGGCCCGGGCGGTCCCTCGGGTGAGGCTGCCGGCCCAGGGGTGGCGGCTCCACAGAGCTGTGTGTGCCTCGGGGGCCCTGGCTGGAGGAGCTGGTGGGTCAGAGTCATGGACTGCAGGGTTAGATGGAGTGGGGGGCGGGTGGGTGTGGAGGCAGACTGAATGGAAGGAGGAAGGTGCCTCCCACTACAACTCCCACCACACTGCCAGCCCCGGAGGGAGCCTGCCTCTGCCAACTGCCTGGCCGAGCCTCCCTTCCGCCCAGGCCTCAGCTGCACCCCAGCCTGTGGCAGGCTGAGCCGGAGCTCGGTACTGAGATGGGGCTCCACAGTCATCGAGAGTCCTCCCCAGGGACTTCCCTGGGGGTCCAGTGGCTGACTCCGTGCTCCCAATGGAGGGGGCCTGGGTTCAATCCCTGATTAGGAACTAGATCCCATGTGCTGCAACTAAGAGTTTGCATGTGGCAGCTAAAGATCCCGCATGCCACATCTAACACCTGGCACAGCAAAAAAAAAAAAAAAGGATCCTCCCTAGGAATTGGGGAGTGGGGCTGTCCTAGTCTGTCTCCTTCTTGGTGGTGGGGTGGTCCCCTTCCCTCTCCCCACTCCAGGCACATGAGCCAAGTTCCTCTGTGGAAGAAAAATGCCTGGATGTTTCTCCCTGCTTAGGAGGAATGAGCCAGAGGGAAACTGTGTACACAGACCTTGATTAGGAATTGTAAAACATTTGTTCTCTGGAAATGAGCCGCTTCATTTAACATTTGGCCACTTGTGTGTGACTCTCTGTGGCTTCCCGGGTGGTACAGCGGTAAAGAATCCTGCCAATGCCGGAGATGCAAGAGACGGGCTCAATCCCTAGGTCAGGAAGACCCCCCGGAGAAGGGGATGGCAACCCACTTCAGTATTCTTGCCTGGGAAATACCATGGACAGAGGAGCCTGGCGGGCTACAGTCCATGAGGTCTGAGAGTCAGATGCGACTGCGCACACACACACTTGGCTTTCACTTAGCTTACACTCAGCTTACCTTCAGAATATCAAGTCCTGCCTTCAGGTTAGGGTTTCACCCCTTCCCCACCTCCAGAACTGCCTCTGCCCCAGGCCCACGCTAACAGCCCTGTGACACAGGTACTGGTATTTTCCCATTTTGCAGATGAAGGCATTAAGACTTAAAGAGGGTAAGTGACAAAGGATATCCGTAATAATTGGTGGATGTTGAATGAGCTCAGGCCCAAAATCTACTGATTTCTTTCAAATCAATATTTCTCAAAGCTATAGCTGTTCATATATCACTCTTGGGGGCCACACTACATGGCTCGTGGGATCTTTGTTCCCCAACCAGGAATCAAACCTGAGCCCTAGCAGTGAAAGGGCCAAGTCCTAACCACTAGACCTCTAGGGAATTCCTCACTTATCACCTTAATGAGTATTTGCCATGGCCACAAGCTGCTTGTACTATTCCTAATTTAATTTTTAATTAAATCCTGTTTGTTTTTTAATTGAAGTATTGTTGATCTGGGCTTCCCTGGTGTTTCAGATGGTAAAGAATCCACCTGCAATGCGGGAGACCTGGTGATCCCTGAGTTGGAAAGATCCCCTGGAGAAGGGAATGGCTACCCACTCCAGTATTCTTGCCTGGAGAATTTCATGGACAGAGGAGCCTGCTAGGCTACAGCCCATGGAGTCACAAAGAGTCAGTGCTGTGTTTCAGCTGTAAAAGCCATTCAGTTATTTATATATATATCATATTTTACATAACTATATATTCTTTTTCAGATTTGTTTCTGTTGTAGGTTATTATAAGATTGACTATAATTCCCTGTGCTTAACAGTAAGTCCTTGCTGTTTATCTATTTTATATATAGCAGTGTGTATATATTAACCCTAACCTAATTTATCCCTCTCCCTCACTTTCCCCTTTGGTAACCAAAAGTTTACTTTCTATGTCTGTAATCTATTTCTCTTAAATAAGTACATTTGTTGCTTTTTCTTAGTTTCCACCTATCAGTTCAGTTCAGTCCCTCAGTCGTATCCGACTATTTGCAACCCCATGAATTGCAGCACGCCAGGCCTCCCCTGTCCATCACCAAATCCCAGAGTTCACTCAAACCCATGTCCATTGAGTCAGTGATGCCATCCAGCCATCTCATCTTCTGTAGTCCCCTTCTCCTCCTGCCCCCAATCCCTCCCAGCATCAGAGTCTTTTCCAGTGAGTCAACTCTTCACATGAAGTGGCCAAAGTATCGGAGTTTCAGCTTTAGCATCATTCCTTCCAAAGAAATCCCACGACTGATCTCCTTTAGAATGGACTGGTTGGATCTCCTTGCAGTCCAAGGGACTCTCAAGAGTCTTCTCCAACACCACAGTTCAAAAGCATAAATTCTTCAGCGCTCAGCTTTCTTCACAGTCCAACTCTCACATCCATACATGACCACTGGAAAAACCATAGCCTTGACTAGATGGACCTTAGTCAGCAAAATAATGCCTCTGCTTTTGACTATCTAGGTTGGTCATAACTTTTCTTCCAAGGACTAAGCGTCTTCTAATTTCATGGCTGCAGTCACCATCTGCAGTGATTTTGGAGCCCAAAAAAAATAAAGTCTGACACTGTTTCCACTGTTTCTCCATCTATTTCCCATGAAGTGATGGCACTGGTTGCCATGATCTTCATTTTCTGAATGTTGAGCTTTAAGCCAACTTTTTCACTCTCCTCTTTCACTTTCATCAAGGGGCTTTTAGCTCCTCTTCACTTTCTGCCATAAGGGTGGTGTCATCTGCATATCTGAGGTTATTGATATTTCTCCCGGCAATCTTGATTCCAGCTTATGTTTCTTCCAGTCCAGCGTTTCTCATGATGTACTTTGCATAGAAGTTAAATAGGCAGGGTGACAATATACAGCCTTGACATACTCCTTTTCCTATTTGGAACCAGTCTGTTGTGCCATGTACAGTTCTAACTGTTGCTTCCTGACCTGCATATAGGTTTCTCAAGAGGCAGGTCAGGTGGTCTGGTATGCCCATCTTCTTCAGAATTTTCCACAGTTCATTATGATCCACACAGTCAAAGGCTTTGGCATAGTCAATAAAGCAGAAATAGATGTTTTTCTGGAACTCTCTTGCTTTTTCTATGATCCAGCGGATGTTGACAATTTGATCTCTGGTTCCTCTGCCTTTTCTAAAACCAGCTTGAACATCTGGAAGTTCACAGTTCACGTATTGCTGAAGCCTGGCTTGGAGAATTTTGAGCATTACTTTACTAGCACGTGAGATGAGTACAATTGTGCAGTAGTTTTAGCATTCTTTGGCATTGCCTTTCTTTGGGATTGAAATGAAAACTGACCTTTTCAAGACAAGCGGATCATGGTGGAGAAGTCTGACAGAATGTGGTCCACTGGAGCAGGGAATGGCAAACCACTTCAATATTCTTGCCTTGAGAACCCCATGAACAGTTTGAAAAGGCAAAATGATAGGATACTGAAAGAGGAACTCCCTAGGTAGGTAGGTGCCCAATATGCTACTGGGGATCAGTGGAGAAATAACTCCAGAAAGAATGAAGGGATGGAGCCAAAGCAAAAACAGTACCCAGTTGTGCATGTGACTGGTGATAGAAGCAAGATCCGATGCTGTAAAGAGCAATACTGCATAGGAACCTGGAATGTCAGGTCCATGAATCAAGGCAAATTGGAAGTGGTCAAACAAGAGATGGCAAGGGGTGAACGTCGACATTCTAGGAATCAGGGAACTAAAATGGACTGGAATGGGTGAATTTAACTCAGATGACCATTATATCTACTACTGCGGGCAGGAATCCCTCAGAAGAAATATAGTAGCCATCATGGTCAACAAAAGAGTCCGAAATGCAGTACTTGGATGCAATCTCAAAAACGACCAAATGATCTCTGTTCATTTCCAAGGCAAACCATTCAATATCACAGTTATCCAAGTCTATGCCCCAGCCAGTAAGGCTGAAGAAGCTGAAGTTGAATGGTTCTATGAAGACCCTACAAGACCTTTTAGAACTAACAGCCAATAAAGATGTCCTTTCATTATAGGGGACTGGAATGCAAAAGTAGGAAGTCAGGAAACACTTGGGGTAACAGGCAGATTTGACCTTGGAATACGGAATGAAGCAGGGCAA